>OY998183.1:37079228-38279228 GCA_963921935.1 Galeruca laticollis
AAGTTATTATTAATATTTAATTACTTAAATATACCAGCAGTCCATCTAATACTCGTGAATGATTTTAACCCACAACAATACATGGTGGCAGCGGTGGGATACACGAGAATAAAACGTGTAAAAATTTACGAGTTTCGCGTGTGTAATTCAGTGCTTAGTCAGTAAAAATGCCCGACAACGACCCAACCCCATTGGTTTCTACGCAACAACTAACCTCAATAATGACCCAATATCTTTCTGTGCCAGTGTCTCCGCCCGATAAATTCGAATTTACAGTACCCCAAGGGTGGCACCAGTGGCGAAAACGCTTTGAGCAGTTCATGTTAGTCTCAGGACAAAACACAAAAACAGACGACGAGAAAATAAATATATTCCTGTATATACTAGGTGAAGAAGCAGAAGAAATCATTATTCAATTTCCCACAGTCCCAATTACATTTGCTGAAACCTTAGCAGCCTTTGAAAGCCATTTCATTCCCCGTCGAAATATTATTTTCGAGAGATACAAATTTAACACACGGGTTCAACAACCAGGTGAGGCTATCCAAACGTTTATTACTAATCTTCACATGTTAGCAGAGTCTTGTGAGTAGAAAACTCTGAAAGAAGAATTAATTCGAGATTGGATTGTAGTAGGAATGATACATAAAAGGACAAGCGAAAAACTGCAGTTAAAACCCAATTTAACACTCAGCGAATGCGTAATAGAGGCAAAGCAAGAGGAGCTTCAGGCTTCTCAGAGTAAAGAAATCTACAATGTAGCAGCGGAACGCAGAGGGGAAAGCGAGATAGCAGCCATACCATCGCAGGTGAAGAACATAAACATTGAATCAAAACAAGGCGCGGTTGCCAAGTCTAATTTTCATACGAAGAAAGGAGGAAAGGGCGAAGATTTGAGAAAAAAGTGCCAGTTTTGCGGATTAAGACCACATCCCAGGATACAGTGCCCTGCATTCAAATCAACTTGCAGATTGTGCCAAAAATTACGGCATTGGGCAACGGTGTGCCGTAGCAATCAGGTGAGATCTATCCAATTAAGTGAAAATTTTCAAGATAATGTAGAAAACTCTACGGGGTATAACACTAACAATTTCGGGAGGTTTTCAACTGATGAAATTTTTTTAGGTACAATTCATGTAAATAAAATTACGGTTAAAGAGTGGATTATATCCTTAGAAATTATAGAAATAAATAAACACCTAGAATTTATGATAGACACAGGAGCTGATATATCAGCCAATGTTTTAAATGAGGACATAATCCAATCTCTAATATATACCAATAAAAAGGTAACAGACCCATCTGGCGAAAATTTAAATGTTTTAGGTATACTGCATGCCACTTTGAAAAGTGAAAATAATCAATGTGACTTTGAAATTTACGTTATCGAAGAGTTGTGTAAACCGATATTAGGTCGTTCCTCTATCATTAAGCTAAACATTCTTTAGTTTGGTAAGGATAGTGGCATACATTTAAATCTAATCAAACTAAATTCCGCGGAGATAGAAAAAAGTTTTCCAAACATATTTGATAGCATAGGCACCCAAATCCCATCCTCTGTTCAATCTGTACCTCGTGTAGTCCCTATACCCTTACTTAAACCATTAAAGGAGGAACTAGATCGTTTAGAAAAGCTTGATATTATTCAATCTGTTGATTACCCAACCCCTAGGGTAAGCCCAATAGTTTTAGTACAAAAAAAAGGAAAAATAGCGCTTATGTGTGGACTACACTAAACTAAATAAAGCCGTACTTCGTACGCATTTCCCCATCGGAAAGGTTGAGAGAATTCTTGCCCAGGTTCAAGGCTCTAGATTATTTAGCCGCTTAGATACAACTTCGTCTGAATAAAGAATGCCAGCATTTAACGTGCTTTATAACCCCATTTGGACGATTTATTTTTAAGAGGTTACCGTTTGACATCACTTGCGCCCCTGAATATTTTTCAATGACTTTAAATTTTGACGATATGTTAGTGCATGCGCCTACCCTAGAAAAGCATAATGAAATACTTTCGGAGGTACTAAAGCGAATTCACGGGGAAGGCATTACTTTAAATAAACAAAAGTGTATTTTCGGGGTGGAATCGCTAGAATTTCTTGGTCATATTATATCAGGCAATAGTATCTCGGTTGACCCTGAACGTATTTCATCCATAGTGGACTTTCCAGTTCCTTCTAACAAAACAGATGCGATTTCTAGGTATGGCCAATTTTTCTAGCCGTTTCATACCGGGTAGATGTCAAGTATTAGAACTATTGACCTTTTAAAAAAAATATTTGCTTTACCTGGGGCATTTCCCAAGAAGAAAGTTATAATAAAATATAAAAATTATTACAGGAAAGCCCTTGTTTAGATTATTCTGATACGTCTAAAAACGTTATTATTTCAGCAGACGCCTCTTCCTTGGGGTGGGGAGCTTGTTTAATGCAAGAAAATGGCAATGGGGATATAAGAGTAATTTCTTATGCATCCAGATTACTATCTCGTACCGAACAACGTTATGCGCAAATAGAACGCGAAAGCTTAACCCTGACATGGGCGTGCGAAAAGTTTTCTGAATATTTAACGGGGATCAAAGTTTTAATCGAAACTGATCATAAACCTTTAGTACAAGTGCTTCAGAGCAAACCTATAGATGAGCTCACCACACGTCTACAAAGATTTCGGTTGAGGCTTATGAGATACGATTATGAAATATACTACGTACCGGGCAAGGACATGGTAATAGCGGACGCCTTGCCTAGAAATTTTGGTAAAGAGAGGTTGCCAGAAGACAACGAATTAGCACTAGAAACGGATACCTATGTCAATCTAATCACTACTTCTTTCGAGGTTAAGCGCTACTTTTTAGAAGAAATCAAATTAGAACAATCCAAGGATTCTATTTGCATTAAGTTGAAGCAATATGCTCATGACGGATGGCCACGTAAAAATCTAATTGACCCATTGATTTCGCCTTACTATCAATACAGATATGAGATATCTGATTGTGAGGGTTATCTCTTAAGAGGTACTAGAATATTGATTCCTAAAATTCTCCCTTAATGTTTACGTTTTTTACACCAAGGCCATCAGGGAATCGTAAAATGTCGAGCGCGTGCCAAAGCTACTATCTGGTGGTATAAACTTTCCACAGAAATAGAAAATATGATCAAAAATTGCCCACAATGTGTTGAACACCGTGTTAATATTAAGGAACCCTTGATTACAGAACCCTTCCCAGACCGCGCTTGGGAGAAAATAGCAATTGATCTGTTTTACTTAAACCGAGTCGATTATTTTTCTCGATATTTAAAAATTTTTAAACTTACAAGTTTAACCGAAAGCCAAATCATTACCAGACTGAAAGAATTGTTTTCAAGACTAGGAATACCGGAAATTGTGAGATCTGATAACGGGACACAATTTCAACGTGAATTTAAATTATTTGAGGAAGAATTTGACTTCAAACACATCACAAGTAGCCCCTACTTCTCTCAATCGAACGGAGCAGTGGAAGCGGCCGTGAAAACAGCAAAGAATTTAATTAAAAAAGAAAAAGATATTTACACGGCTCTGCTAGCTCATCGAACTACTACTCCACTTCCTAATGGCTACACGCCATCAGAACTAATGTTTAACAGAAAAATACGCTGGCAACTTCCTATTTTGCCAAAACTCTTAAACAAAAACATAGACACAAGTCCAGTCCTGAAAATAGAAAAAAAATATAAAAAAAAATTACGCAAAACTACAATTTAAGACATAGAACTAGGCCGTTATCGGATCTTGCGGTCAATGACAAGGTTTGGGTGACAGATCTAAAGTTATATGGTAAGGTTATAAAAATCTTACAAAAGCCTAGATCTTATTTAGTGGATACTCAACGAGGAACATACAGGAGAAATCGCTGGCATTTAATACCAGCCAAATACTCTCAGCTTCAATTTAGCACTCCCGATAACAGCCCCATTTCTATCACCTCAGTCACTCCAACCTTGTCAACCGAATCTAGCACCTCTAGTAATAAGTCCGATTGTAACTTTGATGAAAAAATTCCATCTGATGACTATAAAAATTCCCAAATAAGTGAGGAGGAGATAAAGGGTGATGTTATAATAGTGCCAATGAGAAAGGGATTCCCAAGTGCAGTAATACTCCTTCACGGCCAGTGATAAACATTAAGAAACCTTCTTACCTAAATGATTACATCATTTATTAAAAATAAGTTTTTACATTACATATTAGTTAACGAATCATTTGATAAAGAGAAGGATGTTATGTCAGCATCATTATATTGTTATGTACTACACTGCACCGGTTTGCAAGTGACAGTTTGAGCTTGGAAGCCGGGTCGGTACATCATTACGAAGTTATTGTTAATATTTAATTACTCAAATATACCAGCAGTCCATCTAATACTCGTGTATTATTTTAACCCACAACAATACAGTAATTACTTCATCTATTATAATTTCAACGTTTTCTTCACTTATTCTATTATATGTACCCATTTCGATATCTTCTATTACAAATGGCACTTCATTATTGTTTTCGGTTATGTCCAGATCTACTTCAACGGGCGCTCCTGGGCACCCAACCACACGAACCCAGCCATCAACTTTCAATAACCTATTTTCAATGTTATTAAGTTCTCCACAAATGTATTCCGCGCCTCCAGTTTACCATATAGAATCAGTATTATTTCTGGCTTTTCCATTCATATAAGAACTACAATTTATTTAGGTAAGTTATAACCTCATAGAGTGAATTTCAAATACATAGATACATTTACCGTTTTCCATTGGTTATCCTTTTGTGCAGCATTATCAAAATTTTTTAATAAATATGTAAGCTCATCCCACTTGTTTTCGATTTCTGAAATATTTGAGGGGTGCATTTTACCTGTTGTCATTACGCTATTTTTTTCTAAAAAATTACTATCAGCTCAATTTGGGATTTTGTTGATTTTTCATTTCTTGTTCGATTATCCATTATAAAAATATATCACCCCACAACCGGTCGGTTTATTCAAATGTCAAATTTAGCCTCACATTCTCCTTTTGATCACAGAACATGAATAATTACATTGTTGTCAATTTTGAAATTCGAAATTTGTTACGTACATAATTGATAACCAATATTGCTATTTTAGTCTAAGCAGAATACGATCTTAGATTATCATATTGTTATTGGTTATAAGATGTAACAATATGGTTACTGTAACAAGATTTATAGCAATGTTAATCAGAATCGGTCTGAATATGGAGTGAAGAGAGTAGACGATATTTATATTGATATTGTAACGGTAAGTAAATTAATCACGTAGGATGCAATTATGTACCTGATTTACAATCAGCTAAATTGTTTGTTTCTTGTTCCAGATAAAACATTCACAAAGGATGAACGAACCCGATTTAAAAATGTGGGTGCTTGTGAACACCGATGGGAGAGTTGAAACTGCTCATTGCACCTTTATTATATTATAAAAATGATTGAAATACGTCTTAAAACGTATTAATCAAGCCTTGTTTAATGAACATGACATTTATGTGACAGTTTGCTTGAGTTCCCTATTGCGTTTTGTTATTACGACAAACATAAACATTCAAATTGACATCAAATATTTAGTCCATTTTCTGTGAGACTATATTACGTTATAAATAATTACTGAAAAATGCTTTTCAATGCATCTTATTAAAAATTGCACTACAAATTATGAATACAAACGTAAATAAATGCCTCAAACATAGATATGCGCTCACGGCTATTGTACTATGATTTGAATAATGCAATTGTAGTTCTAGAAACATCAGTCAAGAATTAATTCTGACAATTACACAATTTAAAGTCTTAAAATGAGTAATATCATAACCTGTTTTTAAACTAGGAGGGCTCATTTGAATTTAAGTTCGCAATTCTGTAGATTCCCGATTGGTCAAATCGCAGCCGGTTTTATACAGCACTTTTGATATATATTATTATTGACAATTGTATAAATTGTAAACAAATAGTATCCATTTTCTTCTTTTTTGCGTTCTTCTTATTGTTTTATTAAAATATAAAAACAGTTCTTGTCGGGACTAGTTTGAAAATGTACTCAGAACAGACATCATTCAGAGCCCCACACCACCCCCCCCCCCCAAAGAAAGGAGCCCTGTAATTTTAGGCCACTTATCGTCTACATAGAAGCAAAACATTATGAATTTGTGAAAACAAATATCAGATAATGAACCAGAGTCAAAGGTGAATGCCATTGTGTTTTCAAATTGTGAAAACGTTGAGTAAGTTATCGAAAATAGCACTTTTGTGTGAAATTAACATATACAAATCTCATTTTTTAGGAGTTGCTAGATCGACTGTGCTCCGAATTATTGAAGAATATAGAAACACTGGAATAATTGTCTCTTCTAACCATCATGGAGGTCGTCCAGGAATTGTTGAAACCTTCGACGATACAACAAAAAATATATTTCGACGCATTGTTCATAGTTTCTTTTTTTAAAATGAAATACCAACTTTGAATAAAATTTCAACTGAAATAAGAAAATGCCCAGATTTTTCACAAATTTCTCGTTCATCATTACATAAAGTTATGAAAGAAATAAATTTCAAGTAAGCCAAACATTATACTAATTTATATATGAATTGAAAGCTCCTTTATTTATTTTATTGTATGTACCAAGAAAAATACATTTTTTTAGATACTTGAAAAGAAATAGAAAGAATATTTTAATAGAACGCAATGATATTGTAAGATGGAGAAGAAATTACCTAAGATCCATCAAATAGTATAGGCGAGAGCAGAGACCCATTTATTACCTTGATGAAACCTGGCTAAATGAAGGTCATACGAATTCCAAAATATGGATAGATCTATTCGAGATAAAAGAGTGCTTTTCTTAAAGTATTGTCTACAGGCTTGAAAAATCCATCTGGAAAAGGCAAACGGTTAATAATCCTTCATGCGGGATCTGAGCATGGATTTGTTAAAGATTCATTGCTAATATTTGAAAGAGGATATGAATGGATTGGTATTCAAAAACTGGTTTTCTGAATATCTAAAAAAATGCCAGACGGTGCTGTAATTGTAATGGGCAATGCGTCTGAAATTATATATACTCGTATATTATAAACCAAAGTTTAATTCATATGTTACCGTTGAATTGGCACAACAAAATAATAAAATCGTACTTAGGCTGTCACCATATCGTTGTGAATACTATAGAATTGATTTGAGCTCAAGTAAAAAATAAAGTGGCAGCCAAAAATACTACTTTTAGACTAAAATATGTAAGGGATCTTCTAGTGCAAGCCTTGGAAAATGTGACAAACATTCCACTGGCAAAATTGTGCTGCACATGTCATAAAAGAAGAAGATGAAATGTTTAAGTTAGATAGGATTGGGGATGATCTTATAGAACCGATGATTTTTTCTTTCAGTGAGGCAGATGCTGAGTGAATAATTATTTATAACTTTATATAAATTTATTTAGTGTTTCTTGAGTTAATAAATAATAGACAATGTAATTAATAGTTCTGATATACCGTAAAATGTGTATTTGTTACAAACAATGTTTAATAAAAAATTGAGCAAATAGTTCAATGATTAAACTTTTTTCATACCACATCTGATATCTATGTACTGAAATTACTGTTTTCAGAATGAGGATTAACTATAACAGGTTGTTTATTGAAAAATAGACCATTTTTCATACCATTCGAAAATTTTCTGTTCTAGATAGGTACCTAATATTCCAAATAAGAAATCTATGGAAGCAGTGATGACAAATTCATTATTCAGCTATAGTGTATCACATACAGATATTTTTGATGATGTATTTCTAGAACAAAAAAATACACTAAATAAATTTATATAAAGTTATAAATAATTATTCACTCAGAATCTGCCTCACTGAAAGAAAAAATTATCGGTTTTATAAGATTATCCACAATCCTATCTAACTTGAACATTTCATCTTCTTCTTTTATGACATGTGCAGCACAATTTTGCCAGTGGAATGTTTGTCACATTTTCCAAGGCTTGCACTAGAAGATCCTTTACATATTTTAGTCTAAAAGTAGTATTTTTGGCTGCCACTTTACTTTTTTGTTATTATCATAGTAATTTATGCATTTTATCAACAATAATAAGATATAATGGTATTTGAAAAAATTTTGGAATCACAATTATATATAAATAATAAGCTTTTGCTTAAACATACATTTGGAAAAATGCATTGAATCCGGAATATAAAACATTAGATTTTGATCAGTTGGAAATGGGGTTTTGCTTATAAATAAAGGTATTAGGAAAGTATCATTCTCTAGTTTGTATGCGAAATTCGTAAAATCTAATGTTTCATATTCCGGATTCAATGCATTTATCCAAATGTATGTTTTGAGCAAAAGCTTATTATTTATATATAATTGTGATTCCAAAAATTTTTCAAATACCATTATATCTTATTATTGTTGATAAAATGCATAAACCACAATAGACGAAGATTCAGAGAGCAGAGGATGTTTGTTTTTCGAAAATTGAGCTATATGAGAAATGAAGTCCAGTTGAAAAAAAAATGTTAATTATAAAATATAAGAAAATATTCCATTGCAAGTACAGGAACTTATTCGCTTTAAAAATAAAACAAATATTTTTTGTTCTAGAAATACATCATCAAAAATATCTGTATGTGATACACTATAGCTGAATAATGAATTTGTCATCACTGCTTCCATAGATTTCTTATTTGGAATATTAGGTACCTATCTAGAACAGAAAATTTTCAAAAGGTATGAAAAATGGCCTATTTTTCAATAGACAACCTGTTATAGTTAATCCTCATTCTGAAAACAGTAATTTCAGTACATAGAAATCAGATGTGGTATGAAAATAGTTTAATCATGGAACTATTTGCTTAATTTTTTATTAAACATTGTTTGTAACAAATACACATTTTACGGTATATCAGAACTATTAATTACATTGTCTATTATTTGTCAACTCAAGAAACACTAAATAAATTTATATAAAGTTATAAATAATTATTCACTCAGAATCTGCCTCACAGAAAGAAAAAATTATCGGTTCTATAAGATCATCCACAATCCTATCTAACTTGAACATTTCATCTTCTTCTTTTATGACATGTGCAGCACAATTTTGCCAGTGGAATGTTTGTCACATTTTCCAAGGCTTGCACTAGAAGATCCTTTACATATTTTAGTCTAAAAGTAGTATTTTTGGCTGCCACTTTACTTTTTTGTTATTATCATAGTAATTATGCATTTTATCAACAATAATAAGATATAATGGTATTTGAAAAAATTTTGGAATCACAATTATATATAAATAATAAGCTTTTGCTTAAACATACATTTGGAAAAATGCATTGAATCCGGAATATAAAACATTAGATTTTGATCAGTTGGAAATGGGGTTTTGTTTATAAATAAAGGTATTAGCAAAGTATCATTCTCTAGTTTGTATGCGAAATTCGTAAAAATCTAATGTTTTATATTCCGGATTCAATGCATTTTTCCAAATGTATGTTTAAGCAAAAGCTTATTATTTATATATAATTGTGATTCCAAAAATCAGTATGATAATAACAAAAAAGTAATTTTAATTACATGTTCCGATTCATACTTAAATTACTTTTGTTAAAAACAAATTGTAGACAATTTAATTATTAATAACATTGCTCTCTTTACCAATCTTGATAAAGTTAATGGTTTTTTAGATAAATGATTAATAATGATTCAGGACACAGAGAGACCGTATGCAGCGCATGAGTCAGAGAGAGACGGCGATACTTAAAGGTAGCGACGCATACATGTGAGCGCGCGAAATTAACAATTAAAAAACAGGTATAAACAATGAAATTTTCTTGAATCTCTATTAAGAATATTATTAACTATTGTATAAAGAATTTAAAAAAATTATTATCTATATTTTATTATATTTTTTTAATATATTTTTCATGGGTCAAAAGTACCCAAATTTGAGATTTTTCAAAACTTTAAAAATTCATATCTCTAAAAATATTAACTTTATCGTGAAAAGTCATAGAACCTTTTTTATTTGTATTTCAATAAAGAATATAAAAAAAATGGTCCGGTTGAAAAATAACAATTTCTTCCAATGGTTTAAACAATTTCGGTTTAAACAATATGGCACTAGGCAGCATGCATTTATATCATCAGTAGGGCAACTCAAAGAGGATCGCATGAAAAAATTGAGATGGAATAGTTTTCGGTACTCATGCGCCGATTCCTCCTGGACTATTATAGATTTTATTTTACAATTCATTGTATTTTTTTTCGTTTTCAATAATATGCATTCACTCTTTTACCGTGTGTCTATTAGGTTAATTATTATTAGGTTTATAGTTAATTATTTCCAGACTGTATAATTTCAGTATGACTAGTATTTTATGTCATCGCTTCCAATCTAGTAACTTTTTTAGTTATTTCTAGTGGTGTGATTCAGGTTTCCTAAAATCGTCCTCCTAGTTTAAAAATAGGGTATAGACACTTTTAGCTTGTCATAAGTTTTTACACGTATCCGTCATTGGAGTTACGTTGACGTAAAGAAGTTATCAGGATGATCAAAGCACTATTCTTTGGTAAAAGTAAAAAAATAATGAAAAATAAAACTCAAAATGAACTTGGTGGCTATAATTAAACTAAAGCAATATCAAATAAGACCTGTATAATAGAATCTAATAGCACAGAATGCTGATTTTGGTCGGGATATAGATACGTTTACATATATGGAGAAGGGACGTAACAATCCGTTCAACGTATCATATCGGCTGAGCCGTAATGGGTCTAGACATGCGCAGTTCGTTACGGATACGTGAGAAATTTAGGACAAGCTAAAAGTACCTATTATCGAAACAATATATGATGGTCTTGAGGGAGAATTCTTTGGGACCCGTCCAGAAGACATAGAATTAGCTAATACAGCGTCATTAAACTTATAACCTAGTAAATCAAGAAAACAATATGAAATAAGTTATATTCGTTTTAAAGAGTAATGCTTCGTTAAAAAAGTTGTTAATTTTACAGAAAATGCTTTTGCGTATTTTTCATGAAGATCTAATGATATCAAACTCTTATCACTTTGGTCTTAGTTCTCAATGATGAGAGTGGTTCCTAAAGTTTAAGTAAAATCATTGTTCCTAACATAGTAGCTTCCAATTTTTTCAATGTTAATTGATAATGGTAATGAATCAATAAATATTTTGCCATTAAATTACACTTTATATTTTTCTACGCTTAGTGTCCTAAATAAAACATTTTTTGGTTTATGCATGAACGTAGAAGAATATTGTATGCAACTCGTGCAAAAAGTGTTTATTGCACTCAAAGTGTTGTCCAACTCGGCCTGACGGCCTCTTTGAACAATTTCACGTTGCATGCAATAAATACCTACTTTTTACACTTGTTACGTAAATAACTATCTTATTTACATTATTAGTGTATTTTTGAATAATATTTCTCAGAGAACTGTCCTATTCATCTTTTTAATTCGTTTTCTATCATTTCGGGTTTAAAAAGTTTGCACATATTTAAATAGTTATAAACAATGCAGTCTTCTAAAGGATAAACTCTAAATAATTTCAAAACTTACCTCTAAACAAAAAAAAACTAGAAAGATGAGTAAAGACATCGATTATTTTAAATAAATTCTTTTAACGTTCCTCATGTGTTGTTTATGAGTACAGGTTATAGCAATTGACATTTCATTGTTTTATGCCTTCTTTACTTCTTTATTTTCCCTATCTACTTTTTTTACTCGGTTCTACAATATTGTAATTAAGTACTTCTTCAGTAAAGACTTCTGTAACCTCAATTGTATAGTTATCACGGCGTCTCATTAACTGTTACCTACTGGATGGTGGTTGTAGAAAAATGTCAATTCAAAGCCAAAAACATCAAATCTGAGATATACTTATCTTTCCGTTAATTGGACCAAATATTTGACCGCTACTTCGATAATATTGTTCGGTAACAATACTGGCAATTTGGCAGCTAAAATAATAGTATTAGTATATAATATAATTAAGACGGCTTACCTATATTTTTTTGAAAATGAACTGCTACCATTTGGGTTATTAACAAACTTTGTCAAATCACAACACATTCCAAGTGTAAACGATGAAGTTAAATTGATTTTTATATTGTAAAGCAGATTCAACTTTATACGTACCCACCCCTACTCTTCCCAAACTGAAGTAACATTTCTTGAGGGTAATACCCTCTTTTAGTAACCATCTTTTTTTTCACAGTTTGTTAAAAACTATATCTACCATAGTTCGTTCAAAAACAATGGGCTGGAATTGTTTCTATTCTCGATCTATACAGATTTGCTGCTAGCTGATTTACTTGGTACCTTAACATCAGAAATCTAAGTTGTGTGCTTGAATATTACAACAAATTGTAAGAAACTAAATTTATAATTTCTGTTATACTAGAGACCTACTGTGGGTGATCACACATTGCCCGTTCTCTTATGGATACATGGAGGTGAATTTAAATTTGGAAGTGGTATACTAGATCAATATGATCCCAGATTTCTAATGGATTATGATATAGTCGTAGTGACAATCAACTATCGTTTAGGAGTCTTAGGTACATTTTTTGTCTCTTGTATAATTTATATGAAGTATTTTTTTAATCGGCTGGTAAAATATATACAAATAACAGCAATATAGCAAAGTACTATGTGTCATTATTTCATCAATTTATTTTCATTTAAAGGTAAATTTATAAATATTTGTTACTTTGTGTCCTGTGGTTTTGAGCAGAAAAACTAAAACATATTTTTCCTTTGGTGTTCAGATATAAATATTTTTCTATATCCTATATCAAGAGTCAGCAAACTAAAACAAACACATGAGGCATGCACGTGAAAAGTTTGGGGAACTCTGACCTAGTAGTCCTTTCCTGCTCTTCCCCTATATCCATATAATATGATTAATATAGAAATATTTTTGCTAGTTTCTCAAAAAATTATTTAAGACAGCGTAAAACAAAGTATAATTGCGTAATTTTTTTTATATTCGAAAGATATTACTAAAATCTATATTATCAGATTCAATTAAAATTGTACTTATATTACCACTACATGGGCCGAAAGTTTGAGATTACTGCATTTCTCTCAAACTGTCGTTATTTTTCAATATATATATATATATATATATATATATATATGGTTATGCAATGGGCGCATCTATCTCAAATGTAATTGCACAGCTTGTGATGGAAGACCTGGAAGAATCCATAATTGGAGACTTGGAGTATCAAGTTCCTTTTTTCTTTAGGTAAGTTGATGACTGCATACCACTAGTACTAATAAACAAAATAGAAAATATTCTTGATAATTTCAATAGCTTTCACAACAAATTACAATTTACGGTTGAAAGAGAGCAACATAATAAAATACATATTTTGGACTTAACTCTTCACCACATAAACAACACTATTAAAACTGAATGGTATACAAAGGAAACTTGGTCTTTTAGATACGTGAATTTTAATTCTCAGCACCCAATGTCGCAGAAAAAATCAGTAGTCATAGGACTCGCAGATCGAGCTCTAAAACTCTCTGACTACGTATACCGGGAGAACGCCATAAAAAAGCTAAAGAAGCTCTCCATTTAAATGATTATCCAGATAAACTAATTACTACAATATTTAAAAACCGTATCTATCTTCTTTACAACCAAACTCAACCTAAAATTATTTCACAAAATATATCCCAAAAAAAATATCTCTCTTCACCATTCGTTTCGGGACTTTCAGAAAAAATTGGTAGCGCTTTTAAAGAACACAACATAACAGTGACTTACAAGAGACATAATCTTTTAAAATCTAACTTTAGCAAACTAGAATGAAAAATTCCCAAGGAAAAAAAAGCCACGTCATGTATGAGATTCCATGTAAAGATTGTGAAGGTGTCTATATTGGGCAAACCAGTCAATATTTAAAAAACCGTCTAAATGGCCACAAATATGACAAAAAACAAGACAGTTACAAATCACATTTCTGAACACAAACACACCTTCGACTATGACAATACATAAATACTGCGAACTGAAAGCCATCAAAAAAAAGAGAGTTCTACGAAATGATAGAAATCCAAAAAAACCAACATTCTATCAATGCCAAATCAGATACAAAAAAGGTATCGAAAATTTATTTCAATTTAATCAAATAAGTATCATTTTCAAAAGTTTGTCTATAAGTTGAAATTACATCCTGTAGCATAACTAACACCTTATACCAAAATAATACCAGTATGAATATTCAGGACAAAAATGAGTTTGTTTAATACCTCTTTTTCCATCATAATTAATGTATACGATAGAAAAACCAGTTCTTTTTACTATCAATAAATTTTGTTTCCTTGAAAAATCAGTTGTTGTTGTAATATAATATGTTGTACGGTCAATTGTTGTGAATGTGTTTGTTTTAGTACTAAATGTTTTTTAATAAAAATAGTTGTCTTCTTATAAATTGACATGCGCTTGCAGGCTCTTGTTTTGTGGTAAGTTTTTTAAGAAATGTGTATGTATTGTATAATTTGTTAATTATAAGCGTCTAGTTGTAGAAAATAAAGTTCTGATAAAGGACACTAACAGTCCGAAACGTCAACAAAAATGGAGAAAAAACAAAAATGTTAATTAAAACCCAAAAAACCATCTAATTTCTGACTAAGAACCTTACAATCCCAAGAAAAATATTTCCGAAAAATATAATAAAGTTAGGTTCAAGAAATAAAACAAACTGAATATATATATATATATATATATATATATATATATATATATATATATATTGTAATTGTAATATCTATATATCGTTTTATATAGTTGCCCCACGTTGCGGTGACAAATTGTTATATGTTTCTATTTCCTTTAATTGTAATTGCCCCGCGTTGGGGGCCAATTTGATTATATATCTATGTATCGTTATTTTATAGTTGCCCCACGTTGCGGTGACAAATTGTTATATGTTTCTATTTCCTTTAATTGTAATTGCCCCGCGTTGGGAGCCAATTTGATTATATATCTATGTATCGTTATTTTATTGTTGCCCCACGTTGTGGTGACAAAATTGATATATATATATATATATATATATATATATATATATATATATATATATATATATATACTATATTATATTATTATATAATTGCCCACTTTGGGTGACAATTCGATATAGTATTATATTTATTATTATTAGAATTGTTATAAAATTGTCGCAGCGACAATTATTGTACATGCAACTTTAAAAAAGCATGTAAGAAATTTCAATTTTGACAGTAGTTGTCAAAAAAATATGCCCGGCTCTAATAAATATTAATTTGGTGTTTCTAAAGATGAATTTATATATAATCGACCTATTAGTCTTCTCTCAGGGTGGGATCAAAATGTTCAAAAAATTAATTATTCAAAATTTATTTATTTTTAACGTATCTCCTAATTAACTGTTTCGCTATTGTTCAGAATCTCTAGTAACTGTATGTTCAATATTATAAAAGGCACTTCAAATATCTGATGACATTTACAATACTTCTGTCACTGAAAATTATCTGTCACTGTCACTGATTTGATCGACAGTTATATTTAATGCAAAATGTTTAATTTTCTGAAATTATATGTTATAAAAATATTACAGTGAGTTGGAATGCAAAATTCTATTTTATACGACCAGATAACAAATTATCAAATTAATATTCCCCAAATTATTACAAAAGAACAACAGTCGTAATTTCTACGAAACTCAAAATTAGAACAACCTACATACTATTAATTAATCTAATGAGAAAAAACGTTTAATAAAAGTTCCAATCGTTGATTTGAATCTTGACGTGTATAAATGTCAAATACAAGCTTCAATAAAATTTGTCTAATTCAAAATTTTTCTTCTCTGAGGTTAATTTGCTTATATGAATTGGTAATTTTGTTTGCAATCAAATATCTAATAGATGCATCTATGTCAAATTTTATTTAAAAAAAGGCCTTATTATTTCTCGAGAAATTATTGTAAAAACTGGAGCGGACTCACCAACTAAGAACTGGATAACTCGTACAATTCTAAATGACTTTAGAATTCTGGATACATTCTAATTTTTTTATTTAGAAATCTCGAACCACATTCACTACACACGATGCAATTCTTATTTGAATTATGCACGCCCTGGCTCTATAATGAATGGCTTTTTTTTAATCTGGTTGTATTGATATACAATTTCTACTATCTACACCACAAAATTGAAACAACTCTAATTCTGATGTTGCCTCTTCGGGGTTTCAAAATCAACTCCTTAAACTTTATCAAAATAAATAAATCTCCTTCCCGTTGGTTACCGATTTTTTTGTTTTTTTAAAAAAATTACTAATTTATGTTTTTCAATAACCAAGTGAGATTTTGAATTCTTTTATTATACTTGGTATGCTGCTAGCAGGGACCTCTATATTTTGAAATTTCAAATATTTTCTCCAAATCATAATCTGCTCCATCTATCATTAGATATATTCTACACAAATGTCATCAGAAATTAAAATGTCAAATTTGATATTTATACTGAATCTTTCAAAATTAGTGAATTTACATATAGCACAGTGTGTATCGAAAGTATGGCAGCCAAATATAAATTTCCTTATGTTCTACTTTTATTTTAAATTTCCAATAGAGGATCTGTATTAATATATATATATATATATATATATATATATATATATATATATATATATATATATACATATATCATTCCCGCCGATTTGATAAAATTGTTCAAGTCAAGTACTTATTTGCTGAAATGTATCCAGGAAACTATAAAAACTGAAGCTATTATTTTTTAGGATTTTTGTCAACAACTGATGGTAGAATTCCGGCTAATTTGGCCATAAAAGATCAATTGAAAGCTATAAAATGGGTCAGTCGAAATATTCAGCTATTTGGTGGAGATGACAAAAAGATTACCGTTATGGGAACTAGTTCAGGTGCAATGACAAGCGGGTATATAAATTTAAGTGAACAATCAAAAGGTACATTAAAAAATCTAAAAAAAAGATTACAGACTAATATAGCTTTGATACAAATGAATTTTCTGACGTTATAAATGAAGGTTCAAGGCTTGCAACTCTTGGAATGATAAAAATCACAATATAGTAAAAAAATTAGAGCTATCATTGACATGTCTCATTTATGGCAAAAATGATCTGGACCCATTGGACCACGTGTTCCTTCTCGAGATATTTGTTGTAACTTTGTATTTCATTTCAATCGTGATTGGTAAATAAGGATATGGCTATTCGGAAGAATTTAGAGAACCAATACTTAGATAACTTGTATTCATAATAGCCAGTTTGTATAATTTAAGAAAAGTTATGATTTGTTTCTGGATATTAATAGATATTCATTTTTTTTTCGAGATACAAGTTACATAAACCACTTACACATCTTCAAATTTGAATAAATCGTTTTTTAGGATTGTTAAAAGGTTTAATCTTAACAAGTGGATCTGCAATTAGTCCATCTTCTTATCAGGATAATCCAGATTATTTCGCTTTTAAATTAGGCAAGGCGTTAGATGAAAATTTCAATTCAAATAATTCCCAAGATTTGCTTAAACTGCTTAAAAAGTATTCAGGTGAAGAAATTGTATCTGCAACTGTAAGTAATTGTAGAGATATAATCTACGAAATTTTTTTAAAAAAAATTGTAATAACAGAATTCTTAACGGTCTTAGTAAGAACAAATAATATTATTTTGTAGGTTGTCGATGATATCTACAATAACATAGTTAGTCCAAATCTCATTTGGATACCTACCGTAGAAAGCCAAAACGATATTAACGCTTTAGTGACAAAGCCAATGCTGGAAGCCATTTCGAATGGGGCTTTCGATAGGATTCCAATGATGTTCGGATTTGATTCCGGAGAAGGCCTTTCCTTCGTCCACGGTAAGGAATATTGGTAATGTGGGTCGATCCAGAGCACCCTATCTAATATTTTTTTATATGGAACCCTCTATAAAACGATGTTCCCTTCAATGTTGTAGATTTTAGTAAATAGAAAATAATTGTAAATATCTAACATAAAACTGTGTTAATATTGTTACACCTGCTTTATGGATGTTAGAATGACAGCTTAAAATGGAAGACGAAGGGGACTGAATAGGCGAAGTAGTCACACTCATTTGTCAAAGTGACAGTTTAGATTTAATAGAAGAAGAGAGAATTTTCGAGATTTTTTTGATTGTATTCTGAAATGACAGTTAGTTGACAGTATTGAGTTATTTTGAGTTGTTAAAAGTATTGTATTTTGCAAGTTGTTGATAAAGTTGTGAAATATATAACAGTGGTGACAGCGGTGGGATGTGATTTATGGTAAATACTAGAAGTACAAATTACGACACCGCGATTTAAGCTAGCGGTAGAGCACCAGCATGGTTTCTACAGCTTATGGGGAAAAATAGCGTAAAAGAAAGTGAGAAGAGGAAAAAGAAGATCACAGGGGAACGTGGGAAAGGAAGCAAGAAAGCAAATATTACAGGTACTGTCCGATTTTAGATCTACCTTTAAAAGTAAAACAGCGGCTATAGATTACAAAATAAATACAATGGGAAAAGGCATAAATAAAAAAATAGATACAATGAAAGAAGGCCTAAAAATGGACATAAAAACAGTTAACGAAGACTTGGTTATAGTAGAGAAAGATTTAAAAACAGTAGAGAAAGATCCAAGTAAAAACAGACCAGCATGACCTAAGACAAAAATTAGAAGCATTACTTAGTAAAGAAAATAGACGCCAATCCCAATGATAGCAGTTTCATTAGTGACAGCGCCTGAGCTGAAATAGTAAACATAAAAATATAAGATACAACGACACAACCAGGTTATCAAGCTACCCACATATAATGGCCAATCATCTTGGGAGACATATCGACGCCAATTTGAAGCAGCAGCTAGTGCCAATGGGTGGAATGATCAAGAAAAAGTCACCTCCCTTATGATTACTCTTCGTGGACAAGTAGCATGCATTCTGCAATTATTACCCCAAGGCAATCCTAGTATTTATTGATGGTTTAAGAGATACAGAAATACAACGAGCCCTTCGATTACGCCACCATCTGACACTACAAGACTCTAGCTCAAGAATTTGAAGCTGCTAAAACCATTTCCACAACCGGACGTCCAAAATTACGAGCAATACTACACTTCGAGTAAGAAAATTCAAATGATGTTATGGCCAGAATGGAAAAGCTACTAAAAGGCACGCTATACAACATTCGTCCACCAATTCAAGAAACTCGGAAATGTTTTAACTGCGGAAGAACTGGACATCTACAGAGAACATGTGGAGATCCATCTAGATCGCAGAGCCCAATTAGAACCAGAGCTTACAACCCTAGAAGATCATCTCCATACCAAATGTTGTTTTATGTTTCAATAAATGCACTGCACGATACTGTAAAAATTAGTTTTTATTTTAATAAGACAAGCATATGCGTACATACATATAATTGACAACTGACAACTTACTACTACGATACAGAATTTCTTAACTTCATGTACAACACAGTGTAGCCAAGCGTTTCATATTCTCAGCATGTTGTCGATTACTCCTTCAACATACCCTCCTAATCAAAATAAGCTTGAATAAAAACAAAAACTTTTTTCTTCTAGAATTTTTAAATGCCGATAGGTGCCTTTTTTACATATTAATAAACGATTTTATTTTTAAAATACTCAAATTTAACACGTTTCAAAGGTTTTGTAAAAACGTCCGCAATTTGTTTGTTCGAAGGACAATAATTTATGTTCAGAAGTCCATCTTTAACTTTCTCCGTAATAAATTTGTATCTAACGTCTCTGTGTTTGCTACGTTTATTGAATACACCAGTTTTTATTAGGGACAGAGCGCTTTGATTGACAATATTTAAATTAATTCTTACTCTTTGTGCAGTTAGTTCATGTATCACTTCACTTAAGTACAAAAGCTCCTTTGTACATTCTGCTGCCGCTACAAATTCTGCTTCTGTTGAGGAAGTTGTGGCCAGTGGCTGTCGTCTAGAACACCATGCTACTGGTCCACCACCATAGAAGATGATATATCCTGTTGTGCTTCGTCTCGTTTCGACATCTTCAGCAAAGTCAGAATCACAATAAGCTTCAATAGTGTTTAGGTTAGAGTCACTTTTGTATTTTATATCGGTTTCAATTGTTCCACTTAAATACCGTAAACAACGTTTAATGTTTCTTACCGAGGCGTCACTTGGGTTTTCAAAAAATCTGCTGCAATAATTCACTGCGAACGATAAATCTGGACGGGTACGGTTGCTTAGATAGAGCAAGCTTCCCACAGCTTCTCTGAAAGGATATTTTATGTTACAGTTTTGATTGGTGTCCGGAGTTTCATAGTTTTCTAGTGGAGTAACTACACTTTTTGAATTTAACATGTTAAATCGTTCAAGGATTTGTTGAGAATAGTTTTCTTGATTTAATTTTAAGCCGTCCCGCTCTTTTTCAAATTTAATACCTAAAAACGAACTTAGGCTTCTATAAGCAGTCACGTCAAATTCACTTATCAGTTTTTTAATTTTTGAAGAATCACTGCTTGTAATATATCCATCATCTACGTATATGGCTAATATTAAGTCTTTAGTGTCGTTGATAAATATGCACTGTTCAGAGTTTAACTGAGTTAGTCCGTTTTGTTTTAAAAAATTCGTGAAAACTTGATTCCATATCATCGGGGCTTGTTTGAGACCGTAAAGGGATCTTCGTAATTTACAAACTTCATTTTCTTCTAGTTTTCCATGAAGAAATGCCGTCTTTACATCGAACCCAATATAGTCCCAGTTTTTTATTGTTGTTATGGCTAAGATTATTCTCAACGTTGTTATATTCACAACTGGACTCAATATTTCGTTATAGTCGACACCATGTTTTTTTTCGCATCCTCTTATGACCAAGCGAACTTTAAATCTACCATCACTTTTTATTTTAAATATCCATTTGTTACTCAGAACTTTTTGTGTGCCTATTTTATCAATGAGAATCCATGTTCCATTTTTTCCATGTGCATCTTTTTCTTCTTTTATTGCTCAGACCCAATTTTCTTTATCTTTTCCTGTAGTGGCTTCTTGATATGTTAGTAGTGCACGTTCCTGATCCAAGTCGAGTTCGTAGTTTTCTTCTAGATATCTTGGTTTGGCACCAAAATTTTTTCTTTTTGATTTTCTTATTCCTTGTTCTTCATCTTCAACATCATTTTCCTCTTCGATATCCTCCTCTTTGTTACTTTTTTCTTGTTCTCGATTTTTATTACTTTCTTTGTTATCATCATTTTCATAATCTTCAAATATCTGGATTTTTATTTTATTTTTAGATTCCTCATTGGATTTCACATCTCTATGTATTTCGATTTTTCTTTCCTCTTTGTTCCAGAGCCGATATCCATTGTTTGTGTATCCTATCATCAGATGTTTCTAATTTTTCTTGTCTAATTTTGAGGTTTTTTGTATTTTTTGGCATAAGCATCTGAGCCAAATACCCGTACGCCCAGATATGTTGTCACAGAAATACGAAGGAACACCTAAAGGCATTGTGTTGTAAACCGCAGCTGGTCATATCACTCCAATTTTAGGACAAGTAACAGAATCCATTCGAATCGGAGGCGCGTCCATAGTTCACTAATTTTTGGTAGCAAACATTATGCATGAATGTGTTTTGGGCTTAGACAATATGCAAGACAAATTTGTAATAGATTTAAAAACAAAATATTATCCATCAACAACAAAGAAGTAAACCTAGGTGGTGAAAATTATCAATTGCACAAAATCAAAGTTATAGTTGATGAACATATAAGAATTCCGGCAAATTCATAAAGTATTGTCGTGGCTCGTCTTAAAGAAAAATCTAAAGATCTGACTATTGGGTTTTTTAAACCACGTGAACCAACAGAATATGGAGTAATGGTAAAGTGTCTGGTAAATATAGAGAAGCAAATTCTCATACGCGTTGCCAATACATCTAGGAGACCAGTTAAACTGAAGAAAAATCACGAGCTAGGATACTGCCAACCAGTGAAGAGCATAGTGAATTTACGAGATAACTCCAACCCGAAAAAGAGCCACAAAATAAAGTCGCCGTCGAATTTATAAAGACACCCATCAAAGACTTTGACAAACTAACACTCGAAAAAGCAAGCAAGGCCAAGAAATGTGTTTATAATCACTTTAATCTTTTCGAAACTGGAAAATCTACAGGGCGAACCAACTCGGTCCACCATAGAATCAATACAAGAGATGCACCACCGATACGTCAAAACCCAAGAAGACTCCCATTCGCTAAACAGAAAGATGAAGCGAATATGATACAAAACATGTTAGATGAGAACATTATTGAAGAATGATCTGGTCCGTGGTGTTCTCCAATTGTTTTAGTAACTAAGAAAGATGGAAGTACGAGATTCTGCATTGACTATCGCAAATTAAACCAAGTAACTGTAAAATACACCTCTGCCAAGAATAAACGATTTGCTGAACACCCTGTCCGGCTCTCAGTGGTGTACCACATTAGACTTGAAGAGCGGATACTTGCGAGTTGAAGTTCATCCCGATAATAGAGATAAAACAGCCTTCACCGCTGGAAATGGCCTTTATCGATTCCAAGTACTTCCATTTGGTCTATACAATACTCCAGCCACTTTTAAAAGACTTGTCTGTGTTATTTAGACGACATCGTTATAATGGGAAAAACATTCAACGAAGACTAAACAGTCTCGAAGGCGTTTTTAGCCGACTGAAAAATGCAAATTTAAAATTAAATCCCAAGAAAATATCCCCATTTCTCCTTATTTAAACGTGAAGTTTTGAATTTGGGTCACGTTGTGTTAGCAGCGGGAATAAAAACTAATCCGGCGAAAATTTCAGAGATTCAAGACTGGCCAAAACCAAGAGATAGACGTGAGGTTTTTCAATTTTTGGGTCTTTGTACATGTTACCGGAAATTTGTTCAAAATATGGGAAAGATAGTCAACCCTTTACACAGACATACTGAAAACAACACATCATTCAATTGGATCCAGAATCCTAAAATGCCTTTACTGAATTGAAAAAGAGGTTGTCTACTGCACCGCTTTTAGCGTACCATAAAGAAGAAGGTCAATTTATCCTCGACTGCGACGCTTCACAACAAGGAGCTGTCCTTTCACAATCACAAGATCGCGAAAAAAAGGTAATTGCTTATTTCAGTAAGACCCTGGGAAGGGCAGAGAAAAATTACTGCGTTACAAGAAAAGAACTGTTAGCAATTGTAAAGGCTATTGAACTTTTTCACGCATACGTTTATGGCAGAACCTTCATCATCAGGAGCGACCATAAAGCACTACAGTGGCTAGTGAGTTTTAAAAATGCGGAATGACAAATTGCAAAATATTTAGAAAGACTTCAGCAGTACAATTTCGAAATAGCTTATAGAAAAGGTCGCTATCGCGGAAATGCGGAAGCTCTATCCACAAGGCAATTTGAGTACATGCAGATATTGCAAAAGAAATGAGGTAGGGGAAAGTAATAATAAGCAAATAAACAAAGATGAAAAGATAAAATTGCTGTATGCAACAACAATAAGAAGCGACTCGGACGATGACATGTGGTCAGGAGAAAACTTAAGAAAATTTCAAAAGAAAGATAAAGGCTTAAAAGTTGTCCGGGAATGGTTACAAAATGGAGTTAGACCCGACTGGTAAGAAGTGTCCAAATATGGTTCAACGATCCAAAGATAATGGACTCAATGGGATTCCCTTACTCTTCGCGATGGTGTACTCCATCAGACGTGGGTGTGCTCTGATGGTGCATCTACGATCCACCAACTTGTCTTGCCTAAATCATTTGTTCGTAAAGTGATGGAAGAAGTTCATAGTAGTCGTTTAGGAGGACACTTCGGAGTTAAGAAAACCTTAGCCGGAGTTCGAGAACAATTCTACTGGGTGAACTGTCGCCAAGACGCTACAGAAGGGTGTAAGAAATGTAACTTATGCAGTGGAAGGATAGTACCAAAAACTAGAAATCGTGGAAAAATTTCTCAATATCTGTGAACCATTTCAGAGTGTAGGTGTAGACTTACTCGGGCCACTACCACATACAGAAAAAGGTAACAAGTACTTAATGGTGGCCAGAAGTGGTTCCAATTCCTAACCAAGAGGCTTCCACCGTCGCTGAAGCATTTATGAATAATGTCATCGCAAAACACGGAGTGCCGTGGGAAGTACATTCCGATCAATTTTGAATCGGAATTGTGGATAGAATTGTTGAAAATAAAACCCGAACTACACCAATCCACAGTCTGATGGGTTAGTGGAACGTCATAACAGGGTAATTTGCCAATATCTATCGTTATTTGTCTCCCAAGACCAGCAAGATTAGGATGAACTGATTTCATTATTCCTCTTATCTTATCGGAGTGCACAGCAGGAATCTACTGGAAATACACGTTCAATGTTGGTCACGGGTTGGAAAATGAAGATTCCAAGTGATATCTTCTTTGGAAAACCTCCTCCTTCGTCCCGAGAAGAGGACCAAAGTCTTCCTCAATATGTTGAAGTCATTCAACAAAAGTTAGAGAAGATTCACGAGTTTTCAAGGAAACGGCTGAAATTAACCAGCGAAAAGTTGAAGAGTCGCTTGGATAAAAACCCTAAAGAAGAGATATTTAAGTCCGGTGATGCAGTTTGGTTGTACCAAACCAGAAGAAAGAAATGTTTGACTCCGAAACTTCAACGAAATTGGGAAGGTTGTCAAGAAAATTAACGACCTAATTTATCGCATTCGTTTGACAGCAAAAAGTAAACCTAAGGTCATTTATATCGAAAAATTGGTTCGCTATTATGGCGAAGACCCACCCAATTGGTTTCAAAAAGACGTCGAAGTCCCTATTTTTCGAGGCGAGTAACTTGAAGAGGGGAAGCAATGTTACACATGTTTTTATAGATGTTAGAATGACAGCTTGGAGGAAGAAGAGGACTGAATATGCAGAGTAGTTGCACTGACCTGTCAAGGTGACATTTTAGATTTAAAAGAAGTTAGAATTTTCGAGATAAAGACAAAAAGTAAAATGATTCGAAGAAGTAGACAAATTGTATGTATTTGAGCGTCTTTTTTGTTAATCCGCAGTAAAAAATAGCGAAATCCAATGATGATGTGCAAAAAGTCCGGATGTAAAACTTAGGCTTTACGAAAGAGTTATATGATTTGTTACTTGTTACGAGTTACAATAGTTTCAAACTTTATAAGGGCATTTTGAGAGAATGTAGGAAACAGGAAATGAGAAAAGAATAGCATGAATAATACCAGAGGGTGAAACAGAGAGAAGAACCAAAAAACGAGAGAAGAGATAATGGAAGATCTATAAGACAAACGAGTTCAAAAGTGGAAAGAAGGGGGAATAGATAGGAAGAAATGGAAATAAATTTACAAATTATGGGGTCAAATGCCCTGTAAATAACTTAAACATGTATAATACATTATAACCAAGTGCCATTTCAGGTAATAACGTATTATTTTTATTCATGTAGACTTGGAAACCATTGAAAACGAAGCTAAAAGAATCGATTTCGATCCAAGTTTGTTAATAAGTCCAAGACTGCATATACCTCCGGAAGAACGTACTTTGGCTGGGGAAGAATACAGAAGTGTATATACACAAACAAAGTTCCAGGATGATATTCGTACTTTAGTGAAGGTATGTAGTATATTAATTGAACCCTTCTTGAATATTTTAGTTTACTTCATTTCTGCATCATGTTGACTATTTCTTTTTCGCCAATTTACTACTACTCCAGCACTTAAACTTGAAACAAAAAACGGCCTGAACAATCGTTAATAGATTCCTATTCTATGTGAGTAGTCACTAGCTGTTTGGTAAGATTTGAAATGGTTGTAGCAGTACTCTGAGCGCTCATTTTGCTAAGGATTCATTTCTGGAAGCAACTGGAGATTTTCCACTCCGCTGTTTAGGCTAAAGCTACATCATGAATAATCATATAGTCAAGTTCATCATGAAATTATCTTTGTAATGATGTGTCGCACTTAATACTTTATTTACATTTTATTGGTAATAATGACAGAGGGGATAAGAGTGATGTTGAGGATGTGATCGAAAGATGTCCACCTTGAAATAAAAATCGACCTGTTTTTGATTTTGTCTAAAAAAAGTGCGTGCAAGATATTCAATCTATTTTGTTTTCGGTGTCACAGCTTCTATATTATTATGCACCACGTTGGGCACGCTACTTTTTATTATGTTTATTTACCCTACGTTGGTAACGCCAATTTGTTATGATATATTTGTTTTCATATGCTTATGTGTTTTAGTTTTAACTTTCTATTTATGATATGATTAAGTGTTCTTATTTATTTGCTACTAATACCTTTATTTAATTGTTATTTTCATAATTGATGAACGCCAAATTTAATTCGTTATGTATTATTAATATTTCATAGTTTAGACGTTTGCTCATATGAATAAATTAATTTATTTTCTTACCTTTTTTCTCAAGTATTTTTCTTAATATTGATGATATTGTGTGTGAAATAGTAAAAGTTTTTTGAATTATCAAAAGGTTCAATTTCTTATCAACTAGAGACATGCAAGTTACATTTAAATAATAAAATATCAGGTTAGTTTATAATTCTTATACTACTATCATTTTGAAATGTCACTTATATAGTTTATTCTTTACACTTCATTCCTTTTATTTTTTATTTGGCCATTAAATTTAAAGAATGTTTTTATAAGCTTATCATGATCATTTTACTTTTTTGTTATTAGAAGTTTTGTTTTATTATTTTGGATCCAAAATATTTAAATATCAGCAACTTTTCTGTGAAATTGCTCCTCGCAACATGTCCGCAGTTAGACGCTCCACTCATCCATTTGCAGCAACTGATTACTTCCGGATAACTCAATAAATTCTTCGTCTACTTCAGGAAATCTATTTACACAGATTACGGAGTATGCACTTTATCACCTTTACTCTATAACATACTTATTTGATGATATTCAACACTTTTTTATTAAAATTTTTCACCTAGCCTTTCACAGAGATGTTACCCTTTCGCTTCGCTTCTCTACTCACCCAGTTTTCTTTTTTATCAACAATCTTTTTTGTATTATGGAACGGTTTCTTCGACGTTACCTTCATTTTTTTTCCAATAGATTCAAAAGCTGCTCCTCGTCGTCAGATGACATTTCACTGGAGCTTGAACCTGATATTGAAATATCAGACGTTTAAAATAATTGAGAGGTAAATTTTACAACTAATAATAATAATAATAATAATAATAATAATAATAATAATAATAATAATAATAATAATAATAATAATAATAATAATAATAATAATAATAATAATAATAATAATAAAAGAAAGCGAACACAAAGAAACCCTCAACAACGAAATCCTAGACAACATGACAGAAAACGAAACATACAAATACCTCGGATTCCAACAAAACACTAAGATAAACCATGCCGATATAAAAATAGAATTAAAAGAACGTTACAAACAAAGATTACTGGCAATATTGAAAACACCACTCAATTCCCGTAATCTTTTCAAAGCCATAAACACATATGCAATCCCAATATTAACATACTCGTTTGGCATAATCAAATGGACCCAAACAGATCTGGAAAGCATCCATACCCTTACTAGATCAGAGCTCACCAGACACAGAAAACACCATCCCAGCTCATGTAAAGAAAGAATATCAATTAGCAGAAAGGATGGAGGAAGAGGTATGATAGATATTCAAGAATTACATACAAGACAGATACAACAGCTCCGGAAATTCTTTCTAAATAAACAAACATCCCTTCACCAAGCAGTTTGCAAAGCTGACAATAATTATACACCACTTAATCTATCATCATCCAATCTCCCATTGGATACTTACACTCCATCACAAAATATTGCAGAAAAACTTATTTCATGGAAAACAAAACAACTGCATGGAAAACATAGATACAACATATAACATGATCACATATCAAAAAAACTCTCTTATAAATGGCTTACAGAAGGAAGACTTTTCCCTGAAACAGAAGGCTTTCTCATCGCAATACAAGATCAGGTCATATCTACACGTAATTATCAAAAATATATAATAAGAGACCCAAACATACAGACCGATAAATGCAGAAAATGTCACCAATTTAACGAAACCATAGACCATATAACCAGTGGATGCAAAGTCTTAGCAGGCACAGAATATACCGAAAGACACAACATGGCAGGAAAAATTATTCACCAAGCCCTTGCAAAGACATATGGACTTATAACAGAGGAAACACCCTACTACAAATACACCCCAACCACAATTATAGACACCAACGAATACAAACTATATTGGGATGTAGAAATCCGTACTGACAAAACAATAAAATGCAACAGGCCGGACATCGTTTTCCAAAATAAAAAAGAGCAAATCACCTATCTCATAGACATATCAATTCCTAACGACCCCAACATCCAAGTAAAATACAGAGAAAAAATAGCAAAGTATACTGAATTAGCCATAGAAATTCAGACACTTTGGAAACAGAAAAAAGTAGAAACCATACCGTTCATCATTTCAACCACAGGCATCACCCCACACGCCTTTAACTCACACCTTGAACAACTAAGTCTTCACCCAAATACCCATACAAACATACAAAAGTCTGTCATCCTGAAAACATGTAATATTGTGCGATCTTTCCTCAATTCAAGCAATAGACTCTGAGACGACCTGGTACAACCTGTCATCCCAGAAAAGAAATACCACTTGATTCAAGTGAGAAGAAAGAAGATAATAATAATAATAATAATAATGTTTTTCCACTACTAACTATGAAGTTGACAATTATTGCGACTTCTAGCCATCTGTATCTGTATCTGTAAAAGTTTGAGGAGTACTTAGGCCACAATTGGCCCATTGTGCATCCTTCTGAGGTTCAAAACTTCCTTCTAGCTCGTCATCCAGCCTACTTTCTTGAAGTAAGCGATAACGTCGCCTGAATTAAGTTCCCTCATATTGGCGTATGTTAGCCTGTGCTCGCCGAATACTTGAAACTTAAAATGAGAGAGTGTCTGACATTCGCAAAGAATGTATTCGACAGTCTCATCTTCTTGTTCACATCCTCTACAAAGTGGGGTGTTAGATAGTCTGTGGAGATGTTTTCGTAGGTGGCAGTAACCAGTCAAAATACCCGTGGCTGTTCGTAGGTTCCGCCTGTTCACAGTCACGTATATTTTGGCTACTTTGCTATCCGAATACTGTAGCAGTTCCTTGGCAAGCCTGCAGCCTTCTGCGTCGTCCAATCTACCCTTAAACATATTAAGGGAGTGTTCCTTTAATAGGTCGGCCGTCGCTGACGCCGATAGACCAATGAAAGTGCCAGGTCCCAAGAATTTTTGGGAGGCTGCCTTCGTGGCTAATGAGTCTGCAATATGGTTTCTTTTCGATTTCTCATTGCCCTTGATCCAGCCTACATTGACCGTGTTGTTGTTTCAGGCTTCGATTAAGGCCATGTGACATTCTAGTACTAGGCCTGATGTAATACGTGGTCTGTTCAGGGCTAGTAGTGTTTGACTACTGTCCGTAAGAATGTATATATTATTACCTGTGGTTTTCCTTTTGGTAATCTCTTTTGCAGCGATGCAGATAGTAGTGAGCTCTATTTGAGCAACACTTGCATTGCAGCCCATTGCCCATTTTATGTTTAGATTCAGGGATCTGGAGAAAATACCACATCCTGAGCCCACATTGGATTTAGACCCATCTGTGAAGATGCGGATTGCGCCTTCTTCCAATAGGTCTTGTGCGTTGTTTTTAAAAATTACCTTGTAGGGCCTGTTGAAGGCATATCGCGGTGGAATCGAGTCCATATTGGCCTGCAGCAGTGGGATCTCCCTGAGGGCCTCATGCCACAAGTTACGTCTAAGTTTACCGGATCCTACATCAGGTTGTATACCACTAGAGCGTAGATGTGCCATGGTTATCAAAACAACCTCCATGATGTATATGTCAAGGGGAGTGAGACCGAGGATTACCTCCATAGCTCTTGTTGGTGTGGTTCTTATGCCTCTTGTTGTGTTGAGGCATGCTATTCTTTGGATTTGGTCCAGTTTACGGACGACTGTCAGCTGGTTTGCTTTAGCTCCCCAGGCAATCGCGCCGTACGTTAGCATAGGTCTGATGATGGCAGCGTAGATCCAGGCAGCAACCCTAGGTGACATTCCCCAGGTGCGGCCGATGGTTCTACGATACTGCTCTTAAAAAATATATGCTTTTTCAACTCTGTTTTCTAAGTGAAAGTTCCACGTTAACTTGCTGTCAAAGGTGACCCCTAAATATTTCATCTCTCAAGAGAAATTAAGTTTGGTATCTAGGAGCTTTGGGGCTTGATGTTTTGCAAGCTTCCTTTTTTTCGTGAAAATAACCATCTCCGTCTTTTTGGATTTTTTGACAGCGAATGATCTCTGCATCATTGTTCTATGATATTGAGGGCCTCCTGCATTGAAGCGCAGAGTGTCTCCTCGAATCTTCCTGTTAGCAGAATCACTAGGTCATCTGCGTATGCTATTGTTGCTATCATTGAGGTGGCTGACCAAGGAGTCTAAGACCATGTTCCACAGTAGTGGCTAAAACACCCCTCCCTGTGGACAACCTTTTACAACCAAGCCTCTGATGGTTACAACATCCACACTGCTTTTTATTGCCCTTTTTGAGAGCATGTTATATATCCAGCCATTTATTGTTTGAGATATATTCTTATTGGAAAGTGCATTTGTTATTTTAGGAAAAGTGGTTCTATCAAATGTGCCTTCTATGTCTATGAATACACCCAGGGTGGACTCCTTATTTTCCAACGATCTCTCGATGCGGCCCGCTACGAGATGAAGAGCCGAATCGGTGGATTTCCCTGGAGTGTATGCATGTTGATTTGGATGCAGCGGATTTCGTGTTATCACCACATCTCTTATATATCGTTCGCACAGCCTCTCTAAAGTCTTCATTGAAAACGATGTGAGGCTAATGGGTCGATATGATTTTGGGATGGAATGGTCCATTCTTCCTGGTTTTGGTATGAACACGACTTTGACTTCTCTCCAACCTTTTGGAATATACCTCAGTGCCAGTGAGGATCTGAGGATTCCTACTAGGTGCGGCATTAGGTCATCCAGGCCCCACTGAAGTAGGGCTGGATAAATGCCGTCCGTTCCCGGAGATTTAAAGGGGCAGAAGCCTGTGATGGCCCACCTCAGTCTGTCCGCGGTGACGATGATCTGTCGTGATATATGCCAGTCGTCGTCCGTCGAGTACTGATTATCCTCATCCTCCCAGGGCGCCGTATTTGTGGTTCTGGAGTCATGGAAGTGAGTTGACATCAGCTTTTTGGAGTCTAGCTGCTTGGGGGAAATTCTCGATTTCCTCGCAATAGATTCTCCATGCTTCTCTTTGTTTTTGTCTAATTACTTTTTTATACTCCTTGACTTGTATCAGTTCCAATCCTCTTTGAGTCTGGTTCTTTAAGCCTTATTAAAAGATTCCCTCACCGTCCCCCTGAGCTGGTCAATCTCATGGCACCACCACGAAGTGGAGGCTCCATCGAGATCGACCCGCCTGAGTGGGCAAGACATCTTGTAGGCATTAATGATGGAGTTTTGAATTGTCATAATGACTTTCCAAATCTCCTTTATTGTTAGGCAACACATCCTCGACTCCTCGCAGATCCCTTTTCAAACAGTGGACATATTTTGTCCTGTCCATATTCCTGGGGTCGCGAGTCATTGTGGAGGTTGTGAGCGCAAGTTTTATATCGAGTTTTATCCAGCGGTGGTCCGACATTGAAATATCGTCGGATACATGCCAGCCGGAGATTATATTCGAAGTATTAATAGTAGATAGGGTAATATATATTCGCGCTTGACTACGAGAGTTAATAAAAGTTGGTTCAGTACCTCTATTTAGAATACAAAGATTCTTGTTAGTTATATAATCATAAAAAGACTTACCTCTAGTGTTAATATCTTTGCTGCCCCAGCTTAGGTGGTGGGAGTTTTAATCGCAGCCTATTACCAGTTCAAGCTTCTGGGTGAGTCAGTGTTCCACAAGGTCCTCCAACTCCTTAATTGGGGGTGGTTTAGCTGCGTCTCCGGGGAGGTATGCGGATGCCAGTATTAACACTTTCTTTTGACCTTTCTGTGCATATTCAACCTTCACTACCGTTAGGTCGGAGGACGAAAAATGCATCAGTGGGTAGGTCTTAGAATTTCTAGGGACGTATATGGCCGTCCTAGGTTGCTGATTGCTTGTGAAGCTGAAAATTAAACCTTTTGGATTATTTAGACCTATGATTTTGGTTTGTCTTATCCAGGGTTCTTGGATAAGTGCTATTGTGTCCTGCGTCACATCCAGGTGGCGGCATAGTGTTGCCGACGCCACCTCATTGTGTTGAAAGTAACACTGTATAAATGTTACCTTCTCGTTGTCCATCTCTGCTTGATGGTGGTGAGCTGGGTATTTCTTTTAGGCCACCTCCACTTCCTTACTTGGAGGTGGGTTGACGTCTCCTGTATCCTAGCTTAGCGCTGTTAGTTCTGCCAGGAGACTGTCGGTCGCCATATTGGAGGATGGTTCGACAGTCTCCGCAGAAGCAACAGCTCCTTGGAGTTCCTCGGATGGGAGAGGGGGGTCCGTGCTCGATCCCCTCCGTTCCGGGTCCAGTTTCTTTGTTTTAACAATCAATGAGGTGAAGGCGTAGCTCATCCTCATGGATCGTTTCTTAGGACTTCCATTTCCTCGTATCTTATGCCAAAGACGAATAGGTGTCCTTTGGGATTGACCTTCGTTTCGTGGTGGAAGGAAAACCATGCATCCAGCCGGAGGTCTGGGTTTTTTTTGTCCAGCCGGCGCAGCACATCCTCTTTGTCACCCAGGTCACCGTGAGCTTCGCTAGGGACCCAGAGGGTGGCTTTTCTCAGCTGGGGGAGGTTTTCGACGTGTACCACGTCTAGCTTAGCATCCTTCCACGGTTTCAGTTTTGAAACTGTATTCCTTAGGCACTCTAGCGTTTCGTCATTATCGTAGGTGACTCTGATTATTTCACTAGAGTGCGACCATGACCTAAAGGTAGGTGGCTGGAAGAGTTTTCCTCTGAGGTATTGGAGCGGATGCGCTTCTTTTCTTGGGGGGGCGACGCGTTCCGGGCCTCTTTTGGAGGAGGAACTGTCATCGCCACCCTTGTGTTTTTGGCCGCTGGTGCCAGGTTTAGAAAGGGAGGGGTGAGTGGCGCTGGTGGTGTCTGTAGAGACGCCAGCCTGCTGCCTCGCTTTCCTCCTTCTCTTTGCCTCAGCACCGCAGATTCTTTTGCCTCGCCGCTGCTTTGGTATTGGAGGTGTGCGTTTTCGCTCATCCTCCGGTTTTTGTTTTTGTTGGTCCATTCTGATCCCACGAGGAGCTAGGGAAAAGGTAGTCATCTCTAGCAGAGCCCCGCATGCCAGGGAAAGGCTGTTTCCAAGGGGGTGTCGCCTAGTACCCCCAGGGGGACGTTTGCGGTCGCATTCCCTGCTGCCATTCAGCCATCGGTACGTTCATCACACCTTAGCTTGGGTTGTTGGAGTATCATTTGGTTGGTCAACACTGCTGTCACTGATGATCAACAGCGTTAACGTATCCAGCGGTGCCACGAGGAGGCAGACACTCGATGGTTGCATTTCTCCATTAGACTGCAGAAAGCTACCTACAAGCAGACAAGTAAAGGCAAGCAAACAAATAAGCAAATCAACTACAAAGCAATGGCCAACTTACAACCAACCCCGCCATCTTTTAGCCAACTGAGAAGTTGAATTTTTCTATTAGTGGTTAACAATTTTTTTTATTGTTAACCTAGGTCAATAATAGACAAATTCGAATGTTTTTAGAATTTAGGGATAGTAGTTTAACAAAAACGTGTGCAACATAATTTTGTGTACCCAGGAGATTCTCTTTAACGTATTTGCTTTTTGAAATTACCTAACATAATAAAATTATTTGAATAAAAATGCCATTAGTTTATAATTGGCGCTGAACCAATAATGACTGATGACATCCCATAACTACAACATGGCGATAATTACAAACGTTGGGTGCGTTCAGAAAATACAACCGTTGCGTGAATGTTCTGTGAACGTACTTTGATACATAACATTATACTCTGGAATTGTTTCTTCATAATAATTCCTCTTTTTTTCACGACTACCACGTCTTCTTGCATTATAATCATGTAGTAATGGTTCCTGCAAATTTTCTATGGCATAGGTTATGTTACGGGGATACATAGCAACGCACCGTTAGGAAAACGTCTGTCAGCCGTCAGTAAAATATATATGGTTGTCAATGATATTTCTTGTTCATATATATTATAAGTCTGTTCAAGAATAAAGTATAACATAAAATATAACTGAAATCCATAATTATTGTTAATCAATACACAACAGATTGGCGACGAGGATGGAGGATCAACTAGCAAAAGTGTTAGCAAGTATGATGGATGCAATGACAAATATGCAAGAACAGCAAAATAGATTACAACAAACAATGTTAAACCAAGAAAATACGTCTACGTCTAAAGTCAGTGGCATTTCACTTGTACCATACGACGAAATTAACGAGTCATTCGATAGTTACCTACAACGATTACAAAACTACATTACATTGAAAGGTGTGACAAATGCCAATACAAAAGTGCACATTTTCCTGAATTGCATTGGACCAAAGTATTACCAGATACTAAAAAACATTACCTCTCCAGATGTACCAGAATTAAAAACATATGAAAACCTCATACAAATCTTGAGAAACCACATCGCTCCAGAACCAGGTGAGGTAGCCCAACAGCACAAGTTTTGCCTGAGAATACAGCATGAACATGAATCTATAGCTAATTATGTGGCGGGATTAAAAGAAATAGGTGGAAAATGCAATTTTGTTTGCAATGGATGCAAAAATAGTACATTTGAAACTCATCTGAGAGTACAATTTATTCGTGGCCTACGTAGCAGTGAAATTAAAGAAAGATTACTACAAGAACCTCCCACTACGAAAGTTGATGATATTATAGATCATAAAGCATTTGAATGTAAGGTTAAAGATAAACTTTTTTGTCTAAAGTGTCACAAACAAGTGCATGTCGAGGCTGTATGCTTCAGAGAACAGAAACAATTAGAAATTGAAAAGGAATACTCAGATGATACAGAAAATGAAGAAATTTTCGAAATATATACAATACCAACAGTGAACACATCAAATGATAAATTCAACATTACATTAAAAATAAATGGTTCAGATCACACTTGGGAGTTAGATACAGGCGCAGCAGTAACTACATGCTCTGCAGATTATTATAACAAACATTTCAAAAACCTGGAACTGAAAAGCACTAGAATTAAACTCAGAACATATACGGGGGAAATAATACAACCTCTGGGTACCTGTAATATGATGAGAGAATTTGTAGATTGTAGATTGTAGGGGGGTCGTACAGGCTGTACAGCCTCACAAGCACTTCGACCTATAAGTTATTTTGTGCGTGACCCTTGATCTATTCGAGGCCCGGGATTCCGAGACTTCTTGTGAAGTTTATTAGTTTCCTGGGAGCTAAGTTCCTGATGTCGGAGGGCGTTAAAAGGCCCCTTCCAGGAACTTAAGCCTCTTGCAGAAAAGCGCTGGGCATTCGCAAAGCAAATGTTCTGCAGTTTCCGCGAAGTTCTCGCAGTAGCGGCAACTGTCACTCTCTGATTTGCCCATCTTTTTGAGGTGATACCCCAGAGGGCAGTGTCCAGTGAGGAGTCCCGTTACCATCTTCAAGTCTTTCTTGTCCAACTCGGGAAGCTGTTTAGCTTTCTTAGGCGATAGGCACACTAGTCTTTTCGCTTGTCTTTATCCTGGCACTTTATTCCAGTGAGATTTCATTTCATCGGTTTCCCAGCGTCGGAACTCCTCTTTTAAGTGGGCTTTGGAGAGTCCACAGAAGGGTTCTGGGCCGGGAAATTGTGTATTTGCCCCTTCTTTGGCAAGGCAATCTGCTTCTTCGTTGCCTTTAATTCCTCTGTGACCTGGCACCCACATCAGGGTGACCTGATTGTTTGCTGCCAGTTGTCTCAGGGATTGTTTACAGTCCCAAGTTAGCTTAGACTCACAGGTGTATGACCTCAGAGCTTTTAGCGCTGCTTGGCTATCTGACAGTATATAGATTTTTTCCCTTCGAGTGCCTCTTTCAAGGCATTCCTGGGCACATAGTTCTATAGCATGTACTTCTGCTTGGAAGATGGTTGGGGTGTTACCAAGGGGTTTTGAGAGCCTGAAATTCGGTCCTGTAACGCCCACTCCAACCCTTTCGTCCATCTTAGATCCATCTGTGTACCACACTGATGCATCCCTTCCCAGTTGAGGTCCGTTCTCTGTGCAAGTTTGGTGGCTGTTTATGACCACTTCAAACTGCATTTCGAAGTCGTACCTAACTGGCATGAAATCTGTCGGTTTAGACATGGCTTCTAGGGAAATATGTTCCAAAATCTTTAAGTGTCCGATCAGATTTCCTGCTTTTAGGCTTTTTGTCTGGCTCAGTCTGAAGGCACTGTTTGCTGCTTCTTTCTTTACACATAGGTGCAATGGCGTAAGGTTCAACATTACCTCTAGAGCTGCAGTAGGGCACGTAAATATTGCCCCTGTTATTCCCAGACAGGCTAGCCGCTGCACTTTCTGCAGCTTGACTTGTGCCGAAATTTGTTGAGTTTTTGGCCACCACACTAGTGAGGCGTAGGTGACCATGGGTTTGATGATCGTTTGGTATGACCAATAAATCATTTTTGGTTTCAGACCCCATGTCTTACCAAAGACTCTGCGGCATGTCCAACTTGCCGCTGTAGCTCTGGAAAGAATGTGGTTGATTTGGCTGTTCCAAGTCAGTTTATGGTCTATTATAACTCCCAAATATTTCACCTCTTTGGAAAATGTTAGCTGGGTTCCATTCAGAGTTGGGGCTTTAAGTTCGTACTTTCGCCTCTTGGTGAATGGAACCAGCACTGTTTTGCTAGGATTGACGTTGAGTCCTTCCTTTGCGCACCAGCTTCTGATTATGTTTAGGGCTAATTGCATGCGGTCGGAGATTACTCCGTCATGTTTGCCCCTAATGGTGACGACTAGGTCATCGGCATAACCTTGAGTCGTGAAACCAGATTCGTGTAGCTTTACTAACAGGTCGTCGACAACCAGTGACCACAGCAAAGGCGATAAAACTCCCCCTTGGGGGCAACCTTTTTCTGCTGTCATCTTGACTGTCTCTCCCCCAAGGGTCGCCACAATGATTCTGCTTTTTAGCATTGATTGTGTCCATCTGATCAGTGAGGCGTTGATATTCCTTTCCTCTAATGATCTGGTTATGGAGGCATGTGAGGTGTTGTCGAAAGCACCCTCTATGTCAATGAAGGCACAAAGAGCCATTTCTTTTGCCACATATGTCTTTTCAATGCCTTCAATTAGGCATTGTAGAGCATTAATCGTGGATTTTCCTGCTTGATAAGCAAACTGTTTCTTATGAAGCGGTCTTAACTCGAGGAGTTCGCTTCTGACATAACAGTCTATTATTTTCTCCATTGCTTTCAGGAGAAAAGAGGTGAGGCTAATGGGGCGATAAGACTTTGGTTCGTCCATTGGGCGTCTTCCAGTCTTAGGTATGAACGCCACTACAGCCTCTCTCCAGGTCTTCGGTATGTAGCCGAAGATAAAGCTGGCTTTGAATAGCCTTTTCAGGAAGGGTTCTATTAATTCAAGGCCATGTTGCAGTAAGGCGGGGAACATCCCGTCCTTTCCTGGCGACTTAAATGGTTTGAAACTTTTGATAGCCCATTTGATTCTTTGGGTTGTGAAAATTTTCCCAGCTAGGCTTTTGCTGGCTCTATTGGGGTTGCGAACGACCCCTTCCAGGTGAGCACTTTGCTGTTCATTTTCCACAACCGCTTTAGAACCAGGAAAGTGCGTCTGCAAGAGAACACTTAGACTCTCCTTAGGGTTATCAGTGTATCCTCCGTTCGGCTTTTTGATCAGACCGATACCGTTGGAATGTTCTTTTGAGAGAACTTTCTGGAGACGCTGTGCTGGGGCCAATTCAGTGATCCCCTCGCACAACTGTCTCCATGTTCTTCTTTTCGATTTTCTGAGTTCTTTGTTGTACTCAGAAAGAGCTGTTTTGTAGTCTTCCCAGTGTCCCAGACTCTTAGCTCTATTGAAAAGTCTTCTGACTTTCACCCGTAGTTTTGCTAGTTCCTTATTCCACCAAGGCACGTCCCGAGTGGTTGCCTTTTGTTTTTCGGGACAGCTGAATTCATATGCTTTTGTTATAGCATTTTGAAGTTGTGTCGAGGCTGCATCAAGTTCCTCTATTGATTCAATGGATGTTTGGAAGTCCTCCGTTTCCCCTCCAAGATGCTCTTTGTAAGCATCCCAGTTAGTCAACTTTGGCACCCTATATCCCTCGAAGCGTGTCTCCGACGTCTCCAGGTCGAACCTAATGTGCTGATGGTCCGACATTGAAAGGTCGTCAGAGACATGCCAGTTGTTAATGTAATTTGTTATAAATGAATCAGCAAGGGTTAGATCAAGTACCTCTTTTCTGATCGCATTTATAAAGGTGGGTTTATTACCTCTATTGATAATGTCGATGTTAGTTGCCGCCAAATATTCTAAAAGGTACTCACCTCGTGCGTTAGTGTCCGTGCTTCCCCATGTTAGGTGGTGGGCGTTCGCATCGCAGCACAGAATGAAGTGCCTGTTCCCTTTTTTGCACCATCTGATGAGGCTTTGGACTTCCTCTGGTGGAGGGTGTGTTGTCGAGTCCCCTGGGAAGTAGGCTGAGGCAATCACCATCTGCCTCTTGCCTGCTTCAGTTGGCACTTCCACGATGGCGGTTGCCAAATCTCCAGTGATGAACTCTGGAACAGGTAAAAATTTTATATTGGGTGCGAGCAATATGGCTGCTCGTGGTTTTTCGTGAGAAGTGCAATAAAGTAACTTACACGATTTAATGTTGAGTCCTTGTATTCGTCCTCCGTTTATCCAGGGCTCTTGGAGCATCCCTATATGTAAATTGCCTTCAATAAACCTCCTTCTAAGCACACTCGTGGCTGCTTTTGAATGTTGGAGGTTTATTTGAATGCAATTGAGCTTTTGGCTCATTTTTTCGGGGGCTTAGGAGGGGCTTTTGGTTTCCCCTCTTTCCTAGCTCCGCCGGTATGAGGGCTGTCCTTGGTCCGAGGCACCTTTTTGCCTTTGGTTAGTTTCTGCCCTTTACTTGCAGATTTTTCAACATTTTTGGCAGCCTGTTCGGTCTGCTTCTTGTTGTTATCTGCACTCTGTGTGGTGCCCGAGGTACCAGGTTCTGAGGGATCAAGTGTGGCCGATTTGTGTTTGCCACCCCTTGCCCTGAGGGTTGTGTGACCAAACTTATAGTTGATCACCATCCCTGTTTTCCTTAATCTCTCGGCCGACTGAAGGTCCACCGAGACAGTAAGAAGTTCCAGAGGGCCTTCGGGTGTTCTCCTAAGTACCCTCCAGTTCGTTGCGTTGAGGTCATTTTGGGCCTCTATTAATCCAAGGATTTTTTCCGTGGAGTATCCCTGGCTGCCTGGCAAGTACGCAACCAGAATCTCGCTGTGAGGCATCGCTGCCTCCTCAACAACCTCCAGCCGCGCACCCTCCCAGGGTTTTATGTCCACGATGGCACCTTTCAACCACTGCACGGTGGCGTTATCGGCGCACATCAGGGCTAGCCATCCAGGTCTATTATGTGAGCTGTGGAAGAAAGGCTTTGTGGTAGCCTTCTTCCCCAGCTCAATGATTTTGTCCAGTATGGCTTCCTTTACGGCTTCTATTTGTTCCGTTGTCAGGAGAACCTCTGGATAGTTAGCTGGCAGAATGCCCACTTTCACGCCTCCGGTAGCTTGACTGAAGGTTGGTTTGGTGGGCACTGAGGCACTGCTGCCTCTATCTGTCGCCTTCTGTCTTTTCTTCAGTTGACCGTCGGGAGTCTTCTCCTCTGACCGGACTCTTTTCAGTCCTTTGTCAGAGGTAGGCTTCTTCATAGGTTCAACCGATTTCAATCTGGCCTCTTCTATTGGGAGGCCTTGTTTGACGAGGTATTTAAACCTCTTTCTGGCAGCTCCGCTGAGCCTGATTCTGTCCTTCCCTTTCAAGAGGGTTTTAGAGGACTTATCAGTATCCTCGTCGCTGCCAGATTTGAGCAGGTCAGCTTCAGTGTCAGTACATTCGGCGTCCTGTGTGATGCTGCCTGTTTCCATGAGGATTTCGTCCTCTGTGTTTTTTGGGGAGTTTTCCTCACCCTGATTTTTTCCTACGTTTTCCATAAATGGTCCCACGAGAAGCGAGGGAAAGAACAGTCACCTACGGCAGAGCCCCGCATGCCGCAGGAAGGCCATTGAAACCGGGGGGCGCCAGTTGCCCCGGAGTTCGCATAATAGCAGCTAGTCTACCCACTAGCCATGCAGTCATCAGCTTATGCTGTTCCACCTTGAACTTGGGGAGATTTTTATTGTAGTTCTCTTCTACTTGGCCGGCTGTTTAAGGCAAGCCCCCGCGTTCTGTGAAACGCGGTGTGTACTAGGCAGGTTTCCACAGATAGAGCGTCCACTCCGGCGCGCCGAGGACGCTCCGGACAGGGTATCCAGTCGCCCCCCGAGCCCCGGAGCGCAGGCTCCCTCCTCCACGCTGTGGTTCCTAGTACTGTCCCTTAACTAAGGGGGATTTTTTCAACATACCTTGTTTAGATCCGTTGTGTTTAGTTCACAGCGGCCCCTCGCTGCAGAAGCATTGAGAAACCACTGCTATGCAGGGTCACCTCGTGCAGGGTGCTATTCTTCATAGCGCACAACGGTCTTGGGATAAGCGTCCTCGAGAGGTTCATATGACCTTCTCAGCTAATTCCCCTGGAACCAGTGGTACCAGAGGGAGATCATAAAGCATTTGAATGTAAGGTTAAAGATAAACTTTTTTGTCTAAAGTGTCACAAACAAGTGCATGTCGAGGCTGTATGCTTCAGAGAACAGAAACAATTAGAAATTGAAAAGGAATACTCATATGATACAGAAAATGAAGAAATTTTCGAAATATATACAATACCAACAGTGAACACATCAAATGATAAATTCAACATTACATTAAAAATAAATGGTTCAGATCACACTTGGGAGTTAGATACAGGCGCAGCAGTAACTACATGCTCTGCAGATTATTATAACAAACATTTCAAAAACCTGGAACTGAAAAGCACTAGAATTAAACTCAGAACATATACGGGGGAAATAATACAACCTCTGGGTACCTGTAATATGATGAGAGAATACAAAAACAAAGTAATTTGGGGCAGAGTAATCGTGATTGATAGGAAAGTAGACCCCGTAGTCGGAAGGGAATGGATAAGGAAACTTAAGAAAAATTTTGAAGTAAATGCAATAAGTTCAGAAGAAAACAAAGACATCACAGAACAAGAATTCAAAGAAAAATTACACCAATTACTAATAGAATATGAAGATTTATTTTCAGAACAAATTGGAGAAATTAATAATTACCAGGCATCATTCAAATTAAAGGAAAACACTACACCAATTTTCTTGAGACCAAGATCAGTACCGTTTGCGCTCAAGGAACAAGTAGAAAAAGAGATAGATAGATTGGAAGAAGTTGGGATTTTTGAAAAAGTTACTTACTCACAATGGGGTACACCTTTGGTTCCTGTAGTGAAACCTTCAGGGAAAATACGCTTATGTGCCGACTACAGTGCAACATTAAATAAAAATCTAGAAAATGATAACTATCCTATTCCAAGAATAGAAGAGATATTTAGCAAATTGAGTGGAGGAAAATATTTTTGCACATTGGACATTAATCAAGCATACCTACACATGAAAACTGATGAAGCCTCAGCAAAAATGCAAGCAGTTAGCACTTGTAAAGGAACTTATAAAGTAAATCGCTTAATGTTTGGTGTAAAAATAGCTCCAAATATATGGCAAAGATATATGGATCAGACATTACAAGGGCTATCAGGTACAGCATCTTTCTTTGATGACATTGCTTTACAAGGACGTACATATACAGAATTACTGCAACGACTGGAAATAGTATTCAGAAAATTAAAAGAGTGTGGACTACATCTACATAGGAAGAAATGTCAATTTTTTCAAAAGTCAATTACATACCTTGGTCACAGAATTAATGAGGAGGGACTACACCCAACGGACGAGAAAATAGATGATATAAAAAATAGTTGCCGGCCAACAGATGTCTCGTCACTTAGAACACTTTTCGGAATGATCAACTATTATCAGCAATTCATACCGAACCTAGCTTCAAAACTTAATCCGCTGTATAAACTATTACAAAAGAATACCAAATTTGATTGGACCAAAGAATGTGAAAATGTTTTCCAAAGCTTAAAAACAGAGATATGTAGTGAAAAAGTACTTACCCCATTCTATCCCAACTTACTTGTGACGCTAGCTACAGATGCATCACCAACGGGATTCGGCGCAGTATTGTCACATATTATGCCTGATAAAACCGAAAGACCCATTGCTTTTGCGTCAAGATCTTTGACCAAAGCCGAGAAAAATTATAGCTAACTTGACAAAGAAGCAGCAGCACTGATTTGGGGACTCAAAAAGTTTTTTCAGTATTGTTATGGTCGAAAAATTTTAATTATCAATGATAACCAACCTCTTGCAAGAATCCTACATCCCACAAAAGTGATGCCGTCAACTACAGCAATTAGACTGATACATTACGCGAATTTCTTGGCTGGATTTGACTACGAAATTAAACTCAGGAAAACAACAGAGCATGCAAATGCGGACTATTTCTCAAGACTAGAACATAATACAGAAAATAAGGAAAGAGAAACTGATGACGATATATTTTACCTAAATCAAATTGCAATGATGCCAATTACTAGAGAGGAAATCAAAGAAGCAACAGCTAAGGATCCGGAACTGCACCAGTTATATAAAAATATTAAATCAGGAAAAGGAAACATGAACAATATACATGAATTCTCGTTACAAGATAATTGCATTTTCTACGGAATTATAATCGTAATACCAAAACAATTACAAGCCACTATATTGCAAGAGTTACATTCAGCTCATACGGGAATTGTTAAAATGAAAGCACTGGCACGAAGCTATGTATGGTGGAAAAATATTGATTCCGACATTGAAAAGATGGTAAAGAAATGTAAAGCATGTTGCATGCTTCAAAGAAATCCTATCAAAGTACCCATGCACAGTCTGGAGTATCCAAAAGAACCATGGACTAGAACACATATCGACTATGCGGGGCCTTTCATGAATAATTATTTCTTGATAGTTGTAGATGCCTATACAAAGTGGCTGGAAGTGATACCTACATCATCTATTACATCGTCAACAACTATTAATATTCTAAAGAAGATGTTCACTACATTTGGATTACCCTTAATAATAGTATCGGACAACGGCAAACAATTTCGATCAGAAGAAATGCAGAGATTTTTAAAACAAAATGGAATTCAATCAAAATTCACAGCACCTTTCCATCCATCGACCAATGGACAAGCAGAAAGATATGTACAAACTTTTAAAAATAAATTAAAGGCCATGATACATGAGGAAGGTACCCTCCAGGACAAACTATCAAAAATATTAATGATGCACAGGAAAACGCCAAATGATGTTCAAAAGATTATGTAGAACAAGGATTGATTTGGTTCAAAGGGAATTCATAACAGTAATGAACAACAAAAGAGAAGAAATAAAAATAAATAAAAAATTCAGTGTGGGAGAAACAGTACAGATACGATCGTATGATGACAATAAATGGAAATTTGGAGTCATCGTGGAAAAAATAGGAAAATTACACTATGAGATAAATGCAGATGGAAAAATTCATAAAAGACACGTGGATCAAATATTAAAATCACGTGTTAAGGACCACACTATCCACAAGGATGAGTCTGTTAGGCAGCATCATCTGCCTGATTCGCAAGAAAAATCACAGGCGGACACGGGTGTTGACTCTGAAAAGGAACCAGTTAAGGAGAAACATATTGAGAAAGAGGACCAGACACTAGAGAGAGCGGAGCAGCAACCGGCTATTGGAGAGGTAGTATATTCGGCCGCCGAGACTGTTCCTCAGATGAACGAACCGAAACAGGAAGATGTGGTAATTCGCCGCAGTACTAGAAACAGAAGGCCGCCCAAACGTTTAGATCTATAAGTTTATTAATACAACGAGGGGAAGTGTTACGGGGATACATAGCAACGCACCGTTAGGAAAACGTCTCTGTCAGCCGTCAGTAAAATATATATGGTTGTCAATGATATTTCTTGTTCATATATATTATCAGTCTGTTCAAGAATAAAGTATAACATAAAATATAACTGAAATCCATAATTATTGTTAATCAATACACAACAGGTTATAATATTTCTGTTTGTTTCAATTATATTACCATCATCTAATAACGCAAGAATTAGATTGTATCTAGCCATAATGTCAATATTGTTTTCCAAAAAAGTTATCGTTCAGCAGACACACGTCAACCATTATTATTTGTTGCTCAGTGAGCGCTCATCAACGGTTGAGTTATAAGTTAATGTTTTATGAATGCACCTGTTGTTTACAAATAAGTTTTACTAGTGGAAATGTCAATTTGTATAAGACTACTTGATTATTGTTTTATTAGTGGTAAGGCGAATTTACATGTGCTACTCGATTTATACAAGAATTTTTTCTAATATTTATCTTAAATTTGGCAAGTAATGGAAAAAATTGTATATGCACCACGGTGATGAAGACATTTACAGGGCTCGCATCTTATTCCGCTCGGGGCGAAGCCCCTCGAGAAATAATCTTGGTGCTTGGTCAATGATAACAGTCTTCACCACCTTGGTGTATAATATACTATAATTTGTACAATACAAAAAAAATAATTACATAAATATTCGGACAAATAAACAAAAAGAAACCGCAAAGCCTAATTGGCTGTCTGCGGATAGTGTATACAATAAAAACGTGTTTAGACTAATTATCATAATATTATTTTAAAACATATCAAGAATGTTCAGCACAAATTCGTAAAACCTCAAAGCCAAGGGGCTGTCTGCGTTGGACTTTTGCGAACTATTCGGAACATCATTCAAGAGTTGGCAACAATTTCGGTGTAGTACATTATTTTTTTCTTAACTAATAGTAAGTGTATGCCTATTAGTGACAAATTAACAAACCCTAGAGGCTGTCCGATAAAAAAATTGTTACAAGTACGTATTCCAATAGAGTAAATATGAACATCAAGTTCCAATTTTCAAGACGGGACTACTAAACATAAGCAGAAAGTCAAATATGAAATTTTAAGTGATACTCTATACTTCCAGTTTATTCTCTATTATATGGTGTATTTTTCTTCTATCTTCTATCAAAATAAATTGCTTAAGCTTCGATTTGAATAAATTAAAATTAACTGTACTTTTCAATTGCTGGGGAAGGTAGTTGAATACTCTAGGGGCAAGAAAGGTGTATTATTTGTGACCAACAGTTTTATTTGAAGTTGATAGGACACATTTTTTATTGGTTTCATTTCTGGTCTCATGAAAATGAGAAACAAAAAAGAACTTATTCTTGTTGTTTTGACAACGCAATGCTATTTTATAAAAATAAATCTGACGTGGGTCAAGTATTCTGCCTTCTTGATAGAGAGCATCACTTGAAAAGTTACGGTCCTTTTTCAAAATAATTTTCAGAAATTTTTTTTGCAGTATATTGATCCTGACTGACTTGTTCAATGTGAATATTCCATCTCAAGTGGCGGTCTATTGTGTTACGTAAATATTTCATTTTATCTGTCAGTTTAATTTCAATAATTTGGTTGTCAAATGGAATATCTAGTGTATCGAAGTCAGGTAATCTATTCACGTAGCTTGAAAGTGGAAGTGCAATGGTTTTTTTGAAATTGATCGTCAACAACTTGTGATTGAACCAATCTATGAATTCAGTGAAATCATTGTCAGCATTCCGTTTCAGATCATTCCATGTGTCGGCGGTATAGAGCACTGCAGTATCGTCAGCAAAACTGAAGATTTTTCCGCTGGAATTGATATTAACTAAGCTATTTATGTAGATTATAAATAATAGTGGACCTAACGGTATCGTGTGGTACTCCACATTCCACTTCATTAGCATTACTGATATTGTTATTGATTTTGACAATTTGTTGGCGGTTTGAGATATAACTTATAAAAAGCTCGTGATCACGCCCTCTACAACCCATATTTTGCAAGGCTCCCAATAATTGTGCATGGTCTACGGTGTCAAGTGCCTTAGCAAGGTCAAGAAAAATACGTAATGCTAGTTTGGTGTTATCGAGGACTTCGTACATTCTAGACGTCAAGGCTAGAATTGCATCCTCCATTGATCGGTTCTTTTGAAATCCAAATTGAGTTTCGTTCAACAATCTGAATTTCATCATAAATGACTCCAGGCGTGATTTTATGGCTTTTTCGAAAACTTTTGCAAAGCTATTAATCAAAGATAGTGGTCTGTAGTTTGATATAATTCCGGGTCAACATCAGTAGATATGTACGTAGTTCGTCGCTGTTCGTCGGGATATTTATTGATGTGGAGGGAGTGAAGTGCAAACCCGGCGCGTCTCCATGTGATGGATAGGAGAAGGGCCTCTGAGATGATTTTATATGAGGAGGAGGTCAGCGGGGAAATACCTGTGGCTCGTTGTGTCTAAAAACTCAACTGGCAACTTCGAAATCACCTGTTATACCAATGTCTCCTGGCTGTATGTGGTCAAGTCTCGCGGGCCAGTGGGATGGGAGGGGGGTCTTGGCTTTAATGCCCGGACCAAGAGGAGACAACCTCATTAAAAAACCGACTGTCGGCCGACTGGCTCATGAGGTCAGCGCCGAAATTAAACTCTTGGGAAGGACCCGAATTGGTGGCTCGAAGTGGAGACGACATCCCAAAGCCGGTCACCATAACGGTATTCTTCCCAAGAAGCCAAGACATTAAACTGAAGAAGATCCTGCAACTTGTCGAGGTTAAGAACTCCAACCTCAGTACTGCGGCTTGGAAGATCCTAAACTCTAAAAAAGAGGTACAGGGAACTATCCTAACGATTGGGATCGCTCACCAAGCTGGTGAGGCTCTGAAGGCAGGAGGTTACGCGCTAAACTTCCGTTTTGGGCGTATCCCTGTCTCTGGGCTGGGAAAAAAGAAGAATCTCACGGAGGATCCAAAGGACATGGGGATACCCTCCATATCCGGAACCTCTGGAAAGGGAGAAAGAGGCGAAAGCTTGACCTTGGGTCAGCCCGAGGTCTCCTCCGGCTCTGCTGGGATGACTGGCAATGCGGAGACTGCCTCTGTGTCCCGGGAAACTGGGCAGACCAGCCTGGGGTTCGAGAGTCTGACTCGAGATCAAGAAACCTGCTCGATTACCGAGTGAGATACTGTCATGGTGGTCGGGGAGGGTCAGGGAGAGAGAAAGGAGGGGGATGAATAGAGGCTGCGTAACTCGGCCTTTCTCATCTATAATAATTCACTTTCACGTTCACGAATGTAGCTCAGATCAACCTGCATTACGCGAAGGGAGCTTCAGCCGTGATTGCAAGGTTATTCGCTAGACTACAACTGGATATTGTACTGATCCAAGAACCATGGATCAACAAAGAAGGCCAAATCAAAGGTTTGGCATTTAAGGATTCTAAATTGATTTATGATCGAAGGCAAGTATCTCTGCGTGCCTGTGTAATCATAAGAAATAACATAAAATATATTTGTGTTTCAGAATACGTGTCACGGGACCTTGTTCCAATCATGGTTCACCTCAACATTGGGGGTATCGACTGAGACATCGTCATTGCCTCTGCCTACTTCACTGGAGACGGGCCGATGACACCGCCAGAAGAGGTACAAGAGCTAGTGAGACACTGCAATAGCAGATGGCTGCCAATTATAATTGGTTGTGATACCGTGTGGGGAAGCACCAATAACAACGCAAAGGTGAGTGTTTATTAGAATATCTCTTAGCAAATAACCTTGAGACCTTAAACGTGGGGACAACCCCCACTTTTATCACGAGAGCAAGAGAAGAGGTCCTGGACGTAACAATTGTTAATGCTGCTACTGGGAAAAATGTAAAAAATTAGAGGGTGATGAGCTATCCATCACTTTCCGACCATAGGATCATCGAATTTAGTATAGAGGGAAATCAATTTGGAACGATCAATTCTTCTTCTTAGAACCCACTTCCCAGGTAGTGAACCAACAACAAGAACCGAAATAGCAATGAACTACACCAAAAAATCCCGCAAGGAAGATTGGGACATTGCTAAGAAAATATTTACTAGACAACGGTTGGAATGGGCAATAAGTACCTTTCAACCATATAAATCACCAGGAGTGGATGGAATATTACCAGCACTCCTACAGCTGCTGCTGCTCACCTGCTGAAGATTAGAAGAAGCAGTCTAGCAGTGGGTCTAATACCTAGAAAATGGAGAAGGGCAAGGGTAACCTTCATACCAAAAATAGGGAAAAAGATGGGACTGATCCCCGATCTTTTAGACCCATCTGTCTAACATCGTTTCTACTCAAATCGATGGAGAAAGTAGTGGATAACTACATAAGAACAGAGAATCTGGAGAATATACTACTTCGTAAATGTCAGCATGCCTACATAGCGGGTCGATCAACTGAGACAGCTCTGTATCAGCTTTCGTAGTCATCTAGAAAAATCTGAACAACAAAGAAATCGCAATGTGCGCATTCCTGGATATATCAGGGGCCTTTGACAACACAACTCATGTGTCTGTCAAAGAAGCACTAAAAAGGCGAGGAGTAAATGAAACCATTGTAAAATGGATGTATGAGTTGTTAGCAACGAGGATAGCTGAGACACAGCTGGGCAATCAAACTACCTCAGTTAAAGCCACTCGGGAGATACATCAAGGGGGAGTGATATCTCCCCTTCTATGGAGCCTGGTAGTAGATGAGTTGCTCTACAGGCTAACGGAGCTTGGCTTCGAATGTATGGGCCACGCCGATGACATAGTTTTAATAGTCAGAGGCAAGTTCGAGAGCACCTTGTGTGATTTATTACAAAAGGGCCCCAGAATCATTGAGCAATGGTGCTTGTCAGTGGGGCTAAACATTACCCTAAGCAAGACCATAGTAATTCCATTTACCCGGAAAAGAACACTTCCAGCCATGAAACCCATATCCTTAAACGGGGAAATCATAGAATGGAAATCAGAAACTAAATATCTAGGGATAACCCTAGTCAGTAAGCTTCTGTGGAATAAGCATGTTGAAATAACTGCTAGTAAAGCAATCAGAGCTTTGACGGAGTGCAGAAATCTTGCTGGTAAGAGGTGGGGCTGTAACCCAAAAATACTGCGATGCATGTACGCCATGATTGACCAGCAATTACGTATGGGGCAATAGTTGGGCACACCAAAGCAAGTCAGTACAGTACGAAGAAGACCCTCGACAAAGTTCAAAGGCTTGCCTGTGTGTGCATCACTGGAGCTATGAGAGCGTGTCCAAACTAGGGCACTTGAGATCATTACAGATCTCACACCTCTACATCTGGGGATAGAAAGATCTGCTAAGACGCAATTCTTAGAATATCAAAGGAAGGTTCAGGCAATGAGAGTATAAAAAATCAGGGACCTTGGTCCTCTCTGACAAGATACATCTCATCAGCGAATCTTCCCAGTGACGAAATGATCAGGAAAGTAAGCATCGAAAAGAATTTCACCACGATGCAAATTACGAGGAGAGACGTGGAAAGGGAATACACCACCCAAACTCTCTAAGAAAACGCCATTAAATGGTATACGGATGGTTCAAAAACCACCATTGGAGCAGGCGCGGGAGTATTTGGGCCTGGCACCATATACTCATTATCGTTAGGCTCCTTCCCGTGCGTCTTTCAGGCAGAAATACTTACGATCGAAAGATGCGTGAAAATGAACCTAGAAAGAAACTACCAGAAATGTGACATATCGATCCATTCTGATAGTCAAGCAGCTATCAAAGCATTGAGCTCCCAAGTCATTGACTCAAAGTTGGCATGGGAGTGCCGAAGAAAACTTGATGAGTTAGGCAATAATAACAGGGTCTCTTTACTCTGGGTTCCTGGCCACTCGGGAATCACGGGAAATGAAGAGGCCAATACACTTGCCAGGAAAGGAGCACAAATGTCCTTTATTGGCCCGAAGCCTTTCTGTGGTGTAGCAAAATGCTCCTACAAGAAAGAGGAAACCGAAGGAGAAGCACTCTGGTGGTGCCTTCCCGGGTTGGAACATTCCAAAAAGTTCCTGTGGAACTTTGACACTGCTAGATCCAAAACATATTTGGACCTCAGTAAAGATAAGCTACATCTCCTCACGGGCTTTCTTACAGGACACTGCCGCCGCTTAATGAGAATAGGTCTAGCAGAGACTGACGAGTGTAGATTCTGTGGGGAGGAGGATGAAACTCAGGATCACCTAGTTCTGGAATGCCTCGCCATTGCGAGCTAACACAAGAAATACTCCGGACAAGAAACTTGTAAGAGTGAGGACCTAACCTCGTTGAAGCCGTTCCAAATACTAGAGTTCATTAGAACCTTGGAACTGGAATGCGAGCTGTAGTAGTAGCGTGAACAGCTCTAATAGGGGGGGGGCATAATAAACCTTTGGTTTCAGTGTACTGTAACCCCGTTAAAATCTAATCTAATCTAATCTTGATATAATTTGTTTATTACCCGATTTATGGAGTGGTTTAATGACTGATATTTTATGTTCGGGAGGACAAACACCTTTTTCAAAACAGAGGTTGATGATAAATGACATTGGCGATGAAATTTCCCTGGCTATTTCTTTTAGGGTTTCGGATGTAATGCAGTCGACTCCAGGCGCCTTATGATTTCTTAGAGTGTTTATTATGTCAAATATTTCTTCTTCCGTGGTTGGTGTCCACAACATGGAAGTTGGGATTAATTTTTACGGATGGAGGTGGTGATAATGGGGTTTTTATGTTTTTTGCGAGATCTCGTCCAACTTTGGTAAAAGAATTAGCGAATGTTTCTGCCATTTCAAAATCTGTTTTGGTGAGGGTATTAACGTATTAACCTCTTTCAACACACTATTTATAACAGTATTTTTATTTTTGTGTCCTGTTATACAATTGATAACTTTCCATAGTTGGTTGGGATTATTTTTACTTTTTTCTATATCAGCACTATAATAATTTTGTTTGGTTATTTTTATTAACGTATTGAGTTTATTCTTATTAGTAATAAATCTCTGTTTCAGTTTCAAATTGTTTTTGTTCTTCTGATATTCTTTGAATAAACGGTCTCTACTGATAATTGAATTCATAATTCCTTTTGTAATTCAATCTTTTTGTTGTTTAATTTGCTTTTCTTGAATGTCACTGTGCTGTCTTTTATAATTTCAGAGATTTTTGTTGAGAAAAATGAATTAGCAACTACAGGGTCATTCATTTCGTACAAAGTATTCCAATTTAATTCTGTTAAGTTTCTTTTTAATTTTTTATAATTAATATGTTTTGAGATGATGGCCTGATGATGATTTTCAGACATTTTCATTTGTTGGTTTTAAGGACATTATAGTGGATTTATGGTCGTATATGTGACTATCTAAAACAAACGCAGAACATTCGTTTTCTAAATCACCATCTTGAGCCCTAACAAATATATGGTCGATGCATGTACTCGATTCATCTCGTGTCGTTGTACTGATATTTACTGTCGATGTGAAATTGAATTCACTGAGGATATTAAGGTAATCATTAGTCAAGTTATTGTCTGAAAAGAGATTTATATTTATATCGCCTAATATTGCGAAGTAATGTTCATTGCACCGTTGTTGGCCCAGGTAGTTTTGGAGTTCCAAAACGAATTCATTTTCGTTGGTGAATAGAGTCCTGTAAATACAGGTAATTTTCATAAATGCGCCCATATCGATGAAAACTTCAATTAACTTGCACGGACCTAACTGAACGATGTTTGTTTTATATTTTCTAGTGTTCCTTATATAAACTATAACGCCAACATTTTGGTTTATTGTTCCCTGATTATAGACTGACTCATATCCATCTATATCGAAAAAATGCTTGGTCTGAAAATCCACGTTTCTGTTAAAATAATATAGCCGAATGGTTCTTTGAATTGATTTAATAAAACTTTCAATTTTTCGATGTTTTTGGATATGCTTCGTACATTTTGTTGACAGACTTTCAAGTAATCATTTCCAAACCTCAAAGTGTTGAAATTACTTGCACTATCGAAAAATTTTGTTGCGAACTCTTTATAACTATAATATCTAATGAATTGATCCATTCCTCGTTTGGGAGAAAGACAAAGCTGGAGTGAATTATTATTTTATATATATATATATATATATATATATATATATATAAATTAGGTCATGAATGAAAGGTTTTGCTACAAGTGTGAGGTAGGTACGTGATCACTGCAATTATTTCCTCTTTTCATGTAATATGGCACTGGAATGTCTTTGCTGGTCGCTTGTAATAGAAGGTTTTCCTATGTTCTGCTGTTGTCTGGTTTCTGGCTGTGTTTCGGGAGTTGGAGTCGCTGGAGCACTATTTGATTTCGGTTCTTCTACAATTTGATTTTCAAGGGCTAGTAGATCTGAGACTCGGTATACTTCTGTATTCACATGTAGTTTGTTGTTTTTTATGTAGCGAGTATTGTTTTCTTCTTGCCTAGCCTTCAGAATGTACTTTCGGAGTAACTTATTTTCCTCTCTCTCTGTTTCTGTGTTTGATCGTGCACAATGCCAATATTTGTGCCTTTCAGGTGTTGCCTTTTTTGTAGTACTTCCTGTTTTATTAGTAATGTTTTGAATTCGACTTTCAGGGGGCTGGTATCGTTGTTCCCGAGAAAATAAAAATCGTTGATATCTCCGTGGGTGGGAGAAGTGGAGAATGATGAATTTATTTTTTGGCATATAATATCACAATATCGCTCTTTTTAGTCAGCCCAAAAATAATCACGTTATTTTTCTTTCCCGATTTCTTCAATTCTCCAATTTCTTCTTTCAGGTCTTGATTTTCTTTTTCAAGATGTAACACTCTATTTTTCATTTCCTCGAAATTCAGTAATAGTCTAGCCTGACTGGCTTCGATTGAACTCTTGATTTCACTCCTGTTTTTGATAATTTCTTCCATAAGTTACTTAACTGTGATATCAGACTTCATATGGAAACGAATTTCAAACGTGTGTGACCTTCTTTATAGCTGGTATTTCTTATATTAATAAGAGAGTTTAACTTTACCTTTTTATACTATCAGTTTAATGAATAAATGCCTACGAATTGTGGATTTGATACATGAATCTTTGAAATAGATAAATGATTTTCTGCTAAATGTTCATGACTGGATTTTACATGACATGGTTGAAAGGATACGACAGACAATACGAAGTATGTCAAGGACAGAAATTGAAGCTGCTGTTTTCTCTACCCGTGAGCGATTGATTTCATGCATTGAAAATGATGGACGCCATTTCGAACATCTAGGGCGGCACTAATTAGGTAGTTATTTATTAAAGGTTTCAATCGTTCGATTTATCACATCATTTTAAAATTCGTTCTCATTGTTAGTAGCGACATCATTACATTTAGGTAATCTAGTGGCAACAATAACATTAGTATGATAACAGTATAAATAACTGCAGACCAATGTAAGATCTTTTCATTCAGGCTAAATTTAATAATTTATGTTAACGCGAACCAGCCTTCTAGACGTTGGAAGAACCCGCCATTTACATGTTTCTTACGATATCTCAGGATAGAAAAGAGATATCGCCTTGCGGTTTGCACTGATTTATTACTAATTTAGTCTACTTTTTAAAGACCCACTTCAGTTTGTATGCTTCCATTTAAAATTGTTACGAGAAAACACAATATTTAAAAAAAACAGCGCCCTCTATCATTTATGTTATTAATCAGATTGCTTCATATTTACAAGTTTTCGATTGTTCAACAAAAGATCTTTCAAACAACATCAAGTTTATTAAAATTGGTCAAGCTGAACCGGAATTACAGGCGTTTTTTCGTAACAAGGTTCCCACTCTCCCCCACCCGTTATTTGAAGAGATAGACTTAAACTTGTCATATTAAAAACATGCAGAATTTTTTGGCATTTCAAAATTTTAACTGTCAAATGCGCCCTCTACCGGTGGACCTACAATTCTGAAAATAATTTCCAGGCGTTTCTCGAGGCCACTTTTGTTATAAAAATGTTTTTCCCGAACCTGTGCTATAATCCACTCCTGAGATATGGCCGACGACCGTTCTTAGTTAGCCACCCGGTATATATACAAACACATACAACGTAAGATCCTCTCCAGCATAAAATTTTGTTGGATATATTCTAGATAGATCAATTAAATAGGGATCGAGACCGATCTATAGAGGCAGCACTTCTGTCGAAAGTAGAGCGCCCTGGTGTTAAATAAGAAAAACATTTTGATGTAAACAGTATAATAAACAACCTACAAAAAGCAAAAAATGAATAGATCTTTTAATTTTCTTTGCCAGGAAAAATTGTTGGTATGTAAGATGGGTGTAGGGGATTATCAGATTTTTGATTATTGACAAAATAAGCACTGAAAATTATAGTATTTTTATTTGGTTCCCAATCCTCCCGATGTTTTCTGAAATGTAATTAAAAAACTTGAAGTGATTCGTTTTGTACAAATGTTTACTTTCTTCCCCTTAATAGTATTTAATTATTTGAGCTTATATAATATTAAAGTCAACAAGCACATAACTAGTTTTTTATTTTATATAATCGATGAAATCGTACAGAAAACAACATTTTATTCTCTCGATAATAATCTTTTATTTATGTAAAAAAAATTTAGATCTTTCCTTATAGCTGCCAATTCTAGATCATACTGATTATACACAAAATAATAGTTAATAAAATGTTTTAATTAGAACATTTTAATGACATATGGATTTTTATTGCATTTATCCATTTTTGACGTTTTAAGCTTATCCACGCAATGTTCAATGGACTTTCGGGGAAACTATAAAACTTCAACTGTGTAGTATTTTTATACGGCATATTTGAACAGCCATGAATACAGAAATATACTTTTGATGAAGACATCACAAACATTTAATATCAGTTATAAAAAATGAACATTTAAAAACGCTGATTATACAAAACTACTAATACTACTAATAGTGTTTACATCACATTGTTTGTGTTTTTTCACGGCAGATGACATAAACGTCATCTTTCTCGGTCCCTATAACTTTGAGAAGAGATGAAACCCCTAGGCACCAGCATGCTTTGCATAATATACTTAGGCGTTGTCTATTTTAGTACTTCACCAAAGCAGTGCGAAAGGTCACGCATATTAGGTTTACAACATTTTTCCTGCTAGCATACGAAAACTACTCACTAAACAAAAAAAAAGATTATTTATTCTACACTGTAAGAAAGTTTTACCGGCTTTACGGAGACGAGAAAGTTGCCTTTTCCACGGCTAGCCGAGAAAATAAATTATTGATTTTCACGCTAGGTGGCGACCCAATTGACATAAATCAAATGAACATTGCCAATTTGATTGATATCCCACTTAAAATGGCATAACCGATTTCAATCACATTAAGTAGTCTAAAGAAATCAAAGGGGAATGCTTAAAATAAACAATAGCGCTAAATTATTATTAGCAGTTGTCAACGTCAACAAATTCATTACATCATGAGTTGTCATATTTGATGTTTGTTTGAAGTTAACTTAACAGTTCACAAGCGAAGAGACAGGCAACGTTGAAGATTGCACAGACAAATAATAGAGGTAAGACGGGCAACTCACTGACAATGCCTCATCAGATGTGCTGCCATCATTATATGTCACTAAAAACTAAAAGAAGGGTTCTTTCGTCGTTTCTAGCTTTTAAATGGTGGTAAATTCAAATTGTGTGATATGGCGGAAAATTTAAATTCGATTGATTTATAATTTCTAAGAATGGGGAAAGGCTGCAAAGACTTAGTTCAAATTTAGTTTAGAGTATAATTCTACAAAAAATCGAATTACATACATATCTAACAAATTTTTTTTATTGATGCCTCATATTACCTTTTTAAAGCACGCCTCAGCGTGTTTATCGAACTTTCAAACACGCGCGTTTTTTAAAGTCCCTATGGTAACAACAACAACTTTGAGAATCAATGACAACTTTTTTTATTAGTTTTTAAATTGTATATTTTCATTGGGAACCAATGTCTTATTTGGTTTTTCTGCAAAATTTATTTATATATTCATATATACATTGTATCCTTTTAAATATAAATGAAGAAACTTTTTGTTTATTGATCTGGCAGCAGTACCTCGTAACGTCAAATAAAAATAAATACTATTTGATTTTCACGAAACTTGGCTGGGCATCGAGGACGGACTTCCACTTTTTTGTAGTAATAATATAATAATAATATTTTATGATTTCAAAGTGCACCAATAAAAAAAAATTGCGTAAAATATTCGTGGATAACTGGTCTTTCAAACACTTGCTCTATTTCGAGCACTCCGGCTGCGCCGTCGTGCTCGAAAAATCGCGCGTGTTTGAAAGACCTCTTTATCCACTTATACTTTAATATACTATTATCATTAATGTCACACTTTTTATTTTTGGAGGAGTTGCAAGCTAATTTTGTGGTCTAAGTGGAAAGGAAAAGCAGCTTTCTTCTAAATTATCCCCAGCAATGAAATCTACAAAAACAATATATAGTAGTTTAAATCTAATAGTGTTACGATAAAATGCTTACCAGGTAAATTTAAAACAGGAAGTGCAATTTTTTTTAGATTTCCCCCTTCTTTACATACATCCAAAAATGATAACCACAAACCCTTAAAATGCTTCTTGACTTGTTAAATAAACTGGGATTATTGATTCGTTCCAACCAAATATTTTTTATGCTCGTCCACGGTAATAAAATATCTGTAAAATATTAATACAAATTACTCATTTTAATTATAATGGTATTTATAAATTACCTTGGAGCATCTTGATCTTGGTTAAAGCAATTGGGAATAACACGCTCTCGAGGGGCTGGCATTTTGAATTGAATCAATAAAATAAATTAATAACCAAGCAACGTGCAATCAATTATAATGGCAAAATTTGAATTTAACAAGTGTAGTGGGCCTAACCTCAATTATTTGTCTGTGGATGTCAAAGATATTAACGAACACGACCGAAATTCTAATTCTTCCCCAATTTAAAGTCCTCAGCTACATGGGCTATTCAGCCTAACGCAACCGAAGTTGACTTGTTCTTTGTGACACATATAGATGGCGCGATGAACGCGTATCATTTTTATGAGTATAAGTGCAGACCCCCTGGAAGATTGCTTAAATAATAAAATAAATGTCACTAGAAAACTGTTCAACACTAACGACATGGCCGCATCTTCTACTATGACTTACACACCTAATGAATCTACTCTACTAAAACTGCTGAAATGAGTCCTTTGATAGAAAATATAATAGACACATGAGCAACAACTTCAACTACTTACTTCTTTTTTTGCACAAGTTCAGTTATCAAATGTATCCAATCAAGGTATCTTTTTTGTTAACTGTACTATACGTAATGCAATTTTCATTATCAATGTGAAAAATAATGAATCACAGTATTGAATTTTATATTATGAACTAAAATTTTTGTACAAAAAATATTACCAACAATTATTGTGTAGGATAGAAAATTATATGTACACCACGGCAGTAAAGCGCCTTTTCAGGCCTCAAGAAGTGGCCAGGCTCGGCTCCACCTCGCCTGTCCATATCTTTTTTCGGCCTGAAAAATACCACTTTACCGCCTAGGTATACAATATACTATTTTTTCAAACGACCGATGAACAGGCACTTTCATACCTCTCGATAACTAGGGTTTGCCATAATTTAGGCAATTTTCCAATTTTTTTCGGCTTAGGGAAAAGAATATACTTTTTATATTTGGGGAAGGGGAAGATTTAATTTGTATTGACACATAAGAGTAAGGAGTGGACTCTACTACCCTATACTTTTTTCGGAAATTGTCATTAAGGTGGCCAACTTCATATGTATAATGAGGTTTAACTAACTAAGTGGAGGGGTGTTTCGGTTTTTATTGGTGGTGCATAATAGTGCATAAGAAGTGGATGACGTTGCCATTCATTCTTTTAAAAAATTGTCATTGAAAGTGGGAAGGGGTGCAACTTTACTTTAAATAATGAGGCTTAACTAATTAAGGGATGGGGGATTTTGTTTTTGTTGGTGGTGCATATGAGTGCATTAGGATTGGATTCCACTGCCCTATACTTGTTTCGGAAATTGTCGTTTGGGGCGGGGCAACGTTACTATGTATAATGAGGCGTAACTAATTAGGTGGATAAGGGATTTTGTTGGTGGTGCATAGGAGTGCATTTCAAATGGATTCCGATGCCATTTTTTTTGGAAATTATCATTAGAGGCGGCCAACTTTCTTTGATTGAGGTTTAACTAAAGGTACGCGTCCACTAATCGGCGTCAAACAGACGGTAAGCATCGAACGAATCGGATTTTTTTGCGTCCTGCGTTTACTACCACGGATTATTGGAGTCGGTATCAGCATTTCTCTACGACGGAGAGCCAGTCATTTCTTTCCTGCTATTGAAGCCAAAGCAATGTCGTTACTAAACGAAAAAGATGTTATAATTATTTGCGTGTTGTTAGAAGAAGAAGATAACGAAAGAAAAAGAAAAAAATGTTGGGTGCATAATATTAACATAAAAAGACCAATATTCGGGGAATATCACAGTTTCACACGTTAGATTTGAAGCACTTTTAAATATTTTAAGACCAAATTTATTGCGACAAAATACACCATTTAGAGAATCTATAGGACCAGAGGAAAGATTGGCAGTCAGTTTAAGGTATGTATGATTTTGAAAATTAACATTTTAAGTAATATGTTTTACCGTTTTAAGCATGATCTATTTAAGCCCTTCAAGTTTTCATTTCTAAAATAACTAATTTTTTTTACTGCACAACTTTTGCTTTTGACCCCATATATTGAACTAAGAATTATTCTATAAACAGTGGGATACAATAAGGTCAAAGAATAAAAGTGATTCTTAAGAAAATCTAATATTATGTTTATTAATAATGAAATGAAAGTAAAAGGCAGCGCCGGTTTTACTACTAGGTGCGCTAGGCGCTAGCAAAGGGTCTCAAAATCTGAAATGGTCATGTGCGGTGAAACTGGCGCTGCCTGACGATACATTTTGAAAAGTTTTTACAAACGGATTAGATTCTTCTACATCACTTTGAATTCTGGATGGAACGCAGTTTGGGAACCATACATACTTCTGGTGTTCTTGGAAACTTGCAGAAATGTTTTGTTCGGTTGTCTGCGTATTGGGCGAGATACAGCTTGTAGATAAAATACGGCCCTACTGGTGGTAGACATCCGGAGAAGAAAACTTTGATTCGGTTGTGGCAGTACTTTCAGTCAATAATCTTAGATCGACGTCATTAACTATTTTGAATTACTGATTCTTTATCAAAATCTGATCTCGTTTTGGAAAAGTTTTTGTGGTGTTAGCCATATTGATAAAGAAGTCAGTTAAAGGATCTGCCGGCTCTGGCGGATCTACTTTCTCCTTTTGTGGCAAATAGTTTTGCAAAACTGAGGCAGCAGTTGAATTTTGCGGAACAACTTTTCTAATCCTTTTTTTGCCACGAACAATTATTGATGGTGCTGATGCGTATGAAGTAGAAGGTAGTGTATCTGATGTGGTGGGTGAAGGGGGAGGAATGTGGGGAGTAGGGCTAGTCAACACCATTTCTGGGTTTTTCGATTCTTCTTCAATATCACTCTCTTGAGAAGCAGCAGTAGGAGAAAACTGTGATAAGTTCGATCGCCTTTCTTGTTCGTCGTTCAAATATGGGGCCAGAAACGCTAGTTCTTTTTCATACTTGGCAGGCTTTAACTTTGATGCACCTTGGCCACTTTTGGTTTTTCGCAAGTTCATAGCTTTCCGAAAATTATCCCTAGTTTCAGTCCACCGTTCTTTGCATAGTTTACCTGCAACAAACAAAAATATTCTAAAATATATTGTATTCTCTGTTTCAGATTTGTGGCTACTGGAAACTCGTTTCGAGCACTAGCTTTTTCTTTTCGACTCGGTGAGCGTACAGTAAGAGAAATGATATATTCAACTTGCAATGCAATATGCAAGGTTCTGCAACCAATTGTTATGCCAGCACCAGATGAGAAGTTGTGGACTGCGTCAGAAAAATGTTTTCGGGAAAAATAAAACTTTCCAAATGCGGTCGGCGCTCTGGATGGCACCACCACATAGCGGATCAGATTTCTTTTGCTACAAAAAACATTTTAGCATAGTACTTTTAGCACTTTTTGACGCAAACTATAAATTTATCAGTGTTGATGTGGGTGCATTTGGTAAAAATTCAGATGCTGGTATATTTCGAAATTCTCTTTTGGGTCAACGACTGATGGACGAGAATTTCAATATACCTCCCCCAAAAAGGCTACCACAAACTCAAGTAGCTCTGCCCCATGTTATAATTGGGGATGAGGCATTTCCATTATAGATTGAGTCGGGCAAAAAACACGGTGGAAAACTCTTTCGGAATTTTAGCACGAAACTTTAGGATTTTTGAACGAAAACTGAGCATGTTTCCTGAACATGTTGTCTGTGTTGTAATGGCAACTTGCTGCCTTCATAACTTTTTAAAAGTTGATTCATGCCAATGGACAGAGAATGATCAACGCGTTTCCCTTTCCGATATGGCAGGTTTGCAGCGTTTAAGAGGAACAGAAGGTGTGGCTCGACGTGATGCTCTAAATGTTCGAGATTCTTTTAAAGCATACTTCAACTCCGAAGTAGGGTCAATAGAATGGCAAATGAGAAGAGTTGCGGCTGGAAGACGATTAGAATAAACTAGTTATCAGTAGATAAATAAAGATTTAACTTACTATATTTTTATAATGTCATATTACCCCAGTGCAGCACCACCGAGTCAAAAAATTAAATGAATTTTTCTCCAGCCATGTTTTTTATTAATAAAATTTAACCTTCTTTTTCTCCGCACCTGAAGGGGTTGAATAATAAAATCAACTAGTCCCAACCCCGACTACTCACCAAAAATTCGATATAAAAAATTGGCTTTTTAAAAATTACATAAACATCAATGCCATTACAAAAACATTACGACATGGCGATTTATTTATTACATTAAACATATTATTTACTTACTGGGTTCATTCATTCTCGTTCAGATTGTAAATTTCTTCATACTACTGCACAATCGTGATAAGTCTTGCTACATCCATAATTACTTTTAAACAGTTAAACTTTCAGAAAATCTATTAAATTAGGGGAAAATAAAATTCAAACTTCTGATAAAAAACTGAAAATGTAATTAAATATAGTTTTCCACGGTCGGGAGTAGAAATCAGTTTCTATGACATCAAAATTAAAACAGAAGTAGTCGATTATTCCCAAGGAAGTATAATGCTCCCAAGGGAGTTTACATTATGGAGAACGTTTTTCATGCAAAAAAAGATAACATTGAAATTATTTATTGACATTTAAATTAAATATTACATTTGTACAATTTTCAAAATTAATATTAGAAGGAATATTACTTTCGCTTACATTTACAGTTTTTGTGATTGCGCTAGTAGTGGTACCTACTAAAACCTGATTAGCTATTTTGGTCTTATTTTCAATGGAGTTCTCAACATAACCCTCAGCGACTGTCATTGATTTCCAACCAGCATGACGCTTTATTGTCGTTATATCCACACCAGCATCTGCCAGTAATGTCGCTGAAGATCTTCGTAAGCAGTGACCAGTATAACACGCAGCATCAGGTAATTTTAAATACGAAGCTACTACACTCGGAATTTTTCCCATAATATTCTTGCCAACTACATTTTCCTGCTTTGTAGTACAAAAAAAGGCGCTAATCCTTGACGTGGGGAGGACGAAGGGACAGGTATTTTCGAAACAATTCAAGCATATTTCCCACATCGGTAACCACAAAGGTTCGTGGAATCTTTGTCTTAGTGTTTGGAATTTTTACAATCAAGGAAGAGCCCTACATCCTCAATATCATCTACAGTTAAATTGACTAGTTCATCAGTTCGACAAGTTCCGGCTATCCCCAGAATTAATCCAACCTATAAAAAATCAAAATACTTAATAACTGAAATACCTAACAACAAAAGTAATCTTACCTTAATCATTAAGAATTCTTTGTCAGCTGCACTTGATAGAAAACGGTCGATTTCACCCTTTGTCAATATTTTCGATTTTTTCGCTTGATATCCGTCACCGGTTCTTTTCAAAAATGCGATCAGCTTGAGGAATTTGCTTAATCTATGTTGTCTTAAATTATCAAGCATGACTTAACCATAGAATATTGCGCCCATAATGTGGAAGACTTGTAATTCTTTGCATTTTCACTGAAGTGTGCCAACAAAACATTCTCGCTGTATACTTGAACATATTTCTCGGCGCACCACTTTTTGAACCGATTGTAGGCTATATCGTATAAAGATCTTGACTTCGTAGGCACCAAATTAGAATTATTCATTGTGCACTGAACAAATTTTAAACTAAACCAAACTAGCACCTTAATGTGACAATTCTTTCTGTTTGTTTATTTTGTAGTTATGACAATAACTCAACGACTACTAAATAAATGCTCAAATACGAATACAATAATTCTGGTGCTACTTACTTCATAATGACAAAATATGTGTTTTTAAGTTAATGAGACCGTGGAAAAAATAGTATATACACCATGCGGGAGATGTGCTATTTTGTCCTCGGTGCATTGTAGCCCTCGGGCTTCAAATTGCACCTTTGCCAAAATAACGCATTTCTCTCCCTTATAGTATAATGTACTATAAAGAAAATATTAGTTCGTTGAATATAAAGCACCGATCTGTTTCGTAAATAAGTTTTATTTGATAGTAATCTTCACAAAAATGATGTTACAAACGTTTTTTAAATTGAACTGTCAAGTTGAAGTTTTAATATTTTCTGTCAGTTTACAATTATATTTTTTAATGTCACTTGATATTTTTGACATACTATTCTTTATTATTTCCAATAATAATATATATTGCGGTTATTCTTGCAAATTAGAGTCTGAAAGACTGCAGAGGGGCAAATCGACAAGCGAGAATAGCGACAAACACGAACATGTTTGATTGCTTCGCTATTATCGCATTCGCAACTAATAACTATCTCCGCACTATGAGATGTTTTATCAGAGTAGCTGCTCAATTGTGCGGGCAGCTTTAATTATATTTTTTATAATTCGCGTATAAAAGAGACTCCATTATAACATTGTTTACAGTGTCACAATGAAGCTCTTTGAACACTGTTTTAGTAATTTTTAGTGTACAGTTGGTTATTGTATTCAGTTACATCTTTATTTGACATTTGACTTTAATCTTGACACAAATTATAAATAAAATGGTCTAGCGTTGTTCTTGCTAGCAAATTATTATATCGAAAGTTCTTAAAGGTAAATTAGAATGATTTATATATTAAAAATATTAATGAATAAAGTACGCTATCGTTTATTTATCAATGATTTCTCAATTGTTTATTTTTATATTGTATAGGATCAATATATAGGTATACATAACGTTCGATTTTTGGGATAAACTACCAGATATCTATGTGAGGATGTATTACAGAAATAATTCTGTTCATGATATAATATAAATAGATCGCAAGAGCATATACGAAGAAGCTCTTTTTTTAAACAAATAATCATCCTCTGTTTGCTTAAAAGAAAGTTTGTTTTCAATTTACAAAATTATTCCGTTATAATATGTCAAAAGTCAGAAGTGCTGAATAAAACCATCTGTGATCTGACCAATCAGGAATCTACAGAATTGCCAACTTAAATTCAAACTACTCCTCCTAGTTTCAAAACAGGGATTATGTGTAATTCTATTTTATTTAAAAAATTAAATAAATGCGAATTATAAAAATTTTTGTGTAAAACTTGTACCATAATGACTTTCTGTAGTACTCGTGATTTGCGCAACTTACCGCTTCGCGATTCGTTGCGCAAATTTCACTCGTACTACAAAACGAGTCATTATGATACTTGTTTTACAAATAACTATTATTTTTGTAGTATATGGGCGATGAATTGTTTCTAATTCCCACGCTGCATCATGCTGTACTGGCATCAGCTTATACGCCTGCTTATTTCTATCAGTTTTCATATGAAGGGCTCATGGGAGAGCGACATGTAAATAATATTCCAGGTATTTTTGTTTTCATATTCGATACTATTCATTTGCGTTTGTTATGTAAAAATTCTTGACAAGATAAAGTATCTTAGAGTTAATAAATTACTTTGTTTTGTAGGGATTAACGGTCCCGGGCACGGAGACGAATTGAATTATATTTTTAATTCCAAGCAAGAAAAATTGGATCATATGCAATTTCCAAAAGAAGATCAATTGACAAAAAAACGCATGCTGACTTTAATTACAAATTTTGTGAAATACCAGTAAGTTTAGTTGTTACTGAATTAATAGTAGTCTGCATTTCAATAATTTAGAATGCGTTTGATAGTTCGGGCAATTTCACAAAAAAGAATCAACTGTGATTGAAACTCCTTCGTAATTAGGTTAAAAATTGAGGTTAGGGGAGATGGGGGGAATGGGAGCTACCTAAGGAAATATTTTTCTAATCACACTATTAGCCTTTAACCAGATTTGAAAATTCTTGTAGGAAGGTTTACATATATATTTTCATTATATTCTACATTTTTTAACAGAACTAAGTTTAAAGGAATTTATTAAAAAAGATTAAAAAAGTGCATTTGGATCTCATTACTCCATCCTGCGGGTAATGGAGCCAGCAGTTATTTCAATAGCTAAGGCCATATAATGACCTGAATCTAAGAAAATGGCAAAAACAAAAATTAGAATGAAGATGGTGGAAGAAGTTAATTCTGCCTGTCCAAACTAAAGTCGCAAACATACCCTTCGTGGCTCTCTGCACCCGAACATTCAGAATGTGCCCATACTCCGCAGCTAATGCACCGATACCATAATTAATTTTTTCCGATATCGTCACAAATGACACATCGAATTCCGTCAATATCGATATCGTCACATTCATCGTCATCACACAAAATTTGTTTCACTTTCCGAATTTAATGAGTCGTCGGAAAACACCTTTTTCACTTTGCGTTTGGACTTTTTCGGCTTCTGTTGAATTTTCAATTTATTTTTGTTGCAGATCCTCTTACATAGGGGTTGAATATGTTCATTTTCTGGTGATGAAGAAAAACCTGGCGTTATAATTTTTTTATTTGTCCTTTTTACTAATTGTTTGGTAATTTCCTATTCTTCTCGTTCTTGTCTTCACTGTTGCTTTTCTTCAAAAAATGTTTTCATTGGGGTTTCAGTTAAAATATTGAATGTTGATTTTGTCTTGAATTATTTTTAGGTTCTTTGGCATTTCTGGCTCGGGGGGAAATCATTGAAATAATATCAAAAATTGATGATGAAGTGTTGAGGCTTTTGTTTGTAGTTTCGTCATCCCATCTTGAGCATCCATGTTGAAGCGAATCAGGAACGACTTCTGGTAATGTCTCATTTGGGGGATTTCGTGAGTGAGTCACATGAGAGGGGGTGTTTATATCTGCGTTATCCTTAAGGTTATCTTGTACATCTACGCAAACTGGTGGCTGATAATCATATATAAAATATTTGTCAGTAAAAATATTTGGCTGAATCGGGAAAAAGCCAGTGCATCTAAAACCTTATATTGCTTTTTCTATTGAGGTCACTCTAATGTATGCTTTATCAAAGACACTTGTAACATCATAAGGTGTTATCTGGGATAAATTATTCGATCTCATGTATAGATCACATGCCTTTTTCAGCGGTCCAAAGAGAGTGACGTCCAACTGCTGCATTCGGTGAGATGAATGCTGTGGTAGCGAAAACATAGTTATATAATTGTTCCTACAATAATTATTGGCTTCAAGCGTTGCGTGACTAGAATGATTGTCTAGCACAGGGATCGGCAGACCTACCAATTAGATGAGCCAAATATAAAGTTCATACATTTTCCAATGCATTCAGGGAGCCGCAACATGAACTTTCGTGTCTAACAATTAGAGTTTAATTTGCTTCGTACTAAATGTAGAGCCGAAGATTGATATGATAGCAAATGCTAGTTGTAGCATATGCTGCAGGAAGACTATTCCATGTATCAAATATGATTTGCACAGTTTTGGGCAATTGTTTTACAGCCCCCCCCCCCCTTATCTGACATCAAATTGGATTTCTCCCTCTCTCTCTCTCGGAAGTCTTCCAAACTGTTTATAAGAGCTGTGAACTTACTACTCCACAGTTTAGCATCTGAAGTTCCGCAGAATCTGTATTGAACGGCATTCAATTTAGTTCACCGAGATTAATATTTATAAGGGTATAAGAGATTAAGGATTACGTAAAATTATTTGCTCTGAATTCTTGAATACGCTTCTCAAACCTATTTTTAATCTTTCTTAATATTGTATTGAAATAAATTGTGCCAAGCAAAACTTTTTTTATCTTCACAATAGTTATTTGAATGTTTGAAGTAAAGTGAAATACTTTTCTACATATCTTCGGTAAGAGCTTGCAATTTATTTTCAAATCTCTCCACTTCTAACATTGTATATACGACCTTTCCTTTGCCTTGTAGCTTCACATTCAAGCCGCTCAGTTTAGATGTAAGTTCCACTATGAAATAGAATTTTTGCAGCCAGGAATCTTCTTCCAACTTCTGATGGTTAATACCGTATTCAGAGAGAAACGATTTTATTTTTTCTAAACAGGACGTACATCGCTGCAGTACGTTTCCCTTGGAAAGCCAGCGCACTTTATTATGAAGTAGTAAATATATGTAATCACTATTCATTTCGTTCATAAATTCTTTAAACTGGCGATGAAACAGTGATTTTTCCAGGATGCTGATAGTTATCTTTACGATCAAGTTCATTACATTTCATCAGGGAAAGTCTGAGAGCAAAACGCTCTTGGTGTATTACACAGTGGAAACCAAGAACTATGTGATCAATTTTCTTCTTTAAGATAGAAACGGCTCATTCGTTTACACTTCTCATACTGTTGGCTTCATCAGAAGCAATGGAAATGACTTTATTTATGTCAATTTCATGATTTTCTAAATGGATTGCCACATTAGCAATGTCTTTTCCATTAGTTTTTCACTTAAGCGGCAGTAGTCCCAGAAGTTCTTCTTTGGGACCTTGTGCCGATATATACCGCACAAAGAGTGATACGTGAGCTGTATCAGTTATGTCGCATAACTCGTCGATAATATTGCGGTAGCCAGCGCAATATCTTCAAATTGTTGTTCTGTTATATTTGCAGACATTTTGGCAGTTCTATCTTGTACTGGCAAATTTCATTGTATCGGCTTTATTTTTGAAATCGCAAAAAAGCTCCTCGGATGCTTACATGACGCAGTTGTTTATGTATTCGCCATCTTTGAATGGTTTTCCTTTTTTCAAAAGTTCCAAAGACACTTCAAACTCGCAAGATTAATGTTATTTCCATTTTGGATCCAGTTTTGGGTACGGGGGGCATCAGCTCAAGGCGTGGAGGGGCGGCGGTGTAATAGAGTGCGATGATAAGTATGATTATGGATACAACTGTTTCATTTTATTTGTGCTAAGGCGGTGTAGTGAGGGAGTGAGTGAGTTGTAAGAAGAGCCAGATAGTCCTACTCCAAGAGCCGCAGGCGGCTCGCGAGGCGCAGTTTGCCGACTCCTGGTCTAGCACTAGCAAAACTAGCTGGTCTCGACTTGGTTTTGTGAATTTAACAAAATGCCTTAGCCATAGTAGAAACATCTCATCGTTGGTCCAACCGTTGAATGTGACCTGATATTCAGCATCAGCGGATCCGCAATTAGTCAGTAATGGTGAAAATCGTTTCCTTGGAAACAGAAACAGAGGTGGTACATAAGATCCAGCAGCACTGATGGCGCAAATAAGAGTGATATTTTTGTCACGATCCCAACTAGTTGCCGAACCTATTCTTTTTTGTCCTTTTTTGCTAAAATGGTTTCTGGTTCTTGAACCGTTGTTGCCGGTCTCATCCATATTATATAGAAATATTCGTCGAGACACTTTTAACTTTTTAAAAAAATATGTATTTGAATTTTATTTACAATGAAACTTAGAAATACAAAAAGTAACTTGACAAAATAATAAACTGTTAATAATAATGAATAGAAAAATTGAACTGAATTAAAATAATTGTATGAATGAATTTTACATAGTCATCAACCTATATTAATTACATCGGTGTTATGAAATTGATGATCGCGTTGCCTGGTGTTTTGAGTTCGCTGAGCATGGGACAGGGTCGGAGTCCATTCACATTTCTCCTCCCTCCTCTGGTCCAGACTTCGTCCTCGAAGTCTCTGAGAACAACTCTTGAAGAATCTGAATTTGAGTTGGTTGTAGCTTGGGCCCATATAAGAATTTCGAGATTCTCTTTTTTTTCTTCACAGCATTTGTTATAAAGATGCCTAAAAAGTTGAAATTATCATGAAGGAAACAATGCTAAGCCCTGTGGAAAATTGTGGCAGAAGATGTATCGGTTCGAGGGGTTGAAGTTGACCGTGCGTCTCTGGAATCTGGAGTTTTTCTATCTTGATTTCGTGCTTCGGGTACAGTTTGATTGGGATTACTTGCGGCACTGGGAGTTCTTGGACAGTTTTCCTGTTGTACTATATTCCTTCTATGATAATCGGCTCATTTGTCAATAAGATGCTACTTCTGCTAACTTCTTCATTTTGAAATTTTATTGGGTGAACTACTCCCAACAAAATTACTTTTCTGATTTCTTGAGAAAAATTCTCCGTTGAGATTGAGTTGGTACAATTTTCTACATTTGGAATTTGGCACTGACATTTTACAGGTTTTGTGCAGATAATTTGTTCGGCTAGGTTGGTGCAGGCTTCGTACCATTTACCATTTGCGAAGTAATGCGCAGGTGGCAGAATCATTATATGATCATTATTAGGGATGGGGTAGATTCTAAATGTGGGATAAGCCTCTGGATAAAGGATAGGGATTTTTAATATTATGAGCATTGTCTAGGTGGTAACGCAAACTAAAGATTTTGATGATTCAATGAGTTGGTAAGGATGTTCGTCGCTGACTAAAAGGGCTTTTCGAGAATATATTTCTAACAGTGTTTGTTTTAATGTTTCCAGCTCGTCTAAAGTAAAGAGCTCAATATTTGAAAGATCTAGTTGGGATAAGGTTATGGTTCTAATTAGTTTTAAAATGAATTCATTTACAATTTGGAGATTGAGAATTTCGTTATGAAGAGCAACATATCCATTGAAATCGGATGATAACTTATTTACTGCAGCAACAATTACTTTACTATTATTGTTTATTAAATTTAGAAGGTTATTAAATCTCGTATCAATAGAATGACCAAAAGAGATTTATTTGTTAAGTTTAGTTATAATTTCACTTTCTTTGATTTCTATTGCAGTAATATGTGATTTTAATAATTTTAAGTCGTAATCGTGATTTCCAGTTATGTACTTAATTGTTGCTCCATTTAGGAGGTGATTATATTGAAATTTCAAAGAAGCTAAGGATCCGTTTTCTAAGGGTGAATCGAAAAGTTCATTGGGGTTTATTTCTAAAGTATTAGCTAATTTCTCTAAATTAATATGTAAAATATGTCTATGATAATGGTTAATTTCATTTTATTTGCCAAGTTCTTCTGTATAATAACCGTTATTGGGGATTTCCTGTATCTTGATAAGATGTCCCAAGGATAGGATCGTCCTGCAAAGAAGGTATTTCTATAAATATCGCTTTTTTTCACTTTACGAAGTCTTTTAGCAAATTTTAAGTGTGTACTTGTTGTGTTTTGTTTATTCGTCTTGCCGATAATTTTTGTTTTATTTTGTTTTTTCGGATGTAGTCTGGAATAAGGGGAGCTCAATTTAGGTTGATGTTTTTTTCTGGTTACGTAGAGAGAGGAAAAGGGATCGATTACAGGAATTGATTCGGCTTTTTCATTTTGTTTATCTAAAATTTTCTGACGCATTTCTTTTTGTTTATTATATAGGTCAGTTATAAAGGGTTGTAGTTCGTCTTTATGTCTTTGATTGTATGTTTCGTATAATGGGAGATCAAAATCAAATTGTATTTCTTCGGCATAAGGGCCATAGAGAATTGAAAAAGGTGAGAGGTTAGTAGCACTATGAATGGACTGATTTAAATTAAAATGGCATGTGTGAAGGTATCGTCTAAGGGGTCTTCTGGATTTTGCTCTCGTAATGTTCTAAGTTTTTCTATTAGGGTAGAACGGAACCGTTCAACAGGAGAATTAGAAGATGAGTTATTGACTGTTGTGAAATGAATTTCAATTTTATGAAGTTTCATAAATTCTTTAATTACAGCAGAATTAAATTCAGTGCCATTGTCACAAATAATTTTTTTTTCGGATAATTATGATGAGAGAAATAGTGTCTTAATTTGCTTAGAATTGAAACAGAAGTTTTATCAGAAATTTTATAGCATTGGGCATATTTGCTGAACGAGTCGACAATTGTCAGGTAGTAATTTTTGTTACAGTGGAACAGATCAATATGGATTATATCAAAAGGTTTTTGTCCTAATAATGGACCTAATTAAGGTAATTTATACGGGTGCCGTTCATATTTATTTTTTAAACGAATTTCACAAGGGTTAATGAAATTTGAAATTGTAGTTTTTATGGAGGGCCAATAAAATTGATTTTTCAAGTGTTTATAGGTTTCAACTATGCCGTTATGATTATGTTATGATACTGTTTCACAAACTCTATTTATCTTTGTTCTTCTTCTATGTCCTGTAGTAGTTTATTACAAAAAATGGCCTTAACGGTCGTGGGAAAAGTTTTCTTAAAGCAGTCACAAATAAAAGGTCGAAATCCATGTGGTACGTGTAACGCAAATTTTTCATTAGGTCTAAATATGTTTTTAAGAGCATCAGATATTTCCATTCTCCAATCATCAGTGAGAGTTACGGTATGCCTATGTTTATTAAAACATTTTTTATAAATAATGTCGTATTCGCTGGAGTTAGGGACAATAAGAATTTGATTTGTAGCAGAATTGATAGGATCTTCAGATTCCGGAAATCAGATTTTCGATTGCAGTGTGATTAGTATCATCGCTAAGAGACTGGTTTTCTAGAAATTCGTCTAGGTCAAAATTGTCTGGAGGTTCGACACATATAGAAGAAGATGAAAGTACATTGACCTGTACTCTAGAAAGATAGTCGGCAACTTAATTTTCTTTGCCTTTTCGGTATTTTACGTCAAAATTATAGTCTGCAAGTTTCAGTCGCCATCGGGCTAATCGGGATGTGGGATCTTTAATTTTGAAAATCCATACAATGGGATTGTGGTTACTTTCGACTGTGAATTTTTGACAATACAAGTACGGACGGAAATGTTCACAGGAATCCAATATTGCCAAAAGTTCTCTTTCGATAGTTGAATAATTTTGCTCGGCTGAGTTTAAAGTTCGGGAGTAGTAAGAGATTGGATGATTATTTTGTGATAATACAGAGCCTATGGCTATATTGGAAGCGTCAGTTGTCAAAACAAAAGGTTTTGAAAAGTCGGGATATTGGAGAACTGGGGCATTGTATAAGAGTTGTTTGCACTTCTCAAAGCATTTGGCGTTTGTGGGGTCGATGACAGCTGCTTTGCGGATACATCGTGAAAAGGGGATTTTATTCTTGCAAAATTTCTTCTATAATATCCAATAAGTCCTAAGAAGGATCTCACTTCTTTGACCGTTTTTGGTATTGGAAAATTCTTAATGGCCACTATTTTGCTAAGATTTGTCTTAATGCCTTCGGGAGTTACGATATGACCAAGAAAAGCGACTTCTTTTGCCAGAAATTCAGATTTATCTAATTGGATTTTTAAGTTAGCTTTCCGAAATGTTTCAAAAATTGCGGCAATGTGAACTAAATGATCTTGAAGAGACTTAGAAAAAATAATGACACCGTCCATATAGACGAAACAACATTTGTGGAGAAAGGCTGTTATCCATTAATTTTTCGAGAGTAGAGGGTCCATTTTTAAGACCAAATGGCATTCGTAGAAACTCATAGTGGCCGTGGGGTTCGGAAAAAGCTGTTTTCTCAATTGAATTTGGATGAACTTCAATTTGATGGAAACCTTGAGGTAGATCAAGAGTAGTAAAATACATGGCTTTTCCTAGGTTATCTAGTATGTCTTCGATATTTGGGAGGTTATATTTATCTTTGACAGTGTTCTCATTTGATTTACGATAATCAATAACCATACGGAATTTTTTCTTGCCAGAAGCGTCTGGTTTTTTTGGTACAACGCAGATAGGACAGAAATAAGGAGATTATGACGGCCTAATAATTTTTTTTATTGAGTAATTGATTAACCTGTCTAGTAATTTCCTCCTGCATTGCTTTCTGATATCGGAAACCTTCAACGTAAATAGGATTTTCATGTTTTGTTCGGATTTCGTGTTTAATGGCAGAAGTAAAAGTTAAGTCAGAGTTATCGTCATAGAAAATATCTTTGTATTTATTAGAGTTTTAAAAAAATTTCTCTTTCTTCATGGTTTAGGTGTTTAGTGCGGATTATCGATGGGTCAAAATTACTTGGACCATTAGATATTTCGTATTTATTTAAATTTTACGACATGTATTGGTTATAAAGACAAAGGACTTGGTAAACAAATATCATTAATGTAACCGTTTTTGGCAGTATGAATTGATTCAGGAATTTTAATATTATTTATTGTAATTTCGGGAAGGATGATGTCGCCGTTGAGAATGTCAGCAGGAATTTTATTGTATAAGGTATCAAAAGGAATAGTAATATTAAGACGTTTTAATGTTAGTAATTTATTATGGTAATCTGTCAAAGCATGTAAACGTTCTAAGTCATAATTCCCTAATAATATGTCAAAATCTTTACTCCAGTCAGCAATTCTAGCGTCAATAGGTTCTAAAATGTTAAAATAAGTAGGGGTGTTTTGATATTCGAGTTATATTTTCATGGACGTCAGTGTAAATCGTTTATTATAAATATGGTTTGAGTCGAAGAATGTGGAAGCTTTTGGAAAAATGATAGTATAGGATCCTCCTGTATCTATTAAAACTTTTAGTTTAGAAGTTGGCATAATGAAGTATGGTAGTTTCGGATCGTTGCGAATATTATTAAGGTTTATTAAGGGCATTTCGTAAATGGCCTTTTGAAAATTTTCGTCTTGACCGTCTGCGTTAGTTTCAAAATTTTCGTTAGTATCGTCAATATCAAAGGTATCATGAGAATTTTCAAAATTTTCATATTGGTCAGTATTTACATTAAAATTCAAAGTTCTTCTTGTCGAAGTGCTCATAGGTTGGTTCCTGGTAGAAATTGTTTGTACACCACTCATTGGTCTTGGAATATTTTGTGGAGTTTGAAAATATCTTTGGAATTGCGGTGTATGAAGATTTGAGTTATTTCCGAAAGAATCAGACGGTTTACTAAATGATTGATTATTTCCAGAAGTGTTATTAGACTGGGGTCTGTTAAAACTATGATTATTTCTGGGAGGGTTATTAATATGAAATCTATTTATTGGAGAAATCGAGGCATTTGGATGGACGTTATTCTGAGAAGAAAATGTAGTATTCGGGCTACTACGGTTCTGCGTAAAAGATTGATTGGATTTATCATGATTGGAATTAAAAGAACTTTGTTTGGGTTTATGAAGAGGAGGTAACTTTTTATTTTGTTGACCCCTTAAGAAGTTCATATATAATTGTTGGTTCTTATGATTATCGTAAGAGATACATTTTTGAAGAGCTTCATCAAGAGAATTTATTTGGAAATCTGATAAATACTCACAGTAAGGTTCGTTAGTACCAGTGCAAAAAGTTTTAAGAGCAATATTTTTGAAGTACGGGGTTTTGAAATTTACAGTTTACACATTATCATTTAAAACTATATGTTGAAGCTAATCATTAAGATTATTAGAAATTCTTTGATGATATTGATCATACGTTTCGTTATCGTACTGTACTGTAGTAGATAATTGTGTTGATAAAATATCTTCGGAGCGTCGATCTCCGTATTTAGCTAATTACGATGACGTACATCTGTCCAAAACGTTAAATTTGAGTAATTTAAAAAATCTCTAGGTTCACCTTTTATACGAGAAATAATGTTTGCGTTTAATATAAATTCTTGAGGTTGAGTAAGATTCTGTGTTCTAAGGAACGTAATTAAGTTATCTACTGATTTTATAAAAGTCGAGAGATTATCTCTCGTATTAAATTCAGGAAGGGTGGCACAAAGACTAGAAATATCGTTATTTTGAAGAGACATATTTAAGCTATTAATGTTTCGAGTTTCTGAGATTTGATTTTTAGAAGTTCGAGAACTATCCGTATTAGAAATATCTAATGTATTTATTGAAAGATTTGACAGCAATAAATGCAAGTTACTTTCAGAAATATCACTAAAAGTGCTCATAAAGGAAAAAAGGAATGTTGTACTTACAAGAGGATGATCACTGGGGATGTCTTCTGCATACTACGTTGTTTTCACCTCGGTTCGTTGGATTTTCTCGTCAAACAACTAAAGTTGACCAGGAAACTTGGGTTTCTGTACGAAGTCAATCCTGAAATATTCATCGAGACACTTTTAACTTTTTAAAAAAATATTTATTTGACTTTTATTTACAATGAAACTTAGAAATACAAAAAGTAACTTGACAAAATAATAAACTGAAAAAATTGAACTGAATTAAAATAATTGAATGAATGAATTTTACATATTCATCAACCTATATTTATTACATCGGTGTTATGAAATTGATGATCGCGTTGCTTAGTGTTTTGAGTTCGCTGACCATGGGACAGGGTCGGAGTCCATTCACATTTTTTTATATATTCGACTTCTGGAATTTATGTTTAAATATAACAGCTTCAAGATTTTCGAAGAACCTTGTGACTTCTGATCTGTTGAAACCTTTGATACGATTGATACTCGTGCCTACCGATGGTAGGATTTCGTTTTAAGAAACCTTCCAGCCAATCTCTTCCAGTTAGCTGCTTCTGGGTGTTAAAATGATACTTTATCTTGAGATTTTCTGCGCATCTGTAGGCAAGGCGACAAAATTGCACCCTCGATAATCGATAGAGCTTGTTGGACAGCTTAATTAGATGGACAGCCATTTCTTTTTTGTTTTCGATTGTAAAACAAAGACGTCTGCCTAATTGTGCCGGACACTGCAATTTGTCCTTCTTTAATCTTCTCTGGAATGTTTGATAGGGGATATTACATTGAAGGGCTGCTTTTCTTATTCCCATTCCATTAGCCACCAACCTAGAACCCCTTTGGAGGTCTTCTGATGTCCACAAACCCTTATCGGTTTTTCTTTTCCATGTTCTGGGCATCTGAAATAAACATTCAAAATTAGAAAATGGTTCCATTGTGGTAATGGGAGCCATTGGGGGCAACATTGGCTCTCATTACCTCAATGTGAATTTTTTATTTAAAATGTTTAAAACAAAAAACAGCATAATATAACAGGAAATCAGATGTGATGCAATGAAACTACCTACTTTTACGAACCTTTAGTAATAAAATGATTTGGTTTAGACAAAAACCAGTTATACGTGCAGCGCCGATATTTTGCACGTATCGCTAGAGGAAGATTTTAGAATTTCTCTCCACCCCGATCAACGATTTAGAACGAACTGATTCAAATAACCGCGATATCTATGAGTCATCAAAACTCAAGGTCAAGCATATAGTGCGTTCAGAAGTTATATTAAGGCGATCCAATCCGTAATAATGGGGTGGATCCCATTACCCACTGGCTCTCATTCCCTCCGTCTCCCATAATTAGGTTAAAAATTGAGGTTAATTAGGTTTAAAATTGACATAAATCCTTGAAAATATCAGAAATGAGCTTAGGACATTTTATTACAACAATCGAGCTACAGAACGAGTTATAGATTGATATTACAAGAAATATCGATGTACCTATATTAGCTCTCGTGAAAATATCCGCAAAGTTTTTTACTTCGCTAAACATGCATATTGGAGTTTTGGTGTACGAGAAATGGATGGTAAAATATACAACGCGTTTGGTATAAAATATACGTTATATCATATTTATTACTGTTTGTTTTCTAGGAATCCTACTCCTTCTGTTGATAACTTACTGCAAGGAATAGTTTGGCCACAAATAAAGGCAAACAGTTTACAGTACTTGAATATCAATAATACCCTCGAGATTCGAGAAAATCCAAAGAGATACCTACAAGTGAGGAGCATCTTTGAAAAATACAGGCGAAAACCGTACTTCGTATTCTAATATAAAAACCAATAAATTAGATTGTTCCATATTTATATTACAAATTAAAGAATTATTTTTCTATCTATATCTATTGTATTTAGCTAATATATTGTAAATACTTAAAAATACAAACAAAAAAGTTGAGGCTTTTTATTCTCCCATAAGCACACTCTTGTAGGATTTAAAAAAAATATGTAGACAAGTACACGTCACGTACAGTACTGATGTTGAGACGTGTTTATGTCACTCTGTTAAATTATATAAAATAGTAGTGGTCTCTAAAGTGAAAATTATTATGAGTTGGCAGATTTTGCACTCAATATACCAGCTTCATCTCAGAATTCATTTTCGCTGTTTAGATATCGCTCAGGAGGGGGTAATAAGAATAACAAGGGCTAAATCTAAGTCGATTAGAATTGTTTGTAGCAGCTGCTGCTCATTTGATAACAAATTGAATAAGCTAACTAATGTATTAACCAATTTGTCTGATAGATTTACAAAAATGGAGAATCGTTTAACTGCCTAACAATTTGAGGAATGCGTGAAGGAGGCAAATCTTCGCTTTCAAAAATCCTATAACTTCATCCAATATAACTTGCCTGAATCAAACATAGATAATATAGATGATATGGATAAGGTTACTGATATTGTTGATATATTTAAACCTCGTAACTCTAATGTGATTGCAGTTTTCTTTATAGGCAAAGCAGACGAAAATTTGAACAAATCTAGATCACTAAAAATCCAATTTCAGGATAATAATACTCCATCCTACATACTGCGCAATAAGAAAAAATTATAAGGTACTCTATTCTCTCGAATTCAAATAAAGAATGACCAAACTAAATATCATATTAACTACTTAAAAAATTTAAGAGAGGAGCTGGAAAGGCACGAAATGGAGGATGGGCATCTAACCATGAAATACGTTAATAAAATTCCAACTATTGTGAACACAACGGAGGAACTTGGTGCAAAAAACTATTAAAACTCACAAACATAAATATATTCTACACTAATATAGATTCTTTCTATGCAAAACAAACCGATTTCTTTTCATTTATTTTATCTACCTCCAATATTCACATTTTTGCGATAACAGAATCTTGGTTATCCCCTAGAATACCTAGCTCTCTTATTAACCCCAATGAGTATAGCTTATACCGTAAGGATAGATTAAATAGAATTGGAGGAGGTATTTGCGTTTTCTTTCATAAATAGTTCTTTAAAAATTGTATAATTAGGTCGATTCCACATGATCTGGAGGGAATCGAATCTTTTGTTTAAAATTGTCTTTCCTAATTCAGTCATTCTGCATATATTTCTTATATATAGACCTCTTCTGTCATATGATCTTACAATCTCCATGTGTGAGTATATTGAAGAATGTAGTAAAAATAAAGAAAATCTTATCATTCTTGGCGATTTTAATTTTAAAGATTTGCTATGGCATCTTCTTTCACCTCTTGATGGCAATAATCCTAGTGTCCCTGTTTATAACTTATTTTTTCCAACTAATCTGAAACAATGTATAAATGAGCTGACAAGGTTCCGTCAAGATAATGAACCTTCAGTATTAGACCTTGTAATCTCTAATGAAGAGGAGCTGATTTCCGACATTTTCTATCTGCCACCAATTGGTATCTCAGATCATGTTGTTCTTCATACTAAAGTCCAGCTGGATATATCTAAAAATATCAGTGAAAAAATAAAAAAATTCTCCACTAAAACCGATTATATTATCAAAAGTTGAATAACTATTTCAATTAAATAGATTGGCCGGTACTAGATGGTCACACCTGTGAATTATATATAAGGGGATAGAAGAATGTTCCAAAACTTATACAGTGAAAACTAACCCTGGATGTCCATGGATTGATAATCACTTAATCCAAATGAGTAAAGAAAAACAATGCTTGTGGACAAGAGTTAGGAAAAATCCATCCGAAGAAAACATTCGCTTGTACAGGCAGTATTCAAACAGACTCACACAGGAGTTGAGATTAGCACGAAGCAATTACGAGAATCGAATAACCACAAGAGGTCCAAAAGCTTTTTATAAATATGTTAGATCCAAGTTCTCCTCTAAAACTGGTGTACCATTATTAGAAAAACCAAACGGAGACATTTGCACCAAGGAAGAAGTATGCGAATTTTTTGTCGAAACTTTTGCAAATGCATTTACAATAGACTCTGATTTTTAACAACTTCTGTAATGCCACTAGTTACTAGAAATATGAACTCACTAAATACGGTTAATATCACAGTGGAAACAGTTAAAGAAGTATTAAAGAATCTGAAAATCGCAGCTTCTCCTGGAATTGAGAAAATATCCCCTACAGTCTATAAAAATTTCTCAGACAGTCTAGCAGTCCCACTATCCAACCTTATGTCCAGATCTGTAAAAGAAAATTCCATTCCTGCCTCATGGAAATCAGAAATAGTTACGCCTATCTATAAAAATGGAAATAAAATGCTTTCAACGAATTATCGGCCTATAACACTCTTAACGACTGGACATTATATTTAGATCATTACGAACCTGTGGATGTGGTATACATAGATTTTTCTCGAGCCTTCGATAAGGTATCCATTAAAAACCTACTAGCGAAATTGGAACATTCGGGAGTACGTGGTGAGCTGTTGGCATGGCTGAAAAAAGTTTTATTATGTCGAATTTTCCAAGTACAATATGAGGATAACTTAAGTAATTCCCGTGAAGTGCGCAGTGGGATACCTCAAGGTTCCATTTTGGGCCTATCCTTTTCCTGGTATACGCTTCTGACTTATCTGCTAAGTTTAAATACAAAAACAAATCGTTTGCCGATGACATGAAGTTTTACCATTGTCCTGATATTCAAAACTCTATTCAAAACGACCTGGATGAATTATTAAAATGGTGCAAGGAGTGGAGCATACCAGTAAACTTTACCAAGTGCTGTATTTTGCATTGCGGTTACAACAATCCATGTGTCACATATAATCTTGAATCAGAGCCTATAAAATCAGTTCCGGAAGTCAGTGATTTGGGTGTCATAATTAATGCAGGTCTGGGTTGGTCCTCGCAGACTGCAAAAGCGGTTAACAGAGCAAACTCAGCTCTGTACTTGATATCTAAGGCATTTCCAAGAATGAGTCCAGGCTTATTCTTGAAGCTATACAAAAGTTACGTCCGACCTCACTTAGAATTTGCTATCTCCGATTGGTCTCCGCGCCTCAGACGCGATATAAACCTTATAGAGGGAGTTCAACGTAGAGCTACAAAATTGCCACTAATTTTTTCTCACTTAAACTATGAAAGAAGACTAAGCAGGCTAGGGCTGACACCACTATCTGAGAGAAGAGAGAGGGGTGATGTCATTACAACGATTAGGATTCTAAGAGATGACTTTTGGGACACTTCTTACTATTTTACATTAAATGAAGATAAAAGTCAAGAGGTCACAATTGTGAATTGAAAAAAGAATCTTTCAGATCTAGTGTTAGGCAAAACTTTCTAGTAAATAGAGTATTCGATAAATGTAACAATTTAAGTAGTGACATCGTATCAGCTCCTTCTCTGAATAGCTTCAAGAATGGGCTGGACAGGTGTTCTTGATCTGGTGTTGTACTTGATTAGTGTTTTATAATTCTATAGTGCTACTATCTTTTTAAATCTCAATTTATTTTAAGCTGTTTGTGAAATTAGTTCTGCTAACCTATTAGTACCTATGTAATTTGATTTTGTAATTGAGCCGTATAAGCTTTGCTTTGGCTCGTAATCACTGTGTAATAATAATAATACTAATAATAATAATAATAATAATAATAATAATAATAATGTACCACCCAACAATATAGTCAATCAGAAGACACCTGTAGACAACAGCAACGACGAAAATGAACAAGACGGGAAGCTATATAGATTGGAGGAGAAAATGATACAAGAATTCAATAAGGCGAAAATATTATATAATGGGATTGAACCGTCCCAGAAACCAAAGATACCAAAGCAATATGGAAGCCGCAAACTAGAGCAATTAATATCTATTGCGAATGAAAAGGTGTTAACCAATCAGGTAGTACAAGGTATAGAGAACTATGAAGACCTGTGCCACTGTTTATATAGCACAGCAGTTGCAATAGTAATATGTAATGGGGGGAAGATTAGAGAGAACCAGAGTATGGAGACAAACAAGCCAAACATAGAAAGAACCCCTCCATGGCAAACTACATTGGAAAAGAAGATAGAAGAACTCCGGAGGAACATTGCTGTCCTGACTGCCTTTACTAATGGAAGCAGAAGCAAAAGAATGAAGAAGAAGGTTGGAAAGATTAAGAATGTATACAGAACACACACATAATATGACCCTCTTAATAACAATATTGCGACAGTGCTGGACACAATGAAACAAAAGTTCAGTGTATACGCACAAAGATTACGAAGATATAAGAAAAGTAAGGAACGCAGAGACCACAATGTGCAATTTGGGAGGAACCAGAAAATATTTTACAAAAATATCCAACAGCAGATGCCTGAGAAAAACCAAACCATACCCCCAAACGAAGAAGAGATGCAAACATTCTGGGCAGACATATGGTCAAAAGAGGAACACTTTAACAGAGACGCACTCTGGCTGAAAAAAAATTGAAGATAAAGCAAATAGGATACAACCAATGGCAGAGACAATTATAACACCTGAGACGCTGAAGTTTGTGATTGATAAACTCAAAAATTGGAAATGCCCGGGAGTCGATACTATTCAGAACTTTTGGATAAAGAGAATTCACGCCTTGCATGGAAAGATGCTAGAACTGATAAACCGATTTTTGGAGGATGGAGACTCAGTACCAGAGCTATTGTGTGAGGGAAAAACACTGCTGATACCAAAAAAAAGGATGTTATCTAACCCAGCTGATTACAGACCAATTACATGCCTTAATACGTTTTACAAAGTAATAACAGCCTACATTGCCGAAAATATTACAAAACATTGTGACTCCAACAACATCCTAGGTAAAGAACAGAAAGGTTGCAAGAAAGGGTTATTGGCGTGTAAGGAGCAGTTAATCATAGACCATATCTTAATGTCAGAAGCCATAACGAAGCAGAGAAACTTATTTGCAACCTTTATAGATTACCGCAAGGCGTATGACTCCTGTCCCCACGACTGGCTTCTGAAAGTCCTCGAAATTTATAAAATAGATAAGAAACTGATCACCTTCCTGGAAAAGATCATGAAAAAGTGGCGCACGACCTTAAACCTGAAAACACCTCAAATACCTTACACCACAGTAAAAATACAGATAAGAAAAGGTATATATCAAGGAGATACATTAAGTCCACTGTGGTTTTGTATGGCCCTAAACCCGCTAACGGACCTGTTAAATGACACGATGAAAGGATTTGAGATGAAGGATGAAAACGGACAAAAGCACAAGATCAGCCATCTACTCTACATGGACGATCTCAAACAATACGCAGCAACAAAGATAGGGCTTCAGTACCAACTAAAAGTAACCGAAAGTTTCTCCGAGGATATAAAGATGAGATTTGGGGTAGATAAGTGCAAAATCCAAAGTATAAACAAAGGGAAACTCAACCAAAACCTAACATATGAAACGGCCCACCAGGAAACAATAACGTCAATGAATACGGATGAGCTGTATAAACACTTAGGGATGAACCAGAGCAAAACTATCGAGCATACGCTGATTAAACAACAACTTAGGAGCGAGTTTCAGAAAAGAGTGAGAAGGGTATTGAAAACATCTTTGAATTCCAAGAACACTACCATCGCTATCAACACATACGCATAGCAGTCATCACTTATTCTATGGGAGTTGTGAAATGGAACAATACAGACCTGGAAGATATGGACAGATGGATCAGAGTTCAACTGACCAAGTTTAGAAGCAGTCACCCGAAAAGTGCTGTGGAAAGAGTTTATATACCCCGCAAAGAAGGTGGATTGGGCATAGTAAACCTCTATGACATGAACATTCGTCAAATTAAATCAATGAGAAGCTATTTCCATAGAAAAGCAAGGACTTCCGTTCTTCATAATATAGTATGCTCTCAAGATGATAAATACACCCCATTGAACCTAACTAATAACTGTGACAGTCACCCAACATCTGTACAAGCAAGACGAGAAGCATGGCAGAGGAAAGCACTGCATGGAAGACATCCTACTATCCTAGCCGCAGAGGGCACAGATAAAAAGTGGTCGAATCACTACTTACGAACAGGATACCTTTTCCCTGAAACTGAAGGGTTCATGATCGCCATACAGGATCAGGTTGTACCAACTAGGAACTATCTCAAATATATCATTAAAGATCCAACCGTGATAGATGACACTTGTAGAATGTGTGGCAGGATGGGGGAAACCATCCAACATATAGCTGGAGGATGCAGCTCCCTCGCCGCATCTGAGTACAAGAAACGCCACGATCAAACAGGAAAGATAGTACACCATGCTCTGGCTTCCAAATATAACTTGATACCCGGAACAGAAAAACTCACTTATAAGTATACACCAGCAAGCATCCTAGAAAACGTCCACTACAAATTATACTGGGATAGAACAATATTTACTGATCGGACAAATGAAGCAAACCGGCCGGATGTGGTTCTGTGGAGCCTGAGAGAAAAACAGGTATGGATTATCGACTTCGCAGTTGTGAATGATAACAACATGGAAAACACAATCAACCTAAAGCTTCGAAAATATGATGACCTCGCTCAGTATATCAAAGAGCAGTGGAAAGTAGACCAAGTTACTATCCTACCCATGGTCCTATCCACAACAGGCATTGTACCACGGCAGCTTGGTAAGGCTGTGGATACTCTTAAAATCAGTCCATCTGCAATTGGAAAGATGCAGAAAACAGCTATTCTTGGCACTTGCACCATTGTAAGGTAAGTACTGGGAAAATAACGCTAAAAAGTGGAAGGTCAAACATGCTTTGATAGATTTATATATGTATATTTGAATAAACCACACTCAGACCAAAAGGCCTGAGTTTATGTAAAATGCCTTAAGAAGAGAACTAGTTAAAATATTAATAAAGTAATTAAGAAGTTTCTGAAGTTGTTTTTAGTTTGGCTAATGAGTTAGGTATAGATGGCTAGTTTTAGCTGCAATACAAAAAAATCGTAGTCTGTAACATTCTAAGAGGTGTACACACAAACTAAGCCGTTTTAAGAATTAGTAAAGATATTTAGAGTCGTTGTAATTTGGTGTATTGAAGATTTTGAATTATTCAAAATGGCAGTAGCTTTTAGTTTGACCATTCACTGATAGATGGCTAGTTGTACGTTGCAAAGCTGGAAAAACCGTGTTCTACAAAACTCATGCACTCACTATTCAAGCCTTTTTTAAATATTTTTGAACAGACAGTTTTGATGAAATTTTGAATCATTCAAAATAAAAGTCGTTTTCCACTCGTTTCTAGTTACCATGACCTTGTATTGTTTAGAATATGTACGAAGATATTTTGATTATTAATGGAATGATTATCAGTTGGTGTATTCAAAAAGACAATTTTGTTGAATTTCTGGATCATTCAAAGTGAAAGTCGTCTTTAATTTGTATGCAGACTGATGGCGCCAACTTAGTTGTGTTCAAAAACTTTATTGAATACAACCAAAAGCATTAAAGTAAATGGTCGATTACATTAAGCGAGTTTACTAACCCGCAAGTTTACACGCCGATGAGCCAGCTACAGTTGAATTATTGCATCTTTACCCGTACGTAATTATTATCTGATATCATAACCGACAAATGTCAAATTATTTTGTTCTGTTCTTTACTATTAATAGAAAGATATGTCACTTAATAATTATGTCGGTTATGTTATCGGATATTAATGGTGAGCGGGTAAAGATCCAAAAATTCAACAGTAGGGGGATAGTGACGATGCCACACTAGGTCCGTGAAGTTAGCCCCCAAAGTTTTCAAAATTTAACTAAATTTAGTGTCATTGGTTTGTGCATCGTTAGTGCTTCTATAAATTTCGTTAGTGCTTCCGTGGTTTGGTAGATATTGAATAGTCATTTATTTCAAGGTCAGCCCCCAAAGTTTTTATAATTAATTCTGAATTAGTGTCATTCGTTAGTGCACTTTAGTGCTTCAATTATTTTCGTTAGCGCTTTATTAGTTTTCAAGATATTTGACTTTATATTTTCAAGTTCAGCCCCCAAAGTATTTACGATTAGTTCCAATTTAGTGTCATTCTTTAGTGCTTCGTTAGTGTACTTTTGTGCTTCAATCATTTTCGCTAGTACTTTATTGGTTATCGATATATTTGACTTTATATTTTCAAGGTCAGCCCCCAAAGTGTTTACAATTGATTTCAATTTGGTGTCATTCATTAGTGCTTCATTAGTGGACTTCAGTGTTTCAGTTATTTTCGTTAGTGCTTTATTGGTTTTCCAGATATTTGAGCTTATATTTTCAAGGTCAGCCCCCAAAGTGATTACGATTAATTCCAAATTAGTGTCATTCGTTAGTGCTTCGTTAGTGCACTTTAGTGCTTCAATAATTTTCGCTAGTACTTTATTGGTTTTCGAGATATTTCATGTTCTTTTTTTGAGGTCAGCCCCCAAAGTATTCACGATTCGATTAAATTTAGTGTCATTCGTTAGTGCCTCGTTAGTACTCTTTAGTGATTTAATAATTTTCATTAGTGCTATCTTCTTTTTCGATATATTTGATATTAATTTGTTAGCACTTCCGTGAAGTTAGTCCCCAAAATGATCACGATTTAGTTAAAGTCAGTATCATTCGTAAGGGACTCGTTAATGCTTCTTGGGCTTCCATAAATTTCGTTAGTGCTTTTTTTGGTTTTCTAGTTATTGGCTATTATTTATTATAATATCAGCGTCTATAATTGTTTACGGATGATTCCAAATTAGGTTATGCATTCGTTAGTGCTATTCAGTACTTCAATAATTATATTCCAAAACTCTTTGTTGGTTTAAAAATATATGTTTTTTTAGTAAATCCCTGAGTTTTCCAAGATCGAATATGTTTACAGCCATTAATTTCATTCGTACTTCAACTTTTTTCATTAATTTAAACTATTTACATCGCTATGATGCCAAAAGACAAAAATAGCACATAACTTAATATAAGGCATGTATCCATATTTCAATTTATAAGTAGATCAATTTTACCGTTAACAATTAGACATTTTTTTGGCGTGTCAAGATGAACAGGAGAGGATCGACTCATAAATCAAAGTCCTGTAAGTCCTTTTAGTTACCCACTTTTATTATTTCTCAAGTTATATAGTGGTGGATACTAAAATATTTCAATATACGATGCATTTTGGTAAAACGATTTATAACAAGGGAAGAAAATGAAAAGATTGGATTATTCTTTCGATTAAGAAATTTTGAATTTTTTGGCGCCCGGTATCACTCAAGTGTGGTATGACTTAAATACGAAACCTCCATATTCGTTTTATATCTATAAACAAATAACCAAACAACAACCAATTACCAAGGATATTGATAAGGCCCAATGTTTTAGTCACAGGTACACACATCTAAATGAAAATGCAGACAAAATATTTAATATTTATTTAGAAAAAATATATTTGGAGATTATTTCAGTTCCAGTTATTTCCAGTGCACGGGTTAAGTCGAATAGAATGGATACAATTTAAAAAATAGAAACACCCCATTTAAAAAAACTGTCACTTGTCAAAAAATGTCCCTTCCGATACTCAGATGTTTTCGTTCATTTCATTTTCGGAAGGTTCTGTGATTATTCTATAACTCCATTTACCCTTTTCTCTAAAACTAATAAAAATGGAGATATCTGTTATTTATATATTTTTATTGGTCTGTCTAAGTATATAAGTGACATAAAACTGTGAGTTTGTAATTTTGTAGAAAATGTTTGTTTGATAACTTCAGGGAACTATAATACAGTTTACTTACACAGTATAAAATAGGAGTTGAAATGGAAAGGATCTTTCTTTGTCCACATTTTCACTTTTTCAGACCGATCGTCATAAAGTTCAATACATCCATCATTTCTTCTACACACAGCTACATAATGGCCAATAAGGTCATTAGAAGCTGGTTTATAAAATATACCATCTCCTCTAAACGTAAACTGTTCTTTGTTGACATTAATGATCAAAGGAATATCCCCTACTTTTAGACTTATATCCGGAAGCTCTATAAATATATGATTATTTGTTATACGGTCTATATTCTCTTTGCTACATTTAATATTTTTTAAAACGGAACTTTCAATGGATTCTTCAAGTGATGATATTGAGTTAGAAATTATGTCAACGTTTACTGACTGGTAAATAAAACTGGTTATGTTTCTGACGAATATTGCAATATGAGCAAACTTTAATTTCAATTGCACATTTAAAAAATAATTTATGATATTTACCTACCTGAATTTTTAAAATTCAACAATACTTATAAGGGATGTTGACAGCTGGACAGAATTAAATTATTATGATGGCAAAAATGTGCAAGTTATTGCTTGTAATAAAAATATAATTACTACCTGTATTGCTTCTCACGGTACCGAAATATATAAATGCTGTAAATTCAATACATTTTGCTATCTGTTGCAGATAATATGTAGGCAATATCACCCAGAAAAGAGAAAATATAATTTTTTATAATAATCAATAAACCAACAATAACGAAAAGGTTAGTAAAAATATATTGGTATTGTATACAGAAAAACAAACAGAATCTTTTTGAGGCAACTTTATTTGCTTCATATTGTAGAGCTTTTTTAATTTCGTTACAACGTTTCATTTTTATTGAACTATTCTCAGTTTTAATTTTTTTATTTGAAATCTCTTTAAGCTCTGAATTTAACCATATATTACGCTTAATTATATTTAGACGTTTTCATGTCATCATTGCTTCATCAGGAATGTGTTGATAATTATTTTTAAATAAAGGTAATCATATCATAATATACTATATTTAAGTTTTTATATAAGTAATAATTAAACATAAAACGGAAATAAAAAAACAAAGGTTGTTACGAAGAGAACTTAATACTTTATTGTTTGGTTTATTAAACGAACGGAATCTTGACAATCAGACGGATCTAACCCCTCACCGAAGTTTAACGGAACTTGTCTCCTATTGGAAGAGTAATACTAACAAACAAGATAAATATATTAATTCTATAACTAAAGTATACAGCCTCTCAGAAGCGGTTAACTTGGCAACATTGCAAATATTAGCATTTATTCGGGCATCCCCAAAAAACCGCAAGTAGTAAATTTTGTAATTTTTCAAAGCCAGTTCCGAGGTATAAGACCGTTTCCACACATAATGTCAACCCTGTAAAATTGCGTATTTAAAGAGGTTAAATTCTCTGTCAACTAACATAATAATGTACCGGGAGGTACAATTGAAAAAAAAGAGTAATATTTATTTAAAAACTGATACATTTCTACCGATGTAAAAAAATACCCTTTATACGATATTAATGCATTGTTTTGGTAGAATTATTCGGAAATACAGGATGGCGTCACAAATGACAAATTTTCAAAATTGCCCTGTAACTATTGAAATTTTAATTAGCGGCAATATAAGTTTTATAAAAAATAAAACAGTAAGCCGCAAACCCCATCTTTTTATCTATTATAATAAGGAAGCTGGTACATGAAAATACACAAAAACTGGACACCTTGAAACGAAATGAATGGCACTAAACATATTCGATCCTGGAAAACTCGAGGATTATATAAAAAACGAATATCTTTGAATCAACAAAACACTTAGGAATATAATTATTGAAGAACTAAATAGCACTAACGAATACATGACACTAATTTGGAATCAATCGTAAACAATTTAAGAAGCAGATATTAAAATAAAAAATAGCAAAAAACTAGAAAACAAGGAAGGCACTAACGAAATTTAGGGAAGCACTAACGAATAACACTAACTGTAACTAAATCATGAACATTTTTGGTGCAAACTTCGCGGAAGTGCCAATAAATTAATATCAGATATCTCGAAAATCAAGATAGTACTATCGAAAATTACTGAAGCACTAAAGAGCACTAACGAGTGACACTTAATTTAATCGAATCGTAAATAATTTGGGAGCTAACCTCAAAAAAAGAACATTAAATATCTGGAAAACCAATAAAGTATTAGAGATAATTATTGAAGCACTAAGGAAGCACTAACGAATGACATTAAATTTAATCGAATCGTGAATACTTTGGAGGCTGACCTCAAAAAAAGAACATGAAATATCTCGAAAATCAATAAAGTACTAGCGAAAATTATTGAAGCACTAAAGTGCACTAACGAAGCACTAACTAATGACACTAATTTGGAATTAATCGTAAACACTTTGTGGGCTGACCTTGAAAATATAAACTCAAATATCTGGAAAACCAATAAAGCACTAACGAAAATAACTGAAGCACTGAAGTGCACTAGCGAATCACTAAAGAATGACACTAAATTGGAATTATTCGTAAATACTTTGGGGGCTAAACTTGAAAATATAAAGTCGAATATCTCGAAAACCAATAAAGCACTAACGAAAATAATGGAAGCACTAAAGTGCACTAACGAAGCACTAACGAATGACACTAATTTGAAATTAATTCTAAAAACTTTGGGGGCTGACCTTGAAATAAATGATGATATCTACCAAACCACGGAAGCACTAACGAAATTTATAGAAGCACTAAGAGGCACTAACGATGCACTAACCGATGATACTAAATTTAGTTAAATCGTGAAAACTTTGGGGGCTAACTTCACGGACCCTGCCACACTACCTTGTATGAGTGGATTCTACCTACTACTTGTTCTTTTCGATGTGCTTGTTTTCTCGTTCTATTGTTGGGTGTTGTTCTGTCGAAAAATTGAAGTGGAACGTGAATAATATTGTGGAATTTCTCAACATCTAGCAGCAGTACCCACACTCTTCTGCGGCGCAATATTTCCTTACCTTTTCTCTTTAAATCCTTTTTTATAGTACCATCTAAAACAAGCACTCCCGCACAAACTAAATCAGCGGACATTTTGCTTACTCTACAAAACCAAGGCTTAGCCAAATAACTCCTAGATACTCACAGCTAGTTCACTAGCAACTACGATGACACAAGGCTTTTTTACTAGCTAAAGGTGTGTTCGCATTAGGCTAATAATTAGTCGAGGGGCGAATTATATAGTAAAATATGTGGAAGTTTTCTTAAAGTGTTTGCATTAGGCGAGTACAGTGAGTATTTTTCATTTAATGTCCTTATTCTCTCTAAATCCAAATACGTTCATAATATTTTCTAATTCAACATGTGCAGATTGCTTCATTTCATTATTTTAATAAAGAGAGGATTTAATGTTCCATTGTCACTCGTGTTGTAAATATTACGTTACAAATTTTAAAGTCGTATCTTCACTCCAACGAAACGACATTTTATTTTCTAACGCGAACTAATGATCTCAAAGCTGAACTAAGATCAGCACGTTCGGACTTGGCCAGTGAATCATTTAGTAAACAGTGAAGCGTGGTGAGAGGTGCTACTCGCCCGAAAAAATTGATTAAACTTTATTGACTCGACTAAATCACTTACTAAACTACTCTACCAAATTTCACGCACGTTTAGTTACTAAATTACTAGCCTAAAGGCGAATTTACATGGGGATAGTAGCTAAAGCAAGCAACTAAAGCCAGTTACTAAAGAAATTGACTGTCTCGACCCTTACTTCGTGGAATATGCTCATATTAGTGTTTTTCAATGAAACTCAAGGTCTCTAGTTAATTCCACAATATAATACAAGTTATTGAAAATTCTAAAAAATTGACAATTGTTTCGATAAATCAATATCATCGTCAGAATGACAGAAGTTACATTTCATTTTATGCCTACCTGATGTTCAGTAGTTATTTATGGCTAGACCAAGAAGTAACCTAACTTGTGATTGGCTTAATATATGTTTATAGAAAAAAGAAGAAGATGTGATACTACAAATATTGAAGCTTAGATATTATTAGCCCTATGGTGATATCCTGGATATCATTTTTCCAATTAAGATCAGTATAACTGTGCAATGATATAGAAAACCAGGAAAACTATATCTGCTGATCTTTACAATTATCACTTAAGAAGACAGTTTATTAGTGGAGAATTCCCTAGATTTAACTGTTCATTGACAACTTCATATTGTGGGTTTCTTAAATGTCTTCTTATTTCCAGAACTAGAAGTACTGCATATTTGTGAAAAGAAACAAGAACTGGATTTCCTTGAAGAAATGGAAATAAGAAGACATTTAAGAAACCCACAATATGAAGTTGTCAATGAACAGTTAAATCTAGGGAATTCTCCACTAATAAACTGTCTTCTTAAGTGATAATTGTAAAGATCAGCAGATAAAGTTTTCCTGGTTTTCAATATCATTGCACAGTTATACTGATCTTAATTGGAAAAATGATATCCAGGATATCACCGTAGGGCTAATAATATCTAAGCTTCAATATTTGTAGTATCACATCTTCTTCTTTTTTCTATAAACATATATTAAGCCAATCACAAGTTAGGTTACTTCTTGGTCTAGCCAAAAATAACTACTGAACATCAGGTAGGCATAAAATGAAATGTAACTTCTGTCATTCTGACGATGATGTTGATTTATCGAAACAATTGTCAATTTTTTAGAATTTTCAATAACTTGTATTATATTGTGGAATTAACTAGAGACCTTGAGTTTCATTAAAAAACACCAGTTACTAAAATTTAGCTACTTACCATTTGGTATTTGTCTACGCGACATTTTAGCTCGCTCTGTTTAGTCTCTGAATGAAAATGGCGTACATTGAGCGAAAACGTTTTTGATCAGTCGTAAAAGAGTGTATAGTTTTATTATGCGAGGAAATTAGTAAAGTAATAGAACGGCGTGAACAAAAGGAAAAGAGGCGTATATGGATAAGAAAATGGTTAGCTCGTAGAAATACTCATAGGTTTTCTTGTATGTTGTTAAAGGAACTGGCTAATGAAAACCTCGAGGAATATAGAAACTTCATGAAAATGTCCAAGCAACAATTTGACATACTCCTACATAAGGTTGGTCCTTCTATAATGAAGTCTGACACCCTTATGAGGGAGGCTATTCCGGTATGAATCAAATTAGAAATAACTTTATCGTATTTAGCAACTGGAAATAGCTTTAGAACTTTACAAAGACAATTTCGCGTGTCTAGACCAGCAATTTCGAAGTTTATTCCCGAAGTATGTGATGCCATTTATGTGACTCTACAGGAATATATTAAGGTAAGAAAAATATTTGAATTATTTGATTGCTTTATTCTTATAAATGTAGTTATTTGGATACATAGTAGACTACTCATTATACGAATCTGACAAAGCTTGAGACAAAATGTCTGATGAATACCCAATAATTATATCGTTGCTTTTTACTGTAACCTGATGGTATGACGTGTTGCTGCATGATGTGGAAGGTGACAAAGATGACTGGGAAATCGTTGAAGCATAATCCTGAAGTTCGTGAATTTTAGGCTCAGGTGCTGTAACAGAAACGCTTTGTAATTCGCGTATTCTAGCTTGCGTTAAAAGAAATTGTATTTCTTCCTGTGCTACTAATGCATTAACTGTTGTTAATTTTTGTAATTGTGCTGCAACACTTTTGCCAAAAATTACACAATGCCAGTAGCTAAATTTGGTAACTGGCTTTAGTTACTTGCTTTATCTACTATCCCCATATAAATTAGCCTTAATGCGAACAAACCTTAACAAGCCCACACACCAGCGAGTAATGCAGCTGGGCTTTCAACTTCACTCGCAGATTGTTTACAATCCGCTTCTTAGCTGGCAAATATGATGATACTGGGCGAGTTTACTATCCGATAGAAGGTACGCCAGCTAGTAAACTCGCTCAATGTAATCAACCCTTAAATAAACCCTATTACTAAAATTTGAACTTCTCTGTTTCTTATTTAAGTAATCAAAAAGTCGAATAAACAACCAAGCATATTTGTTTTGTTTTTAAATTAGTTCAGTGTTAACCTGAATGGACGACTGACAATGTATATTTTAAAACTTGATTACTTTTAAGTGTTGTGTTTAAAATATTCATTTCATCTGCAATACTATGAACATTAAATTTAGAGCTTTACAAATATAAAAACATAACTATTTTACCCTGTTATTGGGCTATAAAATAGTGAACAACAATGAAAAACTCAAAGTCAAAATGTAACAAATGAGATATTACTTTTATAAACTAGTGAATCTCTGCCAAAACAGCCAAACATTCTTGACATACTTTATATTATTTGGATCCAAGATATACTGTAGGATTTTTCTTATAGATGGATTTTATATTATTTAAAGCTGCAGTATACTAGGAAAGCTAATTCTGTTGAATTTTTTCCATGAGTAATATTCATTTGCATTCTAGTGCATCACTCTGTAGTCAGTGGTGTATTTTAAGATTTGGCGCCCTGGTCCTATAAAGTTTGCCGCCCCCTACTGTTACCGTCTTAATTGTTCGGTATCAATTTTTTTCAAGTTTCCTTGGATGGGACCAAGATAGCGATTTTATTGGGAACAATACTGAACGATAAACAATTAAGACGTATGCGAACGGCACTCTTGTTTTGGTTGGAGAGCTAAGGGTCGTGGGTTTATTTGCGGAACGTTAAGCAATCGGAAAGGTAATTAGAGGGCGCCAGAAATTTTAATTATCAGGAAAAATTTCAAAAACTGCGATAAACGAGAGAAATTCTAAAAAGGGAGGTATTTTTGGTATTGTATGTGTGGAAGTTAGGGAAGTACTCACTAAAACGCGTTTTATTAGGTTAACCAGTTTATTAACAGGTTTTACCAGTGTCAGTGAACGAAACATCAAAAATATTTACAAGATGGGTTCATGCATAAACTGGTACAGCAAACAAAATTAATATATACATTAACAACAAATATACAAATCATCTACATACACAAATGATCAATGTCGCAGAGTTTGCGAACTAAAGAATTAGTTTATAAACGAAATTATTTTCCGTTTATTTAAAAAAGAAAATGTAGTATATTATATTATTAAATTACTTGAAAACAAAAAAAACATAGGCTTTGTGAAAGTTATGTCAATATCGGGAAAATAACTTAGTCTAGATTTGACGTACGCCGAATTTCCTAACGATTATACTATAAAACATAAACAAAGGTTCTCTAAAACAATAGCAATATTAGTAATCAATACACTCGTTACTGTAATAAAATAGTTCTGACCGTATAGTTCTTTCGTTAGAGGAATAGCGTGACACTAAATTAATCTTTCCACCATTGACTAAGAACGGGTGCGATTACTCCAGGTAGGAGAGATACTAAATAATCATTAACCATACCTGAGTCCAATTGTTTCCATCCAATCACCAAATTACTACTCAAGTGAAGATACTTGCAACAACGCCGGAGGCGTGGTTTCTCGATTAGGTCGATTAAAAAACGTATGATAACACTTGTAATAAGTAAGCTACCCTCACCGCGTGAAAGAACAGATCACAGACACTTGGAAATCTTCGGTAGCCTAATGAAGGTAATAATCACTATAAACATATACTCCGGTAAATTTAATTCGACTATGAACACAGTAAATACCGATACCTTGGTACTATACGATAATTTAATCTTAATAGCCAAGAAAATCACCACTGCTTCGCTCAAATAATTTTCGTAGACTCTATCTCGATAACGGCACTAAATAATGAACGATAATTCACGCTAACACTACAAGAAGTTTTTCAACTACTCGCGTTGAGAATCGGTTGCTCACTCTCTCCCAAAGAGATTTTTTTTTGGGGATGGATAGCCTTCTCTTTGAAATTATTTCCGGAAAATAACTGTAAAATTAGTTCCAAAAAGCCATATAACAGCCATATAAAACGAATCGGGCGGTGAATACACAGATTACACTGTCTACCGAGAATTTCAAAAAAGGTACTTTTCGTTCTCTGAAGGTAATTCTAAAACTATTGTGTCCCCATCATAATCCTTTTAAGGGCGGTATTATGTATACATTCAATTGTCATTTCGTTCAATTGAGAATCCCGATTGAGCCGTAATAAACCTTTCTCGGCGATCAAAGATGTATTATACTCCGGTAATTTTATTTTTATTGGTAGTATGAAACGATCTTTTACACAGTCCGAAGAAAATTTTGATACACAGGGCCGCACTGGGAAATAAATTCGAATATAAAAAAGATTAAAAACGTTACACTACATTAACGAAAAAAAAACAACAATCTTTTAACATACAAAAGTATCAACATTATTTATTAAGTATTAACATTTTTTGCGAACAAAAATAGGTTGACAAATTCGTCCATAATTAACGGGTTTTTTTATGTCAGCTTCTATATTAAGGATGTGTAAGGATCTTAGTTACCTTACCTACCGCGACTGGAGACTCTGCCTCAGTTAAAGTATTTTTATAGCTTACACTGGGATGAGGTGAACAATTGATATTATCTTGGACGTCACCAGTTTTTTAAGAGATAATAACTGTATTTAAACAGAAACCAAAAAAGGCCAAAAACTGGAAAACCTTACATAATATTATATTTAAATTAATAAAACAAAATACTAAAAATTCACCCTATTACGATGGTTCAAATTAATATAAATTGCTGAAAATAAAATACTAAAGGTTTCAGCAAATTATACTTACTCATAAGGATTCACATTGACTGCATATCCAAAATACAAGACGAATACGAACGCGGTTATACAATAAAAATCTACAACTCTATATTTCCATGAATTGCGATTAAGATAAATGACTTAACTTGGAGAGGCTCTGGAATGGGCAGTTCTCAGCTATGTCCTAGAAGATGGAGATGTGGTACTTGCTTTCCATTGCGGCAGGGTCCCTGTTCCTCTATGTCCTAGTGATGTCCTCCAGGGCTACGTAGCGACTGAGAAAAACATGAAAATGAAAATGGCTCGGAAGGAATAGATAGAACTGATTGGACGCTGATGCTTCAACACATAAAAAACTAAATTCTCGAAGTTATTTTTAATTTCCATTTTTAGTCTCTTCACCATTTCCCGATGCGCTGAGACGTTTCCGTCTATCACGATTGGGGGACATACTGTATTGGTTTTTTTGCTTGAGGTTGATACGTTTTTTGCTTTAGTCTTTTTGTTCTGGTGTTTATTTTGTTTATTTATGTCTTCGTCCGATGTATCTGATAAGGAGTTGTATTTTTGGAAGTTTATTCCTCTTTTTTGTGTGGGTGCAGCTGCTTGATTTTCATTCTCTGATATTTCGGACAACGAGTCATATTTGTTATTAGTGCTCGTTGATTGGTGAGTTTTTGTTGTCTGTTTTATAAGAGCAGTAAATTTGGTGAATTATTTAGGTTTAATAAAACCTGTGGCGTAATATCAGCCACTTCCATTTGGCTGCTTTGTGGGATGGTCGTAATGGCATTTATATCCTCATTTGTTTTTCTAGTCATATCTGTTTTTTAACAATTATTTGTTTTGGCTTTTTAATCAATTTTTCGTATTGAGATGTAAAATTATCTCCTGAATTGTTAGGGGTGCCTTTTTCGATATTCGTCTTCTTGAGCCTATGTAAGTCCCGGTTGTCAGTGTTCCTGAGCTTGGATTGTTGTAGGAATTTGTCTGTTTATTGCATTTTAAGAATCAGAATTAGCGTCGCTACATTGATAGCCTATTGTATCTTCTTCCATGTTTGGGTTAATATTTGAATTTTAAATTAGTTCCGACCTCTCTTGGGTAGTCGTTGTCTGATTTGTACTGTTTCCCCGACAGGCTGGAATAGATAGATCAAAATTGTTGTCCGGTTCTATACACCTTCTTTCGGTGTTTTCTAGATACTTTTTTTCGATTGTTCCTATACACTTTTTAATTTTTGTTTCTAGACACTTGTTTTCATAGATGATATTATTATCATTAATGTCTTGTTCTGGTGTATTTGTGCTTGGAGTTAGTCGATTTTCAACGTTTTCTATACTCTTTTTATTGCCTGTTAGAATAGTCGTGTATTTTAGACACTTGTTTAATGTATCTGTGTCCACCAATTCTAGGCACTTTTTATCGAGTTTTTAAGTTCTGTGGATTTTGGTTGAATTTAGATTTAATGTGAATTGTTTGGGGATCTTCGTCAATATATAATTTAAGATAGTTTGTATTTTTTTATTTTAATTCTAGTTTTTTATCTCTGAATCTTTTCAGTTCTTCAGTGTATTTATTATGAGTATATACGTATACGTATACTAACTGCTGTGCGACGTGGTTCGTCTTCAACATTTGGCGAATTCAAATTTTGTGGAAGTTTCCGTTCACTTTTTTTGATACAGTACTTGTAAATTCAACAATGGCACTTGAATGTTAGCAAGGATGTGTGGGTCTCGTTTCTTCCTCTTAAAGACTCTTTTGTGATCGCGTCTGTAATCTTCTGAGGACTTTGTTCGGCAGCATTTTCAAAGGCATCAAAATATTCCTGTATATTTTTCACGAAAGTGGTGTGCCTCTTAGAGGATGGAAACTACCTCTACGTCTGTATTAAGAAAATATTGGTTTTATGAATGTTATTTTTTCTCTCGGTGAAGATAATGACTATAAAAGGTGCCCAAAGCAGAGTGCGAGGGGCGGATTGCACTGCCCTTCCTGGCCTGCCGTCTCGGGTCATGGCCTAGAGTAAATACGCCACTGTCTGTAATTATATTATACCAAATTTTAAAAAATAAATATCTTTTTTTGTTCATTTGAATACTAAGTTTTGTTCTTTAGTCACATTTGACTAACTAGCAATTTTTATATATTATACAAGTTAATGTCTAAAATATTATTACCAACTGGCGTTATGTGATATATTTACCAATTCATATGCAGCTTTAGTCATAACCTTTATTGGCTTTAGTTTAAGATTTGTAACCCTTGATAAAATGACTAACAAATCGTATTTTTTTCAAGAAGCAATCTTAGCTTGGTTCTACTCTACACGTTTCAATCTTCTCTGATAGATTTTTAATACAGTTATTGAGTATTAGGTATTTTAATACTCAATAATACAGTCTAACTTCGGTATGTGAGAATTCAGGAGTCCCGAATAATATTCTCGATCATAGAAGTTTCTCACTCTAAGTGTGCGGCCACACATAAAGCTGATAGCGGATGACGGAGAGGAGTTCGGACTCCGGCTACACATGTCGCGGTTTTGAAAGCTTATTTTGAGCCGCATAATACATATTTTCTTTAGTTGTTCAGTCTGGCCTGTGATGATACTACGCGAAAATGTCCCTTGCTAACTTGTATGTAATGATATTAACCAGAGTAGGGAAACTCATGGAGAATTTCATCATCTTTATGCCAAGTTAAGAAGATATCCTCAAAAATTTGTCGAATATACAAGGATGTCAATTACTTCTTTTGACTTATTGCTTTTAAAAGTCAGGCACAGGATATAACGAAAGAAACGACCGGATGGAGAAGGCCAATTGCACCGGAAGAGAGGCTTATTATTTGTCTAAGGTAAGACACTATTTAATTAATTATTCTATACCTTAATCAGAATTTTTTTAACTAAAAACTTTTGACAAGTCCCTACTACAATTGATAATCTGCATTGCGCATGTCCATATAACGTCAAAGAAATTAGAAAAAATAAACTGTTTTAAAGATTAAAACTAACTTTTCCGCATCTGTGGCCCTGAACAATATTCTTTCATAAAATTGTTACTTGTATACACTTCGGAGGATGTATCATGCTAACAAACCGAAATTTCTCCAAAAATAACCAAAAATTTAGCATATCTGGATTTATAGGACCGGCTGTACTCGCTCTAGTCAACTGAAAATCAATTGGGTACATCTGTGAGACACCTTGAACAATATTCAACCATAAAATTAATCAATCGTATACTCTCTGGAGGCTGTATCGTGCTAACAAACCGAAAATTCTCCAAAAATGACAAAAATTTGGTACTGCAAGTACCATAGCACCCGTTGTACTGGCTTTAGTGAGCTGAATATCAATAGAGTTCCTCTTTGAGACGCTCTGAATAATATCCAATCATAAAATTGCACACTTGTATATACTCCGGAGGCTGTATCGTGCTAACAAACTGAAACTTCTCCAAAAATGACAAAAATATCGTACTTAAAGTACTGTAGCACTTGTATTGGCTCTAGTGAGCTGAAAATCAATAGGGTTCATCAGTGAGATGTCCTGAATAATATTCAATCATAAAATTGGTGATTTGTTGAACTCCGGAGGCTGTATCATGCTAACAAACTGAAATTTCTCAGCCACTTCAAGTACCATAGCACCCGTTGTACTGGCTCTGGTGAACTGAAAAGCAATAGAGTCAATCTGTGACATGTCCTTAACAATATTCAACCATAAAATTGCTGACTTTTTGCACTCCGGAGGCTGTATCGTGCTAACAAGACATGTAAGGAAAAGTGGCCGACGACAACGACGTCGACATACACACAGGATTTTTTTTCTAAAAACCGTTTTTTCGTGTTGGTGTTGATGGAAAACGTAAAAATAACTCAAGAAAAATTTCAAAATTCCAACTTTTTTTGGGGTAAACCAATACTTTTCTCGCATATAGAAAGGTTGGGCGGAAAAGTAAAAATTCTGAAAGAAGTATACTAAATATATATTGTATGTTATTAATATTATAACTAGTTCTTTAGGACATATTTGAAAAATTTTGGGAATTTTCATATTGTGGCTGTGTATTCACAAGGTTTTGCGATGGTAACCTTGGGTAGTTGTATCCGAAGTTTTATCCTTGTATGTCCTGACCTAATTGGTGAGAAAGAACCGACGCTGGTCGTGACACGTATGACGATGATGACGCAGAACCTGTTACAGCAGATGTTTGATTTTGTAATTGTAGCTGTGTATTTACTAGATTTTCCGACGGAGACATTGGACTGTTGTATCCTTGTATGCCCTGACCTGAAAGGACCGACGCTGGCCGTGACTCGTATGACGATGATGACGCAGAACACATGGGTACAGCAGTAGCTTGATATTGTGGCAACATTGATAATTCTGCCGTAATTGCATCTTGAATTTTATTGCGTATTCTGAGTTTTTGCAGAAAATTAAAATTGTCCATCACTGGTAAAAGACTCATAAATAAATGATAGTCATCGGATTTCGGTTCCTGATTTCTTGATGAATTTTGCTTTGCAAACAATTCCATCTTTTTTTCCACCAAGGTCAATAGCTTCGCATTTAAGTCAATATTACTTAATGGTCTTTTGCAGGCCTTTTTAGACGTAGTTTTATTAGGAACTTGATTATCATTGTTTGATGGTTCAGTTATATCTTTCGACAAATCTAAATTGTCTATTTGAGAGTCTTCATTATAATTATCAATGTATGCGTGCTCTTGTGTGGTAACTACAGATGAAGGACCCAATAAATTGCTGGTCGTTGGTTTAGCCTCCATTTGATCTTTTAAAAAATGTAGAAATTTGAAGTATGGCCAACTGGGTTCATATGATGACGCTGGATCGCCAGATCGCGTGGGCGGCATTATTTTTAGTTCTTTTCGAAACTGATCTCGAAGATACTTCCATTTAATTCTCGCATCTTTAACTGAAAAGAAAAATCTTTATGTATAACAGTTATATTGCATTGAACTAAAAAAGAACGCAAATATAATAAAAATGTTCATGATATCAATAAACGTAGTTACTAAAATTGATCCAACTAACAAATTTATTGTATCGGGAAAACAGTGTTTATTGATTTTTGTTTCAGATATCTAGCAACTGGAGCTTCCTTTCGTTCCCTCGCATTTACGTTTAGCATGGGCAAATCTACTATAGGAGAAATTGTCGTTGAAACATGTAGAGTAATCTGGAATGAATTGCAACCTACTTATATATGCCATCTCTGACCCAACCACATTTACAAGACGTAATAAATCAATTTTTTTTTCGTTGGAATTTTCCAAATTGTTTCGGAGCAATTGACGGAAAACGTTGCAAAATTAACTGCCCGGCAAATATTGGATCAACTTATTTCAATTATAAAAAACATTTCTCAATAGTGCTACAAGCCATTGCAGATGCAGATTACAAATTTATTGTAATCGAAGTTGGAGGAGCAGGAAGACAGAGTGATGGGGGTACATTTCAATACTCTACTACTTACCAGCTATTAGAAAGTAGACATTTTAACGTTCCCCAGGACAGTTATACTCCGAAGACACTGATAAAAGTGCCAACCGTTTTAACAGGAGACGAACCATATCCACTTAAAAGCTATCTTATGAGACCATATCCACGAAACAATTATTTAACACCAGAAAAAGCAGCACTTAACTATAGACTGTCGCCCGTAGTGAAATAATGAATTACAAAAAGTGGGGATGGTATTGTAGATACATGGCCTTGGTCATTTCGGCCGGTTTTCTGACAAACTTGGCATCGACGAACAATGATAATCCAAAAACATTAAATTAATTAACTTAAAAGTTTATTTTGTCACTTAAAGTCTTGAAAAACACATCAAAACGAAAGAACTAAATGTTTACTCTCTAGTCGTAATGGCGCTCGTATAAACAAACCACGTTTGACATTATTTACTACTACGGCGTATTTAAAATGATCGTCGATCACACTCTGACGATATTTGCATCTCTCCTTATATGGTAATTAAGCAAGGACAAAACTACTGAATAGATTACTATTGGCCCGCTAAACAGGTACTGAAATTTTGAGCAATATTGCCACTTTTAGTTATAACCATAAATGTATCTAAGGATACAACAAATATTTGTTTAAAATTTATATAAGAATATATATTGGCCTGTTTAGAACGTCTTTCGACGTTGTTCGACGCCTTGCCTCCATCTTTTCCTGTCGTCCCAGTCCACTTCTTGCAGGTTTCTAGCACCACGCCCTGTTTCCAAGTGGTTTTCGGTCTTCCTCTTTTCCGACGTTCTATCGGTTGCCAGTTCATTACTTGTTTAGGGAGTCTTGTTTCTGACATACGTTGTATGTGCCCATACCATGTAAGTTGTTTTTTCTCTATGTCATCGATAATGGTACCTTCAATCCCCATTATTTCTTTAATGGTGTTAATCCTTATTCTATCTCTTCTTGAAATCCTGAGTGATCTTCTCATCGCATCCATTTCAACAGCTTCTAATCTTTTTTTATATTTCTCTGTTAGTCTCCAGTTTTCACTAAAGTTTCATATATATTGAATTTTCTGTTCTTTGAAATATTTTTATTCCACAGAATGCCATTGAGACAAGATATCGCTTTTTTCGCTGTTGTTATTCTACTTTCTATTTGTTTGTTATCTGTCCCAGTTGAGTCAAATGTCACTCCCAGATAGTTATAGGCTTGATAGTGTGTTATTGTTCGATCATTATTTAATGTTAGATCACTAGGTTCTCCACTGATACAAAGTTATTTGGTCTTTTGAATGTTGACCCTACTATATAAGAATATGCCTTTATTAAATAAAATTCAAGTATTATTAATTAATTTTAAAAGCAGCCACTCAAATGCAGAAAATAGTACGACTTTTTTTCAATTTGCATAACTTTTTAAAAAATTTTCAATTAAACTTCTAATTTCTTTTTTCCCGCAACTAAACGAGGATTTGTAAATATGGCAAAGCAGTGGAAGTGTCTGGCAAGTGAGCTTAGAATGTGACTCAATATTTGGGGCAGGAAAAAGTCAAAACAAACATATATATTTTATTTGTTAATTTGAGGGTCTAACGATGTCGATTTTGTTAATATTCAAGGGGGTAGCACACGATCTCAATCACATATCATTGGGCGAAACAATAATCTTACTGTAGCGACAGTAGATATACTAAGTTGGTCCTGGCTCATCTTAGTTCACTACTTCCAACTTTCGCCATTTCTTTTAAGATGCATAAACAATAGACAGTTGTTCAGTCTAAACATAGGTGTTACCACGTGAAAATGTCTCGCTAATAATTTTTTTTTATTGATGCCTCATATTACCTATTTAAAGCACGCCTCAGCGTGTTTAAATCGAACTTTAAAACACGCGCGTTTTTTAAAGTCCCTATGGTAACAACAACTCGAGAAATGTTAGTATCAATGACAACTTTTTTTATTAGTTTTTAAATTGTATATTTTCATTGTGAACCAATGGTTTTTTTCTGCTAAATTTATTTATATATTCATATATACATTGTATCCTTTTAAATATAAATAAACTTTTTGATTATTGATCTGACAGCAGTACCTCGTAGCGTCAAATAAAAATAAATACTATTTAGGATGGACTTTCACGAAACTTGGCTGAGCATCGAGGGCGGACTTTTATGAAATGAAACTAGGCTGGGCATCGAGGACGGACTTCCATTTTTTTTGTAGTAATAATATAATATTTTATGATTTCAAAGTGCACCAATAAAAAAAATAGCGTAAAGTATTCGTGGATAACTGGTCTTTCAAACACTTGCTCTATTTCGAGCACTCCGGCTACGCCGTCATGCTCGAAAAATCGCGCGTGTTTGAAAGACCTATTTATCCACTTATACATTAATATACTAATATTTGATGGAAAAGTCTGTATTAAAATTCAGAATGTTATCTAGTAAACAGGCGGTTTGGGTTCATAGTTTATGTAAAACATCTATATTATGATGCTGTAAACATTCCAAATTGGTGGGAGAGTAAACACTTCACTATTTAAAAGTTTCACAATCTATTTTTCACGTCCTTAAACCACAAAACTTTAACTCGAACAGACAGTACTCGCAAAAAATCAAATAAATTTGAACGCTCCGCTGTCATCTAGCGAGTAAACATGATCCCGCCCTGTGCTCCGCCGTATGGGTCCACGCACGTTTACTCGAATTCGATTTAACACTCCGCTATCCTCTCCACTCTATGTGTGGCCGCACAATGGTTTAGAAGTGTTTACTCTCATTTATAGTGGTTTAATAAACATCGAGGAACGTAGTGCTAGAACGTTAAGAAATATGTAATAAGAACATATTAGTGTTTAAGAAAATTATTTATTTGAAGAAGTCTGGTAGTTTTTTCTGAATGTCCTTTTTTCAAGTTATAACACGTTTTTTCGTTTCAACATTATGAAGGAATAATGTCAAATGTTTACTTTCTCTAACGATTGTTATCAGTAGGAATAAGCGTATATGTGCGCTGCAGATGTATATAATTCTATTGAAATTGTATCTAAAACAATGATGCTACTAACAAGGTCATGGTTTGGCTTTGAGTAGACTTGCAAGTTTTTATTGAAATATTTTCGCTTACAGAGGTCTACACTGTCACTCGACAGGTTTTCTGGGAAGAACTGACAGGACCTGCCTATTTTTGTCGCTTATAGAGTTTCCTCTCTTATCCAGGTTCAACTGTACTTCATAGTCCTCAACAAATATTTTTTTTGGAAAGGTATAATAAAAAAACATAACTGATTAGAATCTATTTAATTTTAAATATTAATTGATTACATAGTATAGTTTGTGTGCTTTTCAGAATAAAGTATGATATTTACAATGTAATAGTGAAACATAAATTGTACTTAAAAAAACAATTTTTAAAGCTCATAAGAGATAATCAAATATACTTTTTCGATATCTTTCAATACTTCATAAATCTGATTGTCTGGAAACATCCATTGATTCCAAACAACCGCGTACAAAAAAAATAAACATAGAACAAAACACATAAGAACAATAAAAATAAAAAATAAACAATTTTTTCATCATAAGTATTCATATTTATCTAAAATTCATTCTATACAATTCTTACCGTTCAAACTGTTCCAAAAAGTGAACTTAAATTATTCAAGAAACATCGGAGGTTACACAACGGCCCAAATTCTGTTTCACAAAAAAATTATTCAGATTTATCATATTTCACACACTTTGTTCCCAAAATTTTAAGATTTAATAACCATATGACAGTGCAATAGCTGAAGACCATGGAATTAAAAGTGGAAAAGAGGAAGAGCAATAATATGGTTAGATGATTTGAAATAGTTCACTGGACCGAGATGAATGAAACTCGTCTCTAGAGAAGTATGGAAGAAGAAAGAAGAGACTCCTATGTTCAAAAATGGAATCTTATGATTTATTGAGCTCTATATCTAAGGTTTATAAGATTATTCAAATTGAAGATTATATCGCCATGACACTACGTTTTTAGCGCCTAATGACCCCTCTAGTCAATACTTTGTACTAATAAAAAACAAATGTCTGCAAGTTGACAAAAATATTTCCTCCAATCAGTTGTAGTCATATGGCATGGATGCCATATTCTATCTAGACCTTAAACTCCGAATCCAATCCATGATCACAATAAAGAACCTGGTGCCAGCACCTTTTTTGAATCATTCAACAAATGATACACATTGAAACAAGAGAAATTAATCGTCAAATGTTGTAGTGACTACAGAGTAAACATCTTTCAATAAATGTACTAAAATTCTTTATAATCATTGCATGATGCTGGTAAAAACAAAATAAGTATTCCACCCAAACATCTTCGTGAAAAAAGTGCTTTTCACAAAAACAGAAAAATTAAGTGTGCCAAAGGAGCAACCAGGAGTATTTTCAGTAATTGTAACATTTTCACTTTAATAAATCAACACAGCAGTTGAAATTTTAATCAACCCGTTTTTTGTAACCTCTTCACTGAAAAAAACAAACAGTTTCCAACTGTTTGAAACAGTCCAAGCTTCAACAACTCGCTGAACATATTCACAAATGTACATCCTTCACCATGGTATTTAATACTAGGGATGTTCCACGAAGAAAAAAAAACGAATTACCTATATCGATATACATAACAATAAAGTAACAGTTACTAAGTTTATATACATCGACGAAAAGTGTAAATCTGATTGGTCAATGATATAAAAATAATTGTATGCTAAATACGATTGATGTCGATGAAAAAACGGTTCTGAGCACAAGAATAAGAAAGTCCAGGCAGTAAGAATTAAATTTTATTTCACATAAGACTGTCATCAATGATGCATGTGTAATATTCTTTCACCTGAATAAATTGAAATTAGGTTTCTAAACTCTTAATTATATTTTTGAAATATGGGTCTATGAGACCTGGTATTAATATGAATGGTACAAAAGTAGGGTAATAGCAGTTAAGGGATATATCCATCCATTGCTACACATATAGAAGGATTCAGTAGAAGACAGATATAAATTTGATTTCTATAAGTATTCCAAAATTGTTAGATAAATTTCATCAGTATAGACCAGAATTTTCGTTAGTTTCATTGTGTGAATTTTAATAGAAGAGGCGTAGCATTCATTTAGACTAATGTGTACTCTATCTTAGACTACATCTTCCGTTTAGAAGATTAGACTTAGTGTGGAGCATAATGTGGCTCGATTTTGACAGAATTTCCAGAGAATTTTGATTACTTGGATTTTTCAGTTGAATCCTTTTCGAGGGAAAACATTAATAAACAATGTAAAATGATAAATAACTAATATAATAACTCTTTTTATTGTGTTCAGATTCCGTAAAATAAAAAAACTTATCGATAAACGGTACTTAATCATCAAAGAAGAGTATGGGTCGTTATTAATAGCCCCATCTCGTTTGACAAAAATATCAATATTTACTATATTTTCGACACAAAATAATGAGATTTGAATTCTTTATCATAATAACAGAGACCTAAATATAAGAACTAAAGTATTTGCCTCAATTAATATGTACTTTGGACATATCTAACTACAAATTTTTATTCAAGGAGTACATGCATTTACATAGCATGAAATAACAATGTCTTTTTTAATAAGGCAGGCAGAAATATTTTACCAACTCGAGACCTAGTAAGCGTAGTAACATTATATAACTAGATTATAAAGGAAGAATAAATTTGGGTCACTCTTGAATACGATGTTACGCAAAATTTCATTAAAGATTTTAAAGAAATGTGATTAACATGCTTAGGGGTAAAAAAATCGACTGTAAAGCCGGCCACTCACGATCCAGTACGGTTGTGTTTAATCAATTCGTAGTACAATTTTGTCGAAAGTTTGTCAAGTCCATACATGGTTTGATGGTGCAGTTTAAAACTTGTAGCCGCAACTATTTCTGTTAATAAAACAGGTGAATTGATTGTCGAATTGGTCGAATATACTCACTTACCTTCAAATTTTATCCAATTCAGCACAATTATACTGTGACAGACAGAACGGTTTGTCTGAGATCCGCATCGAATCAACTTCTCAGATCACGTCCCCACATGTTCAAAAACAATTCACTTTCAAATTATCCAACATAATTGTACTGCGGCAATGGATCGTGAGTGGCTGGCTTTACATAATCATCTGCTTGTAAAATTTCACTTGTTTTCAAAAATGAGAAAAGATATACATAACTTATTTAGAAGCTGGAAAATATTTCTTTATATATCATTATAATGTCTATCTTCAAGAATTTACCTTAATAGGACAAAATTATCCGATTTTAACAATCTTATTTCAATATTGTGTATTATATACACATTTAGTTGACACAAACTTTCTGGTAGCCTTTAATTTCGAAAAAATCTAGTTCATAATTCCAACTTTTTATAGTTGAAGATCTGAGTTCGTATGTTGCTCGCGAAAAAAATTACATTGTCATCTGAATGTTATTTTTTTCATGAACGAATTTTTAACTACCTTCACTTACAATTTATCTAAATAAATATTGCATTTTAGTAAGATGAAAAATTTTGATTTACGTATTTTTTTTTTGTTTAAATTACATCTGGTAATATTTTTGTCTACCTCATGCCGAATATACAAGGGATAATGCTAGTATTACAATATTATTTTTTTAGTATTGTATACCTATAGAATGAAATCGTATTGCTTCTATTTTTTCAATACAACCTCACATACTAAAATGATTATCATTTTATTTACAATTCTTATTTCTATATCCTCTCACTATTACACATTTTTTACGAAACCTGATTTTTAACTTTTTTCATGCCTAGCGTAGAATAATGTAGATTCTGGTTGGTATTGCTACTTTTTTTTAACTCTTCCTAAGTTTGCAACTGTCACCTAGAGATGAATTTACTTAACTGCTGAAAAATTCTGTGATTGGTTCTTGTTGGCCGACACCCAGTCTGTGAAGACATCTCTGAAAACAAAAAATAAAATAAGATATCAATAGAAAATATAGAAAATCAGTGTTTAACATTTGTCAAACTAGTGTATTGCAAAATGATTTGAAAACGTGTCGCCTCAGAGCAAAGGTAGGATATAAAGAAAGTAAAATTGAGATTATTCTGGTAACGTCCTTAGAAATGATCTTTTCATATAGTGGAACTCTGGAACTGACTGCATGATGTCATTATATATTTTTTAACTAGCATATCTTGCAGAAAGGCCAAAAACCTTATTTATTCCGTGCAACACTAGGATAAATCAGGTATCTCACTATTTCACTAAAGTTTTTATACAAAAGCATCAGATAGCATAGTTTTCTTCTTTTCATTTATCACTATATTTTCCATTACTACTTATCTGGCAGGTGGCAGTTACACACTTAATACACACTCTTTCAAAGTATTCTTGTTTCTTTAATTATGAGTGGAATAAACGTGCAGACCAAAAATCTACTTTCGTGAGGCCAACACCTAGTTGATTCGGAGAAGAAAACTTTGACAATTGAAGCAGAATATGAAGGTAAGTTGATAAACGAATAGTAATTTACTTATTATTGGTCAATTGCACATTTCATTAACTCGTGATTAACGTTTGGGGTAACTCCTTAGAAAATAATTATTTAGACAATCTTTGCAGTAGAAATTAAGAATATTTTGCACACCGCTAGAAGCATTGTTAAACATGATAAAATATATAAATTTGTTGAATAAGTATGGTATTGTCTTGTCTGCTGGAGAGTCAATAGATGCAGTAAAATCAGGAAATCCTAGCAATGTTTCTGAATGGCATCAAAGCCAAAACTTCGAGACAGAAATCAAGACTGAACCCTTAGTTCTGTACTGTGTCCCTACTGCTGAAAAAATAAATATTTAACCAAAACGATTCCATATTAGAGAATGATAACAATGGTAGTCAATTGACCACATTGTCATATTTGCCAATATTATATCGTATAACGTAGGCAAGACAGAATTATGACATTAACACCAAAGAAATTGAAAATCTAAATATTTCATCTGATGAACACAGTGCGGGTAATTTTTCTCATGATGATAGTGTGACGGATCCATATTTTATCACCGGTAGCAACGAGGAAATAAATGTTTTGGAAGATAACATGCACCTAGAAGACAAACCACCAGAGACAGATGATACCAGCACAGAGGGACGCATCGGAAGTAGAAAACGAAATGAAGACAAATGGAAAACAAGAAAGAAAAAAAAGGTAAAATCAACTTTGGACAAGAATACATCTCAAGGTTAGGAAATAAGTATCAGGCTAAGTCTGTATTACCTTCTGGTGGAAATAAATGTATATTTAAATGCTCCAGTAAAATCAACGATACGGATAGATCAGAATTTTTTGAATATTATGGACTATGCTACAAAGAACTTCAGAGACAGATTTGGCACAGAATATTGAAAGAATTGAAAACAAAATTGATAAACTCTATAAGAAAAAAACATTTACATGTGTATACTTTTTTCACTTGAAAAATGTAAAGATAAGAGTTTTGGTGCAAGGAGTAATTGACCAAATAAATAGTTTTCCAAGGATGGAATCACACTACTATCGGTCTACCACGAAAAGGGAATATTTAGAAGGAGCACCTTAAGTGAGCGTTATGTATAGAGAACAATGTTCCAAAGATAAAAGACCATTTGTGAAGCACCATTTTTTTCAAGAAATTTTCAACAATATATTCAACTTAGGATTTTTTAAGACAAAAAAAGATCTTTTTTCAGTATGCTAAGCTTATAAAAATTTAAGCAGAGAAGAAAAAATTGCAAAGAAAAACGATATCGAAAAACATCAAGAAGAAAAGACTGGAAAAGAATAATGACAAAGAGATAGCGTTGAAAAATAAACGGTTTTACAGATTAAAACTAACTTTTCCGCATCTGTGGCCCTGAACAATATTCTATCATAAAATTGTTACTTGTATACACTTCGAGGGATGTATCTTGCTAACAAACCGAAATTTCTTCAGAAATAACCAAAAATTTATTATATCTGGATTTATAGGACCCGCTGTACTAGCTCCAGTCAACTGAAAATCAATAGGGTACATCTGTGAGACACCTTGAACAATATTCAATCATAAAATTGATCAATCGTATACTCTCTGGAGGCTGTATCGTGCTAACAAAATGAAAATACTACAAAAATGACAAATTTGGTACTTCAAGTGTCATAGCACCCGTTGTACTGGATTTAGGGAGCTGCCTGATACATCTTTGAGACGCTCTGAATAATATCCTATCATAAAATTGGTCACTTGTATATACTCCGGAGGCTGTATCGTGCTAACAAACTGAAACTTCTCCAAAAGTGACAAAAATATCGTACTTAAAGTACTGTAGCACTTGTTGTATTCGGTATAGTGAGCTGAAAATCAATAGGGTTCATCAGTGAGATGTCCTGAATAATAATCAATCATAAAATTGATGACTTGTTGAACTCTGTTGAAGGCCTGAGGCTGTATCGTGCTAACAAACTGAAATTTCTCAAAAACTGACAAAATGTCGTACTTCAAGTACCATAGCACCCGATGTACTGGCTCTGGAGAGCAGAAAATCAATAGGGTTCATCTGTGACATGTCCTTAACAATATTCCATCATAAAATTGGTAACTTATTGCACTCCGGAGGCTGTATCATGCTAACAAGACATGTAAGGAAAAGTGGCCGACGACAACGACGACGACATACACACAGGATTTTTTCTAAAAACCGTTTTTTCGTGTTGATGATGGAAAACGTAAAAATAACTCAAAATTTTTTTTAAAATTCCAACTTTTTTTGGGGTAAACCAATACTTTTCTCGCATATTAGATAGGTTGGGCGGAAAAGTAATAATATCATGCTTTGCTCTTTCTATTTGCAGGCCGTTACTCCTCTGCTAAATGGAAATATTTCGACAATTTATTAGAAAAGTTAATTACAATTTCACAATGTTTAATATCTCCAATAAACAGGATTTTGTTACCTGTGCCACGAGGGAGGTGCCAAAAGAGGAGCAAATGAAATTACAACCGGCACAAAAACAAAAATAAATATTTGATATCAATGTACTTACTGCTACCGAAAAATTAGACATGAAGCAGATCACACATAAATACTTTATTGTAGGTCATACCGAAAACGAAAGAGATTCTATGCACTCATGCATAGAAAAAGAACGAAACAGAATTCGGAGTAAATAGCTTTATGTACCTATTGCTAAATCAGCAATAAAGCAAAGTAATTTATATTCTATTACAAAAATGTCAACAGATTTCTTAAATTAGAAAAAAGTGAGTGAAATTATTGGAAAAATGTTAAATATCCATAAAAAGGATACAAAGTTTCTTGGAATGAAATAGTTCTCGCCATAGAAAAGGAGAATCCCACAAAACATCTTATTTAGAAGAAGAAGACTGCAACATAATTGATGTAAGAAGACAGATATGAAACAAGAGAGGTGAAATTGCTTTAACTGCAGCCTACAGAAAACCACCATCTATTGTGATTAACAAAAAGAACGATTTAATTACTTTGTTCAAACTAAACTTGATCCCAAAGAAACACCATCAGTTCTTCATGTCTCTGAAAGGAACTGATGACATCAGTCATAATCAACACAATAACTCAGAATAATATTGAATTTGCCCTCTTCTTTTGTTTCCGGTTTGTTTTGTTTTATATTTGAAAAATCGTAACCTGAAAAGATGACATTTTACCCAATGTTTAGTGAAACAATAAGATAAGTTCATGATTTGTTTAGATATCCTAGAAAAATGCATGAAGATTAGGAGCAACAGTAAGACAAGTTAATTTTATTACTTCCCTGTAACATACATTACATAATAGCAAATCTACATTTTACTCAGAAGTTATAATAAACAAAATTTTGTAAAAATACATGCAAAAGCGCCAGAGTTATACGAGAGGCAATTAACCTTCAAAATTATAATCGAACTTGACTGGAAACTACGTTTTCGTTCATATACTACTGTTGCTTTGAGGCTATGAAACATTATAAGAGAGTTCCAGATAAATAACTATCTTTAAACGATTTTAAGATTTTGTTCAAGGCAATATTTTAGCACATTAAAATAAATAAGTACAATTCCACAATCCAGACTGATATTGCACCTATCAGAGAAAACTATACAGGGCTTTTCACAACAACCGACCATTAGATGTTTCTCAAAAATTTCAAAAGATAGTATTATAAAATATTGTATAGTAATTTTTTCAACATTTAAATTATTATTGTGGAAAATCATAGTGAGGGAATATTTTTGATGTTTGGTAATTCACTTTTTTTGCCTCTCTAAGAGACAGAAATCTTTGTAGACAATATCCGTGCTATATCTACTACAATTTTGCTTTTTCGACCTAGGAGAGCACTTGGTTCACAATACTGATTTAGTCCGTAAAATTGATAGAATCGTTTTTTTTTAATTTGATGACTAAATCTGATAAAGCTGAATGTAATTCAAAACAATTTGAAGGTACCTTATCCAGGATTCTTTTCCGTAAGTCATCAGCAAACATGTGCCCTTGACCAGAGTAATTTTGCAAAATTGTCCTTTGGTAGCCAATTCTTATCTTTACTCCTGTAAGTTTTTTCATTTTTTCTTCCTTTAAAGGTTTCATTCAGTCTTAATAACAATCGTTCAATATTTTGATTGAAATGAAAATTCTCGACTTACCGGCAATGGCTAACCACACATTCATTACTGCAATATTCATCTTCCCATTCGGGATTTGTTATGGCGGGATTAGGGCATCCGTGACGTATACAAGCATTCTGTGGTCTCATTCCTTGACCTTGTCCGACATTAGGTTGGGCTACTGATGTAGGATTAGTAGGTGCCGGGGCTGAAACAGGTGGGGAACTGGACACCATAGGTGGGGGACTCATATGTTGTTGCATGTGAGGAGATGGCTGTTGCATATGGCTGTGAGGTGACACTGAAACGTGTGGCTGTTGTTGCTGTGGGGACATTGGTACGTGTTGCTGTTGAGGAACCTGGGTAGAAAATCGAATAAACTACATTAAATTAAAACAATTAGAATCTTCGAGAACCGAATCACAATATATATATTTTTCAGAATTGAATTTACTGGGTATAAACATGGTAAAGCGATTCTCATTTGTTTCTTTCATATCAATATGATTGGGAATTTATAGCTTTTGGAAAATTGGTACATGTTTCGAGTCAACTTTAACAATTTATGTAGATGTATTATAAAACTTTCTGGTGCAAAAGTTTGATTTTTAGGTTCGCAGTTTATAGAAAACAATGCTATGGTGGAACAGCAGTTTCAAATTAGTAGCTAGTTTAAGATTGATACAAGCGGATAAAATTTGAAGCTTAATTAATGACTAAAAGATACGATTTAGACTTTATTTTGCTAAAATAGAACATACAGAATGGGAATTCCTTTTAAGAATGTCTCGTTTCACTACATTTACACCTTAACAGAGAGTCTGACACAAACATGCACAATTACAGTATCACAAAAAGATTGATAGAAAAGGAACAAATTTGATATGTTGATTTTTTTGTGGCAAATGTGTGTTAGTATTCTAATTCGAGTTCTACTATAGAAAGATAGAATATATGAACATCTTTGCTCTAACAGACATTGAATTATATTTTATCAGGTGTTTCAGAAAGTCAAATGAGTCAATAAAATTGTATTGTGGATTTAATTAATCAGTTGCATTCCAACTGCATTGAAGATTGTAGACATATGATCCAGTAACTCTAAAGATTAGAATTCTGATCCGGCCTGCACTTGATATTAGTTTCAATTATAAATAAAAAAAAGGATTTTGTCGATTTATCCAATGTCCTGTCACATATTGTGAAAAAGTAAATTAGTACTGATATCTGATTACAAAATTCCAAGAATAAGAATTTTATCGGCCAATAAAGACAATTCAAAGGTAGCAAGAGGATGTTATGTTGTTACTGGATGATGTATAGAAAGATATGTTCTTATACATTGACACATCTTTGACTGTGCACTTGAACAAAACTTAAATGCTTATTATTTTTCATATTATAGGCCTGAATTCCAATGACTTATTGTTGATGTGATAACATATAATTTCTGCTATGAAAAAATCAAAAATTTGTTACTTACCTGTTGCATATAACTATTGTGTTGCTGTGGTTGCTGCATGTGTTGCATGTTCATGTGATTTGGCACTTGCCCCATGTTAGGCTGCATCATTCCCTGGTGTCCTTGTTGTGGTGACTGAGGCATGCCTCCCATCATTGACGGTTTCTTCCCAAGGGGGGATTGGGCAGGAGGAGTAGCCGAAGGTGGGGCTGACATCGGCGGTGAAGGAATGGTACCTTGAGGTTGGTAAGAAGAATACTGTGGAGGTCCGCCACCTTGGTAATTTGGATAGTTTCCGTACATGCCTTCATTTTCGCCCGCCCCTTTAGACACTAAACTCGCCCTGTACGCCGCCAATGCTTTTAGGTATTCCTTTTTGGCCGCTTCGGTTTTCTTTTTGTAAACCTGTAGCAAAGTTTATGATCAGCAATTTTTCTCAAATATTCAATTTATTTGTTATTTTATCCTTATAATTGACACGTATGGAAGGAATGGTTAGAAGAATAAGAAAAATGGGAAATAAATCACTCCTCCACATGTACATGAAGAATTATGAGAAGAAACTAAGCTAATTTCTATTGGAGAGGGATGTGGTTAGGTTAGTAACTTAAAAATTATGTAGATCGTAGGATTGGAGAAAGGTGAACTATTAAACTGATATATTATATAAAATAATGATTAGTCAACAATCAAGTGTTTTATCTAATTAAGGAAATTGATTTAATGAACTTTTAAGTATTATTAAATAACAATTATTAAATATAAATTTCAATCCAATCTATTTACAAACACATTTGTTGCTTCTTGGTTATTTGTAATTTCCAAAAAATTTGCTGTTGAATTTAAATACTATGAAATTAAAATTATCTGTTCATTTGGAGAACCTATAACTTTATAAAATATACCCGATACAAAAAGTTCCTTAACCCAAAGTAAAATTTATTATTTAATGAAATTATTCATGTGGAAATAAACATTTTTAATTGTTTCCAGATGTTCATATCAAACAATTACACTCATTAAAAAAAGTTTGCTTTCATTCTCTTTAATTATATTTTATTAGGTTCTGTACATTGACCTGGAGCTTAAGATGAACAATATTTTAAAATATTGTTCATTTGAGTTAATTGTATATGCTTACTTAGAATAAATTTGTTTATATAGTCCATGAACTCAAGTTGCAGATGCATGTATGTATATATAACATAGCATTGTCAAACAAAAGTTATACACATGAGCAGTGTTTTAATTGGAGTTGTTTTATCTCAATACTGAGTTATTGGATTTTGAGATATTAATCAAATCGTTGTAATGAACATTTAATTTAAAATACTATAGAGGTTTTTTTCTCTTGTTTATGTAAAGCTTCCGGTACCAGTACCTTCCCTTCATTTTCACTAACAGAGACAACTACTTTGAGACAACCTAATCTTTTCAAGCCATCTCTAATCTTTCATTATTATTTCTATATCATTGATGGGAACTCTTTATAAAAGTTATGTGGTTTTTCGTTTTTCTTTTGCTTCCCTGATTTTCTGCTCAGTGAAGTCAATTATTTCTAAGAGGAGACAGTGTTGTAATTACCTGGCCCTTTTTTCTCTAATCATACTAAAATATTACCCTTCTTCCCTGATAGTTTGAACTACAATTTGGTATCCTTGCCCCAAACATCGTCTTCTAAATCCTCAAAGAGTCTTCTCCAACAGTTTTGCATCCTAGGATGCATTCCGATGTACCTAACACCCTTATCCCATGTAAAATTTCGTCTAGATATGATTAATGAAACCCTTTAACACCCAATTAATCATCCAAAGTATTCACATATTGCTTCATAAAGCAAAGTTTGTTGTGCAAATGTGGCAAGGAGTTGTATTCAGGTATTAAACTCATTTTTACCTGATGTAAATGAAAACATGTTAAAAAATACCCTCAATAACTGATTATTATTACTAGAATGTATAATGGCATGGTAATTGCGTTTTATTGAAGTTTTTCCAAGAACTCTAATTAGAAGTTATTAACTATAAAATGTAACGAGAAAATTAGCATCAGAGGTCGACCAACTTTTACTTTTAAAATTTCAGCTCTTTTTTGAAGTTTCCAGTTGTTTTTTCGATTGTATGAGGGTAGAACAGGAACTGTTCTAAAATTATTCAAGAAAAAATGTACTGTTTCCACCCTTACTCTGTGAAATCTACTCATATTACTTTTTTGGAAACAGGAAGTTTCATATAAAAAAATAACAAGAAAAAAATGTTTCTGTTAATTTTCTTTTCGTTCATTAAAACTACCTCAATTCTGGCAATTAATTATTTTAGGGGACAATATTCATCAATTTTATATCAGCAATTTGACAAATTTTTAACATAGCTTCTTCTTACAGTGCCATATCTGTGATCGGACGTAGGCGACCTCTCACTTCTACCTGTGTTGTGCTATCCAGTTACCACAGATAGAAGGGACCTACAGTTTAACTTAAAATTAAATTCCTTTATTAAAAAAACTTACAAAAAGGATTATTACTTCTGAGAGTTTGAGTTGAACCACTACTAACCTACCACTACACCAACACTCACAATTTTCCTGTCTGACGCCCGTTTTGATAACCAAGTTATCATCTTCAGAGACCGAAGGTAAACTGGTAGTGGTATTAAATAATGTGTTCAGTATGAATATCACCAAAAGAACCCAACCTAACATTAAGGAAAGTACAAACCTCTATATCTTATCACAAATATGTAACAAAGCTTACATTGTAGTAATGTTGAAGTTGTTGATATATTGGAAGACCTACAAAAATTTAAATGAAACAAAACAAGATATACAGCTTTAAGAGTATTTTTGAAACTGAAGTCGTTAGGGTTACATTTATAATTACACTCCAAATTAGATATAAAATTACTTTTTATTTTGATGATTAGTGATATTGTGAGAAATGAGAACAAATATGAAATTCTCCACTAAAGATATCTGCAGGTCGAACGAAAATATTTCCTATTAGTAGACACTATGAGCATACAAAAATTTAGAAGAAATATTACTTGTATGTCAAAAAGGTAATGCATTGTAGGATGTGTAATTTACCTCACAAATATCTTGACTGTAACTGAAAATATATCTGTTGATAAATGTTTACATTTATCTGTTTCTTCATGTGGTAGGTTTTCTGCTTAATTAACCTATTTAAAGTTTAAGAACTCCTATGATATAAGTAATAACTAATTTTGGTAATTATTAATAGTACTTACATTTTTGTGTTCAGAATCTAATGCGTCCCACATGGATGCCACAATTTTTGAAACTTCTCCAAAACTAGCATTTGGGTTTTGTCCTTTGATGGCAGCTTGGGTGTCTCTGAAGAATAGTGCGTAAGCTGAAACCGGCCTGAAAACGAAAAGACAATTGAAATTAATAACATTCGACAATTTCAAAATAGTTTTAAAACATTAGTAATTTGTTTCGTTATTGTGTTCATATTTTCAGAGAATACTTTTGAAGAAGAAAATCTTTTGGTGATAAATACGGATAGTACAATTAGTGACCAGATTTCATATTTGCGATTTCTAGAAATTTTAAGAACAAAAATTGTTAACCCATTACCCAATTTATGCATATACTTAAAAATACCGCTAGACTTGTGTATCTCAAAAATATCCCACTTAATTAACTCCTTACCTCCATTTAAATACAAATGCGGCCACAAGAGACCAGGAGAATACTACTTACCAAGTCGAGGCTTGTGGGAAGCGATTCTAGTTGCGTCTATGGCAGGTATTATATTCTAATTCATTATTTGTGTTTGTTATTAGTTATAAACTGTGATGAAGGGTTTGATATAGAACTGGGTGGATCAGTAAAATTGTTTTAATTTGGAATTGTTATGGTCTGCTTGAGTATCTGGGTGTTTATTTATTCAGTTTCCCCTTTTGATCCTGTATGTTATCTGTCTCTTATGTTAAGTATTCAGTCTGTTCTCATCATTTTCTTATGCATTCTGGATGATTCGTATTCCTCATAGTACCAATCATTTTTTGTATTGCTGCTTCTCATTTTTTGACTGACATTTTATTAAATGTTTCCAATGTATACTGTTTATTTATCTTTTATATAATATTTTCTACAACTATGCTATTTGTTATTCAAATTTGTTTTCTTTATGTCTTTACAATTTCTATTATTATTTCTGGGTTTCAAGATTCCTGTCACTTTCCAGTAACCATTTTATGATACTATGAAATCAAGATAATCTATTGCAAATTAAAATATGAATTTAAATTGAGATTTGATAGCATTTCTTTCACCAGCTGAATTCATCAGTTTTACACGAGAAAGTGTTGTAGAAAAAATAAATCTGCTTTCTCTTGGTTCTTTACTTTTAAAATAAAGTTTCCATTTTGTAAACAGCTACCGCATGCTAGGAAGTTTTTGCGGGATCTTTGTTTTTCTCGATACTTTTGAACATCGATTTGCAATTTCGGACGGTTTGTTTTTCACATTCGTTTTGACAAAAAATATATTTTCTTTTATAAAATGACCAAATTTTGTATAAAACCGAAGATATCCGGCTTCTTTATGCAATAGGAGTCGACGAAGTCAACGAAAAATCGAAGATTTAATATTCTGGCTTCAGCTTCAACGGACGAACGGTAAGTGCTAGAGCTTAGGTATAAACGAAAACGGAATCAGCATGATCTGAAACCTATCCAATTGAGAAAAAAATCTTCAGTTTTATATAGAGGGTGATTCATTAAATTGAAATTACTGTTTAAAAGTCTACGTATACGCCCCTCACTTTGGGGTTTTGCTACTTGTTTTGGAAAAGAATGCTGTTGTTCGCTCAAATCAATATACCTTATAATAGTCGAAAAAAATTTGTGCGCATGCCCCAACTTCCGCCATGTTTTTAGGGAACTTTACAAATAAGTAAGCAGTACATACCACGTTTTAAAAGTAAGTTACTGAAAAAACAATAACTATAATTACATATCTGCTATAAGTAATGACATTTTAAGTAACATACAACTATAACTAAATATTAAACAAGTATTTTATTTGAAATAAACAATGTTATCAGTAAAAAAGGTGCAAAAAAATATTGTTATGGAGTACGCAAAATAAATCTTATTTGGAGAGTTTATATTATGTAATTTCTTAGTTTCCCAAAGTCGTGTTTGGAATATCTTCAAAAGCCTATTAAAACAACAATAAAAACATCTAAAAACTTGTCCCACGTGTGCCAAATGTGATTTATGTGTTAAACGATGTGGAGGAAGTGATGGTCGATTTCAAGGGATTAAGAATGTTAATAAAGACACATACATTTGTTCACTTCATTTTGAAGGAGGAATGGGCCCAACAGCAGAGTATCCAGACCCTATTAGTTGTGCAAAAAACAAATCTTGTAATAAGGTAATTAAAATACCTTTAGTTATTAATGTAATTGACGAAAACGAGCAAAGGGGGCGACATCTACTGTCAAAATTAAACACTTTCTGAATGGGGAAAACAAACCAAGTCGTCATTTAAAGTACGTATGTTTTAAGTAGTAAATAATTAGCTTTTTCTTGGTTCTTAAAACAGTTTGTCGAAGTTTGGTGTATCAAATCACTTCTTAAGATTCGAATAATGACCAGCAAGTGCAAGAGGTATTGCTCTGTGCCGCAGTGTAAACAGTATAAAGATACAAATGTATCAATACACAGCTTCCCAAAAGATCCAAAATTGTTCAAGGTGTGGCAGAACATTTTAAAAATTGGAAAACCTATCACCAAATACATGTCTGTGTGTAGCAGGCACTTCGTAGAAACAGATTATAAAGGTAATTCTCAGAAATTTCATACTGTATATTGGTAATTTCACTCATTCAATTTCTTCGTGCCTAAAAATATGATTAGTTAAGCAAAATATTAATTTTCTGTGAAGGGAAGCATAAAACAAACTGACAAAACGAGTAGTAGCTAGTATAAATAATGATGAAATATTGACAACATTAGCTGATCTCACCTGTTAATATAAATAAGTAGTGCAACCACATGCTTACAAAAACCAGATTGTCCAGCTTTGCAAGAACACGCACACATGTCCACTTGTTTATTGGATTATTCAAACATAAATTCACTTCATGGGGCTTCAATATTAATGCAGAGGTTTGTAAAACCAGCCCAAATATATCGGATTTTTCTACATTTTTGACTTGGCACAAAATAACATGTCCCGCTTTGAACACCTGTTCGCCTTCCACCATCGGCCGATTTCTATCGCCAATTTATTTGAAAATGTCCACCAAACTGATCTCAACAAGTACCATCCTTTCACAATTCACCTTTATCGCTCAAATTTGAAAATAGAAATGATTAATTTATCATTGAATCAAATGGGACCTAGCATTCTTACCCCCATTCCATGGACAAGTTTGACATATACTGCAGCGCCAGCGATCGGAAAAATTTCCTCGAATAGGTAATACTTTAACCTCAAGTAATAAATTTGCTTTCAGATAAAAATCACAAGGACCTCACTGAATCAAAAATATAAAGACCAATTGATGTAAGCTCATTGTCATCAATAACTTAGGGTTTTAGGTTTTCTCGACATCAAAAATTCATCCTAACCTGTCAAATTAATTCTGCTTTACTTCCTCTTTGACACTTCAACCATTTTCGTAATTGAACACAATTATGGGCTTCTACTGTAGGATGTAAGAATAATGCACCACCAATCAATTTTTCATTTAATTTTCCTGGTAACAGAGGTGAAAATGCTTGTTGTCCGGCCATAATTATAAAAAGTGCCCGGATCTTTCATATTGCCGCATTTTAAACATGGCGGACGCGCATGCGCTGAGCAAACTATTGAACGGTCTATTAACAGAGTCGTTCTTAGAAATTGGAGATGTGTCATATCCACCGTATGCCTTGCGCCAATGGCCTGATACATAAATTTATATCAAAAGTATTTTTATGAATTTCTAAAACGTAGAAGCTTATCAAGATTGTCTTCTTAAAATGCAATTTCTTAGTTTTTGGCATTACAGTGACATTTTTCTAGCATGTGGTTTGTATGAGAGAGGCGTAATATTTATTTCTTATTCATGCCACTCATAAAGTAATAAAAAATTTATTTAATATTCAACAAATCTTTCTTGGAAGAGCGGAAGCAAAAATCCAAGCGATATTAAATTCATAAATAGGTAAATAGCTTCAGGAAGAACACTATACAAAGAAAAGTGAAAAAAGTCAACAAGAAAAACAAATGTATTACATGGTAGGTGAAATTGCAACAATAAATCTGAAGTTTCAACTCAGTGTGTCCGAATGTTTGTTTGTTTTATGGTCCATCTAATGTTCTCCTATGACCTTTTGCTCTCTCACTCTCCGACAGGTTTTTCAATTTATTCTTAGAAAAATATATTTCAGAGGTGGACTCGATCATATTTATTTGTAAATTTCAATGTTATAAATATCAGTCTGTTTTTATATTTTAAAAGATCGATGAATATTTCAAACTAAATGGTTCAAAATTCTCAAACAATTAACCCTGGAGTGGACGCGTTGTGTCTGTCCGGCCTATGTAAATCTTAATAGTGTTGATGCTTTCGCCAGAGGGTGCGTCAAAATCTGTGCTCATCAGTACTCAGTACCTTCAAGTTAGATTACAATATATGATGATTAGTAGTTTTATTTTAACCCTGTGAAGTGAATAGTATCACTTCCAGGGCTAATTTTGGTCTAATGGACCCAACGTGCACGTTTGCTTGAGTTTTATTATTTTGTGCACCATAGGTAATATGGATAATTGCTTTTCAGAATAATGGATCCTAACACAAGAGAGAAAGAGAGGTTGTGAAAACAGTTCTAAGTAGTTGAAAGATAAAATCTTTTTCGGATTCAGACAATTCCGTAGCTAGACCACCAAAAACCAGTACGTTTGGTTTTACAGAAGATAAAACCATTGCTTCCTACATTCCAAGGCGAACTAACAATGTAATTTTGTTATCCACTCTATACCATGACGACTCTATCGATCCAAACTCTGGTGAGAACAGCAAACCAGAGATATTTACATTTTACAACTCCAGAAGATGTGGAGTTAATATTGTGGGCCAGATGAGTACTAAGTATAACATTGCTAGAAATACTTGTAGATGGCCGTTTGCGATTTTCTACGGACGTCACCATTACTGGAATAAATGCATTTGTGATCTATGAAAGTAATGTCATAATTCGTGAAAAAGGAGCAGATGCGAAGGTTGAATATTTTTTAAAAATCTTACTAAATCATTATTATTGGACTATATGAAGGAACGAGTACAATCTATATACCTACCTACCAAGAAAAATAGTACAAGCTGCAGCGACAATTACTGGAACTGAAAAGGTGATGCCGGGGTCACTAGTTGAAAATAAACGTGGCAGATACGCATTCTGCAAAGATCACAAAACACGATACAAGTGCCGTTTTTGACAAGAATTCATTTGTTTAGAACATACAGTATGGGTATGCCATGACATTTGCGGAATAACATTTCTATAGGGTGTTCAGTGCAACCTTACAAAAAATAGTGTTCATTATTATAGTTATGTAATTCAATTGGACCCTTAAACATGTTACTTATGTTGGTTTATAATTTAGTTTGTATATGTTATATCTCATATATACGATCTCACATGCACCAGAAACATTTAAGTGAACTATTACTCTTAAACAGATTGGTTTATCATGTTCATAATTTTTGTTCACATTATAATTCAGTATTTAATGTCTTCTAAACAGGAGAGCAACATTCTTAATGTTGATCTACCGCAAGTTGTATTAGTCAAATAACTACTTTTGTTGTTAAATTCTCACTTTATTGAATAAAGTGTTTTTAAAAACAAACATTGTGAGTCGAATTATTTAATGATATCGCGGATCAAATATTTTATTAAAGAATCAAAAAATTTTTATTGCAATTTTTCGTTCTCATCCGGAAGTACAGTAACACAATTTGATACAATTTTTTAAATATTTGATTAGGTTTTTTTTTGAGGATATGATGAACGCGCCCCTTCTGGCAAAATAAAAATACGCGTCCACTCCAGGGTTAAATCAAATTTCTTCGTTTTTTCAAGTGCTAACCTCCTTAAAACACCAACAATGTATACTTACAACTAAAAAAATTGAATACAAAATAAAAAGGCGAAAAATTTTTACTACAAAGTTTGAATATTTTGCCTGTTAATGTAATATTTGAGAAGTAAACACGTTATCAGTTTGCCCTCCTATGTTCGTCATCAAGTCTCACTTCTAACACGACGTTTATTGATTTTTCCGATGTGCTATTAAATCCTATTAAAGTGTTGAACTGCCATTTTCCCCAACTGCACTTCGGCTAGGGGTGCTACGACGCCGCTTCGGGGTGGGGTGAAGACAGAGACGAATTCGTTTAAACTGTTCACACACAAATACATTACAATAAATCAATCCTTAGGGATTAAAACGACTTTGATGACAAACATATTAAATTATTGTTACCTATAACAAATCTTGTACCAGAAACGATGCTATTTCCAATATAACAAAAATTTTTCTCAAATTACTCATTTAATTATTTACTGTTTCAACCCCTTTTTTGTGGAATTTACTTATGTTACCGTTATAAATGAAACTAACTATTTCTAAATAATTCCACAATATAGTGAAAAACTCTTAAAATTCTAAAAAATTTGACAATTATATTTGTTTCTAGGAACTGAAAATGCTCTATGCGTCATTTACAGAAAACCCACACTTATGTGACTAACTATACCATATAATTCCAATCATATTATGTCACATAAATTAGTAGCATACAATATACATAGGGCATTTTCAGTTCCTATGAACAAATATAATTTTGATAGAGTTATACAATCAAACAAATAATCACTGATTATCCATTGCATATAATAAAGAAATGACTTAATAAAAAAAAGAAAAAAGTGGCATTACAACTAATATTTCCTAAACACAAGAAATACAAAATTATAAAACCATCATATATGCTGGTAATATGTACCATGAGATTGATCAGCTCAGGAGTATGGCGAGGACATATTTCAACAAGGCAAAAAGGACCAGACTCGAAGAGGATTGGAGCGCATACAAGTCTCACCTCAAGGAGTATAAAAGTCATTAGACAAAAACAAAGGGAAGTATGAATAATCTACTGCGAGGAAATCGAAGATTTCCCCCAAGTAGCTAGATTCCAAAGATCCGTACCGTCATATCGGTATAATAAACAAAGAGGATGGCACAAAAACTGCCAACCTGAAGGAAAGCCTTCAACTATTAATGTCAACTCACGTCCCTGACTCCAGAAACGCAAACACGGCAATCTGGGAGGAAGAGGAGAATCACTACCCGACGGACGAGGACTGGCGTGTATAGCGAGACATCGTCGACGCAGATATACTGAGGTGGGCCTTCTCTAGCTTCTCCCCCTTTAAATATCCAGGAACGGACGGCATTTATCCAGCTCTACTTCAGTGGGGCCTGGATGCTTTAATGCCGCACCTGGTGCGAATCCTCAGATCCTCATTGGCACTGGGGTATATTCCAAAAGGATGGAGAGAAGTTACAGTTGTGTTCATACCAAAACCAGGAAGAATGGGTCATTCCATTCCAAAAGCATATCGACCAATTAGCCTCACATCGTTTTCAATGAAGGCCTTGGAGAGACTGTGCGAACGAAATATAAGAGATATAGTGATAACACAAAATGCACTGCATCCAAATCAACATGCATAGACTCCAGGGAAGTCTACCGATTCGGCTCTTCATCTCGTGGCGGGCCGCATCGAAAGATCACTGGAAAATAAAGAGTCCATCCTGTGCGTACTCATAGATATAGAAGGTGCTTTCAACAAAACCACTTTTCCTAAAATAACAAACGCACTTGCCAACAAGGATATCCTCCAAACCATAAATGGCTGGGTATATAACATGCTGTCAAAAAGAGCAATAAAAATCAGTGTAGATGATGAACCATCAGAGGCTTGGTTGTAAAAGGTTGTCCACAGGGAGGGGTACTCTCGCCACTACTGTGGAACATGGTCTTAGACTCCTTGGTCAGCCGCCTCAACGATGGCAACTTGTACACAATACTTATGCAGATGACCTAGTGATTCTGCTAACAGAAAGATTCAAGGAGATACTCTGCACTATAATGCAAGAGGCCCTCAATATCATAGAACAATGGTCCAAAGACCATTCACTTTCAATAAATCCGAAAAAGACGGAGATGGTTTTTTTCACAAAAAAATGAAGCTTGTAAAACGTCAGGTCCCAAAGCTCCTGAATACCAAATTTAACTTTTTTCAGAAGTGAAATTTTTAAGGGTCATCTTCGACAGTAAGTTAACGTGGAACTCTCATCTACAAAACAGAGTAAAAACCATATATTTCTTATGAACAGGCGCGATTGCCTGGGGAGTTAAAGCTTAACATCAGTCGTCCGAAACCTGGATCAAACCCAGAGAACAGCATGCCTCAACACAACAGGAGACATGAAAGATATGGAGGTGATCCTTGGTCTCACTCCCGTTGACATCCACATCAAGGAGGTTGTTTTGATGACCATGACACGGCTACGCTCTGCCGGTATACAACCTAACGTAGGACAGGTAAATTGAGACGTAACTTGTGGCGTGAGACCCTCACTGCTGCAGGCCAATATATACTCGATTCTACCGCGATACGCCTTTTACAGGCCCTACAAGGCAATCATTAAAAACACACAAGGCCCATTAGAAGAAGGCGCAATCCGTATCTTCACAGATGGGTCTAAAACCAATGTAGGATCAGGATGTGGAATTTTTTCCAGACCCCTGAATCTAAACATAAAATGGGCAACGGGCTGCAATGCAAGTGTTGCTCAAACAGAGCTCACTGCTATCTGCATCGCTGCAAAAGAGATTACCAAAAGGAAAGCCACAGGTAATAATATTTACATCCACGCGGATAGAAGACAAACACTACTAGCCCTGAACAAACGACATATTACATCAGGCCTAGTATGGGAATGTCACATGGCCCTAATTGAAGCCTGTAACAAAAATATGGTCACTTTAGGCTGGATCAAGGGCCATCGGAAATCGAAAGGGAACCTATTGCAGACTCACTAGCCAGGAAAGCAGACTCTCAAAAACTCTTGGGGCCTGGCACTTTCATTGGTCTACCGGCGTCAGCGACAGCTGACCAGTTAAAGGAACGCCCCCTTAATGAGTTTAAGGATTGAGTAGAAGGGACGACGCAGTAGGCTGCAGGCTTTCCAAGGAACTATTACAGCATCCGGACAGCAAAGTACCCAAAAAATACGTGAGTATGAACAGGCAGAACCTACGAACAGCCACGGGTATTCTGAGTGGTCACTGTCACCAACGAAAACACCTCTACAGACTGCGTCTGTCTGACACTCCACATTGTAGAGGATGTGTACAAAAAGATGAGACTGTCCAACAATTTTTTGCTAATGTCCGACACTCTCTATATTTAGATTTTCTGTATTCGGCTAGCACAGGCTAACATACGCTAGTATGAGGGAGCTTACTTTAGGCGACGTTATCGCCTACTTCAAACAAGTAGGCTGGACGACGAGCTAGAAGGAAGACTGCTCCTCAGAAGGATGCACAATGGCCCAATTGTGGCCTACAAGCTGTGGGCTGACCCACCTATCAAATTCTTACTGATACAGAGATGCTGGTAATATTATATATCTTTAGCAACAAATACAACAATTTCGTTTAAAACAGAAAGTAATGTAAGTACAAAATTGTTAAACGTAAAAACGAAAATATCTCCATTAAAAAAATCTGATATATATATAAACTTGAATGTCCAGAATGTAGTGCTGTCTATATAGGTCAAAAAATTCGAAATTTTGAAATCAGGCACAATAAACACTTACGAGCATACATATTAAAACAACCAGAGACATCCTATTACTCAAAACATCTACTTGACACCTAACATTTATTAACACCTAACCATATTTGTGATAAAAAATAAGAGCTAGATTTCCTTGAGGAATTAGAAAACACTTAAGAGCCCTACTATATGAAGTTGCCAATGAACAGATAAATCTAGGGAGTTCTCCACTATTAAACTGTCTTCTTAAATAACAAATTGTAAAGATCAACAGATAATAGTTTTTCTTGGTTTCCTATATCATTGCACACGGTTATACTAATCTTAAATGGGAAATAGATATCCAGGATATCTCCACAAGGCTAATAATATCTAAGTTTTAATATTTGTAGTATCAAATATTCCTTTTTCTATTCATATATCAAGTCAATCACAAGATAGGTCACTTCTTGGTCTAGCGAAAAATAATTATTAAACATCTGGTATGCATCAGATCAAATGTAACTTCTGTTGTTCTGAGGATGATATTTCAAGATATCAAAACAATTGTAGTTTTTTAATATTTTATGATTGTCTCATTATATAGTGGAAACAGTTTCATTTATAACGGTAATCCTCTGATATTATTTTCCTCTTGCATCCATTCAATTCATTCAAATATTCTTTTAAAATTGCGCAGAAAACGAGTTTTAACTAGATACCAAACCCTTAGTAGATGAAGAGCGGACCTTAAACTGTTAATTACTTTAAATATAAATCATATATACCAGAGTCCATTCAGAATTCAGCACTTCCATGAATACATTCGCTAACTGTGTACTTGAAAATATATAAATCGGCAGAGATATACAGGACAACAAAAAACGTTCTTTTTTATTGAGCTGTGTTAGTAATAATATTTATAAAAATAAAAAAATCAAGAAAAAAGTTATCTTTCAATTAAAAAAATATCATCAATAGTATCCCAGCCTAAATTATAAATGAATAAACATATAACTAAAAAAATACTGAAGGGGTGTATGATAGTATTTGCCACAATGGGTTATAGGGTTATGATGTTCTCAGAACCAAAATCTATCTCAGCATAACCATTATTTTTAATGGAGTTAAAGGTTAACAGTCTTTTCTGTATACTACATTGGCCTCCGATCTCTGAAACTCATTTTTACTAGAAAAAAGTCTTCTTCTCGTTTTCTGGTTATTCTTGGCCATCAGCACTACAATAGACCGGCAAAACTAAAACGACAGGAAGCTGTAAAACACGCGAATTGAGTATTTAAGATAAAAATGGTTCAGATGGAGAGAAAAATTATCTGATTTTATTAAATTCTCTCATCTGTTATTTATTTTTTATAAACTTTAAATTCTTGTAAACTTTTTAAAAAAATTAAAAATTCCCAATAATGGGTAGTAGTTGATCAAAATGATAAATATGTCCTCGAGAGCTTCTTCTTCAACAAAAATAAGATTGTGGGCATGAATAAAATTATCAAAACAATAGCTCCAATTAAAAATTAAATATAGAACACAATGAGAAAATACAGGGAGACAAGGCAGTTACTTACTTTTGTGGTTCGTTAGGATCTCTCTTCTTCTTCTTTTTTTGTACTTTCGGTTTCTTTTGTGCCTTCGTTAAAGTCAGATCGGCCGGTTCTGGAGAGGGCCTTTTAATTGCCGTTATCTATAAACACAAAACAATCGAAAATAAATAAAAAAATGTTAGGACAAGTGAGTGCTAGAAATTATTAACAAATATTGCTCATTTAGTGGGAAAAAATGATACAGAATGTTTTCTAAAAAACATCTCTTATTTGAGTCAAACATGTATTATTTCTAGAGATGTGATTCTCAGTAAGAAATTTCTCTAGAGAAGTTTTCCTACATAATTTACACTGAAAAGATTTGCAATGATGTTTCATTTGAGTTTCTCTAACCTCTTATATAATTCTGGCAACAGTGATTCAGGGAAATCCCCTAGAAACGCGAAAATCGAGCTAAATAAATTTAAGGGTACCATAATACCAAAAGTAATGTTTGGAAATATTTTAACCTTGAGATGGCCACATCAGAAATAATACACAGGAGGCCAGGTGGGGTCACTTATTGACCCCATCACATGAAGTGATTTTTATAATAAATAAATATAGTAAACCCCATTGTGTGGATAAATAAACGTTTATTATAGATTATTATTATAAGATATTAAATTATTATAAACTAAATGCTGATTGCTATTAACAAAAAAGTAATAATATGAAGAAGATCCACTTATTCAGTTTTATTCCTGCATATTTCGCACACCATTGATTGTATTGCAGTATTGCACATTTTTGGGACAAGCCACACAACGACCACGTTTTTTTCCAGCAGGTGCACCTGCTTCAGCTTGTTCATCATTCTCGTCAGGTTCCATAATCGCAGTAATAGCATATTTTTTATATTTAGTTAGCCATTCTTGAGGGCGTGCAGCTATTACTGGTTTTACCAGTTCCATTCCTAATTTTTCCAAAAATAATCTCCTTCTGAAGGTTTTGCCCTCTTCATAATTTTCGTACTTTATGGTAAACAAACCAAATGCATTGACCGCTGCCAAATTCAACAGTTGAAAAAATAAAACTAATGACCAAGGCTTTGTATTACGGGAGCATGTATATTCTCCTACCATACGATCCAACGCATCTACAGACCCCTTACATTTGTTATAGTCGAGAATCATTTGGGGTTTGAATTTAGTTTTTTCACCCGAAATATTCAAATCAAAATGCTGGGTTGACAGTAGGACAACACTTCTATTTTTTAGGAACATAGGATATTATCATGGTATCTTGAGTAAATAAAGCTTCAGTTGAGTATTCTGCTTGGATTCTTTTTAGACGAAATTCTTTAGGAACTTCTTTTGGATTTTGTCTAATAGTTCCAGTTAGTGTTTTTCCTTTTTTTAGTAATTCTTTTGCAAGGACAAGAGATGTAATAAAGTTATCGGTTGTAACACCATAATCTGTCCCCAAACCTTCTACAAAATCTAGCACTACTCTTTTGCCTTGTTCTTTCTCGGGTGCATTATTCGCCATTCATGTATCAACTTGAATATTCCAGCAATATGCATTCTTCACATCGCACAGTGTCCATATTTTTATGCCATACCTAGCAGGCTTGGACTTCATATAAACTCTAAAAGACATCTACCATGGAAGGGAACTAGCTGCTCATCAATACATAAATTGCCTTCAGGAATGTATGCTTTCTTACAATTGGAAATAAAAATATGAAATATATCTTCAATTACAGCTCATTTATTTGCTTCGTCATTCTGGGCGCGTCTCAATATTATCTAATCTTATAAATCTTAGAATATCTTTCATTCTATTAGGAGACATTGTTGCAGGAAATATGGTTCTTTGCAATGCAGGATTTTTATGACTCCATACTTCTAGAATTGGTTCTTGACATGCTTTTACGGAACCAGAAATAATCAAAAAACCTATAAATGCTTTTATTTCTATACGACTTACATTTATCCATTCATTACCTTTCAGCAGTACGTCTAGCTCTGCGATTGGTTTCATCAATTATTATACCCAAAATTTCGTCAGTTATGAATAAATCCATTGCTTCAGAAAGAGTTGTAATGTTCGCATTGCTCTTGCTGGCCGTTTTCTAAGCACTGGTTTAGTTTTAGACCACATTGTACCATATTTAGTCAAAATTGTGTCAATTTATTCGTCAGACGATTTACTGTCAGAATGCAGAGAATTATCACTATTTTCGTCAGAATCCGAAGAGGAATTTGGTTGTGCCTGGTTAGTTTCTGAATCGTCTTCTAATACCTCATCTTCAACTTCCGACAGTTCTAATTCGTCAGGTATGTCATCTAAGTTATTTGTTACTTCCTCAAGCTCAGCTTGAGTAAGATATTTCAGCGATATAATGTAAACAAATACCAACTGGCAACCATCAATGCCGATAAAAAGTGGAGAGCAGCGGACACGTCACAAAACGAGACAGACCGAACATTCCATTCATACTCTTGTGCTCTGTCCGGCCAGCATGTTTCGGTACGAATTACAAAGCAAGCAATAAACAAAAATATGGAATCGTCAGTAGGACAAAAAATACCATCTAAACAATAAAACCCAATGTGAATAAACAAAAATATTCAAACACCAGCTTTATAAACACTGTCACCTGTGTAAAACTACTATATACACTTTGGAGAAAGTAAAAATATTTATAACATAGACCCCAACCAGAAAGTATTTTTTTAGGATTAGTAATTACATTTTTGATTCAATTATTGCAGAAATATGTGAGAAAAGGAAAAAGATGCGAATAAAAAAATAGCCAAGTCTGAAAAATTTTTTTTGAGAAAGTTAAAGCTAAAAAAATTGTGTTGAGGCCACTGAGTGCCCCCTGGTCATCGGAAGATTAATACAAAAAATGCCCATAGGAAGACAGTAAATAATTGCAAATTCTGTTCAACCTTTCTCTAATTTGAGAATGTTCTCCAAAAGATTATTACAGAGAATTTTACATCTCTAATTATTTCACATCTTCCCAATCAAAAACATCTATTATTTGAGTCAAACATGTATTATTTCACAACTTCTTCGCAATCAAAAACATTTATAGGGTAATAACTACTATTGTTTTATATAATTAAAACCGATCTTAAAATTTCTTAACATTTTTCAAGTCTGGAATTATCTAGAAACAGTTAGTTTCATTTAAAACAGTAATATGAGTAGATCCACAATGTAAGGAACGAGCCAGTAAATTTTATTAAAGATCAACCATTACATTTATGTTAAAATGTAAAATAGATACTTATCCATTCCAGTCATTACGTAATCTCAAGTCTTTCTGATAAATAAAACACTGTATAATTCACTAATTACTTTACACACTATACTTTTTCAAGTAAATCCCTAATGGTTTGTTCTTCATTAATCATCGAATAACCCATCAGTTAAACAGTTTGTGTTTTTATAAAAATAAAGCCTTTCTTCTCATCTTTTTCTACAGTTGTAAATCTAAGATCTTTAAATGTCTTCTTTTATACCAAGGAGAGTTAGCTATAACGGTTTTAACACAAGTTTAAACCATGGCTGTAATTGGATTTTTCTTCCATTTGAGTTTATCTCACAGACCTATCTATATTTTCAATTGTATATTTCTATGTTCTTTCTGTACTTGTTCTTTCATTCTTAATTTGGCGTCTACATGAAGCACGAATTTTATTTACGAGTACAATTTATTCTTCACTTAATTCCAGCATAGGATATTTGCATCTATTGCATGTATCCCTGTAGCTTCAAGACTACACAAGTTCTATTTGTGATACCTATACCATATGAGCATGACCCAATATTTCTAGCTGGGGATACATCAGCTTAAATTTCTTGAAGCTGGGATTTTAACAACACCGAGACACACACAAGTGTACGTGAACACAAGATACAAAAAATATAAGATATATAATTGACTACAATATCATGAGAAAAGGTTCAAAACTGAAAGTACAAGATGTAAGATGAGCCACATGTGGTAGTGACCATCATCTACTCCGACCTACAAGAGTATAAAAACAGAAAATACATAATGTGTATGTGGAAGAAACAACAAAAAAGTCAACAGAGATGGTATAACTTAGATGGCAGACAAAAATACAAATTCTTAAATGCAAAGAATAAGAGTGCTAAAGAAGAGTACAAGAAGATAGAAGCTTTAGGGGGACGCAAGAGAAGATAACACAAAGAAAAATGAGGCTTGGGAATGAAAATGCATGAAAATCAACATGTATCTGGGCGGAAGGAAAAATACAGAGAGTTGGAGAATGATAAAACAACTAAGGCAAAATCAAAATAAGGACATAATTTCAACAATAAGAATGGACACATGGAAATCATATTTTAAAGCATTACTTACCGAAAATAGAACAACCTTTGAGACAAATAATAGAACACCAGAAAACATAACAGTCGCCACATCTCCTTTAAGAATAACAAATGAAGAAGTGAACGAAGCATGTAAAAGTTTAAGGAGATGCCGCCAGTCCAGGAGAGTTAATAAAATACAGAACGGAAAATCTATAATGTTATTTAACAAAACTGTTCCAGATATGTATATATGGAGCGAAAATACCAAATAATTTTAAAGCCTCATATATGACAACCATTTTCAAAAAAGAAAACTGAGAGAACTGTGCAAATCACAGAGGTTTGGCAGTGACGAGTACACTACACTTTATGGGAAGATACTAAAGAAGAGAATAGAAAACAAATATAAAGAGATCTAAATAGGAACAGTCTGGATTTAGAGCAGGAAGGTCTACGGTGGACCATGTGTTTGATATAACACAGGTGCTGGAGAAAAAAACCACCAAAGATCAAGAGGTGCACCTACTATACATAGACCTGCAAAAAGCATATGACAGCATACCATTAAATAAATTGTGGGAAACTTTGGAAAAAACAAATATAAATGTCAATTTACTAAAAGCCATTAAGAACCTATACATACCAGAACATCACAGCAAAAATAAAAATAAGGAACTCATTGTCGGAACACATAAAAATTACAAAAGGCCTCAAGCAAGGGTGTTGCATGTCCCCTGTACTATTTAAAATATATCTACAAGCACTAAAAACTGGATGAAGAAATGTAAAGCAATGGGAATCCCCCTACTAAATGAAAACACTTTATACACCCTGTTCTTTGCGAACAAACAAATAGTTCTAGCCCAAGACCATGACGACCTTTAATATGGGATAAGGAAACTAATACAGGAATATAGTAAATGGTGTTTGGAAGTAAATATTACAAAAACTGAATGTAGGGGGGGGGGGCTCAAGAAAACATAGTATTAGAGGATGGACGCGTGATAAAAGACTGGGAAGAATATAAATACTTATATTGGATTAAAAATAACTAGAGATGGAAAACTTGATGAAGGTATTAAAGAGCGAATAGTGCAAGGAAGAGGGGCAATATCGATGCTGAATGGTGCACTGAGGGATCAGCGGATTTCTAAAGCAAATGCAAGGAGTATATACAATACCATCATTAAAAATATAATACTGTACGGCAGCGAAGTATGGTAACTAAAGAGTCGCACAGAGTACATGCTATTAACAACTGAAATGGATTATTGGAGAAGATCTGCAGGGACATTGAGAAAAGAGAAAATACCAAAACATAGATTAAGAAAGATCATGGGAATAGAACAAACGATAGAGTGCGATATAAAAATGAAGCAACTTATATTGTTTGGGCATGTGCAACAGATGCCCTAAAATAGAATACCAAAATAGATCTTGTTATGGACACCTCAAGGCAGAAATAAAAAAGCTGGAAAGAAGGAATAGACAGGGAACTACAAGAGAGATGAATGCCTGACGATCTATAGCTAAATAGAGAAGAGTGGAGGTTAGGTATTGGAAAACAGTGTAGAATGTTCTTAACTGACATGTATATATAGATATGAAAACAGAAGAATGTGTGGTTGATCACACACTGAGACTGATTCATTTGCTGCAATAGACTAATATTAGGTTGATATACACCTATCTGATACTTCACTTAGTTCCTTCCATTTCCTTTCAATGTCGCCATTGTTTACATAAAAGTTGTTCAAGATTGTTTTTGAGCTTTTAGTGCCAGACTTTATCACACCCAGGATTGCTGCTGAATATACCTTCTTCCTTCTAATGCTTTTTCTGGTCTGTACATATGTGCTCTGGGTCTACTATGTGAAGTTTTTCTGAGTGGGAATTATAAATTCTTTAATAATAGGTTAAAGTTTTTATAAAAATATTTTTCCAGTTTCCAGGTAACTGGCAACAGAGATATTGGTCTGTGTGGCAAAATATCATTGATTGCTTTAGAAATTATGTTGACATCTGCTATTTCCCACTCCAAAAAGTAGTGTTTTTTTTCTTATTTCGATGTTTCTCTGTGAATACAATTTTCCAATCATCATATACATATTACAGAGACTTAATTATGGTGCCTAATGAATAGTTTGTTAAATTCTTATATAGAAACCCATAACTGTACACCAAACATGTTTAAACAACAGTTGCAAATTAGATTCTCTTCCATCAGAATTTATGTCACAGATGGATCTATATTTTAAATCATTTAGGTATTTTTTTTCTGTACTTGATCTTTCAATCTTAATTTGAGGTCCACAATCATTCTAAAGAGCATTAATTCTATTTGAGAGTACAATCCATTCTTCCCTTAGTGAAGACAAATTCTATTAATTTGAACTTATGATTTTTGCCTCTAATGCATGAAATGCTGTAGAATCTTTCAAAGATATCCACGGTGACTTGTTCTATTTCTGATATACCTACCACATTTAAGTACATAACCCAAGATTTCTTTTTCGGAATACATATACTTGAATTTCTTGTAGTTAGGAATATACATTTGATATAACTAAGCAATTACTACCGAGATAACCTTCTAAGGTATTTACGGATCAAGTACTGGGTTCTTAAATTCACATGACAGCTTTATACTCGGTTCTGAAGGTATCTGAAAGGATTGTATTATTCGTTCGAGAAACCATTTCTTAGCTGTCGCTATATAGTGAATCGCAACAAATTTTCCACAACTTCCATTTTTTTATGTGATTATGTGAGAGGTTATGTATAACAAAAATCGAATTTTTGTTTCTAGTAATCACACAACTGTTACCCTACCTCTCTAGTAGGGATAAATGGAATTAACTTGTTCCATAACCTATTCAACTTTTCGAAAGAAGTTAGTACCATCGGATCAAGTTTCCGTAAATACCTTTAGATACAAAAACAAAAGAATATGTGGTTGATAACTGGGATTGATTCATCTGCTATAGGGATTTTTGTAGCAATAGGGTTGATATACTCCCATTAGATACTTCACCTAGTTCCTTCAATTTACATTTCAATGACACATTATCACTAATAAAACATTTTATGAGCAAGTTTATTGTTTAGATAAAAGTTGCTTAAGCTATATTCAAGTTTTCAATGGCCAACTCTATTAAACACCCAGGAATACTACTGTTGATATACACTTATCAGATACTTCCTTAGTTCATTCCATTTCCATTTTAATTCCTTTCACTGACGCTTCGTTCCTCTTTGCAAATTTAGTTATTTCATCTGCGAACATTTCATCCACTAATATAAAATTTTAACAGCATGTGTATTGTTCAAGTAAAAGTTTTGGCTTATGTTTCAGTCTCTAATACCCACTCAGGAAATCCACTGAATATATTTTCTTTGTTCTAAGTGTTTTTTATAGTTGATCAGTGCACTTGGTGAACTGTGGTATGCTTTTCTGAGTGTAAATTATAAATGATTCAATATGGATTTCAGTATTTGTAAAAGTAATGTTTTCAAAAACCTTTGAATTAAATAGTGAGATATTGGTACATGTGGCAAAGCCTCATTCATGTGATTTTCAGGTTTAAGCATGTGTAAGAGCATGATGAATTAAAAATTGTTTATCTTGTATCCTCTGCACTCAGATTTTTAGTTTATTGCATATTGCAATAATCAAACTGGAGAAGGTGAGTGTTCTACAATCAGAGGTTTTCGCTAACACTATTAGTCACACTTATCATTTAAATAGCTTTTGTCAAAAAGTTTTCTGTTTAGTACTTTTACTATCAACATTAATATTATGCTTGCCAGGGGTATGTCTGTATTTTTTATTATAAATAATGTAATTGTAAGGTTGAACTTATGCAAAAGTTTTATTAATCCTTTCAAGTTGACTATTCATCTGTTAAAATTAATGAAAATACCACCCAAAAGAAACTTTTTAACAAGTAGCGAAAAATTATTATTGCTATTCATATTGATAACAACTTCTCTATATTGAAATAAATCTTTGATACAAGAGATATAAAAACAAACTGTCATATCAAAAACCTACTAGGTACTAATGACTAAAACTTTGGCTTAAATCCACCATAAATATTTATTTAAAAACCGAGAAGATACAAATATTTCTAAAAGTTTTGATATAATGGGGTTCGTATGATATTTACTGCCCCGAAAATATATTTTCAATTCGATCCGCTACTGATTTATATATACTTACATCGTTGTCGCTACTCCCACTTGTATACAATTCATCTCCGAATTCTGGATCGGTTTCATTGAGCATGTTTACAATTTATAAACCTAACCTCACTTTAATTAAATTTAAAAACTGTTTACTTTAAAACAGACAAAAGACTTTATAAACCGGTAAACTTGATACAATTCAATGAGTAACAATTTGACAGATTCAGCTTATCAATATAAAGAAATTTATAGAAACAACAACACAACCGACAAAAGGCTTCGTTTTTGTTTTGAAGAATTAAAATTTTAAGTTAAACTATCATACATTTTCTATTATCGTTAGTCCTAGAACTATTTCACTACCGGTAAAACGAACCCACCAAATTTACACTCAATAAACTTATAATTCTTTTAAAAAACCTTGCGTTTGCGATGTGCTACCTCGGTATGACAAACAAATATTAAAATCTATAATAAGAAATGGACTCGTCTTCATTCGGCGAATTTTATGCTCATACACTAGAGAAACCAAGTCTTAAATTACAATGTCTGTTACAAATAAGTCGACCGCTTTAATCGTCGCCTCTATCACGAAGCCATCTGCTGACTAGTTGTTTGAAGAACTGGAAATTGGGACGGCTATACCGGCGTCTGCGCATTAGCTGAGGGTATGGTTGGAGGTTGGACCGATAAATAATTCGGAATGATCGTTACCAGAGCCGCCGTAATGGGGATAATCACATTCGTTATTTTAATTTATCCAACCATATTTCGCTTCCAATTGGATCGAGATCAAAACTAATTTAATTTATGTTTATGAATTATGCATCCAAAAATACTTTAATTAAACTACTAACAAGAAAAAGGTTTCGGTAGAATATCATATAATATTGTTCTTAAAACATTTATTTTAAATTATAAAGTTGTAGCTTTAAAATCGGTTTTTTGTTCGAATTTCCTTCTTTTCTCCGAAATATATCCTGCAATACAGGAAATGGCTTATAGCACTGGATGCCTGAACCTTTTTTGCACTTGATAAATACAAATACACAGTTAATTTTTGGTGAACGACAACCTTAGAGGTTAGAGAGAAGGAGAACGATCGCTGTAGAAGAAAGTGCCACGTGAATTTGGAGAAAATAAGTGTAAAGTACGGTTTGTTTGAACAGTGCGTAGCGCACGCTGCAGGCGGACAGCAGTACAAGCTTGGGATGTCTATTACATCCGTAATAGATCTATACTTTTTCGGTCCTGGTATTTACGTCATTACGACATTTTGCTTTAAATTCTATTACATATTACGCTTCTGATATTTTTTTAAGGGGGGCGAAACGCTGCACATGAATCACGGAGAAACGAAAGCTGTGTTTCACGTTTTATGATATTCCATGTCGATGTCAAATGTCAATATTCGATATTTCTTAGATTTCTGAGAGATTATTGACGTCGATTGTGATTTCTGTATAACTTTTAAATTTAATGCGTTTAAATAAATGGCCTGAAACAAAATATTACGAATTTAATCCATCCGCAAGTTTATAAAAAGGCAATGTCACTGTTGCAATTAATAATGCTGCTGAAGGAACAGTAGATTTAAAATTTTAATAGATTGATACGAAAGTTACTATTTTAAAAAACAGCGATATCTTTAAAGTTTTATTTATGTTTTATACGAAACTTGTTTTTTGTCTTATATTTCTGCATTTCTGTGGTATTTGAAAGAAACGTTAGTAGGTAACCACAGAAAAAGTTTCAGTTTTTGTAAAGTTTCCTAAATACCACAGATTCATTTAAATTATTTGATTTATAAAAAAGAAAGTTCTTTATTTTCCTGTTTTCTAAAATTTTTGTGAAACCCTATTTGATAATAGATACCTATAGCTATCTCTATTTCTAGTCAGGAAGAAATTTTATTTTACGTGTAATACTCATGTAAATACTATTGTAAATAATTATGAAAAATATATTGTTTCTCAATTTATTATGGATTCACCATTAAATTTAGTATTGATATTGAAAACAATTTCAATTTGATAATTAAAAATGTGATGCTCCTAATTCCCCAAGAATTTGAAATTTATTCCCTTTTTCGTTATGAAGTTTTGAAAACTCTTAAACTTTTTCACCAGATGTCAGTACATTTTGTTGAGACAGAATGCCCATCACTGCAGCAGTACAGCAGAATCTGTCGTGCGCGACTCAAGGCAGTTTTTGGTGAAGGGGTTTATTAAAAAATAAGTTGTCGTTCTGCAGATGTATGCAGATGAAAATGAGTGTTAGCAATAATACGCTGTTAGCAATAATGCGCTAGTCGCAATAATTTTAATGAAAGAAGATGGGGAAGAAATGTTACTGTCCTGCAAACAAAACAAAAGTGTCAATGAAATGAAGCCGAGGTAAATAAGGAGCTTATAACATAACTGCAGAAAGGAGATTATTTGCATGACTGCTGCTATTTTTTCCATATGTTATTTTTAACATTACTATCTTTGTAACTCCTACTTTTAATTTGATATAATGCTGGATATTCTCTACCTAAATATATTAATTGCTGATCTTCCTTAAAAGAAAATTTTGACATTGTTATTAACCACAAACATACACAACCACCTTAACGCGATGTCAGCTCACCTGTGAACGACTGCAAACTCAATTTGGCATGGGCGCACACTGTCGTCGGACATGCTGTGAGTCTAGGGTATGCTGAGCTGAAGGAGTTTCTAACAAAATAGTCTCATAATTCATTGAATTGATCTGAACGTACCACGATATAATGGAACGTACTAACACAGCGCTCTGCAGACTGTGAGCTATGCGCTGCGCACTGTTCTAAGAAACCGTATCTTAAGTTGTCTCAATAAAAAGCGGTCAGTTAAGCGGACACTTTCCATCATATTATTTTTTTGGACGACAAATATCTTGAATTAGTTATCAAATAATCTACATATATCAAGTTAAAAATTCAATGGTAAAAAATAGAATATTGTGTGCGTGAAGTAGACTTTTTTACACAGGCGTGGAGCAGCCATGCGGGTGTAAAAAATTCTTCACGCAAGTGTTGCACACCATACTTTTTCTACGACCGTAAGAATAAGCAAATTTAAAAGTCCAAAATCGATTAAAATAAACTATTTAATAATCTTTATTATAATAATTATTATTTATAGTAATGCTGCAATTGACATAGTGCAATATATTAATTATACTCTATTATTATATTTTAATGACATTTTAAGAGGGAAAGAAATAAGTATTACTTCTGTTACAAGTATCCACTCTAAAAGATTACCTGGAAATAAGTATTTTGTTGGTCATATACAATGCTCCAAAAACTGTGCACGATATAGATCATCTTTGATATACGCAATTTGTCCAATTGGCCAAATTTAATGAACCTGTAAAGTTATACAATCTGCCACCAACTAAGACAGCGACTCTTCAACATATAAATCTTGATTACTAACTGGATTAGGAAACGATTTAGAGCCTCAGGAATGGGGTTGCTAATAAATATAATTTTGGAGCCACTAACAACGATACTACCGCCAGCACCAGATGAGCTGCTAAACGTAATATTTTACAACTGCCAACATGGTTGTAGTCCACGCCGCGGATGCAGAAAATCAGGATTGCGATGTTCTTCAGCTTGTGACCAGTGTAATCGGCAGGCTTGCCTCAATGCGTCATCGTGTCACAACTATGTAGATGAAGAAAATACAAACAACCCCGAAGTCTGCGAAGATTTAGACACATATTTAGTTAATAACGATGATGACAACAATGAAACAGAAATTTTAGAGACGGAGGTATAAGAAGATGGTGAAGAAGATAATGGCGAATATGATGAAGGAGAAGATAAAAATGAAGAAAACTAAATAAATCGAGAATAATATTGTAAGAAATGTATGATGCCACAATACGGTTAAATAAAACTATAATTAAAATGCATGCATTTCTTTCCTATGTAATGTAATGAAAAAATATTAGAATATAAATAAAGTAGAGGAAGGGACCCAAATTTGAGATAGGCGCCTAATTTGAGATAGCTCCGCATATTATGGTATATGTAACGACATCTAACAAAAGTGGTGTCAACTTACGCCAATAAACTAGACTGCAGTGGTAAGGAATCGTTAAGCGCGTCAGTTCGTTTGTTTTTATGCACGTGCGTTTTTCTTCCGATTTGAGTTTTTTTGATAGTGTAAAGAAACCGGCATTTGCAGTCAACGTAAGTGGAAATAAAATATTTTATGTGTCGAAATAGTTAGTTTAGGTTTTGCCTAATGATATCTTATTGAAATTGGCTGTATTCTTTCATAACTAACCTAAAAATATTGTTGTCAATTTTTATAGCGAGAATTCCTAATTTGAGATACCAAATGGTTCCGAATTTGAGACTATCCAGATTAGGCTCCCAATACATATATTACATATATATTTTGATGTTTTATTACATATGCCTAAAAAACACAAAAAATGGGATCCTCGTGGTATGGTGAAAGCTGTGAAGGCTGTGCGTAATAAAGAAATGGGATATCTAAAAGCCTCAAAAGTTAGTGTACCCAAAGGCACTGTGGAAAGATACTCGAAGTCAGATAAAAGCCCAGAAGAGCTTGTCAAACTATCGATAGGCCAGAAACCAGTTTTCTCTGTACAACTAGAAAACGAACTAGTTCAATATGCATTAGCCATGGAACCACGATTTTTTGGTCTGAGGTCGGGCGATATTAAACGAATGGCATTCCAACTGGCAATTAGGAATAAGTTTCCGCATCCATTTAATGGCGTTAGTAAACCTGCTGGGAAAAAAATTGTTGAGGTTATTTTTGAAGAGGCATCCACAACTTTCGATGAGAACACCGCAAGGCATGTCTGCAGCTCGTATCAAATATTTTACTCCCGAAAAAGTCTCGGCGTTTTTTGATCTCTATAAGCCAGAATATTCCAAGTTTCAAGATCCTTCCCAGAGGGTATTCAATGTCGACGAAACGGGCATTACCATCGTTCAACATAAGCATTGTAAGGTTTTATCGTTGAAAGGAAAACAACAGGTTTCTACATTAACCTCCGCAGAAAGAGGTAAACTAATCACCATAATAACCTGTATGAATGCTGCAGCAGTTTATGTACCGCCGTTATTCATTTTTGCACGGAAACATATGAAGTCCGAGCTAATGATTGGTGCTCCAACTGGAGCTATAGCTGAGTGTCACATTTCTGGTTGGGTTCAATCAGATATTTTTACAAGATGGTTAAGTCATTTTATCAAATTCAAGAAACCCACAGCTGCTGACCCTGTTCTACTTGTGTTGGATGGACACTACTCCCACACAAGAAACATTGCTCTCATAGATTTGACAAAACAAAAGTATGTGACGATAATTTGTCTTCCGCCACATTCTACCAATAAAATGCAGCCTTTAGATGTTTCATTTATGTCTCCGTTAAAAACCTATTACGCTCAGGAGATAGAAAATTAGCTTCGGGAGAACTATTTAAGTACTGTACGCAATTGCTAGTATTTTTGGCAACGCCTACAATAGAGCTGCCACTATGTAAACATCGTGCAATGGTTTTAGAAAAACGGGACTAGTTCCTTTGAATAGAAACACCTTCAGAAACTATGATTTTGACGTGCATAATGTAATGGAAAACGAAACAGGACTTCAAGAAGAACACCTCTCCGAAAAATCAAATCATCAGGAAGATCATCTGAGCAACCAAAATTATAATGAAGCAATGGCTCTACCAACGCCAGAAAGAAATGAACGTACACCAAGTCCATCCTCAGCAAATAAGCCTCAGAGAGAATATTTTTCTCCCAGGGATATTTGTCTTCTGCCTGAATACAAAACCAGAGAAACTAAGGTGAATATTAGAGCTGGGAAAGCATCAATAATTACCTTAACTCCTTACAAAGATGAATTACAAGGTAGTTTAGAAAAAAGAAAAGGAAAAAATACTATACCTAAAAAAACATCAGTGAAGAGTTCGAACCAAAAGAAAAACAATCAAAGAAACTGGTAAAAAAGTCTACTGCAATTGTACGAAAACAGAAATCTGCAGTTTTAAAACAGGACCAACCTTCCACTTTGGGGTTAGAGCAGAAGAGAAAAAAACGCCGGGTTTCTTCTAGTTCAAGCTCATAAAGCGACAGCAGTATTATATTGGCTAATTCATCTTTAGACGAATCCGAAGGAACTGATGCTGTATATTTATTTTGTTACGGGAGATTTTCCGAGAAGCATGGCGAGCTATGGGTAAAATGCGTTCACTGCGGCAGATGGGCCCATGAAGATTGCGGGGAAATTAAAGATGCTAATTTTATATGTTCTTTCTGCGAAGAAACGGGTTTTTCTTAGTAGTATCCCAAATTAGGAAATCTGTCTCAAATTGGGACATCAGTGTGTGTCAAATTAAGCAACCTATTATTTTATGGGAAAATTGACAAAAACAAACTTCAAGTTAAATAACTTCAGTAGCTAGCTATTTTAATGTAGATTCTTTATTACGATGTTTTGTTAATACACCAAGCAAGCGATTTTGTACAATAATCATAAAAATTTGTTCAATGATGATTTTTTTTCGAATTTACAAAAAGTGTCTCAAATTTGGGTTCCTTCCTCTACCAGGTGTCTGATTAAGGGAGGTAACCCGCTGTATCTCAGAAACGATTTATCGTACAGCTTAGAGACAAAAATCTGTATTATAAACTCGCATACGAGAAACTGCTGGAAATTATTTTCATGTTTTCTACTCCACCGCTAGAGTGAGTAGTTCATAATAATAACACAGAAACATCATTTTTCTCTAATAAAGGTACCGTTATAGTACCACAAAATTTAACTATTCGTAATCATTAGATCATTTAACGAAGTTTGCTCCCGTACTTTTTCCCCTATCTTGTAAAATAACCTGAATTCCATGCCCAATATAATATTATATCATCGTTTCATTCCAGTGGTTTTAACAAGTGTGAAAATTTGTCGGAAAAAAAGTTTTTTTCCCGGAAAAATTGGAAAAACGGCAAATTTCAGAAACATTGAATTTTCGATAGAAACTTAATCAAAAAGCATTTTAATATCCAGGGAGGTTGGTTTGACGTGTTAAATATTATCCAATACAATTATTTTAAACATATTTTAAGAAATAAGTGCAGTGTGACATGACAACAGGGTAACCTGACAATACTCACAACTTGTTTACCGGTGAATACCCAACCAACGCATTTCCGCGAACAGCAGATACACGCACCTCCAGGTGCGATCTTTCATCGTGCAATTTATAATCTAAGTGTTAGGTTTAGGTGTATCACATAATTTGTCTATTTCCAGTTGTGCGGGAATTGTTTCATAGTACAATTTGTTGATGGTGGATTGGTGAGATGGTGAGTAAGTAATATATTGTTTTTAATATTCCATAATTGACATTTTGGTCTGAAGAAAGGCTGACGTATATTTTGTGATAAAGAATCATTTTGTTCGGCCCTAAATTACTTATCATATGCACACATCTCATTTATAATGGATATGGTTCGCCCTTTTTCAGATTTTTGGAAATTATTTGAACTAGATAAAACAGACAATAATAAATCTAAGGCTGTCTGTAAACTTTGCTGCATTAAATATGCTTTTCTAAATGCAACCCGAATGACGAAACATAAATATATTATTTCAATGTCCTAAGTGTTCCCTGGAAATAAAAAAATAATATGGCAAATGTGAAAAAGACCAATCTTCTGTCAGTAGTTCGCCATCATCGTCTTCAGTATCAAAAGAGAAACTCAAAGCGGTGGAGAAGTAGTTAACTTGCTACAAGATTCTAATGCTCCCTCGACAAGTTCGATACCAGCTAAACGGATTAAAGTTAGCTCCCAACCAACTCTTCTTCTTTTTAAAGTGCCTATCCGCTGCGGATGTTGGCTATCATGTTGGCTATTCGAACTTTGTTAACGGCAGCTCGGAATAGTTGAGTGGTTGATTTGTTGAACCACGTTCTTAAATTTTTCAACGACGATATTCTCCTTCTTCCCACTCCTCTAGCTCCCCATACCTTGCCTTGGAGAATCTTCTGTAAAAGGGTATATCGGCTCTCATTACGCATTATATGTCCAAGATATTGTAGCTTTCGGGTCTTGACTGTGTTTAGGACTTCTTTTTCCTTTCCCATCCTTCTCAGTACTTCCATGTTGGTTATTTTCTCCGTCCAAGGTATTCGTTGGATTATTCGGTACAGCCACATTTCAAATGCCTCAAGTTTTATGGAGGAGGCCTCCGTGAGCGTCTATGATTCGACCCCATAGAAACGGAGCGAAAACTCGTAATATCACAGTAGGTGAATTTTCGTCGACAGCTGTAAGTGGTGACTGGTAAAGACTTTCTTCATCCTGATGAATGCTGTTCTGGCTTTTCCAATACGCGTTCTGACCTCCACAGAATGGTCCCAGTCATCATTTATGCTCGTGCCCAAGTGTGCGTATTTGTTGACTCTTTCTAAAGGAGTTTCGTCCACCAACAAAATACCGCGGGTGTTTTGATTCTTACTGATTTTCATGAACTTTGTTGGTGTTTATTTCCAAACCATATTGTCGGCTGTATGTTGTAACACTGTCCATTAGGAGTTGTAAGGAAGCTAGGTTGTCCGCAAAAATAACGGTATCATCTGCATAGCTTATATTATTCAGTCGTTCTCCGTTTAGCAGGATTCCAGCTTCAATGTCTTGCACGTCTTCCGAGTACAGGTTGAAAATTACAGGAGATAGTATGCATCCCTGTCTTACAACACGTAATATTTGTATCTCTTCTGTTGTCTCTTTGTCTACCCTGACACAAGCCCTCTGATTTCAATAGAGATTTCTGATGATTTTGAGGTCCTTCCCCTCCAGGCCAGGTTTTGCAGAACTTCCAACATATTCGTGTACCGTACTTGATCAAACGCCTTCCTATAGTCTATAAAACATGCGTCGACATCGCAGTTTACATCCCTGCATCGCTGAAACAGCACCTGGACCGAAAATAGAGCTTCCCTAGTCCCCACAGAACTTCTAAAGCCGTGTTGAGTCTCAGACATATGTTCCTCACACAGTTTAAATATCCTATTGTGAATTATCTTCAGGAAAATCTTTAGCAGATGACTCATCAAGCTTATTGTTCGAAACTCGCTACATTTCCTAGCATTAGCCTTCTTGGGGAGAGTAATGAATTCAGACGTCAACCATTCTGTGGCTATGACGCCCGTATCATAGATCACATTTAACACTTTTGTAAACCACTTTAGAAATGGGGCCAGTTGCCGATTAAAACATCCAGTCTCGGCTACACAAAAGTAGTCCCTAAATCCGACTCTGTCTAAGCCAGGTATGAAAGTTAAAATTATGGCGGACGCGCAGGGTTTCCTAGAATTGTTTACGAATAGTGACCATCTTATCTACATTGTTTTTGTGACCAGACTTATCTAGAAAATGTCAGAGCCAATTGTTTTTGTGTAAGCCGCAGTCCGGAATTTTCTAGTGAAAAAGGAACTAGTATAAATAAGTTTAGTATAGTTGATAAAGTGATCTCGAGAAGTAAACAAAAATACACCGAACAGTAAAGTGCTAATATAAATTGATATCAAGTTTGTGTGAATATAAATTAAATTTAAGTGATTAGTTAAGTATACATAAATTAAGTGTTACTGAGTTAGTGTTTAAATAAATTAGTAAGTAGCCATACCGTGTGTTTAAAGTTTATCCCACCTGTATACGTTTTAAATAAATTAGAAAAACATTACAGTATTTTATTAGACATTGAACTCCCTTTCAGATGCACTAAATTTGTCAAAATTCGTAAAGCGGAACAAAAGTTATAACAGTTTTATTGAGTCAGCTTTCCCACTCGCACCTGCCATTTCTTTTACAAGATAAAGGAAAAAGTACTGGAGCAAACTTACGTAAAATGATCTAATGATTACTAATATTAAAATTTTTTGGTACTATAACGGTACATTTATTATAGAAAAATGATGTTTTTGTGTAATTATTGTGAACTACGCCATCTAGCGGTAGAGTAGAAAACTTGAAAATAATTTTCAGCAGTTTCTCGTATACTAGTTTGTAATATAGATTTTTTTCTATAGGCTGTACGGTAAATAGTTTCTGAGACACAGCGGGTTGTCTCTCTTAATCAGACACCCGGTACGTAATTAATTATTAATTACGTGAAAACAGCAAATTTTATTAAACGAAAATAACGTTTTTCTATGAATATAATTTTTTAAATTAATGAGGACCGCTTGACATTCCACTATGTCATATACGGCTGAGCGTTGAGCCGGAGAGCGCTGTATCTAAAAAATGGTGAGACATATAAGAAATGTTTCAATAAAACATTATGTAGAATTTAATGAATTACAACTTTCATAATAGGTGGAAATATGGTTGGATGCGTAGAAAGCGAGGTGTTTAAGAAAAGGTTATTTTTATGACGTTTGACCTTTAATATCACACGGTCCTTACACGAAATTATTTGAGACGTTTGACATATTATTTTGAATGCCAAAATAAAGGTTTATACCAATTTCCAGATTTTTCCTCTCATTCCGAGGTACCCTTTTTTTGACTAATTTGACTGGGCTACTGTACCCAAAGTTCGGCATGGAAGGCAATTTATGTTCGACAATTAAGCTGTAAAAAATGTATTACTCCATTATCTTGGATAGTGTAACTAATTTAAAACACAAAAAACTGTATTAGTAGCAGATTAAAACTCACTATAGCAGGATGTGGCGTGCTGTCATCACTATCATCGCTAGTTGTAGGTTCCTGTCCTGGAGCTGGTGGACTATTGCCTCTCCCCTGAGGATGCTGCGGTGACGTCCCATACTGCCCCATAGATTGAGGGGGTGGTTGCCCGTGACTCATCATCATCTGTTGGTGATGCTGTTGATGCTGCTGCTGCTGTTGATGTTGCTGCTGTTGATGTTGCTGCTGTTGATGTTGCTGCTGTTGATGTTGCTGCTGTTGATGTTGCTGCTGTTGATGTTGCTGCTGCTGATGTTGCTGCTGCTGTTGCTGATGGTGTTGCTGCTGCTGCTGTTGTATCATCAGCAACTGATTGTTGTGTTGTTGTTGCTGTTGTGGTGATGGATAATTAGGTTGAGGACTGTGATACGAATTATTTACCATGCCGTGATCCGGACCGGACAAGTACAAGGGTTGCTGAAAACCTCCCGTAGGATCATGCATACCCAATGCGTCCTGTTGTTGATTGATTTGCTGATTCATCTGTTGCATTCCCTGGAAAGAAAATACGAAATTTATATATGTGTTTCTGTAAATCAATACAAGCGTAAACTTATTAATAGAGAAATTAGGATATAGAAATGATATGCCTTGATGTAAAGAATACGCAAGACATTTATTCATTGACAAAACTGTAGAAAACTCTGTCAGCACTCAATACGTATAGGTGAAAGATGTATAGAAAAAATCAATAATTATCAAACCAATTTATAACCACAAAATAACCCGAATGTTAACGATTATTATATTCCAAACGATATTTACGTGTCTACTGAAAGTTATGAACAACTTGTGGATCTAAATCAATGAACCGCTGCAGAAAAAATAACTTAATTATATGCAATAAAAGCAGTGGAGCTATGAAATAAATTAGATAAAGATGCAGTATTTCATACAGGCAGACAAAAATATCGGTAGAGTCGACATCTACAATATTAATAAGTTTCGTACGGTTGTTAGGATTTCGATGTTACAGATACTGTTAGAAAAACTTTCAGCATTTCTGATCAAAACCTATCGAACAATCACCATAATCCCCTGACACAGCTCCGGTTGAATTTTTTTCAGGAAATTTCAAATTACCACGTCTAGGCAGCTGTTTTCAGTCGATAGAAGATCTAGAAGAATGTGATTCGACACATTTGGAAGAATAATATATATTTCGTGTTTCATTTACTGATTCCCAGTAGTTTTTGACACTTTAATAAGTATCACTTATAATAATGTTCACGCCAATGTTTAATAACATCAGTAGGAAGATTAAGAGTTTGAATACCTACTATATAAAATTTTTTAGGAACAATGAAAAGAGGCCGTGTCTTGATCGAAATGGGCTTCTCGAAAAAGGACTAAAGGAAAAAAACAGTGTCTCAGATAATTCAATAGAAATACTAAAATTTGTGGAGGGTTTAGGGGATAGTCAGATTTTGTTATGCTTTTTTTAAGTTTCTTACCATACGAGATCCAAGTGTCCATTATCATTACGAAAAATCGATTTTGACTGTTAAACCACATGGTTTAGGACCAGAATTAACTCGGTTGAACCTAAATTACATCTATCTAAAAGAATTACGTGAGTATTTTCCGTTATCAACCAATCGTGAAATCTTTTTAGGATAATCTTCATCCAACAACTGTTGAAACTGCTATTCCTTTAATCTTCTCCAAATCTACTACATACTTTTTGTAGTATAGGTATTGAAAAAGAGGCCGTATCTCTCTATAAGAACTTATATTTACACGGTAGTCGACGTTTTATGGTGTTCAGTAAAAAGCAATTAGTTGAGTGGTTGCCCGTATCAATATTTGATTTTATGCAAGTAGCGTACGTCTATAGGTGACCGACTACCGTGTATACAGGGCCGTTCAAAAATCAAAATAACAATTTTTGACTACTTACATCTCAGACACCGGTGAAGTGACATTACTCAAAATTTGGATTTAGGGGTTTCAAAGGATACTCTTTACAGTGAGGTAACCTAAAATCCAATAAAAAAATCGCTAATAACTTTTTTGAAAAATCGACGTTTTGCAGACCCCTTAAAATGTACGTTACTAATATTAATAAGTAAAAATAGTCCTCTTGCCGACCTTTTTAAATAACCCAAATTTTAAGTTAATCAAATGTCAATTAAACGCTATAACTGGTTGTTGCGATCTTAAGTGGGTCACACTATATATAAAATTAACTAAACAGAGTTTTCTTTCTCATAATGCTACATATCCTATAGGAAAAGTTTGTATATATATATATATATATTTATATATATATATATATATATATATTTTAATGTTTAAATATGCATAAATATATTTTCTCTAATTTGCCCTACGTTGGGCCGACATATTATACTGGATAGAATTGGTATAAGAGAATTTAAAATGTTGTTATTATTTTTTTTTAGTTGATGTTTGATTGTTAATTCTTGTTTGCCCGGTATATTATAAAATTTTTTAAAATAGTTTGTAAAGTAATTATACCTTAGCATGAAAGACTCCACAATCTCAAAGTAGGGTTCAAGTATTTAAAAGGAATCAATTTTAATTTCAAATATGAGCGCCAAAGTTATATAAAATCCTTACAGTTTAATAAAGATATTTTGTTAATCAAAAAATATACTTGCTTTTATTATTTCTAAATAAATTCTAGAGACGGTCCTGTCTGCTTAATTTCGAACCTCTCCAACGATTCATAGACGTCAGGTTAATACTGCTAACTGTTAAACATAGATGGAGCAATCACCAGGAAATGAAAGGTCTCAACAATATAATTTCAAAATGTTTTTCAAAGGAAAAACGTTATTTAATGTTGTGAAAACAAATACATCATTCTTTTACAAATAAATTGTGAAAACAAACTATCTAGGATGGTCATTCATTCAAACAAACCATAAACTCAGGTGAAATATTACTTCTATGTGCGATTACAAAATAGGCAACATTTTATACAAATTTGAAAACACTAATTCTGTTACACATTGTCTATGTAACAAGATGGCGAAAATTATGGTAATGAAAACAATCATCAAAGTTCAACTCTCCGCACAAAACAAGTAAGTTTGTTTAATCTTTTTATATATAAATAAAATAGTTTTAAATACCTGTTCACTGTATCGTTCTAGTACACTTCAATGATTGGTTTTTTTATTTTATTTTAGGTTACCTTCTGGAATACCGAATAATCCGTCTAGCCTGGACAAAAGCTATAATTGATGCCACACTCCATCCATATCAAAACATTCTAGATGAATCCCATAATCCAGTACTTTCTGAAAGGTATTGTGGAGACAGTTTCCACAATACAATATTTCACTTGGTTATATTGATGAATTTTATGGTCAGTACATTATTATATTTACCAATTTTCTTGTTAAATTATGTTTATCTACTTGATTAATTACATTACTGAGTTGCTTTTAAGGATAATGTATTTATTTCTATAATTACCAATCCAAATTGTTGTTATCCAAAAAGTTTAAATAATTTTTCTCAAAAATTTTGCTTCTTCAACATTCACAGCTACCGAAAAGAAACTACCTAGTCAATAGTGTACATTATCAACAAACTGTTTCTATTCAATTTTTTTTATTATTAATCTGCTTGTCGCTGATGAAAATATTTCAAGTGTATTTCACCAATCAAAATTGGCTATAAAAAATCTTATTGAAAAGTTTCACTTCAAGTTGTAGATCGTCCATCTATCCATTTAAAACATTCTGTTTTAAGTTTTTAAATGATTAAAACCCATATATTATTCCCTTTGAATTGTATTCCAAAATATATTTTTTAAATGACAGTTCTTAATTTCAATAATATCTATACGGAATGACAATTCATTTCACAAATGTCATGCTCTATGAAATTAATGTTATTATTTGACTTCCTACTTTGACATGTATTAAATAATTACATAATCTTATCAGAAAACTTCTTTCAATATCTAATATTTACTTTTTTAAGACAAATCATAATATTATTTTACTTTTACAATGAGAAAAATGGATTGTTATTATTTATATGGAACAACGTTCAAAAATTCTCTCTCTCAAATATTAAAATCATGTTATTTTATTTCACATATGTATTTATAAAGCGTATTTAAAATGTCCTCCACAATTCTACAGCTTGACTCTTGTCTACTTTCTCTATTTAATAGTGAATAGTACAGATTGTCTCCATTTCAAACGATTTTTTAAAAAAAAACAAATTCTAAAATTTTGTACTTGCTTACAGTGTGTAGTCTTTTATTCCATAATTTAGTATACAGAGTGTTGCAGGTTTCTATCTATGTTAATATATATATATATAGGGCGACGAAGTCCAATTACTCACTTGTCGTGAGAGATACGAAAAAATTTCATTTAGATAAAAGTTAAGCCATATATAGGAACATATTTTGAAAATATTTTCAAATATACAGGGCTACCCATTTTGGCAGGATGAACTTATCTTTTTTTAAATGGAACACCCTGTATATTTCCACATTTTTTGTTCCCCTCGATTTTCTTATTTGTGCGATATGAGGTATTGCAATGTTATACGAGGTAATTTAAAAGATATAAGCACTTTTTTAGTAATTTCCTAGTAGCATCAACACTCTATACCATTGTATAGATTTGATATCAAGAAATCCATTTACGATCAAACGATTTTTGATATAGTTTACTATTCTCCAAAATTATTAACATATCGAGATATTCGTTCTTTATATACAGGATAAAATATGTATGTAAAAACGAAGATTAATTGTAAAAAACAAATTTACCAATATTTCAATATATATGAAAATTTACTCACATGAATTTCAATTTTTATCCGAATAAAGTAATGACAATACTAAACTCAATACCCTGAGATAGAGTTTGATAAAATAATTGAGAAAAAGTAAAGTAATATTGCATTGATAATATATTATATGATTAGCGATCAACTAAAAAACTAATTTGTATTCTTATATCGATACAAATTAAATATAATCAAATTTAAGAATAATAGTATATACTTATTTCATTTTTCTTGGGCATTGGGTTGAAAATCTATTAAATTTACAATTTTTATTTGAATTTTTGGGTTATTAGTAACTGTCATTGAATGTTGTGACAACTGAGATTTCAAAAATAAATAAACCAGCTTTGAGGAAAACTGAAAAGTGAAACTACGACCTGAGACATTAATAACGTCATCATTCAACATAAGTGGAGCATTGTGGTAAGTAATATCATTGTATAAGGTATACAATGGTAACATCTACTTTCTGCCTAACAGTTAAATTCGTAAGTAACCATCAACTATTAATTTAAATTACAACTTTGATTGAGCTAGCCGGAGTATTAGGGAAATATCACTGCTGTTAGGCGGTATGTTCGCCGTATCACCTAGTTAATTACTAAATTTCATTAAGTAAAAAGAATGTACAGTACTATAGAAATAACTGTTGATGATTGAAATTGCAAACTCAATTACGTAACTTATATCAAGATCCTTGAGAAACATCCAGAATTGGGTAAGAAGTACTGAAAGGGTTAACTGAAAATGTATAGGAACTAGAGCAAAGTATATCCTCGAATAAGAAAAAGGAATTTACCTGCATTGGAGGCTGGTAATGCTGTTGATCCGAATGCGATTGCTGTTGCTGCTGCTGCTGCGGATTGATGGCCGGTATATCAAATTCCTCATCACCGAAACTGGGAGTATGAAAAGTCTGCAACAATGATAAAAAGTAAAAGAGATAATTAAAAAGTTACTTTCTCAACACAATCTTAGAAAATAGAAAAGAAGTTTCAGAACTAAATAAAACTTTATCGGGACTAGTTTGTTTCCGCAATTCATTTCAGATTTTGAGAAACAAAGTTAACAAATTAAAAGTTTTTAAGTATAAGATTTCCGTTCGTTTTGAACTTCGAACGTTGTCGTCTCTTCAGTTTTGAGCAGAAGCAAATATTTTGGTTACAAATAAACAGTTTAACTTGAAATTTTTCCACAAATATAATTCTGAAGTTTACGGGATATGAGATGATCAAGGATGGACACATAATCTGGACTCCTCAATATTAATGAAGCTTTCGACAATATCAACAAAGAATCAAGAAGAAACACACATATGGGAACCACGATACGTGGCACTAAAGACGAGATTATAGCAACAACAAAAGAAGAAGGATCGAAATATGGGTATGAGTTGCATCGTTTATATTTTGAATAAATATTAGCTTGTTTTACTCTATGACTAAAAAGTTGCATTGTTTTTAAATCACACTATGTATAGTCATTTTCAAACTAAAATATAGTATCAAACTGATTCTTGTTGATCATCGATTTGTTACTTTGAGCTATTTCAGTATCGATACATTCCTGCAATGGTGTGTCCATGGTATTCTGGGCATTCTTCTATAAGCCCACATCTAAAACGTTTCGATTTTCTTCTCTTTTCAGATTTTCAATGTACACGTCTCTGATGCATACGTGGCGATTGGAAATATTAGAATGTTTAAATGTATCCGCTTATTGTTTCTAGTGACATTCCTGGTAATTACCAGCCTGCGGTTAATTTCTGCATCTGATCCACCTTTATTGGTAATAAGCGAAACCAGATAATTATATTCATACACTATTTGGAAGTTTCCTATTTTCCTTACCTGTGTTAGATTGAGGTCTATAATAATTACTTTTGTTTTGTCCATATTTAGCTCTGGACCATACCTCCTGCTAATAGTAGTTATCATGTATGATATGATATTCCGCCACTCCAATTATGCATCACCTCTCTTATTAGGAACTCCGTGTAAGCGTTGAAGAGATGTGGCGAGATGGTACACCCTTTTCTAACCAATTTATGTATATCGAATGGATTTATATGACTGAATATCCTTACTTTTCCTTGGGTCCCTTCATAAAAGCTGTCTGTAAGATCGACAAGGCGTACCTAAACGTTTCAATTTCATCCACAGTTTGTTCCAGTTGATACAATAAATAGTCGATAACCTTTCCCGTTAAATTCGTGACACTTCTCTAGGTACTCTCTGACGAACGTTCAGTGTTTGCTCTCTTGTCTGTATCGTGATCTCAGGCAGCAGCCCATTTATGATCTACAACAGTATATTGCTTGTATGGTTTATTAGTGCAACTGTCGTGTAGTATCAAACACTACTGTAGTCAAATGTGAAATTTTTTTCAATATTTCCATTTTCGGATACAGATCTTGCGTAATTTTAATAATTTAAACACAAATATTTTCAATGACTTTAATAAATAAAATCCAATTAACACACCAAATAAAATAAACCTTTCGAATTTGGCACATATATTTTAGCATCGTTGTAATTTCAATCACGTATTTGAAAATAATTGCTGTTTAATTAAATTGCAAATAGCAATAATTATATGTATCAATAACATGTTAATGGAACTGTTTTTATAACCAATTAGTGTATTCATTGACTGATTGCAACAATTTCAAATTAAGGATACCTATTATTCATTAATAAAATACATGGTTAGATTTTTAATAAATTATATTAAAGTATGTGATCTTTCGCTGAAATAATGTTCATTAAAATTGTTTAGTATAATGTTTTTAAAAGCGTTATCCGACAGTTCTTTGACCATTTTATGCTTCCAGCAACTTGGAGCTCACAGTAATCCTTAAAATTATGTTATTGCTTTGAAGCACCTTTCCTTCCTCATCTTTTGTATTACAAAATTTTCATTTTTTTATACTTACACCTAAAATTCAGTCGTTCACTGTCACTCTCATTGAATCGAAAAAAATTTCAGGAGGCTATCATGATGAAATGAGTTCTACGATATTTGAAGAATGAACCTTTTGCTCCCAACTTAATTTCGGAATTGAATAAAACATTAATTTTAATACCCATAATTTCTAATGTTTAACAATGATGTAATCTACGTTTTTAAAAGACTGTATGACAAACAATAGAAGCGTCTCATTAACTGAAACTTACCCTGTGAAAATATTGTTTTAAACCCAGATTATGAGCCGGCAAATATTAAATCTATGGAAAACACAGGTATATATTGAAAGGGTCGTACCTTGCCATTCCATGTGAAATCAGTCATAACAAGTTAGCTTATTCCTAATTTGAAACATCTTATGGTCAGTTCTATTTAAAAGTTCGTTCTGTAAACTACAATTCAATCATTAAGTTTTGTTTGCAACCAACTATATTATAATTAAATAAACAATTTCAACAAGCAAATTTGGTGCATCACTGATGCACAACAGTATGTGTTCGGGTACATCCACGTCTTATCTTCCCCTTTTTAAAAGAAAAAAGTCCGCTTTAAACTACAATGAAAAAATTATAAATTGCAATATGTTCGACTCAATTACTGTTAAACATCCAGAAAATGCTATTGCTGCAACAGTGCGTACATTAACACAATATATAGTGCTATCAATGAAAGGAATGCTTGAACTCTAAGGTTAGTGCAAAATTTTAATATTATTCTTAAAAAACTCCTACTTCTCCTTGGAAAAAGAAAGACAAAAGAATCTGGCTAAGAGGAAAAAATATAAGTTTTGAAGGAATAATGGTTAAAAAGGAACTTTTATCTATCGCAAAATACTATAAATTACAAAATTCGGAATGTATAGTGGATAATATCGCCAAACAACGAGGAATAACAGTAGGTACTCCATCTACCACCTCACCATTGCAAGCTGAATCCCATTGAATTTTTCTGGATTCAAGTTAAAGGGTATGTGGCTACAAAAAATTCCACCTTTAACGTAGAAAAACTATTCTATGAGGCACTGAATATCGTGGATGGTGACTTGTGGAAAAGACGCATTTACCATGTTGTAAAATTGGAAGAGAGGATATGGGAACTTAACAACTTAATTGAAGCGATAGTTGAACGTTTACTTAACAAACCAAGATAATTCTTCGGATGATGAATTCTTATGTTAAATATTAAATTTATTACAGCTAATCGACCATAAGTTCTTGAAATGGTTTGGTAATACCCCATAATAGTATCTAATTCTGGGCTGGAAGTTTCAGAAGGTAGTGTTATATGCGCCTCCTTGTCTATGTTGGTTGTTGTCTCAAATATCCGAGATCTTCCAATATTACTGACACAATTGTTGCGTTTGACTATCCTGTTGAATTCTGTTGTATTTTCTCATGTTTCATTCAGCACCTTTGCTCCCAGTTTCACACCCTTACTTGGTTGTACCGTACTTAGGACGGCTAATGAGCCAGAAACATGCATGCCTGTGGTTAACACTCATTTTAGTAGCACCCCATTTTCTTTTTGCGTGCAATACCCACTACTCTCTTTGTTACTTGTTGTTCATATGTCACGCACTATTCGTACATCTTGTTGTTGTTTCATTATTCTGGGCTGGAAGTTTCAGACGGCAGTGTTATATGTGCCTCCGTGTCTATGTTGGTTGTTGTCTCGAATATCCGAGATCTTCCAATATTACTGACACAAATGTTTCGTTTGACTATCCTGTTGAATTCTGTTGTATTTTCTCATGTTTCATTCAACACCTTTGCTCCCAGTTTCACACCCTTACTTGGTTGTACCGTACTGAGGACGGCTAATGAGCTAGAAACATACATGCCTGCAGTTAGCACTCCTTTTAGTAGCCCCCCTTGTTCTTTTTGCGTGCAATACCCACTAATATCTTAGTTACTTGTCGTTCATATGTCAAGCACAAACAAAATATTTGATCTTGAACTAGTACAATTTTTATTTTTTTATCATAAAATTAAAGATTGTTATGAATCTTCTGTTCTTTTTTCATAATCTAAAAGATATGCATAGATAACACTAAGGTTATTTAAATCTGTTTTTTTATTTATTACATAATTTTGTTCTGCAATATATGTTGTTTCCAAAAAAGGCGTTTTCTATAATTACTTTTTATTGCTAAGACTTTGGCAGATTGATAATCCATAGAATGGCCTTCATAAAACACGTGTTCCGCTAAAGCACATCTATCAGGATATAATCTACTGTCACTTTTATGAGAGGCGATTCGATTGGTTAGCGATCTTTTACTGTGACCAATGTATTTCTTATTACAGATATTGCAAGGAATCTCATAAACTATATTAGTTAATTTAGTAGTAGGAGTCTTGTCTTTGATCTTACTGAAAATTGATTTTATTGTAACACATTGTTTATTCGCAATTTTTATATTATGTGGTTTGAATACTCCAGAAATTTTAGGTGTGATAGATTTTATATATGGAAATGAAATATAAGTTGGAGATGTAATATTAGTAGTTAAAATGTCACTGTTTTCTTCGTTTCGTATTATGTCAACAGTAATGTCATTTCTATTGTCAGAAGTATTATATAAAATATGTTTCAAAAGATATGAAGGATATGAGTTATTATAGGAAAGTTTGTAGAGTATTTTTAGATTTTTATTGTGAAATATTGGATTGGAAATTTTTAGGACTCTGGTTTTCATCTGTTTAATCAAGTTAATTTTTGTACTACGTCGATGATATGAATGGTAATTTATATATCTCCCAGAATTGATAGGTTTGCTATACCAGTCAATCAAGATTCTATTATCATTATTTCTAATAAATTTGGTATCAAGAAAAGGTAAAGATTGTTCTGTATTTTCCCTTTCCATTGTAAATTGTATATGCGGATCGAAGCTATTGGAGTAAAAGAGTATATTATTTATTTCATCACATGGAAGAGATAATATTATATCATCTACATATTTTTTGATGAAGAACAAATTAAAGGGTAAAACAGAAATAACAGTCTAAAATATAATTCATGACATAGTCTGCTAATATAGGAGATATTGAAGAGCCTATAGGTGTTTCAAAGGTTTGTTGGTAATTTTTGTTATTGTAAGAGAAAAATGTATTATTAAAAATATTGGATTATCAATCTGCCAAAGTCTTAGCAATAGAAAGTAATTATAGAAAACGCCTTTTTTGGAAACAACATATATTGCAGAACAAAATTATGTAATAAATAAAAAAATACAGATTTAAATAACCTTAGTGTTATCTATGCATATCTTTTATATTATGAAAAAAGAACAGAAGATTCATAACAATCTTCAATTTGATGATATAAAAATAAAAATTGTAGTAGTTCAAGATCAAATATTTTGTTTATTGTCATATTGTTTTTTGAGTTTTTCATTGATTTATGTTTAAAAGAATTTATTATAAAAATTTACAAATATTCCAAAATTCGCTATAGATTTTATGTAAGTATTTATTATTTCATTTAATTATTAATAATGATAACATTGACCAATTATTTATAGCCCTTGATAATGAATAAAAATTATTCGAAAGCTCGGGAATAAATATCTGAAAGAATTTACTCTGGAGTCTTATTGCCACATCCCCACAAAAATATCCATTATATATATATATATATATATATATATATATATATATAAACATCTTTTTGTACTTTTTGCAAAGTTTATTGAATTTAATTTGCAGAGCGCTTTCGGCGTATTGCGGTTACTACAAATATTGTACTTATAAAAATTGGTTATTATGTATAAATGTCAGACGCACTTGTAAATTTACAAGACTACAATATTGTACACCGTTTGATAAACTACGTTGTTCTTACATTTGAAATAGTTTAAAATTGTTGAATGATTGAATTTGTTTTAAAATTATATAAAATTACCAATTAAAAATTTGGTCAGTGATTTTATATAGAAATCTTCCTGTATGTAACATATAGTTTAAGAATAGCCAACATTACTGTAAATGTAATTCTAAAAAGATATGATGTAAAGATTTGCTACTGCTGAAGTAGCGAATATCGTATCTAAAGATGAGATGTACATATTAATCACCTCTAAAATAGCTAGTATCTAAACTTAAGATACGCGATATTCTTCTTAGTTCACTATATAATTAATTAATGTTATTTGATTTTTATAATATTCTTTTCCACTCAATTTTTCTGAGTATTGTTTTGATTATTACAAAGTAACTATAAGTTACCCTTTGTCTTTGAAAATGAAACAATCAATAATTGAAAAATACAGAAAATTATTCCACAATAAAATGATATGATTTAATAAAAAAATACATAGATAACTTTAACCAAATACCTACTCATAGGAACAAGATATGAGGTAACGTTTCCTATCTTAACCCTATTAGAATCCATTTATTCATTATCTGTATTTTCATCTATTTCACCCGTTTGTTTTGGAAGGTTTCTATAAAAAGTGTGACAAATTTCATGATTTCCGTTCTTGCATAGAGACTGAGGGTGATCAAATTTTTTTTGAAATAGAAAAAAGTGTCTGATATGCTGGAACCAATTCTTTGGATGTTGTTATGGGGGTGATATATTTTTTTTTCTTCTTCAATAAGTTCAGCATACATTGTGAATTTTGGTCTAGAAAATCATACTTAATTTTTAAGGTTCATGAAAAGTGATTGCAATTTCCTTGATTTCGTTCCATTTAATATTATAATAACATACGCACGGATAGTTGACAAACACTACTACCCTGAACAGACTACGTATTACATGAGGCGTAGTACTGGAGTGTCATCTGGCCCTGATCGAAGCCTGTAACAACAGCGTGGTCACTTTAGGCTGGATTAAGGGCCACGGGAAATCGAAAGGGAACCGTATTGCTGAATTGCTAGCCAGGAAAGCAGCCTCCCAAAAACTCTTGGGACCTGGCATTTACATTGGTGAATCGGCATCAGCGAAGGTTGACCTATCACGGGAACACACTCTTAATAAGTTTAAGGGTAGATGGAACGACGCAGAAGAAGAGAAAAACCGCATACTTGGGACATGTAATCAGGAGTGATAGAATGAGGCTGCTGAAAATAATAATGGAAGGCAGACGAGGTATAGGAAGACGCCAACATTCGTGGTTGAAAAACATAAGAGACTGGACCGGACTAGACTCACATTCCTTATTCCGAGCTGCTCCAAACCGAACCCAGTTCGCCGAGATTGTTGCCAACCTTCACTAAGGTGAAGACGGAACCGAAAGAAGAAGAAGGAACGACGCAGAAAGTTGCAGGCTTGCCAATAAACTGTTACAGTATCCGGACAGCAAAGTAGCCAAAAAATACGTGACTATGAACAGGCAGAACCTACGAATAGTCACGAGTGTTCTGACTGGTCACTGCCACCTACAAAAACATCTCTACAGACTGGGTCTGTTTGACACTCCACTTTGTAGAGGATGTGAACTGGAAGATGAGATTGTCGAACACATTCTTTGTGAATGTCCAACACTTTCTCAATTTAGGTTATCTGTATTCGGCGAGCACACGCCAGTATGAGGAAGCGTACTTCAGGCGACATTATGGCCTACTTCAAACAAGTAGGCTTGATGACGAGTTAGAAAGAAGTGTGAACCTCAGAAGGATGCACAATAGGCCAATTGTGGCCTAAGTGCTGTGGGGTCAAATGCTTCAAAATCTTATAGATACAGAACATGGTATGTTTACATACGATTATACAGTTTAATTATAATGACTTCGATATGATCCTATGGTCACATACGATGCTGCTTTGAACTATTATTAGTTGAAACATACAAGTAACAGTCGATACGATGAAATTGTTAATTTAATACGTATTTGCAGTTCCAAAATAACGAAGTTTTTTTTGGATAATTTGAAAAATAGTTGTTGCATTGGGGAAAGCGAGTTAGGCCATATAAGAAGGTGCTCTTAACTCATTTTTTTCAAAATTTGGAGATACGATGTTGTTATTTGCGAGCGACGATATAATAATAATAATAATAATATATGTTTATTTCACAACAAAACAGAAATATACAAACTACAAAATTTAACTAACATTTTTTGATGTAGAAGTAAACATTGACTGTTTCGACCCTTACTTCGTGGAATATGCTCATATTAGTGTTTTTAAATGAAACTCAAGGTCTCTAGTTAATTCCACAATATAATACAAGTTATTGAAAATTCTAAAAAATTGACAATTGTTTCGATAAATCAATATCATCGTCATTCTGACGATGATATTGATTTATCGAAACAATTGTCAATTTTCAATAACTTGTATTATATTGTGGAATTAACTAGAGACCTTGAGTTTCATTTAAAAACACTAGAAGTAAACAGTTAATCACTGAAGCTGATAGTAACTAGGTTACCAACAACTTGTGTGTGATATAATAAATAGATACAGTGAAATTAGCGAGCGACGATATGTTTTCTGTAAATGAATGAAACTATTCTTACTACGGCTAATTATGTTCTGTGTGCTTTTTCCTCTTGTATTTACGACCCAAGGAACCCAAATATATACGTTATAAAGCAGGTAAATTACATAAGGGTTCTTGATTTACACGCAAAAGATAGGGAAACCTAATCATATTCAGATAAAAATGATTGTTCACTCTGTAAGCCTCTTAAGGGATTAAATTTGGTCGAGTATGATTTATTATAGGAGTCTTTTAAAAAATAGACAAGTTAGAAATGCAAATATATTGCACAAATACAAATCCACTTGATTGCAAAACCTTTGAAATAATTTTGCATAATTGGAAGTAAATTTTCACTACGAAATCTGTTTCAATATCCCTGTATACAGTTCAGACATTGAAATAAATAAAATATGTACCTATTTTAATAGTGAAGCTATTCCTTTTCTTAAATAAAACAGTGTTTCTATGTTTATAAGCGGGATTTGGTATTAACTCTCTCATATTTATGGCGCACTGTTTATAAAGTGCATTTTCTACAAGAAATAATAATAAAGCACCTTCTGGAAGTGAAACATAACTTGCAAGTCGTGTTCGGGACAAGAGTTGGCATCAGCGCTTTCAGGGTCGGCTCTAATGTTTAGGTTACGCCAAAGATTTATTATCACTAATACCACAATAATGAAAAAAAAATAACGAGAAATATTTCCAAAATTTTAAGTGCATATATTGTGTTTCCACACATATTTTAAGCGTGTGACTTATCTTCAGTGTATGTGTCTCTCCTTAAAAATGTTAGACTGTTCCTCTGTGTTATCACTTGTAACATAACTATGGAATTGTAACATAATTTTTCCATAAAATTGAGTTAAGCGATAATATGTAACATAGTCAATAATTGTAACATATTTTTTCAATCTAGGAATTTGAATTTTTTTAACTTCTATGCAGGTTTTCTTCTTACTGTACCAAACCAATTTAATACACAAATTAATAGTATATTAAGTACAAGTCGCAAAAAGGTTACTTTAGTCACGAATTTTATTAGTATTTTAATTATATTCATATCATGACGGACGATGGCTGACGGCTGACTGACAAATCAAATAACAGAAAGAAAACAAAATTTATCACGAAACATGCCATTTAAAATCCAAAAGATACACGTGACGTGACGTTTAAAAAACAAAAGATAAACGAGATGTGACTTTTCGCATTTGAAACACTAGTGTTTAAAGAGTCATTTTGCGAATGTCAAACCCGTGTTTTAAATGCGGTTTTAGTAACGGAAGTAGAGAAAATTATTTTATTTAATCTTGTATTGGATTTGATAGTAATTCCTCATTCAAATGCTTCATGTGAGAGAAAATTTAATTTAATTTAATAAAAACAGATATTAGAAATCGATTGTACAGTGGTACAGTAAATTCATTATTATTAGCCTCTCAAAGTGTAAATAGTGAATGCTAAATCATTTTAACGTCGTATAAATATCGCAGGTACAAGGTAATTCTAGGCAAATGATTTTTGTATAGGCAAATGCTGCCTGGGCAAATAGTGTTTTTTTCTTTTTCAAATGAAAAATAACTAGGCAAATGCTATTTGACTAGCCAAATGGTATTTGCTTAAGCGGTTTTTAGACAAATGGAAATATTTCTAATAATAAACTATGTTTAATTAATGAATATTTTTTATAAGAAAACACGAATTCTAAAAATATCAAATGATAAACATATAACTTAAACAAAATTTGTACATTAATTATAATATAATAATGAATACAAACAAAATTGTACATTTTGTATACCTTAATGTTTTGACGAGGATTGCTAGAATGACACTTAGTATTGCAAATATTTTGGGAATGGAAACAAACGCAACGACACTAACGTTTTGAAGGCCGATATTGACATTTTGAAAATCCTTGCCCCGAAAACATCGACTGCTCGTCGCAGGTTTTTCTCAATGAAATGAAACAATCTTGGGGAAATTCATTACAATTCAAGGTAATTGCAAAAATGGGTGTTAGATCATTCTTAGCAAAACTGTTTAATAATACACCCGTCTATGTGCCTATTCGATAGACGCCTTTCTTTTTATCAAGTCTAATAATTTCGAGATTCTTTCTATCTAATGGTCTTCTATCAAATTTTGGAATAGCAACATATTTACCTACTTCTACGTCACAAAAAACGGTTCTTCTTATTTTTTTTGTAATTATTTCTGCAGACTTTACCTGCCCATCCTAAGATTTTTTCCTATTAGTTCTAATATTTTCTTCAATAACACAGATATTGCAAGTAACCCCAATACTAAAATTTCTATTAGCTTTCTTAGCAACATCGTAAACATCCTGTACTATTTTTGAAGTGAAAACGTCTTTATCCGCGTTGAGTGATTTTTGGTAGGGGAAAGGCTTATGTTCGTCACATATTGCGCATAGTGTTGGGGGCGATATATCGGTAACCGCGATATTCCATCGGTGAATGGAAAATCACTGGCGCTACCGGTGATTCACTTCTTGCAGATATAGAATCACTGTGCAGTACAATAGTGAGTACTCAATATACTTATGTTTGTGTAGAAAAATAAATGATAAAATCAAAACAAAAATGTAATATTACTTATTTTTCTAATATTTGATATCTGCAAAATTGAAAATTCTAAAAAAATTTATAGCAAATTGAAATTCTCAAAATTATTGGTATAAATTGTCAGAAATTAAATACATGAGTTGTTATTTTTTTCAAAATGATTATTTATAAACCTATATCATTTAATTTCACTCATAACTGCTTATTTAAATTTTTTGGAATAACGAACATTTGTATGTACCTGTGCTTTCGGTCTCGCTAACAAAAGCGGCAGTATTTGTGGTATTGACTTCTGTGTTCCCCTTTGTAGAATTTTCTTGCATTATTATGGGCATTTCATCTAGAATTTCTTTCGTAAATGTATCAATTTGTTGATAGTCCACAACCTGTACGCTATCTGTGCTACTTTCCCGACATAGACCTTCTTCCTGAAAATTGCGCTGTATAATACTGGAATCCACGCTCTCTGCTCCCACTGGATCATGGGGCCATTGTTTGATAATGTGACTATGCTATTACAGTTGTCATATGTATTTATCGATTCCAATTCCTTTTCAGGTAATATTTTATCTATAAAGTCTGATGTAAGTTTGTGGATCCTAAGCCTAACTTCGGATCTGCTCCGTATAGAGAAATGTCGAGTAATCTCCCAATAATGCGATGGAATGAGGTATTTTTCTGCCTTTGCACGAAGTAACAGCCAACTGACCAGCGAGCACTGTTATTTTCTGCCATTCAAATTCACTGACCCCTGGCTTTGAGGGTGTCGGGGTCGCCCATGTACAATTTGGCATTGGGGCAATAACGAAACTAACTCTTTGATCACCTCGGCAAAAAATTCTCTTCCCTTATCACTCTGCAAAATTACTGGAGCGCCTTGTTCGATGAAAATTTTCAATAGTTCAGTAGCTACTTCTGCAACCCTTTTTGTTTGTAAATGTCTCAACTAAAGAAATTTTGTGAAATTATCTAGGTTATTAAGAAGCCATTTGTATTTACCATCGGCGCAAGATTGAAGATCTATTAAATCGACTTGTCCTCTGACATTAAACTCGTTAGATAGGCTTTACAACTAAACGGGCATGTTTTTGGTTTATTTTAAATTGCATGTTTGGCACAATTGTCCATATAACTCAACAGCCATTCTGGGATTATTATATTTCTGTTTTAAAATATAAAGCATTTTATCTCGCCCTCCGTGGCCTCTACAATTCTGTCAAAAAATTCTTCGATTGTAGTAATATAAATCAGATTTCCATCATCCAGTCTTTGGTTTTAAAATAATTTTAATACGCCCCATATTTCGAAAAGACCATATCTTACGCAGTATTATTTTTCTTTCTTAGACATCTCTTTACCATGGTTTGTATTTTCTTTGCTTGGCAACCTTTTGAAACATTAATGAATTCATAATTTTTTTGTAAATTACAACTTTTTTACTTTTCCGCCCAACCTATCTATATGCGAGTATTGGTTTACCCCAAAAAAAGTTGAATTATTTCAACGTTTTCCATCAACAACAACACGAAAAAACGGTTTTTAGACAAAATAAACGGTTTTAAGGATTAAAACTAACTTTTCCGCATCTGTCGCCCTGAACAATATTCTATCATAAAATTATCACTTCGGGGGATGTATCGTGCTAAGAAACCGAAATTTCTCCAAAAATAACCAAAAATTCAGTATATCTGGATTTATAGGACTCGCTGTACTCGCTCTAAACAACTGAAAATCGATAGGGTACATCTGTGAGACACCTTGAACAATATTCAATCATAAAATGGGTCACTTGTATACGCGCTGGAGGCTGTATCGTGCTAACAAACTGAAATTATCCAAAAATGACGAAAATTTGGTACTTCAAATACCATAGCACCCGTTGTACTGGCTTTACCGAGTTGAATATCAATAGGGTTCATATTTGAGACGCTCTGAATAACATCCAATCATAAAATTGGTCACTTGTATATACTCCAGAGGATGTATCGTGCTAACAAACTGAAACTTCTCCAAAAATGACAAAAATATCGTACTTAAAGTACTGTAGCACCTGTTGTATTCGTTCCGATGAGCTGAAAATCAATAGGTTTCATCAGTGAGATGCCCTGAATAATATTCGATCATAAAATTGATGACTTGTTGAACTCCGGAGGCTGTATCGTGCTAACAAACTGAAATTTCTAAAAAAATTACAAAATGTCGTACTTCAAGTACAATAGCACCCGTTGTACTGGCTCTGGTGAACTGAAAATCAATAGGGATCATCTGTGACATGTCCCTTACAATATTCAATCATAAAATTGCTGACTTATTAGAATCCGGAGGTTGCATCGTGCTAACAAGACATGTAAGGAAAAGTGGCCGACGACAACGATGACGACGACGACGACGACATACACACAGGATTTTTTTTCTAAAAACCGTTTTTTCGTGTTGTTGTTGATGGAAAATGTAGAAATAACTCAAAAAAAATTTTCAAAATTCCAACTTTTTTTGGGGTAAACCAATACTTTTCTCGCATATAGAAAGGTTGAACGGAAAAGTAAAATCCTGTGTGTATGTCGTCGTCGTCCACTTTTCCTTACATGTCTTGTTAGCAGGATACAGCCTCCGGAGTGCAATGAGTCACCAATTTTATGATTGAATATTGTTAAGGACATGTCACAGATGAACCCTATTGATTTTCAGCTCATCAGAGCCAGTACAACGGGTGCTATGGTACTTGAAGTACGACATTTTGTCATTTTTTGAGAAATTTCAGTTTGTTAGCACGATACAGCCTCCGGAGTATATACGAGTGATCAACTTCATGATTGGATATAATTCAGAGCGTCTCAAAGATGAACCCTATTGATATTCAGCTCACTAAAGCCAGTATAACGGGTGCTATGGTACTTGAGGCACCAAATTTTTACCATTTTTGGAGAATTTTCAGTTTATTAGCACGGTACAGCCTTCAGAGAGTATACTATTGATCAATTTTATGATTGAATATTGTTCAAGGTGTTTCACAGATGTACCCTATTGATTTTCAGTTGACTAGAGCGAGTACAGCGGGTCCTATAAATCCAGATGGACTAAATTTTTTGTTATTTTTGGAAAAAAATCGGTTTTTTAGCACGATACATCCTCCGAAGTGTAAACAAGTAACAATTTTATGATAGAATATTGTTCAGGGCATCTCACTGATAAACCCTTTTGATTTTTAGTTCACCAGAGCCAATACAACAGGTGCTACAGTACTCTAAGTACGATATTTTTGTCATTTTTGGAGAAGTTTCAGTTTGTTAGCACGATACAGCCTCCAGAGAGTATACGATTGATCAATTTTATGATTGAATATTGTTCAAGTTGTTTCACAGATGTATCCTATTGATTTTCAGTTGACTAGAGTGAGTACAGCGGGTCCTATAAATCCAGATATGCTAAATTTCTGGTTATTTTTGGAGAAATTTCGATTTGTTAGCACGATCCATTCCCCGAAGTGTATACAAGTAACAATTTTATGCTAGAATACTGTTCAGAACATCTCACTGATGAACCCTATTGATTTTTAGCTCACCAGAGCCAATACAACAGTACTGTAACACTTTATGTACGAGATTTTTGTCATTTTTGGAGATGTTTCAGTCTGTTAGCACGATACAGCCTCCGGAGTATATACAAGTGACCAGTTTTATGATTGGATATTATTCAGAGCATCTCAAAGATAAACCCTGTTAATATTCAGCTCACTAAAGCCAGTACAACGGGAGCTATGGTACTTGAGGTACCAAATTTTTGTCATTTTTTGAGAATTTTCAGTTTGTTAGCACGATACAGCCTCCAGAGAGTATACGATTGATCCACTTTATGATTGAATATTGTTCAAGGTGTTTCACAGATGTACCCTATTGATTTTCAGTTGACTAGAGGGAGTACAGGGGGTCCTATAAATCCAGATATACAAAATTTTTGGTTATTTTTGGAGAAATTTCGGTTTCTTAGCATGATACATCCCCCGAAGTGTATACAAGTAACAATTTTATGATAGAATATTGTCCAGGGCCACAGATGCGGAAAAGTTAGTTTCAACTTTAAAACCGTTTATTTCGTTGTTGTTTGGTCATATTTCGCATTTAGCTGCTTATAATATTATTCTTTGTCTACCTTGTTATCTGGAAATAATTGATAAAAGCAATAAAATCTAATTAACTGTAGAGGATTATGAAAACTAAAAGCTAATTTATAACCAACAAAGTGAACATGACGCCACTATATGCGCAAGAACATACCGCGGTTTTATGTATCGTAACGCTAGACACAGCCTGATTACATATCCTCAAAGCAAAAGATTGTAAATTAGTAAACTAAATGTTATTTAATCAGTTTTTTTAACTATTGAGACACAAACTATGTGTAAACCGTTACAAAAACTATTAATAAATAAAATTAACTGTCTCGTCTAGTGTTTTAAATGAAACTTACTGTTTCCAGTTAACTCTACAGAGTATTGAAAAATGTTAAAAATTCTAAAAAATTGACAATTGTTTCGATATTATCTAAATATCATCGTCAGAATGACAGAAGTTACATTTTCAGTTCCTATGAACAAATGTAATTTTGATAGAGAGATTAACACAATTAAACAAATAGCAACATCCAACCTATTACATATGATAAATGAACTAATTAGTAAAAAAGAGGAAAAAGTAGCATTACAACTAATATTTCCTGAACAAAATAAAGAAATAAAAACTTATAAAACCATTACATATGCAGGAAATATTTCTAATAATATTTCAAAGATAATATCTTTAGCAACAAATACAACAATTTCTTTTAAAACAGAAAGTAACGTTAGTACAAAATTGTTAAATGTAAAAACAAAAATATCACCATTAAAGAAATCTGGTGTATACAAACTTAAATGTCTAGAATGTAATGCTGTCTATTTGGGTCAGACTGTTAGAAATTCTGAAATCCGATAAAGTGAACACTTACGAGCATACAGGTTAAAACAACCAGATAAATCCAACTACGCCAGACATCTACTAACTTGACACCAATCATTCATTGACACCTAACACACACGGTTTTAAAGATTAAAACTAACTTTTCCGCATCTGTGAGATGCCCTGATTAATATTCTATCATAAAATTGTCACTTGTATACACTTCGGGGGATGTATCGTGTTAACAAACCGAAATTTCTCCAAAAGTAACCAAAAATGCAGTATATCTGGATTTATAGGACCCGCTGTACTCGCTATAGTCAGCTGAAAATCAATAGGGTACATCTGTGAGACATCCTGAATGAGACACCTTGAAAAATATCCAATTATAAAATTGGCCACTTGTATACACTCCGGAGGCTGTATCGTACTAAACCCGAAATTTCTCCAAAAAGGACAAAAATGTGGCACTTCAGGTACTATAGTACTCGTTTTACTAGATCTGTTGAGCTAAAAATCAATAAGGTTCATCTATAAGACTACCTGAACAATATTCAATCATAAAATGGGTCACTTGTATACACGCTGGACGCTGTATCGTGCTAACAAACTGAAATCTCTCCAAAAATGATAAAAATTTGGTACTTCAAGTACCATAGCACCCGTTGTACAGGCTTTAGTGAGCTGAATTTCAATAGGGTTCATCTTTGAGATGCCCTGAATAATATCCAATTATAAAATTGGTCACTTGTATATACTCCGGAGATTGTATCGTGCTAACAAATTTCTCCAAAAATGTCGTACTTAAATGTACAATAGCACCTGTTTTACTGGTTGTGGTGAGCTGCAAATCAATAGGTTTCATCTGTGAGAAGTTCATCATAAAATTGGTGACTTTTTTTACTCCGGAGGCTGTATCGTGCTAACAAGACATGTAATGAAAAGTGGCCGACAACAACGACGACGACGACGACATACACACAGGATTTTTTTTCTAAAAACATTTTTTCGTGTTGATCTTGATGAAAAACGTGAAAACAACTCAAAAATGTTTTCAAAATTCCTACTTTTTTGTGGGTAAACCAATACTTTTCTCGCATATTAGATAGGTTGGGCGGAAAAGTAATAAAGTAAAATAATCATGACTTGTTTTTTGTATTAAAAAATTGTCAAGAAAAATCGATAATTTTGGTGGTCATTGGATGGTGGCAACACTGCGAGTGCTCATTGACATCGACTAATGTAAATATTTTATCTCTAGCTCTTTTTTATGTTTTTTAAATTTGTTCGAATTTCGAATTATAAAATCCATTATCATTTAGATCTCGGCTTTATTTAACGTCTCTCTCAAATATTTGTTACGGATTCATGTTAGTTTAAGAAATATCGTGTCGGAAACTGGATTCAGACTCTATCCACTGAGCTATTAAGTTAAAGACTTAATTATACGTTATAAGACATCTCCTTAACCAATACAACTGAATGCGTGTGGTAATGTCAAGGATTCTGCAATTTTTTGGGGAGTTTTTGCAAAACTGTTATAGTAACTGATTTTAATGTGCACTACCGTGATGAGAGTAAAGAAAAAAGTCTTTTTCCACCTACCTCTATCCAAAATATACATTTCCTGGCCTCATTGTAGGGAGTAAAGTACTTTTACTCCCTAGGGAGGAAAAGTAAAAGTGACGTCATAGTACGTTATCAATGAAATAATTTTTGCAATTCCGAGACTAATGTGGTCAGTTTAGTCTCACATGTTAGAAACTATGTTAGACCCAAGGGATATAAAGGGACAGTTAAAGAGATTTTAAGTACAAATAACAACGTACACCCCCGATGCCTAGCGAAGCATTTTAGAAGTCCGTCCTCGATGCATATTTCAAAACTGCACATTGATACGAAACGTTTTGATACGTGTAGTTACCGTCTTTTAAAATCGAATTTAAAATGTTCTTTGCTGTTGTTTACAACTTAGTGATGTCAATTTTCTTCAATTAGATTTTACTTTTCATAATAGCATTTTGCAAAAAAATGTACTAATACCATGGGATCACCCTGAATAAAAATATTGATAGAAATTTTACTTAAATGTAAATTAATAGATAATTTAGTAATTGTCATTCCATAATGGCAGCGACAGCATAAAGCCAATTGTCATAGGGAATAACGGTGGAAATCCAGCAAATGGCAGCGCCGCATTTAGCTACTGGTTTCGTATCAATGTGCAGTTTTGAAATATGCGTCCTCGATGCTCAGCCAAGTTTCGTGAAAGTCCCTCCTCGATGCCCAGCCAAGCATTTTAGAAGTCCATACTCGATGCCCAGCGAAGTTTCGTGAAAGCCCATCCTAAGTAGTATTTATTAATTTTGTTTGTTAGTTTCATAATAGCTATTTGTATGCTTAGGCCGCGAAATACCTTTTTAACGTACCGAAAGAATAGTTATCTAATCTTGAGGTCGTTAAAGAGTTTCGCGGCCATGGCATGCACACTATTTTTCGTGCAAAAATTATTAAACTAGATAATTGTAAATAAATATATTATTACTCTAAAATCAACAGCATTTCAATTTATTTAACAATGTTAACGTGCGCTATGGAAATGATATGTTTCAATATATACAAAATATTTTGACAGTTCTTGACAAAACGCAAAATGTCTGTTTTGTTGTTGTTGTAAATTCGGCGCTTTCCGTTTTAATACCCGAAAAATCTAAGCGGCAGTACGAAAAATGTTACGGCGAGTTTAAAGATTGGTGTGACAAATAGAATGTTAAGACGATGTCTGAAAACATTTTATTGGCTTATTTGATGCAGAAATCAAATGTTGTAATAAGTTCAACTTTATGAAGCATTTATTCCATGCTGAAGTGCATGCTGAACATACGAGACAATATCGACAGGCAGTTTTCAAAATTAGTACCATTTCTGGAAAGAAAAGCAGTAGGTTATCGAGCAAAAAAGTCTAAAGTTTTTACGCGTGAGCAAATTGATTCCTGAAAGAAGCTGATGATGAAAAATACTTATTGTTGAAGGTAAGTGTTAAGAGATGTCATTTACAATTGTTTAATTTATTGTACTGATTTTTGTAGGTAGTTTTGATAATGGGAATAGCTGGTGCCTTGGGACGAGATGAGTTAGTAAAAATGGCCATTGAAGGTATTCAGGAAGAGAATGTTATACTAATAGTAACCGTTCCTGATACCAACACGGATAAGAAGCGTGTTTTCACTGTTACTAATATAGATTTCATGAAAATGTATCGTAAATATGCACCTCTTCGACCAAAAGATATAGTTAATAATCGTTGTTGGAGTGCATACCATTGGGAAAATGCCTAGAATGATTGCTAAGTATCTCAGATTACCAAATCCTGAAACATACACAGGCTGGGGCTGATATGTCAATTCTAAAACGTCACGGTGGATGGAAGTCCACGACAGTAGCGGAAGAATATATAGAAGACTCTATCGAAAATAGAAGCAAATTTCCAACTCAATTTCGGGCGATATAGTATCTGGTTTGAATGTAGGCAATAACCATTATTCAGAAACAGTAGATGTAGTTGCTTCAACTCCTGGAGTAAATATAAGTGATAATACAAACTGTACAATTAATGTTAATATTCATTCTAAATAATATAAGTACTTGTGTATTTGTTGTTATTCAATAAAAAATAATCCTTGTCTTTGTAGTATTTTAGAAATGTCAAATTTGGAAGTGATATTCAAATTTGGAAATGACGTTTGGTTTCGCGGCCGTTGCTATGGGTAACGGCCGCGAAATTAAATTGCTGTGCTGAGAACGCGAAATACTGACTTCGCGTGCAATTGCATGGAAATAAATGATTGAAAATGTCTTGTTATTTGAGGGAGGCAGAAAAATCATATGTATAACATCGGTGTGAAGTGCCTTTTCCTTCCTCGAATGATTACTGCCCTCCGCTACGTGTCGGACAGTAAACTTTCCTCCCTTGTTATACAAATAGCTATTTTTAGACTCAATCGTAATTACTGTGAATAGTCGGCTAACAGTTATATTTTCAATATGATGAATGAACAGGTGAATAATTGATTTATCCATCATAAATTAGATGAAGCCAGAATTAGAGAAAGTTTCATGGAAATGGCTGAAATAGCACCATATCGGAATCTTTTTTATTATCAATTTTACAGAAAAAAGTTATTCTTTATAAAAAGTTCTGCATGGTCCATATCGTAAAATGCAAATATCAATTTTTTCATTCGTATATGAGTTTTGTCAAAAAGTATTATTGTGGTACAAGAGTAAAGTATATTTATTTGTAACAATATCGAAAATTTTAATTATGAAATGTTGTTAGGAATGGAAAACTATGTTTTAATATGCAATTATAACCTCCTAATTATGTTTTTTTTATTTATGCCTCATATTACCTATTTAAAGCACGCCTCAGCGTGTTTAAATCGAACTCAAACACGCGCGTTTTTTTTAAAGTCCCTATGGTAACAACAACAACTCGAGAAACGTAAGTATTAATGACAACTTTTTTTATTATTTTTTAAATTGTATATTTCCATTGTGAACCAATGTCTTATTTGGTTTTTTCTGCAAAATTTATTTATATATTCATATATAGGTTGTATCCTTTTAAATATAAATAAAGAAACTTTTTGATTATTGATCTGACAGCAGTACCCCGTAACGTCAAATAACATAAATACTATTTAGGATGGACTTTCACGAAACTTGGCTGGGCATCGAGGATGGACTTCCATTTTTTTGTAGTAATAATATAATAATAATATTTTATGATTCCAAAGTGCACCAATAAAAAAAATAGCATAAAGTATTCGTGGATAACTGGTCTTTCAAATACTTGCTCTATTACGAGCACTCGGGTGCGCCGTCGTGCTCGAAAAATCGCGAAATCGCGCGTGGTTGAAAGACCTCTTTATCCGCTTATGCTTTAATATACTATTTTTTTTTTTGATGCCTAATATTACCTATTTAAAGCACGCCTCAGCGTGTTTAAATCGAACTCAAACACGCGCGTTTTTTTTAAAGTCCCTATGGTAACAACAACAACTCGAGAAACGTAAGTATTAATGACAACTTTTTTTATTATTTTTTAAATAGTATATTTTCATTGGGAATCAATGTCTTATTTGGTTTTTTCTGCAAAATGTATTTATATATTCATATATACACTGTATCCTTTTAAATATAAATAAAGAAACTTTTTGATTATTGATCTGACAGCAGTACCCCGTAACGTCAAATAAAAATAAATACTATTTGACGTTCACGAAACTTGGCTGGGCATCGAGGATGGACTTCCATTTTTTTGTAGTAATAATATAATAATAATATTTTATGATTCCACAGTGCACCAATAAAAAAAAATAGCGTAAAGTATTCGTGGATAACTGGTCTTTCAAACACTTGCTCTATTTCGAGCACTCGGCTGCGCCGTCGTGCTCGAAAAATCGCGCGTGTTTGAAAGACCTCTTTATCCACTTATACTTTAATATACTATTTTTTATTTTTACACATTATTCTCAAAATATTATACTATTAAAATTAAATCTAGTTAGTATGCACTGAAATTGGAACATAGTAGGATGTTATAATTGCATATTAAAATATATTTTTCCATTCCGAAGAACTTTTGATAATTAACGTTTTCGATTTTGCCTCAAATGTAAATACTTGATTTTTGTACCAAATTCATACTTTTGACAAAGTTCCTATAGGACGAATGAAAAAAATTGACATCTGATATTTGCGTTTTACCTTATGGACCATGCAGAACTTTTTATAACTTTAATAATAAGAAAGTGTCCCATATGATGCCATTGATAACAATATCCGATCAAAATATGTACGATTTAATTCACACTTATCATTATCAAATTCTAGTAAATCCTGTACGATATACAGAACCTATAAGCTCACACTACATTTTTGAAATCCTGTTTTCCAACTGCTGTTCAGTGACAAACCTGCAGTCATAAATAGCTGGACTCTATTTAACTTTTTGGATACAAAATTATTGTATTACCATCAATGTGAAAACACCTGAAGCCACAATTATCGTAAGCCGAAAACTGCGTAGCACCAACCATTGAAGAGTATTATTAATTTTATTCGTTGTATTATCTGTAATGTGTTACACATTTCGAAATTGTAAATCATTGTTAATAAAGATATTAAACATTTACTAAAAATATATTTTGTGGTTATAGGCAGGCATTTAGGTAAACCACAAGATGCCACAATTCTTATGTCGTAAGCCGAAAACTGCATACCATTGAAGAATAATATTCATTTTATTCTTTATATTTTCCGTAACGTATTACAAATTTCAAAATTGTGAATCATTGTCAATAAAGATATTAAACATTTACTAAAAATATATTTTGTGTTTATCGGAGCTGCTGTGCTAGTGCCGGAACTGGAAACATTATTGAAATATGAAAGTCACCTTGAGATTGGCCGTTGAACCATGCACCTCTTGTCATATCAATCATCGGCCGTTGTAGACCTGCACTCACTCTCATATTAAATGATGATGTACTTTTAAATTGACTCTAGATTGGTTCTACATTTTACAAAGTATAGTTTAATAAATAAAAATGGGATAAAGAGGGGCACGTCAATTTAAAATTAAAAGAAAAACAAATTAAGTTGTGTATGGGTTTAAGAAAATAATTAAATCATCTTATTAAGGGAATTGTATTCTTAATAATAATCAAATTCGTTAGAAAATAAATTGAAATGTCATCAAAAATTGAGGATTATTAAAATATACCTATTTGTCTTGGATGGGAGTCTTTTGCTCTGGGAAGGAAATAGTAATTAGGAAAACTCTTCCTGTAGATTTAAATGGATTGCATTCTATTTTTATAATTTCTACTATACCACCATTTTTTTCTAAAAACAAGTTTAACATCACCAAATCCCACGAAATTTTTAAAAATATTGTTGAAATAGCAATTCTGAGCATTTATTGGCCTACGTTGAAAGAAAGTCGAGGAGAGGCAATCACCAAACTAATGAACATTTATCTTTGGGCAACATAGGAACTAGGCAATCTACCAATCTATTGAAGTTTGTATGTTGGTTGGAGTTGACAAAACTTTGGCGGAAAATATATTTCACTAGTAGTCGGATCAAACGGAAGTTTTCCATCGCCCATATTCAAAAGCTGTTTGGTGAATATTTGCGCAGCAGCCTATTGAAGTAAATGCATACGCATATTTGTCAACAATGTAAGTTTCTCTACATGTCTCCAAAGATAAGACGCTTTCAAATATGCTGGTGTTGATCTTGGAATCATCGAGAAACTTTGTCGATAATTTTTTTGACGTTTGAACCTATCAACACTGTGTATTTTTAGTCACGTGTTCAAAAATAGCTAATTAGAAATCAATTACACTGAAAATTTTTTGCTCTAGTAAAAATGCAATGAAATCAGTTAATTTGAGGTCATTTGATTGAACACAACCAATCAGAACAACATTATACTGAAAACAGATCCCATGGGCTGTTTTCACTCTATCACGTTGCTATGGATACAATTTGATTATTTATTTCGATTTTGACGTTTCAAATATTTAATATTTCAAAATGTCACGATTTGGTCATAATACTGACGAGAATATTAATGAAATTATAGAAGCTCTGTACTTCTTTTCTATAACTAGCAAACAATTTTCTATCCGAATAACCCTCGAACATTATTAGGTATGTTCCAACCTGCGTCAGAAACAGTTTCTTACAGTCAGGATTCTGCGCACTCACTCAAAGGTGTTCCAACCAGAGTTTCTGACAGTTAGTAAACGATTAGTTTTCTGTTCCAACTGATTTTCAAACCTGTTTGTAAACTATCAGAACGGTTTGTGGATTATTCTCTAGCAATTTGTTTGGGGCATGCGCATTACTGTTTCTTTTAAAAATATAACCTTCAGGTTATAAATCCCCCACTGAAAATCTGTTTCTATTTGAGTGTTTTGAAATATCTTTTAAAAATTAGTTAAGTATGAGCGTTGAAAATTTTAGTGAGATTAGGGACATAATATCGTCCATGGAAAGTAGTGGTGACAAAAATTTAGAATTGCTTCTAAACGAGCAGATAATTAAAAACCAAAATTATTTAGGTATGTGCTATTTTTTACATTGAATGAATTATTATTTATGATATTTTCAGAGGAAAGATTGCCCCAGTATTCTGAAGAAGTGTTCTTTGTGTTTACTCACACACTTCAAACTCTTTATCAGCTTTATCAGCATAAATTGATCAGGAAACCAGTATCTTACAGACATGCGCTTTGGAAACGATTTGCAAAATGTAAGAAATCTGTTTGTGATTGAAGGTTGGAACAAACCTAATAAATGCTCAAAAATTGTATAACAACTTTCTCAAGCTTGTTGCTTATAGGCAACAGACCTCCGCCTGCGGCGTCGGTCTGTTTCCAAGCAACAGGCTTTCGAAATCTGTTATAAAAATTTTTCGAACAATTATCAATGTCCTTGGGTTATTACTACTGATAAGAACCCCATGGGTAATTATCATTTATGTCTTAGCGTTTCCAAGGTAATTTAAAAATATTTTCTGTGAATAAGTAAACTTGTCAATTTGACAATTATAAAAAATGTCGGTTTCAAGATTTGGAAACTAAAATAATAATTTAATCGACCATTTACTTGTAATAATTGTTTCAACACGATTTCCAAAAACCTATGACAAAATTATTGCAAATTATGAATGTACTTGATAGCTGAAAATCACCATCACAAAGCAATGAAGCTCAACCCATTTGTCGGTCATTTTCTCTTAAATCTTTGCAAGTACGAACATTTCTTGTGTGCCATAATGCATTTATCCCATACAATAATTGAGCTTGTTTTTAATTTTGCAGCCACCTCAGAATTTTTACCGTTGTAGGATGTGGGTGTTTCGGTTTAGTTTACATTATAGAATATGTCAGAATGATAAAACGCTTTGCAAACTACTCTATGGCTGAAAATGGCAGTGTCAAGATTTTTTAAAATGACAGGAGGTCAAAATGAATCCTTATGAACAGGCCATCATTAATGTTGTTTGTCGCTATCTCTTTTTAACATTATGAGTTCACAATAAGGCATCCTTAAGAACGTATGTCATTACTTAGTGTACGTATTGTATGAGTTTCTACTATCAGTAGAAAATGATGGAATGTATAAAGTTTGTCTTTACTGTTAGTGACGTCAGGGAAAGGTAAATTTGATCGACTATATATCCTCCCCACATTCTCTTATTATCCGATAAATAGTGAGGTTAGGTTAGGTATAAGTTAAGGCGACCACACATATAGTTGGTCCGGTGAATCTTTTCCCATGCGTCATTAATATCTGATAAGATAACCGACAAATGTCAAATTATTTTGTTCTGTTCTTCACTATTAATACAAAGAGATACGACTTAAAAAGTATGTCGGTTATGTTATCAGATATTAATGACGCATGGGAAAATATTCACCGGACCAACTGTACAGTAAGACTCACTTATATGACGTATCGAACGCCGTTATTGAATAAACTGAACTTGAAAGTCAGTCGACCCTTCATCAAAACTTATTTCCCATATATTATTCCAGTTTAACGATGTTGAGCTTACTTTCTAAAATAATTAAAACATGTTTCTTAATAGAAAATTTAGTTTACTTTATAAAGCTAATTACTTTTTACGGCTTGTTATTCTAATAAAAACAATAATGGCATTTAAAAACTAACAGTAAACTAAGAATATACATATATACTAAATTATACTCCTCCCTCTATCTCCCCTATCTACGTATTCTCCGAGATAATGACGTTAAGAAAATTAACCCTGCAACAGCTTGTGTGGTCTGGTCAATTCGCGTTTCTGTCATACTTAATGCTATTTATCACATTGTTCACATATTCATTTTCGTATTGAGATACCTTCCGAACAACATTAATTCAGATGTGCATAATTTAATCATTTATTATAGTTTTTTATTGCAAATTCCAACATGAATAAAGTAATAGATGTGTATTGATTGCTTTATAAGGTTGCACGGTAACTCTTTAAATCATACACGACATCTAAAAATTTTGACGACAAAAATCAGTGTGCCAAGATTATTTATCATGCACTAAAATATATAAAGAAGTAATTGTAATATGAAAGCAATTTGGTTTTAAATCATAAAATTGGTCACTTGTATATCCGTAGGCTGTATCGTGCAAACAAACTGAAACTTCTCCAAAAATGACAATAATATCATACTTAAAGTACTGTAGCACCTGTTATATTGGTTCTGGTGAGCTGAAAATCAATAATGTTCATCAGTGAGATGTCCTGAATAATATTCAATCATAAAATTGGTAACTTGTTGAACTCCGGAGGCTGTATCGTGCTAACAAACTGAAATTTCTCAAAAAATGACAAAATGTACTTCAAGTACCATAGCACCCGTTGTACTGGCTCTGGTGAGCTGAAAATCAATAGGGTTCATCTGTGACATGTCCTTAACAATATTGCATTATAAAATTGATGTCTTATTGCACTCCGGAGGCTGTATCGTGCTAACAAGACATGTAAGGAAAAGTGGCCGACGACAACGACAACGACGACGACATACACACAGGATTTTTTTTCTAAAAACCGTTTTTTCGTGTTATTGTTGATGGAAAACGTAAAAATAACTAAAAAAAATTCAAAATTCCAACTTTTTTTGGGGTAAACCAATACTTTTCTCGCATATTAGATAGGTTGGACGGAAAAGTAAAATATGGAAAACATCTCCTTCTCTCATTCTCATTCTGCAATAGAATATACCATTTTGGAAGTATTAAAAAATATTTGCAATATATCTTTTAATTTACATTTGATGTGACAGAAAAAATGACACGTTAGCAACCTATAGGCGTTGCGTTTCATTTTTAAGAGGTGTTGCACTTTAAAATAATTAAGACTTTTTTTACAAATATCGAAATAAATCGTTGACAGTAATTATGTCTGAATACTCCATCTAAATACCTTTCTAATGATGTGCTACACATGGTATATTCCTTATTTAAAAATATGGGGTTGGGGAAGTGGAAGGGTTGACAAATGACATGTCTGTATCCTAAAAATGTGTCCCCCTTAGAACAAAAATCGTCTCAGCATTTCCTTAAAATGTAATGAATACTGTATCCAGTGGATGCCAAAATTTTTTCAATTTCTAATTTTCATATTTAATAAGTTTAAATAATATTTATTCATTAAAGGTCTAAAGTGAGCGGAGCTTCCGCATGCCAGAGTACCCGTCTTCGGCCGTATTTTCAACCCTCTGGGAAAATTATAAATATTGGTCCTACAGTTCCGGGAGGCAGGACTTTTTTTGGGAAATTTCGTCCTCTTTTTTGAAATTTAGAAAATGTCAAATAGTTTTTGAGATATTTGCAAAAACTGAACCACATTTTTTTCTCAGTTAAATGTTTATAACTTTTGCAAGCGGCTCTTGATTTTTTTCAAAAACTATCCACACCTATTTCGTATCGAATGGTACCTCGTTCATATTTTTCGGAACCGGAGAAAAAGTTTGACCCAAAATGCACTTGTTAACTAGAGAGGTCGTGTGTTGCTACATGCAAGGGTGTAAACGATACGGGGGTGAGAGTAACGAGAGTGTGTATGAAACTATTTAGAGAACTGAATAACTTTCTGACACGTTCTGGGAAATTCAAGCAGGTACTTGGAAGTCTGGCAACGTTCAGGGCCTTTTTGCAAAATTCGAACAATTTCTCAAAATTCTCTAGATTGTACCCAAAAATTCATGCAACTCCACAGTTCGACTGAAAAAATCGTGTATTTTCTCATAAGTGGCATCTATCCGATTGATTCCCACTTTGGTAAGCCGCACAAAATGAAGTAGAAATGTGCGACTTGGTTGATACAAAGGACAATAAAATACTCAGGTTTAGAATAAAATTTTATCAATCAAAACATGGTTATATGATAGAGCAATTTTAGCTGCAAATGAATGAATATACAGAGTATGACCCCGACGAAGAGAATATATACAGGTTGGCAAATTAATTTTGGAAGTCGGAAGTTTGGCAACATCCGATACGCCGTAGCAAAGACGGATGCAGATTGCAAGAGCTCACTTCGCTGGCTGAATTCGTAAGCTTCGTTTCGACAGTACAGTTCAGAGAAAAGTGTGATTACCGGGGTTGTGCAATACTAACTTGTTATGGCGACTCCAGAAAGTAAAGTTGTTCATAGAAAGTTGAGTGAGCAGTGTCGTGAAATAATTATGAACATTTTAAACTTCATGACCGAAGAGGCAAACAATAGCAAATCAACAATTCCATTAACAAAGGTATGTTTTAATCATTGTAATAACATTTTTAAACCAAAGTATTTAACAAATTTACACCCGATAGTAAATTTTTTAAATCGATTTTCGTACATAAAATATTGATTTGTTAAACGATTTAAAAAAGTGACATTAGGGTGAGATAATAGTATATTATTCAATAAGCGTATAATGATGACTATTACCCACGAAGATGAAATTGCAACACGAGCCGGAGGCATAGTCTGGACCCGGCTATCCTTAGTGAAAAGCTATGTAACATTATTATAAAACAGTGTTTTGTTAAGCCGAGTCCAGACTATGTAACAAAACATGTTAAATAAAAAAGGTTTATAACTTGTTGGAGAATTTTAAATAAAAAAGTTTTAAAACAGTGTTGTTCAACATTTTCCATAGTATATAGTTTTATGTTATCCATCCGATGTCGGTGAAGATCAGAGGAAGGTATAAAGCTTTTTTGTAAAACACGCCTCGACATGTCTACAGTCCCACATTCCTACCAACTGAAATGCTGTAAAAATTATGCACACTAATTTGTTTTGTTTTTTGTTATATAATCTGGACGCTTCTGCTATATTATAAGTTACACAACAAATTTGTTGTGGAGCTTTGTTAATAACATATTTTGTTACATAGTCTAGACCCGGCTTTTAGAACGGCAAAATAAAGATTTATACAAGTTTATAGCTTATATTCTCTCATTTCGAGGTTGGCACTCTTTTTTTGCTTTAAATGACTGGGCTATAAGTGAAAACGTGGAATGGTCCCGGCTGTTTGATATATTTCAAAAGTATTTCTTTATATGGCCTCGATATCCAGATTGGAATGAGGAAAAAAGTTATTATGTTGAGTATTTCGAATGATAAACACCATTTGCAAATTAAATTTTGTTTGTAAAGTCCGGAAACACTTTTAAAATTATGTTGAAATCGTGGAAATGCGGAAAATTTTATTTTACGTTTATTGACATTGAATGATTCGAATTTGATTGTCATCAAAATACCAGTCACGTTGTTTTTATATGTTTATGTAACATACTTCCAATAGAAATGAAAATAGAGAATTTAGTAAAGAGCTACTACTCATTTACTTTGCCACTGTTCTAAGTAGCACTCAAGAAGTCCGTACTCCTCATTTACAATCCACCCGCAACTCTCGTACCCAGTACAGTTAACCTAATTCAAATTAAACGTTATGTGGTTGTCATATCCGTTTTTCAAAAGATCCTTCCCTTATGTATTCTCCCGTCTCACCACCACATTGATTGCTTTTTTCGCAAATGAATCAGAATCAGAAACTTGGCTAGAACAATCGAGAATTGGAGTTAATATTGGTAAATATCACCTATAAAGCGACATGTGGTTGTCATAACAACACACCTACACACAACCAAACTTATATGGAAACATCAAATTTCATTTTGTGACATACTCGAAATATATACTATTTTTTCAATGTACTTATCTTAATGGTATTATGTTTGTTTTTCAATAAGTTAAGATTAAAGGTCAAATAACTCTGATACCGCAGTGTGGTGTAGAGTGATATTTTACTCTTTCATAATTTTTTTCCACTCCTTTCTATCAGTAGCCAGCAGTTAAAAAAACTTCCAAGTTTTTCCTTTGCGATGTGATATTTCCACTATTGCCCTATCCCAAGAATTCCTGGATCAACCTGTTCCTTTATTCTTTTGAATTTTCGCTCCCCATATTCTTATAGTGAGTATAGTCTCCTCCATACGCTAGAAATTACCCACCAGCCCAGTTGACTGTATTTCCAGTTCTTCTCTAAAAATAAAGGAAAAAATAGGAAATTGATAATTTTAGTAATCCCTATTGCCACTTTTAGCACCTTCTTGAATTCGAGCTTCTGATTAAATTATAAACATTTTCCCATTCTGTTGATCCTCTCTGGATCAGTTGTGCCACATTTTCATGGATTATCTCGACAATCTCACAGCCTTCTTTTGAGCTGTTCTCACAGGTTTCCAGTGGGATTTAAGTCCAGCTAACATGCAGGCCAGTTTCCAGAAATTCTCTAGCCACTCTGCTAGTATGAGGCAGTGTTATGCGTATCCAATTTCACCTCTCAAATGTGTAACTACCTGTTGTAACATCAAATCAACATAACTCCTACCAGTTAAAGTCGGTTGAATGGGAAGCATAAGAGTTTTTGTCGCGATCATAATACCTTCCCAGAAGATTACAGTCCCTTCCTTATATTTTGGTATAGATCTGGCAGCCTGAAGTCTAACTCTTCTTCTAGAGCTCGACGAAACTGAACGACGGTCCCCTAATCTAAAACCTACTATGGCTTCATCCGAAAAAATGAAATTTTGCCAATTTTCAATTGTACAGTTTTGGTGTTGGTGTACCAATTTAGCCGGTGAATTTTATTTTCCTGGACAGCTCAGGAACGAGTGTCTTCTGCTGTATAGCCCTCGAGCAAGAAGTTTTTTTTAGAATGGTTTTCACTGAAACACTCGCATCTGGTGCTTCCAGAAGTTCTAGCTCTGGGTAAAAAACATTAGAATTTCTTCTAGTAATTTAGAATGCAAAGCGATTCTGTTGTTCAGTTGTGATTCAACCACGATTTTGCCTTAGTCTGTTCTTAAAGGGTTCCTAATTCCAAATATCTTGCATACGTCTTTGATACAGCTCTCTGTGAAATGTTCTCCATCGCCACGTCTTTTTGGGACATTCCTTGTTCAATGAGAGCAAAGTTTACCGAAGTACCGATAAATCGAATACTTTAAAACACAATATTTAAAATCAGGCTAAAATTTTTTGCTCTCTTATTTATTTACACCACAAGAGCTTTATTTTCGCCAATTATAAGTTTTTTATCTACAAAATCTTTTATTCGCAAAAACACACTGATTCCATGTAAGTTTGGGTGTGCGTATACCAGTAAAAACCAAAGGACTCCGTTCTATAAAAACATAACTACAACCTAGCTTGAAAAAACATTGTATGACAAAAAGTTCAACTCAAGTTTAAAATAATGAACTGGTTGATAGGATAACCCTTGCAACTTTAATTAGAAAAAAACATAATTTTTATTGCTTATAAAAATTTACAACGTAAAAAAGTGTATGATTGTATAATTTCGACAAAGAATATCTTTTATGTAGGAAATTTTGTAAGAAAGTAGTTCCAAATACAAGATTTCAAGAATATGGTACAATAAAATTGACGAACCTGTGGTACCATGCTACTGGCTTATTATAATTTGAAAAAATTAATAATGTAGATGTGTTTGGAATAGACTATATCCTCATGTAAAATTTTAAGTATTTGTTTCTAACCCACAGACGCCAAGCAGTTGAATAACGAACATAAAATGTGTAATTTCTACATCAATGCTTGTTTTATCAATTTTTTACTTTAGTTTTTCGAATAATAAAAAAATGAATAAAGAAGTTTAGTGAATGAAAGTAACAAGCAACAAAATTGATTTAAATCTGGCGTTAAATTACCGAACTGGTAATATTTAAACCATGCAAATACACTGAAATTGCACCTCAAGAGATCTTAATCCTTCAGTTTAATATACATCGACTTAATTCCCCATAAACCCCGGCTATAAAACACTTTCGCCCGTTCTTCTTGCTACATCAATAGAAAAACAAAAAATCCTCTAAAGTCAGGTATTAATTAGACGCCTTTAGGAATAAGAAGTAGCAATAAAAATGAGTAGAAGCTGATTTATAATGCTCAAATAATTCTTCTTTATTTTCATTCGAAGTTATGGGCCATATTTCTCTGCTGCCAAATAAATTACGTAGAACGAGTAGTATTCAGCGCAACTATATTATAGTTAGTTGCGGAGGTCACCGAAGCACGGCGTTACAGTCGCGAATTTGCGCATCGTTTCAGGGAACTGAATTCTTTCCTTTTCCTCAGAATGTCTGGAAAAGGAAGTACGGAAGTAGAATAGTTTTTAAAAGTCTAATGGGAGAGATTGCATAAATATCCGGTTCGAAGGTCCAGTTTTGAGAAAGTCTAAAAACATTTCAAGAGTAAATTGAGTGGAAATATATATTATTAATATACTTATTTTATAAATATAATAGAATCTAAATTAGTAGATATAAAGTGATCGATAAAAACACTAATTTTAACAAGCGAAACGTGCCTCGAGTAGATTCGAATAAGACAATAAACAATTAGAGCAGATAGAGGTAGATATAAACATCTGTAGTTTGGAGGCTGATGTATTATTAAGCATAATATTTTAAAATACATAAATGCAGAGATATTTATAGAAAATATTGTAAATTGCAAGAATAATAAACAAAGGTTATAAATTAAAAGTATCTTACTATCGAAATTGTGTTTATTCTAGGGCTCCTTCATTCTAAACTATAGGAAGTTATCGGGATATATTATGGGATACAGAATAGAGTGACTTCCTAGTACTCCATATCAGGAACCATTAAATCGATTCAAAATCTAAGGTATTCATTAACTAACCCATAAATATACGGAACTACTAATTCGCAGTGAAGAATGCAATGTTCAAGAGTACCAATGTATGACCATACACTGGACTCAAAAAATAAATATGAATATTTCAGAACATATAATATTGAACAGGGTGAACAGCTTTTGAAAAAATGTTTTATTAGACAGCCGGCCAAGATGGGAACGTTAGTAGCAAAAAGATTGATGTGTGTTAGTCACGTTAATAAAATGTGGAAAGAGAAGACGAGCAGCTCTAGTGTGTAGTGGAGTAAAAATGGCATCAAACCATTCTAAATATTTAATTAATGTGTCTTCACCTTTCGCATTTCATGTCATCAATTTCGAAGTTATTGCGTATTTATTAATATATTGTCTTCATCTTTTTCCTTAGATAAGAGATATTCTGTTAATGAATTTCGGCTAACTATATTTCTACGGGAGATAAATGTATGATCAGGAATCTCTTCCAAAGCAATTACTCGATTTACGAATTTGCGTTTCCATTTTTTAATTAAATAAATGGAATGGAATAGGGAGCAGGCATTGGATATGAATGACTTCATTAAGGAAGCAATTACAGAAATAACAAGAGTGAACAGAGATAATATGAAAAATATTGGACCTGAATAAAGAAATATGAAGATGGCAGAAAATATGACACTAAAAAGGCTAGGATAAACATCATATGGAGGGATTTTATAAAGTCGGGTCTAGACTTGCTATAGAACACTGTTTGTAGCAAAATTATATAGCATGTTACTAAAAGCTGTTTGTAGCAGATTTCGTTGATATATAACTTACTCGATGTTATCCGTATAGAGTCGGTAAAGCTTGAAAAGATCAAAAGAAGTTATATCGCACTGCGATTTCAAACGCGTACAGACTTGTTATATTTTATGTCAACAACCGATCAGTAAGTAGCATGCGTCTTTGAGTAAAGTGCAAAATTAAGTTTTCTCTGTAAAAATGGAATAAAACGTGGGATAAACTTGCAAACTAATTGAATTATATAGATAAAAGGCCGGGGCCACGCATAGCCATTTGTAAAAAATAAACAAAAAAACATGTCGCTTGAAAGCAAATTGAGGAAGCTCTCAATTTGGGGAAAGACGAAGTCGAAAAAAAATTAAATATTTAATCGGACAATTTCAACAGGCCCAGAAGAACCAAATCAGGAACAGGTGCAGATGAAGTGTACCAGTCTAAATGGTTTGTGTTTCAAATGTTGAAGTTTCTACAGGACAGAAACAAACCAAGAAAAACAACAAAAGCATGCATTGAAAATGTAATATGTTTTTATTAATTTATTACTAAACAATGTAATTTGCGGCAGATTTTTGCAAACCTACTGCCAGACGTTCATTAATGAGTATTGCATCTCTTAATTTCGTGTCACTCTTGCGAATTTTAGGGCCAATTAAACTTAGCAATTGGTCGAAATCCAAACAGGGTAATCTAAAGAAGTTTTTGAACCTTCCCCTGTATGTCATAATCGATAGAACCGAAATCGTTCGTTTCAGATCTTCCAATAAATGAGTCTCACTATACTGACTTCTTGACCTCAGAGTGGGTCGAACCCAAAACCGCTTTTTCCTCGTTCTTTCCTTACTATTGGTAAGCAAAATTACGCACGCCGCTGCTGCAAGGAGTTGGTTTTATTCATCCATCTTGGCTGAACTCAGCTGTGGACGCGACTATGTTTTAAACAAAAGTTTCATAGCAGAGTTTTATAGCAAGTCTGGACACGGCTTAAGACAGGCTAGGATGTAAATGTTCGTAGCAAAAATACTGATGTGGGTTAGTTGCGTCAAACAAAAAAGTGTGGAATGAGAAAACGAGCAAGCTCTAAGCGACAAGTGTAGTATAGCAAAAATGGCATCAATCCATAAATATTGCTTTCTGTGGTAAATTGGTTCATAACTCCAAAAGACTCGTTATAATATCGTTTAGTTGAGTTTTAATATTCGATTTGAGGAATTTTGGACGAGAATCATCTAGTTTTCAATGAAACTATGTAGTTTTATATATAATTACTCACCTGATCACCCATATCGTAGCCGTTCGATTGAAAATTTGACTGCGGTATGCTCAACGACAAATCTACGTTTTCTGATCTCTGAAAAATATAAAAACAAAATCAGAAATTGGTTTATGTATACAAATAAATTTTATATTAATTTTTACATTGCGAGTACATACAAGTATGTAGTTTTATTATGAGTAGTTGCGATGTATTGGCTAGCAACTACATCGACGATTGCTAATGAAGACTTTGAAGCTAATCTCATAAATGCCAATTGACAGAAATATTGTTCAACTTAACGTCAAGAATATTGTACTTGTTATCCCCGAATTGACCCACTAGAACCATAGGCCAAGCTACATAGCTTATTCAATTAAGACCGTTAGGGTAATCGTGATGGCGTCAAAAGAGAAATTGTGAAGAATAAAAACACGAAGAAAATGAGAGGTCGAACAACTCGATCCGACCGTTAGTTTAGGAGAAAATAGGGAAAAGCCGGCCAAAGTGCAGTTTTTTCAAAAAAATCATAACTCTTATCTTTTGAGTTGTAGCGTAGATCCTCCAGCCAGTATTAGTTTTTAAAATAAATTTTATATGTGCAAAAAGCAGGCACTATCCGATACAAAGTATCCGATCTGTGACTATTTGAATTTTTTACTATGCAATTTTCCGGCAAGCCTGAATGCGACAGGTATAGTCCGATTTCATTTCGAAAGTAAAATTTTCATACTTCAAAACGTTCATCTTGGTTTTGCGATATTCTTATTTGTTGATGAGATCATGAAATACGCGCGAACAACAGTAGCATATAGCGACAATTTAAGGATTAATCAAATGATACACAGTACCTCGATTAATGAGAAATTAATCGATTAAGTCTTATATTTGTCTACTTGAAACTGACATACATTAATATAACCTCAAAATTATAAAATGCAAAGAAAATACACGTGTATTTTTCTAAAAATGGCTATTTTTATGGTTTCTTTGAGGTATTTAAAATTCAAATGGCCACAGATCCAAAACTATGCATCGGACAGATCCTACTTTTTGAACTTATGAAGTTTATATTAAAAACTATTTCTGTACGGAGTATCTACGCTAAAACTGTACTTTGGCCGGTTTTTCTTCTAAACTAACGGTCCGATCGAGCTGTTCGACGTCTCATTTTTATTCTCTATAATATCCTCCATTACGATTACTCTGACAGTTTTAGTTTTATAAACAAACAACTAAAAAGCGCGATTTTTGCATAAAATTGTTAATTACAAAGAACAGAGTAAAAACATCTCACTATATCATATAAAACTATTCTCCACTTCTAACACTTTTTACACAAAATGCTCACTCCAAATCTCTGTAGCTTGGCCTACCAGGTTATAATGACTAAGATAACTAAAAAATGTAACTAGGATCTTGTCAATACAAACGCTTCCTAAAGACCAAGGAGAGAGAGACCAAAAGAGAAAAGCCACAGATATTTGGCCACAGGAGGGCTGCTTTGAAGTAAAGGTTACCCCGGGACAATCACCGAAGGGAGGAATAAAGGTATTTTTAGTGGGTATACGAGATTAAACTGGAAGGGCGGTAATAGTTATTTATGTACCAAGGGTATAGATAGATGTTTATGCCCTGAGGGCGACGTCTTGTAAGTCGCCCGAGGGTATACACATCTGTTTATGCCCGCGGTACATACAAACTTTTATGTTATACTAGTTCGTCATTGCAATCCAATCTCAATACAAATCAGTATTTTTAAAATCCGGTTTGAATTAATAACATTGCCATTTTATCATAGTAGACACTATCGTTGCTAGGTGAATGTTGACAAACGTAAATGTCATAAAATCACAATAATTTTTATATGTGTCAAATTTTATGTTAATTCGTCAAAATAATGTTCATCGAATATTTACATATATTACTATATTCCGTTTGTAATTTCATTAATAAAGGTTATTAAATAAGTTAAACAAAAAAATATTTCTCTTTATGCCCGCGCGGGCCACAAAGTGAACTTTATGCCCGCACGGGCATAAAGTACGACATTAGATAGTTGGTAACTAAGCAATAAAAACAAAATAATGAACTAGTATGACATAAAAAAATATTTTGCTGTTATCAACAGACGCAATGGTTTTTTAATTATCTTTCAAGACATTTGTGTTGCATACAAGGTGTGGTCGTTAAATAACTGCTTATGAAAAAGTTTTATTTTGAGAATTATTCTATAATCGAATGCACCTCTTCAATGTACTCCCCTCCCTTCGCCGTACATCGTTTCATTCGTTTTTTCCATTGGTCAAAGCAATACTGGAAGTCTTCTTATGTAACAGCATTTAGAAGCTCCGCAAATTTTCGCTTCACCTCTTGCATCAAGTCGAACTGGGTTCCTTTTAAGGCAGACTTGATCTTCGGGAACAGAACAAAATCACATGATGCTAAATCGGGACAATAAGGCGCGTGTTCGAGCACTGAACAGATCTGTTGACGGACGAGCTATTGATCAGGGGTCAATTTTTTGGGACCCACTTCGTATATTTCTTCATATTCAATTTGTCATGTAAAGTTTCCTTATCGGAGTTTACGGTCTCAGCAATAATTCGAATGCTCATACGATGATCACCGCGCACAATTTCATTGCTTTTGGTCACTGTTTGCGGAGTTGAAACAGAGACAGGTAGACCTGGCCGTTCTTCATCTTCGGTGCTCTCTCGGCCTTCAGAAAACCGTTTATACTATTCGAAAACATGCGCACTAGATAGATAATTCTCACTTTAGGCAAATTTCAACAACTTATAGAATTCATATTGATCCGTTGCTCGTCTTTTGACACACATTGTTATCGGCTCGAGAAAAAAACACGTTTGTTTCTAGCCGCTATGGAAAACCTACTACTACAGCGAGAAAAACACTTTTTCCTATTCGAATAGTAAACACTTCCAGCTATCCAACGCTGCAATCGTTTCCCCTCCTACCCTTCTAGGAAGTTTTCTGCGCACGCAGTCTCGTTATTTAATAACCAGACCTCGTACATATATTTTATTATAATGAAGAGAACATCCAACAAGTCACACAGTTTGAATACTTAGGATACATGATTAATAAAGCATGGCATCTAGATCAGGAGATAAGATAAAGGATCGAACAGGCTTGGACAACATTCTCTTTCTTACAGACGAGAACTTGAGTTTCAGCGTCAGATGTAGGATGTAAAAATGCTGTACCTGGCTCGTTCTCCTGTACGGTACTGAACCATGGACGCTGAAAGTACCAATCATCAACAAAATCGAAGCCCTCGAATGTGGGTTTTGCGGCGAATTTTGAGGATATCTTGGGTTGATCACGTGAGAAATTAGGATGTTTTCAGAAAGGCGGGTCGACCAGAAAGAGAATTTTTCGAGAATATCAAGAAAAACTCAGAACTGGAAAGAACTGTCAACAGTAACCTGAAAATACTCCACACAAAAGAAAAATATCAAAACCTGGATAATACAAATGTACAATGGAAAAATATCAACGGCGATGATAAGACCTGCAAAGTCTATTCTGATTAAAGAGAAACGAAAGAAAAGCAAGAATGAATGAGAGAAAAAATTCGTTGTCTCATGGACAATCGAAGACTATTGAAAGGAAAACATGAACAAAGATGTAAATAATTACAGAAAAAGTCAGAACAGGAATCAGAATAGGAAAAAAAGTTCTATAAAAGATAGTGCGAGGAAATAGAAAATAGAACAACTAACAGTTAAGACACCATATTTTCAATATATATAAAAAAGTGAAAGAACTAACAGGCACACAAAAACGAAAACGACTCATGACATTATAATTATAACACAAATTGAAAAATAATAACCGAACTAGAAGAGAGGTTGGAGACCTGGATCCATGAACTCTTTGCAGATGATCGGCAGAAACTAGATTTGAATAAGATATAAGGAGATGAGGGCCCAGAAATAACTAAAGAAAAAGTAATATGTGCACTAAAAAGGATGAGGAACGGTAAGGCCCCAGGTTCAGACGAATTACGGGCAGAAATCCTCAAACTGGAGGATTCGATTCATATTTTGGTGGAGCTTTTCAATAGTATATATAAATCAGGAGAAATACCACAAGAATTGGTCTTTTTCTTGGACGTAATGTCTGAGAGGGGGGGGGGACATGTTTCAATGTGTAATTCTAAAGCAATCTCATTAGCTTCGACAAGAATACAATTAAAACCTTCATCTGAACGAGATGTTATAAAATGTACTATTAAACTGTTAAGATAGTCTAAACATAAATTTACATTCATAGTAGAACTTTGCATCGTTTTGCCGACTGTGAAATGCGTCACCGCTCCGTCAAAAATCGATCGAAATGATGATATGTACAGATTATAGGGACTTCCCCGAATCATTTATGGAAGTCCCTGTAACTCGTACATGGTTACGTGCCGCCCTCGCTTGAGTGATGTTGCTATTGTAGCCCTAGTGATTTGGTTATAGTTAAGTAAGAACAAAAATGATTCTGTTGCTGTTATTTCTGGTATACCTAAATATTCAATTGGTAATCTGAGCACCCCATACAAAGGCGCCACTTAAAAGAATAGAAAAAGCCATAGCCGTATTCACCAGAATGAAGCGAGTCTTATGTGGAAGAGATCTGAGTCTTGATAAAAGTTCGTCTTATGAGATGCTACGTGCTGTCTGTTCTGTTAAAATCGATACCAAGAGAGTGGAGGCCTTTGAACTATGGATGTATCGTAGGATGTTAAGGATATCATGAACGTAGAAAATCACAAATGCGTAGGTTTTAAGGATGAACAAAAACTGGTAATTGACAATTAAAGGGCGAAAATTGTGATACCTGAGACACATTATGAGAGGAGGAATATACCAATTACTACAAATAAATATACAGGGGAAAATTGTGGGAAACGATCTGTTGGAAGAAGACGAAGCTCATGGTTGAAAAATCTAAGAGAATGGTACAATTGCAACAACAATCAATTGTTCACGCCTGCAATCTCGAAAATACGTATAGCTCTTATGATCGCCAACCTTCGGAACAAAGATGGCACCTGAAGAAGAAGATCCAGAAGATAAAAATAGGATATCTCGGACACATACTGCGTGGAAAACGCTATCACTTCCAACTCCTTATTCTTCAAGGTAAAATTAAAGGAGAGAGAAGAGGCTTGGATAGAAAAAAATTATCGCGGCATAGAAATATTCCTCGATGGACGGGAATAAAAGACTTTCCAATACTACAAAACACTGGAATTAATAGAAACATATAAGAAAACGATGAACGGCTACACAGGAATTTGCATGGCACTGCAAGTAGAAAAGAAGGTGTGTGAAACCTCACTCTACCATTTACTGTTAGGTCCTAATTTAACAGTGCTGCTCAGTTTGTAATTATTATCAGTATGACGGTAGATTGTCTTTACTTGTAGGCTATTTGTAAAATGCACAAACTTTAAACATTAACTTTTTTAACAAAAAGTAATAATAAACATAGAGAGTGCTATTCATTCATAAACACGTTTATTTTTGCGGCCAACAATTCTAAACGCCAATAGTGAAAAAATGAATGAATTACAAAAAGTGAGGATGGTATTGTAGATACATGGCATTGCTAATTTCGGCTGTTTTTCTGACAAACTCTCTAGTCGTAATGGCGCTCGTATAAACAAACCACGTTTGACATTATTTATTACAATACTACGGCGTATTTAAAATGATCGTCGATCACACTCTGACGATATTTGCATCTCTCTTTATATGACAATTAAACAAGGACAAAACTACTAAATAGATTACTATTGACACATTAACAGGTACTGAAATTTTGAGCAATGTTGCCACTTTTAGTTATAACCATAAAGGTATCTAAGAATACAACAAATTCTTGTTTAAAATTTATATAAGAATATGTCTTTATTAAATAAAATTCACGTATTATTAATTAATTTTAAAAGCAGCGACTCAAATGCAGAAATTAGTATGACTTTTTTTATTTGCGTAACTTTTTAACAAATTTTCAATTAAACGTCTAATTTCTATTTTCCCACAACTAAAGAGGATTTGTAAATATGGCAAAGCAGTGGAAGTGTCCCGCAAGTGAGCTTAGAATGTGACTCAATATTTGGGGCAGGAAAAAGTCAAAACAAACATATCTATTTTATTTGTTAATCTGAGGTATAGTAGGATTAAAACGTCCAATGCTCTCACTTTTCTAAATATAAGTTTGTAAATTTAAAATACAAAGTAAACGGATAAATATATGAAATACAATAGCGATAAAAATTAGAGTACACAGAAAAAGATAAATAATAATCATCCGTTAAATTTATAGTTGCAGTCTTGTAATTTATTATCAATTTCATTACTTTAATGGTAGTATATATCACGTAAGAAAAATGGTTCTGTGCAAAGAGATATCTTTGTAATAACAAGTTGAAAATAACGTACATAACTCATTGGCGTGTTGTAAATAAAATAGTAAAAAAAGGTTTAACGCACGATTTAGATATTTTCCCAGAGAATTTTATAATAGAGAATAATTGTTACCACTGACGCGTTCAAAGCAAACAAAAATAACTTTCAAATCGCGTATATGGCGTAAAGTTAGATTAATTAACATTTTCAGTCCATTATATTTGCTTATTTTACAAAGGATTTAGTACCGGTATTTTCATACCGAGATTAACTCCATTTTATCGGGCGATTTAACTTGACAACTATGCTTGTTAGACACTTTGACATCGTTTAAAATCCATTCCCGATTAATAAATCGTCGTGATATGAATAAATTAAAAATGATTATGTAAACTGATGAAAGAACATCATACGCTTCATTATAGATTTATTGTTCCCATTATGAATGTAAATTCATTAATTTCTTGTCAAATTAGACTATCTTTCAAATCTCTGCAAACTAAAGTTGGGTTTATAGAACAAATAAAATAATATAGAAAGGAATAAATAAATTTATTCGGTTTACACATACAAATAAAATTACATAAGGAATATTGATTGGCCAATAGAAATAGGTCTTTGGCGCTATAAAGATCAACGTTTCAGTAGGTTTAAAAAGGTCTTCCAGCTACCAACGTTCTTTCCCAATAATAAAATAGGTAGGTATAACGAGTACCCCAGTTTCTATTTTACGTAATTTGATTACTTAAAAACCACAAAAATACGTGTTAAAATTGGGATTATGTGTACCAAACATGAAATAATCAAAAATAAACACTCCATATATAGATTCATATAATTTTACTTAAAATCTTTACCCTTGAACTATTGATACGGCCATGTTGAAAGTATAATAACAGGCTAGTAGAGAAACAGTTAATTTTTGATTATGCCCTCGTAAAATGAAATTTCGAGTTGTATACTAAACCCAGCATTCATTTAATTTCTCAAACATGTTATTTAAATTCCAACTTCTATTGTATACTGATGCAAGTTGGTCATCACTACGAATAATCATAGTAGTTAGAAGAGGACAATAATAGAAAAAAAAATGAAAGAACCTCACCTGCAGGGGTTCATTGTAACGTGAATAACGTGAGTAGGTTTTGTTTGTTTTAGGTATTATAATGAGAACCAGTTATTTCGAAAGAAGAAGGGGGAAACGTTAGATCATAAAAATTTCATTAGAAGTCAAATATAGAACGAGTTATTCCGCACCTTATATCTATTGATAATTCATAGTTTCATTTCTCGCCGGTTATTTCTTTTAACTTTGTTTCTTCAAAACTAATTTCTCTGACGTTGGTAGCACATGATTTCGCTAAGATGTGATAGTTATGATAGCCTCCTAGGTCAACTGTATGTGAATTTATTTATACTTTGAAAACGTATATCTCCAACCCTGTTCAACAGTATTAAAAACTGATAATTCGCGGACAACAACATTCCAGAAAAAAAAAGTCCTCTCAAATAAACGGTTTTAAAGATTAAAACTAACGTTTCCGCATCTGTGAGATGCCCTGAACATTATTCTATCATAAAATTGTCACTTGTATACACTTCGGAGGACATATCGCGCTAAGAAGCAAATTTTTTTCCAAAAATAACCAAAAATAAACGTTTTTAAGGATTAAAACTAACTTTTTCGCATTTGTGGCCCTGAACAATATTCTATCATAAAATTGTTACTTGTATACACTTCCGGGGATGTATCGTGCTAGCAAACCGAAATTTCTCCAAAAATAACCAAAAATTTAGTATATCTGGATTTATAGGATCCGCTGTACTCGCTCTAGTTAAGTGAAAATAAATAGGGTACATCTGTGAGACACCTTGAGCAATATTCAATCATAAAATTGATCAATTGTATACTTTCTGGAGGCTATATCGTGCTAACAAAATGAAATTTCTCCAAAAATGACAAAACTTTGGTACTTCTAGTACCATAGCACCCGTTGTACTGGGTTTAGTGAGCTGAATATCAATAGGGTGCATCTTTGAGACGCTCTGAATAATATCCAATCATAAAATTGGTCACTTGTATATACTCCGGAGGCTGTATAGTGCTAACAAACTGAAACTTCTCCAAAAATGACAAAAATATCGTACTTAAAGTACTGTAGCACCTGTTGTATTGGCTCTGGTGAGCTGAAAATCAATATGGTTCATCAGTAAGATGTCCTGAATAATATTCAATCATAAAATTGGTGACTTGTTGCTAACAAACTGAAATTTCTCAAAAAATGACAAAATGTCGTACTTCAAGTAGGTACCATAGCACCAGTTGTACTGGCTCTGGTGAGCTGAAAATCAATAGGATTCATCTGTGACATGTCCTTTACAATATTCCATCATAAAATGAGTGATTTATTGCACTCCAGAGGCTGTATCGTGCTAACAAGACATGTAAGGAAAAGTGGCCGACGACAACGACGACTACATACACACAGGATTTTTTTTCTAAAAACAGTTTTTTCGTGTTGTTCTTGATGGAAAACGTAAAAATAATCCAAAATTTTTTCAAAATTCCAACTTTTTTTGGGGTAAACCAATACTTTTCTCGCGTATTGGATAGGTTGGGCGGAAAAGTAAAAAGGCAAGACCAATAGTAATTCTATTATGGTAACAAGTATACGGAATTGTGATTATTTACAAACTAGATTTGATTATAATTTACACACGGTTTCAAATATGACTGAATTGATTAAGGTAAAAAGCTGTTTTCACAATGACTTCGTCATCACGTATTTTAGTCTTAGGCTGCAAATTTTTTCATCTGGGGTGCTAATACCATCAGTCTACTTAACGTGTATAAGTCCTTAATTGGAAGCAAAATACATAGACTATGGATCTATTTGTCACGAGACTGCCAACAAACTTTCTTAAATAGGTAACATCATTTAAGCATCAGCCTTAAGAATTGCTTTACGAGCCTGCAACAGTACACAGCATCCAAGCAGTATTCAATGAATCTCCACTTAAGTTACAATGTGAACTGTTAGCTCTAAATTACACATTTCCGGTAATTTTTAACAACACAGCGCATTCAAAATTTTATGAAGACAAATCAATAAAATTAGTATCATTCAGAGAGAGAATTAAAAGACATGAATTTAATTTTGAGCAGTTCAGTTTATCTAACACCACCACTATAACCATTCCTCCATGGAATATAAATCCTCCAGAAATAAATACACCCCTACGTTTCACCCAAAAAAAATCTACAATTACTTCATTAATTCAAAATAATTTTAAATATTTAAATTCCAAATCTCCTTAACATACAATTTTTATACGGACGCCTCCAAAAACAACAGACACGCAGGTGCCTATATAAGCCTGAGCATTAAATACACAATTCATATACCACACCACTGCAGCATATACACAGGAAAAACTATTGCTATTTTGGAAGCCCTAGGAAAGTATAATGAAATATCACAAAACAACTTCCTAATAGTTTCACACTCTTTAAGTTAAATGCATGGAACACAACAATTATAAACAAAACATCAAATCTTACAGATGGGAAAAACAGAATTTTACAAACTGCAGAGTCAACATAAAAAAGTCAGATTTCTTTGGGTTCCCTCACATGTGAGAATAAGAGATGCGGGGAAATTTGTGCTAAATAAAAACTACCTATTCCAAAATACTCTGGAAACGCTCTGTACACTCAGTATGTTTGAGAATATGGCAAAAATCACAGAAAATATTGAATGATGCTACTATCTACAGCAGGGTTAGGCTGATTAATCACGTGATTAAAATCACGATTAAAATCATTTGAATCGCTTGCTTTTTAAAATTAAAATCGTGATTCAGAATCAATTTTTTTCTTTTTTATTCAGAACTAGATAACAACATAATATAAAAGTTTTCTCAAAAATTAAAATAAGTATCAGCTTTTAGCAAAAACAACAAAAAAGAACATCATTCCAAATTCTTAAACTAAACGTAACACCTAAATTTTATTACTGTATATTTTCAGTCATTCATTTTCGTTATACAATTTAAACAAAAACACGAATTTTCCTCCTTTTTCTATTCCTAATCTGTTTCTAATATCCGAGTGTACAAGACCAAAAGAGCTAAATACGCGTTCTACTGAATCTGAAGAAGCAGTTGCACACTGGAACTGTTTTATTATTGGCAACTGTTTCAAGATTTCCGGCTTATCATTTTGTGATAACCACCATTGTAGTCCGTTTACATTTTTTATTACTTCGTCCGGAAACATAACTTGCTTAAATGGAGCACTGCGGGCATTTAACTTTATTACTAAAGGTAACAGTCCAGTGTTTTCATATAACTCCTTGTTTCTAAAGCTATATTCTTTTCTTCTGGTGTTAACTGGTATTTTGTTTTTTGTGGATTCAACATATACACTATAAAATGATATGGCGTTAGTGCTTGCTTATATCGATTATTAAATTGTTGTGTTTTTTGTAACGGTAATTACAGATTTATCAAAGATATATTGTAAATGTTTCCACTGCTCTACAGCATCTGCGATAGTAGCATTTTTCCTCTGCACAGTATCAAGAGCAACTGATATAGGTTTTAAAATGTTTAAATAATCTTGCGCTGAATGTTTAATCGCAATATTTGAAACTTTTTGGTAAATAGTGGAATCCATCTCCTTTTTATTTTCTTCACAGATTTTTAATATGATGTCCCACTGAGTGACATACATCTCTAAGCAGTCGCCAAGACTATTTCATCGCACATCGCTTGGAAGGACTAAAGCGCTGCCTCCTGCTTGACTGAATTTAGCTCTAGCCAAATGTTTATTTCGAAAATACTTAACAATTTGGACCACATGTTATTTAACGTCTTTAACTTGAAAGTCCTTGCACAGTAAATTAAAAATATGTGCAGAGCAGCCATAAGTTATAACTTTTGCGTTCGTTTTTTCTTCTAATGTTTTTCTCATAAGTGTCATATTTGCGGCATTGTCTGTCACAAAAGATTTTACGGTACACTTGTATTTTAATTCACATCAAGAAATCAGTTTACAAACTATTTGAGTTAAATATTCTGTAGTATGTGGATTTCCTGATGTGTCTATAGTTTCGTATAGGAGGGCTTGTCCATCTTCAGTGGTTATCGTTGCACATATCACTGGTTCGTTGTGCACGTTTGACAACCCATCAATTGACATATTTACGGACTGTCCTGACAGGGAGGAGAAACATTTTTCTTTTTCCTCTTCATACATTTCGTTCAAAAGACTTGTTGCTACCGTTTTTCTAGAGGGCGGTGTATAACCAAGCCTTAACAACTGAATGGCTTTTTTCACCTCTAAATTCTCAATACATCTGAAGCTCGAATTAGTAGGAAAAATAGCCTTTGCTATTTGTTTGTCAATTTTATGTTTTTCAGCAATTGAAGTCCGCATTACAAAATCACTCATGGTAGGCTGAGTTTCGATTGCTTTCTTTTTTTTGGACTGGCTCAAAAGTTGTTAGACTTGTTGGTACTTTCAGTGGAGTTTTTCTAACATATGAACTATCCGTCATGAGTAAACTACAACTTGGGGCAGATGATGTGCTAGCTAAACTGTCAAGCGACATTCGACTCTCTGGAAAGAGAAAAAACATAAGTGAAAATTGAAATTGATTAATTGATGATATATTGATATAGTATTGAATAATTGATTTTAAAATAAAGTGAAATAAAGTGAGATGTAAAAGCAAATTTATTTTTTAAGTTGGAAAAAATAAAAAATTAAGTAAGTGTAGAAGAGTAAAGATAATCTTTAATTAACCTGGGAAAGGTCGCGTTAAAAAAGTTACATTAAAGGCCACGTGTTAGATTTCACCTAACATTTAAAAACAATCCTATATGCCTAAAATCTTTATCCTAAAATATCTATAAATGAATACTTGAAAAATTATATCATCTTTGTTAAAAATAATATCTATCAAATTTTTTTTTAAATTATCTCAAAAATGTATCTTCTTCTTCTCATTGACTTTCAGACCTTAAGGTCCATAGTCTCCCTATTGGGATTTCTATCCTCATATTTACAGCAGCGGTGGCCAGCCGCTTGGCCAACCCTACTGCTTTAAATCAGTAGGGAGTTTGTGAATTCGGTAATTTAGTTTCTGCTCGGAAGTCTGTCCTTTGCTTCTTCTACTATTCTTTTCCATTCTTTCCGGTCTTTTGCTTTGTTCTTCCAGTCATTTATTCCAATTTCTTTAAAATCTTCTTCTACACAATCCAACCATCTAGTTTTCGGTCGTCTCCGTGCTCTTCGTCCTCGTCTTTTAGATTCCTGTATTTTCTTGACACAACTTTCATTACCTAGACGTTGTACATGTCCTGCCCACCTTAATTGTTTACTTCTTATTTCATTTGTTATTATTGGGCTATTGAATTTTTGATGAACTTCGTAGTTTCTTAATATTCTCCATACTCCATTTTCTTTAATTGGGCCCTATATTCTCCGTAGTATTCTCCTTTCCCAGATTTCTAATGTGTTTTCTTCTTTTTTTGATAAATTCCAGGTTTCTGCAGCGTAAGGAACGATTGGTCTAATTACAGTCTTGTATATTTTAATTTTTGTGTTTATAGACAATATCTTTGATTTAAATGTGTCTTTTAATGCATAGAAACATTTGTTACCCTATTGTATTCTGTTATTTATCAAAAATTTATCTACTTATAATATAATATGTATATATTTAAAAAATATTTCAAAATATCTCAGAATATATAATTAAAAATTAGACTATGTTACTTATAATTAATATTTGTGTCTCAAAACTTTCACTAAATTATTTCAAAAATAAAATATCAAGTGCTTGGAAAATCAATAAAAAACAAAAAATGTTAGGCAAAATCTAACCACGCGATCATTCCCGGGTTAATAATAAAAGTCTTTATTAAATATAAATAAAATTAAATTAATAATTTACTTACCTGTATGCCTCTCTTGATAATTACAAACATCGTGGTATGCTTTAAGTCTTTGGACTAACCGTTGAATAACTTTCTTGCACTTTCCTACACTCCAATTTATTTTGATTTGTTGTCTTAATATAGAACTGTCATATTGGGTCCTCTTTTCTTCCACTCATTTTACTTGATTTATATGTTTTCACTTAACTAACCTAACTAGCGAAATGCGTGAAATTGTTGGGCAACGTCAATTTATAGGTTGAGAAGGAAAACAAGCCTCGACAAGAATATTCTTGCAAAAAGCACAACAAACGCGTTCGTGCCTCACTCGGCAGTACTCGGCACTGTATAGTGAGTGTATAGGACAGAACGAAAACAAATCGCGACAAGAATTTTCTTGCAAGAAGCGCGACAAATGCGTTGTTACAAGTTTTTGAGCCACAAATTGTATTATAATTTTCAGACTTATACATTAAAATAATTAACAATAATTTCAAAGAATCAAAATGTTCAAATTTTATATTCAAATTTAAAAAATCAAATAAATCGTGATTATTTTAAAAAATCAATGGTTTTTTATTTTCTTAACAAAAATCAGATTTCGCCCAACCCTGGACATTCTATCTCCACGGAAATGATTGGTATTTCAAAATGTGTAGTAAAAATATATATGGTATCGGTCCAAAGTATACAGTGAAAAGGTCAAATTCAAACTACTCTCGTTAACAGACGAAAAATAACAAGCTATACATAAAAAACGCTACCAACGGATCTTAATTTAATTGTACAGCCAATTAGTATAGAACAAACTGTAGAATTTTAATTGTACTGTGCTGTTTTATTAATTACAACTCCGTAATTTGTTGCCGGCATTTCGACAAATGAAGCACTAATAGTTTTAGAGTGTGAAACGCATCAAAAACTCCCATGACTGCAGAAAATTTTCCAATTAGAGTCACTTATAAATTAGCTATACGTTCAATTTGATATGAAGAATTATTTGTCTAATGATGAAAATTTAATTAGTAGGTACAACAGAAGGACATTTGATACGATTTCCCGTCTATCTCACACTGAACAGGATTAACATAACAAAAAAAATGGTGTAAAACATTTCAAAACTATTGTCGAAACATAATCAGAGTGTTTTATTCATTGAAACAAAAATTAAAACCGGGAAAGAACCAACAATATGTAGGCAATTGAGTCACAAATAAAATGAGCCGCCGGTTGACTTTATCGGATAATTATAGGCGGTGAAAATTTAATGTTTATTCAACTTGGAAAAGTAGCGGTCTCTGTGCTCTTCAAATTTACAAAAAAATAATAGATACTGTAGGATACTAGTTTTTGGCGAAATTGCCATTTCAATTATTTAATGCAATTTAATATATATTTGAGTGTGGGGAATATCGTTCCTATTAACAATAAAGGAGTCTCCTTTATTGAACCTCTTTAACTAGAAGATAGCTTAGGAATGTTTGTAGTGAATGAATTTCCAGGTAATATCTTTTAATACCATTGTTAACCTTAGTAAATAGATTTAGCACTGTATATATTAAGACATTTTTATATTTTACCTTCATTCGTTTTGACAAAGCTACTGTGTTAGTGAAACGCGTCAACAAGTTTAAATTGAACATTAGTTCAAATATATGAAGATTTAAACAAACTATATTGTTTTATTTCATCGTTCAGTATGGATCTTCATCAAGTAAAAGCCTCATCTATTCAATTACTTTTTAAACCTAGTCTTTGGCTTTCTTCATTGACACATGTGCACTATCTGCTAACATCACGGTGTCATTCGCGTACCGGATATTGTTAATGGGAATTCCGTTTACTTTAATTCCTAAGGACAATCTGATATTGACGCGGATAAAACAACACGGGGTAGGGGAATGTAGTAATGAAAGGGACACTCTGTGTAATTATTTACAGCTTTCTTTTAAAGCATTGAACTACTGGCCGTCAGATGGCTGTATGAGTATGAACTTCAGACTTCTTGAAACTCGTGTTTTTCATCTATTAGTAAAAAGTTAGAAACGGTGTTTACAGTTTAGGAAGAAAAACATGGTGTATGTGAAATTAGACTACTTTTCATATAGGTGAGTAAATAACAATATTTTGTTTTATTATTTCGTGGAATTGTAGTGTATAGTGTTGTAAATAAACTGTTGTAACTTAACCTCAAAATGTGTGATTATGAAGGAAATAGTAGCATAAATTTAGCATGGATGTACTGTGTCTTGAAAAGGACAGTAACTATCGTATAGAAAGGGACAACGTCCCTTCCAATAAGATAGTGTCCCTTTCATTGCTTATGCAAAATACCGAATGAAATATGTCGAATGTAAATATTTTTTTATTTCCATTACAGTTCAGAATTAAAGCATGGAAACACAAAAGAAGAAAGTTAAAAGAACTAGAAAAACGTTCCACGAAATTGAGGAAGCGGTAAAGGAAGTAATACAACAAAATATGTCCATACGATCGGTGGCCAGACTGGTGCAAGAGGCTAGAACGCTTCCTACCGTTGATACATTTAAACACGAACCAAATATAGGCAACAGAAGGGTATTTTTTGAAGCAGAAGAACAACTACTTAGTAAATATCTAAAAACGGCGTCAAAAATGGCTCATGGTTTAACAATTACTCAAACAAGGCAATTGGCATTTCAGTACGCAAAAAAGTTATCAAAGAAAATGCCAGATATATGGAATGATAAAAAGCAAGCAGGACGGGATTGGCTTCGTGGTTTCATGGTCCGTCACCCTGAATTGTCTCTGAGACAACCAGAAGCAACGAGTTTATCGCGATCCACTTCATTTAATGCCACCAATGTCAAAATCTTTTATGATAACCTTCAATCTGCTTTGAAGAGGTACAATTTTACACCAGATCTAATTTATAATGCTGACCAAACCGGTCTCCTAACAGTAAGCAATCTCCCCAAAGTTATTACCAAAAAAGGTCTTAAACAGGTGGCTCAAGCTACTTCAGCCGAACGAGGGCAGTTGGTTACAATGCTTTTGTTAATATCGGCTACAGGAAATACAGTTCCTCCGGTCTTTGTTTCTCCTCGACAAAAATTTAAAGAAATAATGATTCAAGACGCTCCACCAAGCAGCCTCGGACTTGTTTACCCAAGTGGTTGGATGACGGAAGATAATTTCACGCTCGCTTTCGATCATTTTATTAAACACACCAAACCATCTAAACAGTCCCCAGTCTTGTTAATTCTTGACAACCACGAAAGCCATATTAACTGGGATGTTGTATGTGGAGCAGCAGATAACGGTGTAATCATTGTTACGTTCCCTCCACACATCAGCCACAGGCTTCAGCCTTTAGATGTGGCTGTATATGGTGCATTTAAAAGTTATTTTAAAGTAGCCCTTAACAACTGGATGGTGTCGAATCCCGGAAAAACGGTGAACATATATCACCTTCCAAGATTGGCGACGTTCGCATTTAATAATGCTGTGACGATTAATAATATTAAAAAAGGATTTGAGAAAACCGGCATTTATCCTTTTAATTCAAGTAATTCCACAGAAGAGGATTTTTTACCATCTTACGTTACTGATCGCCCACTTCAGACTGAAAATACCGATGAAACAGTTACTACTAACATACTAAGTCCTTCCCAAGCCAGTAAAGTATCAACCGAGCCTATTCCAAATCTACCATCCACCTCATCTGCTTCAAAAAATATAGGTACACCAGAATCAAAAACTTTGGTTGATAATCTTCAAGTAGATCAGGTATCATTAGAGCCAATTCAAAACTTACCATCAACTTCATGTTCCTCTGTAAATATTATTACTCCAGAATCAGTAAGGCCATTTCCTAAGGCACAGCTACGAACACAGTCAACTAAAGGCCGTAAAAAAGGATACTCAAGAATATTGACGGATACGCCCGAGAAAACCAAATTAGAGCAGGAACATTTGGAGAAGCAGATGAAGAAAGAACAAATATCAGAACGGAAAAAAGAAGCTGTAAAAAGAAAAATAACCGACGAGTGTGATGGAAAAATAAAAGAACGCAAAAAGACAGGTACCAACACAAAGGCTGTAGATGAGTATAATACAAAAAAAGAAGATAGTAAAAGAAAGTCGAAAATAGACGAATTCAGTGATAGTGACGTTTCTGTAAAATACGCAGACAGTGAAAGTGATAACGACGAAGAGTTTCAAGAAGAACAGCTAAACAATGTTAAAGTTAAATTTATGAAAAAGAAAAGCGCTTCGTTCCATTATGTTTATCCGGAAGTGGACGACATCGTTGATGTTCATATTAATGATATAGACCTGATCTTACCAGAACCTCGTTTTCAAACAGGATCAGAGCATATAAAAAGCCTTTATTCTTTCGCTGTTGATTTTACAGGAGTACAATTTTGTTAAAATAAATGTAATTTCATTTAAGAATTATCAATATATTGCATACTTGTACTAATATCTAGACTCCAACGTTTTGTATTTCATCCCAAGTTCAAACTCGCGGTGACGCGTTATTCAATAAAAAATTAGAAAATTAATGCCGTTGAATATACTAAAAATAGTGTTCATTATCTAGTTTTTTATTGAAAAACGCGTCTCCGCGAATTCGAACTTGGGGCGAAATAAAAAACGCCGGAATATACTTAATGTCCCTTTCATTACTACACATGCCCCTTTCAAAACAACATATGTTTTGAAAGGGGCATTCGCACGAACTAGTAGATTTTGATTTTTTTGACAATACATAATAATTTATGTTTATTTTTCATATTATAATAATAGCTCATTATGTTTCCTACAAACTTTGTTAAATAAAATACTTCAGCAACTATTTGTTTCTAAGTTATTTTCTATTTGCTGAAAATGCCCCTTTCATTACCACATTCCCCTATAGAATACACCCTTGGCAAATGCCTTTTTTAATTTCAAAATCTTCTGTTGTTTCAGCGTTTGTTAGCTGTTTCATTTTCTGCTTTTTGATGTCAATAAAGATTACCGATTAGGCTTAAATATTTTTTTCAATAGTCTCAAATGTCTAAGGTATGTTATAAGAAGACTGTGCTAACATTTTCAAATGCCTTCTCATAATCGATGAAATACATATTTTCTTTGATCCTGGCAGTTTTGAACCAATGTCTGGAGACTGAATGTGGCTTCTTTAGTTCCGAATCCGCTCTTAAAACTGAATTGAGTGACCCCACTTACTTCCTCAGGAAAAGTTTTATTAAACTAATTAGAGGATAATCTTTACACGTTCTTCAACTTTGGTCCTTGAAAATTATCTCTAAATAAATAGTGACTCCAAAAGCTTTCCCACGTACTCAGTATTTTTCTTTTAATGTGATGAATTTTGCGTCTGCGAATAATCCAATTAATTTTTTATAAAAACCCATCTTTAACTTTCACAACAACCTTTCTATTAGCAAAAAATATGTAATCGGTTTATTTGTCAATCCGATCCGATGCGTCTTAATCTAAATTGGCAAAACAATAAGAGTTAATTGGACATGAACAACCTGTCTAGTAACAGCGTTGTCAATTTAAGTTTTAGTATTTTTTCTGAAAAGCATAAATTCTTAGATAGAAAGCAGTGAAAGTTTCATGCACCTAATTAATTGTCCAGTTAATATGGAAATAATGTCATTTATGTAACGTAAAGCTAACAACTAATGATATTATGTTACAGATAATGTTACATCATTGTTTTAATAAAGATAAAATGTTCTAGAATCGTAAGGAGCTTTACGCGATAAGTAAAACTATTAATCTATTTAAAAATGTATAATTTAGCGGTTACTTAAAATACGAACGTGTTTTTATTTGCTCGACATTTATGTAATGAACACACAAATTAATTCTAGTCCACTTCCAGACGTCTAAATAAGTTGAAACTTTTTACAGGCATTTAGAACAAACTACAAAATAATAATTTATGTCTAACTTTTTCTACGTCGTTGATCCAACCAATGTCGTTTTACGAGCTTTTTGTTTCACAAATGTCAAAACAAGCAGTGACATTTGTAACCGAAAGCAAAGAAATGATATCAACAAAATAATTTAGTGCCCACAAATGACAATAATAATAAAGAGGAAAGAACATTTTTTGATGCAACTGAAATGGATACAAGTGCTGAAGATTTCACCAAATTTCAGAAACAAAAACAGACAATATGGTACCAGCACCACAACCATGTAATTATTTTACCAACGATTGAAACAAGTACAGGTTGAGAAAAGTTTTTTGTGCATCGCTGAAAGTTCATGTGCCCAGCGCTACAGGCGAAAGTCTAGTATCCAAGTGCCTATAGCTTTTAGCAGAAGAAAAGTCGGCACAACAAGGGGAAGCATGAGAAAACTCTTAGGTCGATAACCTGCCAAAAAAATACTTAAAAAGAAGTACAATCTCTCACAAAATGTAAAAAGTATTCAACCAAACACAATTAAGCATAGATCATGCAATAAATTCCTATATATAAATAAATATATACGTAAAAATGGCCAAGAGACTAAGTGACCAGAAAGTGACTGAACTAAAGGCAGAATTGGAAAATCGCGAGTTTGAAACGTCCAGTAAGAAGAGTGAGTTAGTAGAAAGACTCAAAGTAGCACTGGTAAGTGATGGCTTCGATCCAGAAATATTTTGATTCAATGACGAGGCTTCCACCTTAATCTCGTCAATTTCTGCCATGGGAGAGAAAATTTCAACGAACGTGAAAAACGATATTTCTAGTATAAAGAACCATATCTCTGCTAATATGGACGAGAAAATTTCAACTATGAAAAACTATGTTTCTGCTAATGTGAAGGATATTTCTGCCTTTAAGAACGATATATCTGCCGATATATTATCAATGTAAAACGACGTTGCCGCTGGCGTCGAAAATAAAATTTCGTCGCTAAAATCGGATATTGAGAATAAGATGCCAATTATGGAAAACCAGATGAACGAGAAAATCAAGGAGTTAGAAAGAAAAATGACAGATTCAAGAACTGAAGACACGCCAGCGGAAGAAAAGAATACCGAGCAAACAAAACCTTACAAGTCAGAAACACTCCCCAAGTAATAAGACATTGGTAGTTTTGCCCGAGTCAAGGCTCCAACTTTCGACGGAAAGACATCGTGGACCAATTATGTGAAACAGTTTGAGCAGCCGCTAGAGTGAATAATTGGTCCGACAGGGAGAAGGTAGTGAACTTTACCATCGCGCTTCGGGGAGAAGCCTTAGATGTGCTTCAGGCGATACCACTTGAAGAAACGAATGACTTCGAGCAGCTGAAGAAGAGGTTGGTCATGCGATATAGCCACGAAAGCAGAAACGTGACGAAACCCTTCAAGAGTATGAAGTGGATATTTCCCGACTCGTTCGATTCGCTTATCCATCAGCACCAGAGAATATGATGCAATGTCTGGCATCCAGGCCTTTATTGATGGCTTACGTGACCCCGATATGCAGAGGACGCTTGGATTAGCCCATCCCAAAACAATGGTCGATGCATTAATTGCTGCTCTTGAATACGAAGCACCCACGATGGCGTCGGGATAGAACAAAGGTAGGACCATGCAGGAAGAAAGTGACGATGACAGACTTTACCAGATCGTCAACATGTTGAAAGATATGGTCGACAAGAAGCCGAAGAAGATTAGGTGCTATAATTGTGGCGAGCTAGAAAATGTACGCAGTTCGTGCAAGCGTCCTACGAATCCTGCAAACCAAGAACCTCTTAAATGCAAAGCAGCCACGAATGATTCACGGTAGGACCATGCAGGAAGAAGGTGACGAAGACAGACTTGATCAGATCGTCAACTTGTTGAAAGGTATAGCAGGCAAGAAGCCGAATAAGATCAAATGCCAGAAGTGTGGTGAGCTAGAGCACCTACGCAGCCTGTCTAAGCATCCCAAGACTCCTGCAACCCAAGAATCCCAGTCACAGGGGAAATCAGACAGGGGTCAACATCGCGCTTATGTGAATCACCGAAAAGTAGACTTTCTGCCTAGACGGTCATGCCCACTGCAACAAGGCGGAATCTAGGAAAGCTGCAGTTTCAAGAACTACTATAGTCAATGAGGAATGGTCACCCACCAGGATCAGAGAAGATCAGAATGATCCTCACCTAAAGAAGATTCGACAATGGATGGAAGAAAATCGGCGACCTACATGGCAAGAAGTGTCAAGATTTTCACCGATACTCAAGGCATATTGGGCTCAGCGGGACTCCCTTGTCCTATTGAAAAGAATCCTTGAGAACGATGATGGTTCCGAGAAGAGAACACAGATAGTTATCCCAAGAATGAGGGTAGCAGAGGTACTGAGAAAGTTACACGACACTCCATCGGGAGGTCCTCTGAGAGTGAAGAAAACCCTTCAGCGGGTCTGTGAAAGGTTTTATTGGATGAAGAGCTCCGATGATGTGAAGGACTGGTGTAAGAAATGTACGACTTGTGCTACGAGTAATGGACCACATCGCAAAAGAAAGGCGCCCATGAAACAATATAATGTTGGAAGCCCTTTCGAAAGGATTGCTTTAGACATCGCTGGACCATTTCCGACGACAGAAAACGGTGGTAAATACATCCTGGTTGTAATGGATTATTTCACAAAGTGGGTGGAAATTTACGCTATCCCGAACCAACTGTCGCGGACGTATTGGTGAAAGAATTTATCAGCCGATATGGAGTGCCCTTGGCAGTCCACAGCGACCAGAGAAGAAATTTCGAAAGTCATCTATTCCAGGAGATTTGCGACAAGCTGGGAATGAAGAGGACCAGGACAACAGCATAACATCCACAGTTAGATGGAATGGTCGAGAGAATGAACAGGACTATTGGAACATACCTGTCCAAAGTAGTTTCCACCCATCAGAGAGATTGGGACCAGCATATTTCCCTATTTGCATAGGCTTATCGATCTGCCGTCAATGAGTCCACGCGTGAAACGCCTACGAAAATCCTGTTTGGACGTGAAATGAGGCTTCCTTACGACCTAGAATTTGGCTGTCGGCCTGGAGATCTAGATCTAGAAGGAGAAGACTACGTGATCCAATTGAGAAGAAGGCTGGACGATATTCATGAATTAGTTCGAACAAATCTTCAAATAGCCAGCGACAGAATGAAAAGTACACGCAGGCCACTGTATGCGGACGATCTCAATTCAGAAGATCCCGGATTCTGTTAATATTCTCATTGGTTCTTGAAGATGAAGGCCGTCCGCTTCGTGGAAATACCTCAAACCACCGAAAAACCTAGGCAATTGATAAAACACTATTTCCGTACGCCTGCTGGAGTTTTGTAAAAGTTTCTGTTGAAGTGTGCCCAAGTCTGAAGCAAAACTTGATAGCTAACTATTGCATTCATTTTAAAAACGCATTAGAAAAAAATTATTCACAAAAAAAATCGCCACGGACAACCAAAGGAGTTCAAACTCGTACTGAAGGGGTATCGCATGTTTCCCTGCTGTTCCTCGTCCCGCATTCCAAGTGTTGTCAGATCGAACGCTAAGTTGACAGTCCAAGCTCTCAGATATTCATGAAAAGGCAATAATGATTGAGTAACTCAAACATTAGCAATATCAGTTCAATCTGCCTCGAAATATGTAAGTAACGTAAATTCTGCTGTTCTTCAAATTGTTGCAGGAAGATTTTCACACAGTTTTCCAGATCAATATCCATAATAACTGAAACATATTTCTGTTGTATTTTAAACAACACAAAAACATTGTTTACTCCCCTTTTCAGTATAATTGGATTGCGCTAGTTATTAACAAATTGAGACAAAATCATTGTAGGTAATAATAAAAAAATAGTCCATAGTGTTTTTTCACTCCCAAATTTGCCTTCCACTAATTCATGCTAGATATCCTAAGAGGAAATCATTAAAAAGCAGATACATTTTTAATACATCTCTGTGTTTTTTACTCAGATGTAATTGTATACAACCAAGTTTACTTTAATTCTCGAACGAATTTCCATTTCACCATGTTACTAAGCCCCGAGAAAAACAGAATTAGAAAGACAGAGATAGAGAGATATTTATATTGACACATACATTATTCATTCTATTTACGGGCATTAATATTAATTCTCATCCCCCTCTGAATAGTCAGTCTGACAGGATGTCAGATTCGAGTGATTAATGTTACGATAAGGATAATTCTTGAATACTTAGCGAAATGCTAATTCATAATAACTTTCAGGATTAGTCAGTTTTGTTTCGAGAGTTAATGAATAAACGATGTTAATTTTGTTCATAAATATTTTGATTGTTCGTTTTAATCATGAAATAACAAATATTCAATCTTGAAATATATTATTTCAGTATTTTCAATATCTACTATAGTCTGTTTTTAAACTAAAAAGAGCACTTTAATAAACCAGAATCACACCAAAAAAAGTTACTAGATTGGAAGCGATGACATAAAATACTAGCCATAATAAACTCTCTTTTTAAACTAGGAGGACTGATTTGAATTTAAGTTGGCAATTCTGTAGATTCCTGATTGGTTGAATCACTGCCAGTTTTACACAACAGTTTTGACAAATATTATGATTGACAATTGTATAAATTGCAAACAAATAGTGTCCATTTTGTCTTTCTTGCATTCTTGTTATTGTTTTATTAAAATATAAAAACATTTCTTGTCAGGACTAATTTGAAAATGGTCTCAGATAATATTCCAAGTATTAGCAGACATTATTCGCTGTTGTTTGCCATTGTTAAATTTAGAAAGTCGTTTAACAATTCTTATCATATTGTACGCTTTATCTATAAAATCTACCTGACTTCCAATTTATATACAAATAAACATCAATGACGAATATTATGAAGGGACCACTTAAAAGACATTAAATTGAAGTAAAGGTGAAAGTTCACGTCTCTTGGAATCTATTTATTATTTACATCACATAAAATAATAAAGGATAATTATAGAATTACACAATTACATTACACAAATACCCCAATTTTCGTAGAAAAATCAAATGGTTTTTATCTCCTTATTCATTTAGTTAATAATAAAGAACACATTAATGTTATTTTGTTTTGTAAACTCGATTTTATATAGCATTATACATGTGCCACAATTTATTATTTTTAAATCCAAATTCAAAATATTGTGTTACCCTCGTACGTATTAGCAGTCTCACAACCTTGTAACTGTTTCTTATCAACCTTATCAACACAACTAGATTTTTCAAAAAAATTTGGTTGTTATCTTTTTGAACTTGAGTTACAAAAGCGAACGGCAGGTTTTCATTGAAGAGCATTCATGGGAGTGAATCAGGAATACATCACATAACCCTTGGCGCCATGCAATTTTGTCTTATATAATAAAAAATGGAAAAATAAGTAATTTGAAGATTATAGATTTTACCAAATTGAAAAACATAAAAAATCTAAAGTAAGAGGTGAGGCCAAACAATAAAAAGTTTATTTTAAAAAAAAGACAAAGATCATGCTTTCGTACAGATTTGAATATAGTAATTTTTATGACAATGGGAATAATACTCAATAGGTTCTTGATAAAATATTCAAATAAGAAATTGAAGTCACTTAATTCTTAATTGGTAAGTTATTCAAGACCTTAGATATGTTCAAAAAAATAAATACGGTGACCTTTCGGCACTATAGTAGTATAGTTTACCTTTAAAAAAAATTATAAATTTACATATTATATTGTATGAAAGTAACTTATTTCTGTAGGGATTTTAATTAATGTTCGTTACTAGAAATTAAAAAAATATCACAATAAATTTCTCCGGGATTTCACAATTAACAATTGGAGTATTGAAATTAAAATTAAAGAAAGATCTGGCCTGATTGTCTCTATAAGTAGGTCCCCCGACGCTCTGGAAAACTCTGTACACTTTTCTCCAAGCTTTCTCAGTCTCGCGAATAACTTCGCGTGGCTTGCAAAAGATAAATCGGCGACCACCCCAAATAAATTTCCTTTTCGGACTTGGGCGTGGAGTGTAGATTAGTATTCAGCTCAAGTTCTCAAAACAACACATAAAATCGTATCTTGTCCAACAAAGGTTAACCTAAGCTACCTTAAAACCCTAAAAAGAAAACTCTTTTTAATAAGCAAAAAAAACATTACTGATTGGGAGAAGACAAAAAAAAGGATGGATAAATCTACTTTGAAAAGTGAAATCTTAAGGAGGCCGCTCACCTTACTAGAAGGGTTTTCCACACAAATCACTAATTGGGAATGTCAAGGGCTTTTAATCGACCACCAAAAAAATTTCACCAGGTACAGGTAAAACCCCTCGTTTCTTTGATTGTACTCTCGCCCCTCCAAAAATATCCTATCCAAAGAAATTAAAAATCACTTTGTCTCACTCCCACCAACTAACAAATACCCTGTCCTTAACCAGTATTATTGGTGGCCTAACTACTAGGTACCAATAATTCAAACTAATAAGATTTGCCGAAAGACAGTGGCGTATCCCAAAACCAAAACGTTACAACCTTTAAAACTTTGCATGCGGAATGTACGTCGCCTGCTCTTCCCGGTAACTGCGTTTACAACGTTCTCAAGTTGTATGGCTTTCTCGCGCATCGTCAACTGCCAAAATTAATTTGCCAACCTGTATATGAAATCAGTTTACAGTACTTCCTTCCAGACAATATTAAAGACCCAATATGTCAAATAAAATTTGAAAGCAACCAACAGAAACTCTGAAACTGATACAAATATGGTTAGATTGAGGCAAAGTTGTGACACAATGTTCTGAATTTTCAGACTAAATGGCCTATTTTCAATCATGTGAAATTGCAACTTTTCCGCATTTTAATTTTCTTAGCACGAAACAAACAAAAATTTATAATTATGAAAACATTTTATTGTGCTAATATAGGATAAACTATGTATGAGAGGGTGTAATTATTACATAATATCATTTTACAGTACTTCCATCCAGACAATATTAGCTGTGCGTCGGTCGCAGTATTTGGAAAAAATTGAAAGTAAAGTTGATTGTGCACAAGTAACTTTCTTCAAACTCAACGAACTTAAACAGTTAATAGCTCAAAAGAAAGGGCTTGATCCACTGAGTGTTCTTAGATTTGTGTTGTTTTACTGGGTCTTTCGAAGCAGTTCTCTTGATTTAAAACCACAGAGGTGAAAATATTTCTAAATTAATTATTAAAAAGTTCTCAGTAGGACGTTAACGTTCTGTGGTATCTCACTTTTCCGTTTCGATTTTAGCTTGGACTGAAATTATTATTCTTACTGTATTCCTGAATGATGTCTTGATGGTCACGTCTACCTATCAACTACCCCTGAAGAAGGATTGAGCTGTTCTAAATGATAAAGCAATTGGAACCACTTTGTGGAATTGATGAACCGACTTTATCCTTCGAATCAAAGAAAATAACAAGTTCGCCAAATCAGTACTAAAACATTTAGCAACTGCCGTTCATTTTCCGGAAATTTTTGTTTTCTAATTTCTTTTTATAAATATCACTGGGATCTTTCTTAACTCTACAATAACTCTACTAACCGTTAATTAACAAGATTTTTTTGTAATCTTTCAACAATTTATTCTACAAATTAGATTTTGTTGCAATTGGTTTGAATTTCATCTAAATCACCAACTTCCTTACTATAAAAATAGCTATTAGGGGAGAAGCGGGGAATCATACGCAGCGGGCAATCATACGCATCTATCTATACATCCAGGCGTTCGTTGAATATCGCTGCTAATCGGATAGACCCATGGCATTAAGTATTTCCACCATCTCCGTTGCGGTTCTGTTCAGTTCCACACTTGTGTTTGTTAGACACAGACATTATTCACTTTTTGGCACTTTTATTATAATATTTGTGTGTAATTAAAATAAAGGTGCAGTATTTATACCTACTTATAAGTCATTCTAATTTTAGTGTGTGGAAGGACAAGTTTTTTCAAAAGTAAATGATGTGAATAAATCGTGGCAATATTGACTATATTTCTTGAAATAACTTAAAAGAATAATGGCGTCAAATCGGGTAATGATACGCGGATGCGTACCATTACCCGCGTAGTGTCCAAAAGTGATTTAAAATTTGTGTTATGATTCTTTATAATTAAAATGTTTTTCAGATGCCCAACAAGTAGAAGAGAAAAACGAATATCGCTGGTTGGACCGAGGAGACTCTACAGATAGCTCTGGATGCAATAGCTTCTGGCAGAAAAATACGAGAAGTTTCCAGGTCATTCATCATTCACGAGGCAACACTAAGAGCTCGTAGAAAAAAGAACGATAGGTCTGCTTCAAGATTGGGAAGACCTGCTACATTCTCATCTGAGACTGAAACTCAAATGGCAAATCACGTTCTTAAGTTGGCTAAATTGTGTCATGGATTGACTCCTGCGGAGTTACGAAAAATGTCAATATGCAGAGGCCAATGGAATACGACATGATTTTAATAAAATTCGTCAGGAAGCTGGAAAGGATTGGTTGCAGTTATTTCTTAAGAGAAACCCCAAAATCAGCTTAAGAAAACCTGAAGGAACTAGTGTGAATAGAATAACGGCTTTTTATGAAGAATATGTTAAACATTTTCTTTCAAACCTAGCAATCCTAATGAAGAAATATAAATTTGGACCAAGCAGAATGTTTAATATTGACAAGACAGGGATCTCAACTGTTCAGAAGCCTACTAAGAAGCTGAGACCAAAAGGTGTTACAGTTTGGATCAAAAATATCTTGGGAACGTGGAAAGAACGTCACTGCTATATGCGCAAAGAGTGATTCTGGGGGCTTTATTCCACCGCTCCTGATCTTTCCTCGGAAACGAATGGCTCCCACGTTGACGAAAAATGGGCCAGTCGAGGGAATTTATGCAGTTACCGATAATCGCTGGAGCGACGAAAAATGTTTCCTTCAGTGGTTGCAGCATTTCAAATTGTATGTAAATTCAAGTCCAGCAAATCATGTTCTGCTGCTTCTAACAACTATTATAGCCATTTTTTGGACCATTTAAATGCGCTTTCAATGAGGAGTGCGATATTTTTTTTACGAACTGGCCAGCAAGAGAAAATAACTTTTCCAGATTTGGCTGAAATATTCAACAATGCCTATGTTAAAATTGCGACTATGGGAAAGGTTATTTCAGGGTTTAGTTCATCTGAAATCTACCCCTTTAATCCAGATAAACTTTCAAAAGATTTTGAAGCCGCTAGCCAATATGTGCCTACTGTATCTGATGATTTGGGCTCTACAAATGATTTTGATCCCGGTCCGTCAACTTCACATGCTGCAGTCGGACCTCAAATGTGTCCAATAGAAAAATCAAAGGCAACAAATGGTTTAATAAGAGAAAAAGTTGGCATTGCCGTCATATTCTGGAAAAGGTAAAACTGAAAAAGGTACCAAAGGAAAGTCAGAGATATTAACGGCTAGACGTATGAAATCAATTCTCGAAGAAAAACAACAAAGAAAAAATAAAAATATTTCTGCTCGAGAAGCTAAGAATAAAAATATTAAAGCGAAAGTGGGAATACGCAAAAACTAAAGAAATATGGAATTAGACACTGATACTTCCGAGGACGATGAAATTGACGAAAAAGATCTTGTTAATGATGACGAAGTGGATGACATGGATTTGGTTTCTAACAAGAACGACCATTGTTTGTTGCGGGGGGTGTGTGCATGCCGAATGCAGTGAGCAAGACTCTGCCACTAACTACGAATGCGACTTTTCTCGTAAAAAATCTTGTGCGAAAAGGAACCTTGTTGCGAACTTTTAACTTGTGAAATGTATTTTATGTTCTTGTTTTTGATATATTTCAAATAATTATAAGTTTTCTGTTCAGAAGTTTTAATATTTTGTACTGTTTTTTCAATAAATAAGATTTATAGAAACAATTTTATTTGCGTATCATTACCCGGCACAACGCGTATCATTATCCGCCGTGGCGGATAATGGTACGCAAAGCACAAAACTTGGTTTTAGCTATTTTTCTAAAGACTCCTTTAATTTAGAAAAAATTAAAGATGGCTATGTTAACGGGAACATATCAATAAACAATCGTGTTAAAGCTGTAGTTTTTAGGGATTAAAATATCTAGTCTAGGACAAATATGGCTTAGGTGCGTACCGTTCCCCTCCTTTCCCCTACCTAGACTATTTTTAGGTACATTCAAAGCTTTACAGAAAATTTCGTGGCGGATAGGTATCTGTTTTTTCTTTCAGATATAATTTTGTTTTACAATATGTTGTATCGGTATAGTCTGATTATGTTGTCCGATTAGGCTATTCTCTCAAATCTATCCTAGGTTTTCTAAGAACTCACAGATCAATAAACCCTGAAATGTATCGAACTTAGCCTTCATCCACACTAACTTAATGTTTGCAATCTTAAAATATTTTTTCGTATCATAACTCTTGAAATTTCCTCAAATCGAATCTGACAATATTGTTCATTCAGTCATTCACCTCGGTTAACACCAAGTCTCTTGTATTACGTTCGTGAGTAAATTGTTACCTTTTTTTCACCATTCTTTTGACTAACGACGTTTTTTAAGCACCAACACGATAGTTCTAGCAAATCTTAGTCCGACATTTCCAACAATGCAACACTAAGTAGACAGAGGTCGTGCTCATGCGACAATATTGACGCTTGTGAGCTGTCAATATTATTGTGCAATAAATATTCATCGTTTGGGTTCGAAGGGTCATACAATAATATTATTGACCGTCTAGGGGCCGCCCAACTTATTCCTTAAATATAAAAGTGAATTTATATTTCTCCTAATAATAAAAAAATGTCCACACATAACAAAATTAAGTTCATCAGATGACTACTCCCATTTTATTATTATCACCTCGCAAATTATCACTTTTGTTAAAGAGAGCAACAAAATCCTGATGAAACATTCCACATAACTGATATCGTTAAGAATCCAGCCAAAAGAGAAGCGTAAGAAAATAAAAACGAGAAAGTAACAAATAGTTGGAGCATATTATAAAAGGGCCATGAAGGCAATAACTTCTCCTCGCAAGAATAACGACGACATGTTAAATTAAAAGACATTACATTGGGTTATTTTCGAGCAGTAAATCTTTTTATATGAGTGTTTTCGTTGCTATAAAGTCAGAACGGGGCTGAAAGGTGGGCTTACAATTCGTTGAAAATGATTCATTTTATGTGTGGGGGTCGTTTTTATGAACATTAACATTACAACGACAAAAAATTATGTAACAATATAAAAATTTTGTACATAACTAGACACTACTTTTTTCGGTCTGCTGCGTTTAATATTATATTGTAAATATATACTTTTATGTAATACAAGCTGAAAACACCCAATACGCTGGTATTTTTTTTCTATTTATATTTTTATTCCTTTGTATTCAACGCTGGGATACTATTGATGATATATTTCCATGGACATGAAAAAACAGTTAATCAATTTGTGATTTGGACAATGTGTCTGTGGTTTTCGAGGACGGCATTATCTTAAACAGCTATTTTACTTATCTAGAAAGTAGTTTGAGTGAAAGGAATGCAAATAATCAATTCCGTGTTACAGAGTTCTTTAATAGTATAGAGAGTATCGAAAATCAAGACCAGGGTTGCTCATACGGTCTTTCGCGAGAACTTTTTGAGACGATCTCGGGAAATACTGGCCTTGGCCAATATGGATCGATTCCCAATTTTGTTTGATGATCTTCTACCAGCGACGAAAGGCGGCATTTGTCAAAGAAAAACCAGGGCGCGCGACGTCTTTGATTCCAGCCGATTCTTCGGGCGGCTTGTTTGGCAGCACGGTAACAGGCCATGCCGAAACTAGGGATCGATTTCATACTAAAATTATAGTATTTATACAATAATATTAACGTCTAGACTATATAATATGCACATCTAAGGATAGTACCCTAAAATACTATAATTTAGATTTTGCTTGCGATTGCTTAGTTTTACCTCATGAATATTTCGACCCTATTATCCTCCGCAGTACATCAATTATTGTACCACACTTTTTTATGAGTAAAGAAAAGAAAGAAGATTTCCACTTCCAGTCTCGGAAATTGTAAATCTTAATCTTGCTCCTTCCATTCTCATTCGAAATTCAAATAACAATTGTTCGCGAGTTTTTGTGTAAAATAATACGTTTTTAGTGTTTTAATTATGGAAAGGGAAAGTGATGGTCACGAAAATGTCGATGAACTAAGATACGAAACCAACTAGCACACAATCCATAGATGCTATTTTGTTAAAATTAGTAACATGTCTTGAGATCTACATGTGTACTATGTTGTACGAAAATTTCATGTTATTTAAAACATTTCAAAAGATTTTTTACACGAATGAAAAAAAAGTGTCAAAAATATTTGTGCAGTTAATTTGGAATACCACCAATTATGAATATTCCAAAATACCTGCACATGTTTTTTATTAGAAAAATAATTGAATAATTGCTAGAAAAGTAACCAAATATTTATTTTAAAGTAAACTAGATAGGTACATGATTTAGAATAATCGCATACATATGTTCTGGCGTCATATTCGGCTCACTCACAGTGCACCTATGATTCACATGTGAGGCATTGAACCCACCATTCTCCCCTTGTATCTTCGCTAAATTTGCCATCGCAGAAAAAACATAAACTCTCGATGTTCTGGCATTTTATACAAATTAAATTCCGAAGCTAGTTCTTCTGAAGAATTTGAATTATTTAAGTTCGTGTTAGATTCGCTATCTGTTTCTATATCTTCTGATTTTTGTTATCTTTTTCCTTTCATAATTTTTACTGCTTTTTCAACTGTCCTTATAGTTTTATTCAAAGTTAATTTGACCACTTTATTTGGTGTTTTTTTTTCTTTGCTGTCTCGTCAAGTTCTTTTTTGTATGGAGAACTAGAGACAATTGTTGATTTTGTTGCTTCCCGACATCTATTAGAGCTTCGCTTCTTTGGTAATGGAACTAGTGGCGTCACGAACATATCAGAGCTACAGGCTAACTGTTGTATATCTGATTCTTTTGGAACACTTTTTAAAGAGGGACCCGGAATTTCCAGTTCTACAGAACTACAGATTGTTCTATTTCGGGTTCGGCTACATTGCAAGAACACTTTGGATATTGGTAATAAACCCGTTCAAATCTGGGTCAACAAAAATCGGTAAGGAATGGCTTTGGAGAATAGCAATTTGGCCATGAGTGAGGCTGTTTGATCTCGTTATAGTGATGAACACCGTTTTTTGAGTAACTTTTTTGACAAGATACCTAAGCTTTCTGTTCATTACTGTCGGCGTGATTCCATGAAACTGTATCTTGAATATACCTTTACCTCTAAGATGGATCGGTAGAAAATTTATAGGTCGGTTTGTCAAAATGAAAAATGTTCCCCTCTTAGCATAAACATTTTTTAAGAGTATTATTTAAAGAAAAAATTTGGTCCTAGATCAGCAGAAAAAGATCAATGCAATACTTGTTTTTCATTTAAGTAAGGAAACGTTTCCGAAGAGAAATATGCTAGTCATATAAAAAGACAAGACAAAGCAAGAAAATGCAAATCAAATGATAAAGAGAAAGCAGAAAACGGCGAGTGTGTGGTTTTGACCTTGGATCCCCAGGCAGAAAAGTTGTGTCCCATGAATCTTGCTGGACAGCTATACTTTAAAACAAAACTTTTCTGTCACAACTTTACGATATTTGATTTGAAGTCAAAATATGTGTGTTGCTATTAGTTTAGCAAATATCAACATAACCAGTTAAAAGCTTCTATATTTACAAGCTGCATTATTGATTATATTACGGAAAATTGCCTCGACAAGAAGATATAACGAGAAAACCTACTAGCCCTTAGTGCTCGCTATAGATTTGCGGGTTGTCTCACGTGGTACAACCCGTACTCGCCAGTCGACTAGCTTCGAGTCGAAGAAGGGGTGTATCCTTCAAAAAAATTATAAAGTTTTCAAAAAGGGCGCCAGAGAAGTTTTGGCAAGCACCCAAGACTTCTTAAGTTAGCCCACAACTCCTCAGTGGGTTAACAACACTAACTACACACTCCAAAGGTTAAACTGATAGGTAAGTTATTATGTAAAAAATAAAAGTCAGCAAGTATCTCCTGATTGAAGTGTTTACCTATTCACTTTGGACCATAGGTCTCTTTTCAAAGTATTTATTACAAGTTTACAACAAAAATGTCCCAAATAATATCTGAACTCAGCTGAAGGCTGTAGACTCAGAATGTAGTTAGGTTGAAGGCCGGAATCTATATAAAAAGTTAAATCGCAAACTAAATTATCAGTTACAGCGAAGTCACAGCTTAAATAAATAACAACAAGCATGTTCTATAAATTCTGAGCAGAGCTGAAGACTTCAAACTCAGGGTGCAGAAGAGTTGAGGGCCCCAAACTACACTGATGTCACAAATCTACAATTATAGAGAAACGACCAAATGGTTCATGTACAATTTCTCAAAATACAATGAAAAATCTAATCCCAAAAATTACCAATGTCACAGTTACATGGGTTCACACTTCCGCAATTTATACGAATATGAATATAAATATAAATGAATGCATAAGCATAAAATTTAAATAGCAAACGAGCTTAGTGTTGCTACAAGAAAATATGAATCGAAATTATGTACGGCGCAAAATTATTTACATAAAATCGTCAGAGTTCGAAAACTTAACTAACTAACGCAGTACCCAGGTACGTACCGTAGTATCCTAGCGTTCAGAGCCAACAGCCCAATATTTTAAACTATGAAGCAAATTATTACAATTTTAAATACAAAGTGAAAAGTGAATTTATACTAATTGCCGCAAAAAGAGAGAAATAAAAACTTTACATAAAAAAATTGTGAAATGTGACGGATAAAGGTGAATGTACAAATAAATGTATGAAGAATAAAAAGGAAAACTGTTCACTTATCCTTCTTCCGGACCCAGAACAGCAGCTGAAGTCGCTCCAGAATATTCCAGCTCTGCTGGAACTGGTCTCACTGACTCCTTGAGCTTCAATCAGCGAATTAACATCCACATAAAAAACCCCCCTTGATAATGAATCCTACAAACAAACGCCGTCTACAGAAATTTACCACGTATTTCCTAATTCCACCAATTCTACTGGTATCCTTGGTCATCGGCCCTTCCTGGACCAGTAGATTAACGGGTCAGACCTGCCAGCTGTTAACTTACGCGTATTTTCTTCCCCTACGTAGAATTTGTCAGGATTTTCCGTGAAACAACGTTATGGCTCCCAGAGCACATGCAAAATTTTACAGTAGAAATGTGTGTTTACACGTTGACGGCACATGGAGGACTGAATACTTCGCGCAGTCAGCGCTATGAATTCTCCCCGTCGACAAGCTTGCCAAAATTAAACCTCCGACAGCTCAGCGAATTTTTCGCGTTACAAAGATACCCATTGTAATATATACTGATGGTTGCGGCTATCAAAATAGGAATCAGGTGTTGTCTAATGCAATGCTCAATTCATCCATTCAACATAAAGTAACAATTTATTATAAATATTTAGAATCAGGTCACACTCAAGTGGGATGTGACTAATTATGCAACTATTACAAAAGAAGCAAGGTTGAATCCTAAACCCTATGATGTGAAAATATTGGATTTTTCTTTTTTTAAAGATTATTCCCAGTCTAACATTTAAGATACTCGAGTATCCGCCCTCGTAGAATGGCATCCGATCCGGTCATAATCGTTTTTCAAATATTATATTCAAAATCAGTCAGAAACTTTTTGTTTAGTAGTCTTGGACAGCCAAAATGTATGTATTCACTCTTCAGGGAAGCAAGAAGTAAAAAATAAATATCTACATTATAACAATTAGGGTTGAAATTTTTTCAAAAACATTCATGATTTCATCTATATACTACAATATAAATGTTTTCATTTATTGTTGAAATTTTGGATAAAAATGTTTTTGTTGTATAATCATCTGGGTCACGTAACTCTAAATTAAACCGTGTGCTTTATTACAACTTTAGCTAATCTCAATCAACAAGGACGTTACACAAATTAGAAAAGTTACCCAATTCTAACATCAGGTGTCGGAACATTTTCAATTTCGACCTCTTTCCTCTAATAACTGGATTTATTTCGCGACTACATTTTGTGAAAAGTTTAAGCTTAGGGCCAAATTACTTTCAGGTACCAGTGGCATCGACAATAACTTTTCCAAAAAGTAAAATCGGTATTCCATTTATAATTAAAAAAAAAGAAAAGCATTGAACATAAAATTATATAACACTTTCTATAGTTTGTTCAAGCAAGGGTAGAGCGTTTTCTGAATGTGGTGAAATAACCATACCAAAAATGACAGAGGCAGAGAGCTCTGTGATGTTCGTCATGAGTGGCTCCAAGTCCTCCGTTACAAAAAAGTTACTGAATTCAGAATGAAGGTGGGAGAAGAAATTGTTGCACTGGTATATTTAAAATTGTTTATGATGTTTCAAGTTCACGTTTGTAGTATCAATTATATCAAAAGGAGGTTGGAAAATTTTAAGGCTCAGAAATAGTCGTTACCAGATATCTTTTTTGATCCAGATGATTATGAGAAGTGGTTAATAGATATGTCAGTGGGAGTTGGGAGTAGAGTAGATAAGAATACACAGAATACAGGATAGATGACACATAACACATAATGGATGACACATGATAGTTTACACAGAATATATGACACATAATGGATGACAAATTAGATGGAACACATGATGGATGATAGATGATACAGAAGACATGATGGATGATACAGAACAAATGATGGATGACAGATGACACATAATGGATAATCGATTACATAGAACCCAGAAAATAGGTGACACATGACATTTCCGGTCACACTCCCACCACTGTTCGCATCACTTTCGTCCCAGAAGTAGCGTAGATTATCTACTGAGTAGGCTTTTTATAGAGTTGCCTAATGTACCTTTGGATATTCAGGTAATCAAAGAGTCAAGAAATGACGAAAGATCTACTGGATTCCATCTTCATGGCTAAAAGAGTGTTAAAATGTTCTAAAAACGATTATTAATAATGGTAATGAACGTCTCAATCTTTGTCCAATGCCTTTTATTAATTAGACAAAGTTTTCTATTGGAAATTATTTTTTATATTTCTGCTATTTTATATTGATGATAGTGATCGACTATCAAAAAACAGGCAATGAAGGTATTATTATCAACTACTGCACTGGTACTTGGTTCGGTTTCATTTTCGTATTCAATCAAATTATTTATAGAAGTGTGGTTGATAGGAACATTTTAGTTGATTCATAGTCTCTTACATTATTTATAATCACACGTTTCCATTAAAACACTTGCTCTCGCTCGAAATAACCCTCCAATTCTGAAATTCACTCATTAAAATGCTGTCGCACATTTGGATTTGAGATTATTAGAAGCAGGACATATTTGTTTTTCTGTATATTACAAAGTATGTTGCTCAAAAATAACAAAGTTTATATTATATAATAAGCTTGCGATTAATGATAATCATTATAAGTTATGATAATTTCTTAAATATGGTGGTCAACATCTTTCACAGCAGTTAACATCTCTAATTCAAAAAATCGTCTACCAACACTATCCGTATGTTTAAAAAGAAAGACAAGAAATTGCCCTCAAATTACAGAGGTATAAATATTCTCGTCTTTAGTAGACGAACAGCAAGGATTTAGATCGGGCAGATCATGCACGGATGCGGTTTTTATCATAAGAATGATAACAGAGAAATCAATTGAATACATAGCATACATGTGTTTCATTGATTTGGGAAAAGCGTTCGATCGTGAACATTATACACTTGCTTGTATGGTGAAATAAAAATATTAAAATAGAAACCAAATCAAGAATTTAGAAGGTAATAGTAAGATCAACCATGACATACATCGAAGAAACTCGACCCGACAGAACGAAAACAAGACAGCTATCAGAAACAACATAAATGAGGATACTTCGCAGAATAACGAGAAAAACGCTCGTGGGCAGCGATAAAAGCGAAAATATAAGAGGAATAGGAAGATGGAATGGAACGAGCATATCAGTAGAATGGACGACAGAATAGTGAGAACTGCACGCGACAAATCTCTATTAGGTCGCAGTAGTTTTGGGCGCCATCGAAAACGATGGAGCGACAACTTACCAGTGTAGGCAGAGAAACTTCGAAAAGAAACAGGCATAAATATACTAAAAGAAGAAGTAAAGTTATGATAATATTTCAACGGTATTTAAACAATTATTATTATCAGATTTTGGAGCACTGGCGAGACATACTCAATGAGACCCACTGTATAGCAGCTTTTACCTGAACTATAATAACGAAAGTTGTGTAAATCACATTCGCAGTGATCTTTATAGCGATTTTTAATTTCCCCTAAAATGTTTTCTTACCTTTTAGCGAAATGACACGGCTTGTCATCATACAGTTCGATCCGACCTGACATTTAATAATGTGGATATTGACAGATTTTACTTGTTCAGTGATATTTAGTCAAAAGTACAAAGAAAAACCTGAAACTAGGACGCTATTTAGCATTTTCGATAACAGAACTACCTGTAATGCCTCATTAATATTTTGTAGCGGAAATAAAAAGATAGTAGTAACAAAAAGTAAAGATAATTTATATTGTTTACCAAAGAGATAACACGTTGAGTTTTTTAACTTGCGATTGTTTGCGATAGGCTAATAAGTACATAGTTATTATTTATTTCTTAAATGTAGAATAAAATTATGATGTTTTACGAGGTCAGTGGCCTTTTGGTTGTTAATAAAATGAGGTAGACATTAAACAAAAACGTCATAAAGTTATATAATTAAAACAATAAGTTTTTCAAGTACACAGAATTAGAAGAACTATTTGACCAATCTAATATAAGGAGTATAACCAAAGAGAAAGACGCTCAGATGAATAGGAAACTTAAACGACATGAAAGGTGACAGGGGACCAAAAACATTTAAACTTCGATTGCGATTGTAAGCGATAGGCTAATAAGTACAAAGTTATTATTATTTATTTCTTAAAAGTAGAGTAAAATTATGATGTTTAGGAGGTCAGTGGCCTTTTGGTTGTTAATAAAATGAGGTGGACGTTAAACAAAAGCGTCATAAAGTTATATAATTAAAACAATAAGTTTTTCAAGTACACAGAATTATAAGAACTATTTGACCAATCTAATATAAGGAGTATAACCAAAGAGAAAGACGCTCAGATGAATAGGAAACTTAAACAACATGAAAGATGACAGAGGACCAAAAACATTTAAACTTCGATTGCGATTGTAAGCGATAGGCTAATAAGTACAAAGTTATTATTATTTATTTCTTAAAAGTAAAATAAAATCATGATGTTTTATGTCAGTAGCCTTTTGGTTGTTAATAAAATGAGGTAGACGTTAAACAAAAGCTTCATAAAGTTATATAATTCAAACAATAAGTTTGTCAAGTATACAGAATTATAAGAACTATTTGACCAATCTAATATTGAAGTATAGCGAAAGATATGAATGCTAAGATGAAAAGGAAACTTAAACAATATGAAAGGTGACAGAGGACCAAAAACATTTAAACTTCGATTGCGATTGTATGCGATAGGCTAATAAGTACAAAGTTATTATTATTTATTTCTTAAAAGTAAAACAAAATCATGATGTTTTATGAGGTCAAGTAGCCTATTGGTTGTTAATAAAATGAGGTAGACGTTAAACAAAAGCTTCATAAAGTTATATAATTAAAACAATAAGTTTTTCAAGAATACATAATTATAAGAACTATTTTACCAATCTAATATTAGGAGTATAGCGAAAGAGAAGGATGCTAAGATGAATAGGAAACTTAAACAATATGGAAGGCGACAGAGGTCCGAACAAATTTAAAAAACTTCTTCCGAACATATTAAACCTTAACTAACAATGTGGTCTGGTCTGGTAGACTACGCTATAAACAAAATGTCCCCCATCTTTCAGGTGATAACGCTCCCTGACCTATCACACCACCTAATCTTCTACCTAATGGTGCAGAAGTCGTCATTGCATATGTTTCATTTGTAGACGAAACAGAAGCGCTGTTCAGTTGGCCGTAGTTCACCAGACAGTATCTGAATGGTTAGATAATTGATTTCGCGCAATTTAATATGGCCGGTTCCGTTTGGAGACCAATATTTAGAAGAAACTGTTCTTAAGTGGTACAGTGAACTCAACTATATTGCCAGTGATATAGACAGTGAGAATGGCATAAAAAAATATTTATTATATTTGATTGTCAACAACTTGTGCCCGAACATGTCAAAAATTTTCCATAAGTCATTCTCCGCAGTAATTTTCAAGTTCTCCCAAGTATCATCCGTATATAAAATAGCGGTATCATCCGCAAAACTCAATAAATTACCAGAAAACTGTGAGGTTAACATGTTATTAGGGCATATTGTAAACAATACTGGACCCAGTTCCTGTGGCAAGCCATAGTTAACTACTTGTTCGTCACTTAAGGATGGAATGGACAATAAGTACCTTTCAATCATATAAATCACCAGGAGTGGATGGAACATTTCCAGCGCTCCTACAGCAAGGGATAGAGGAGATTCTTCCTCACCTGCTGAAGATTACAAGAAGCAGTCTAGCAGTGGGTCTAATACCTAGAAAATGAAGAAGGGCAAGGGTAACCTTCATACCAAAAATAGGGAAAAAAGATGGGACTGATTCCCGATCTTTTAGACCCATCTGTCTAACATCGTTTCTACTCAAATCGATGGAGAAAGTAGTCGATAACTACATAAGAACAGATAATCTGGAGAATATACCACTTCATAAATGTCAGCATGCCTACAGAGCGGGTCGATCAACTGAGACGGCTCTGTGTCAGCTGACGGAAGTCATCCAGAGAACTCTGAACAACAAAGAAATCGCAATGTGCGCATTCCTGGATATATCAGGGGCCTTTGACAACACAACTCATGTGTCTGTCAAAGAAGCACTAAAAGGCGAGGAGTGAATGAAACTATTGTAAAATGGATGTATGAGTTGTTAACAACGAGGATAGCTGAGACACAGGTGGGGAATCAAACCACCTCAGTTAAAGCCGCTCGGGGGACACCTCAAGGGGATAACCATAGACAGTAAGCTTCTGTGGAATAAGCATCTTGAAATAACTGATAGTAAAGCAATAAGAGCTTTGATGGCGTGCAGAAATCTAGCTGGTAAGAGGTGGGGCTGTAACCCAAAAATACTGCGATGGATGTACGCCATGATTGTGAGACCAGCAATTACGTATGGGGCATAAGTTTGGCACACAAAAGCAAGTCAGTACAGCACGAGGAAGACCCTCGACAAAGTTCAAAGGCTTGCCTGTGTGAGCATCACTGGAGCTATAAGAACGTGTCCAACTAGGGCACTTGAGATCATTACAGATCTCACACCTCTACATCTGGCGATAGAAAGATCTGCCCAAGAAGCAATTCTTAGAATATCTAAGGAAGGTTCAGGCAATGAGAGTATTAAAAATCAGGGAGCTTGGTCCTCTCCGACAAGACCTCAGTAAAGATAAGCTACATCTTCTCACGGGCTTTCTTACAGGGCAGTGCCGCCTTAGGAAGCACTTAATGATAATAGGTCTAGCAGAGATTGACGAGTGTAGATTCTGTGGGGAGGAGGATGAAACTCCGGATCACCTAGTTCTGGAATGCCTTGCCATTGCAAGCCAACGCAAGAAATGCTTTGGTGAAGAAACTTGTAAGAGTGAGGACCTAACCTCGTTGAAGCTGTCCCAAATACTAGAGTTCGGTAGAACCTTGGAACTGGAAGGCGAGCTGTAGTAGTAGCGAGAACAGCTCTGATAGTGGGGGCACAATAAACCTCTCGTTTCAGTGCGCTGTAAACCCGTTAAAATATAATCCAATCCAATCTAACCTAACCTAACCATTTGTTTCCGGTTGGACATGTAATTTGCGAAAAGCTCATTAGATGCCCCTCTTACCTATTACCCAACGCCCCCAACATATGTATATAATCGACATTACAGTGTCAAAAGCACTGGCAAGATCCAGTAACACGCACACGTTTATTCCCCAACAGACATCCAGTAATGCCATCAATTAATTCACTGATAGCACCCCTCGTGGACAAGTCTTCTCTGAATCCATGTTGCTTTTCAGAGAGACAAATTTCACTAATTTTCGTTTATATATTTGATATCGACGTATGGCAACCATTTATGGGTGGGTTGGTTTTGCTCAAACTCAAGCATCACGTTTAATTTCATATCGTGAATCAGTGCATGCAGCTGTTTTTTTTTATTTGATTCCTTCTTGTTTTTATTCCATTTAGCTTTTCTACCCTGTATATATGCTTAAATAAAACCGTAACAATTTGTGCTAATTGAATTAAAATTTTAGAAAAAACCTACCTACTTAAAAATGAAAAACAGATCTGTAATTGATCATATTGAAGCGCCTCCCTTATATAATTTCAATTTCATTTAATTATAAGTGATGAAGAAAAAAAAATGCAAGTCTCCTAATGAAATTCCCGGCATGCATTTGACTTGATTTGAAATGGAACATAAAACCATTTTATTTGACATTTGACGAGTTGATCACGACTAGAAAGAAGCAGCGAGTCTTCATCAATTTTATACGTCGGAATATTTTGGATGCAACTGCACCTGGTCTATCATTGATTATTCAATGCAAAAATGGCGACATCGACAACTACTTCATTATTATTTATTGTTAGTTTAATATAGGAGTTCATGTTTCTAATACACCGAGCTTTTTCTAATAGAAACATGGAAATTTATAGCAACTATAGGGCCATAGGTTATTTTAAGTTAAAAGTTTTTATTTGTAATATACCTAAAAGTGAATTTGATAGATACAAGTTGGTTCTATTGTTGAAACAACTAATAAAGGATGATATCTTTCACGTATTTAAGATCAGTATCACTGTGCAATGATATAGAAAACCAGGAAAACTATATCTGCTGATCTTTACAATTATTACTTAAGAAGACAGTTCAAAAGTGGAGAACTCCCTACATGTCTGTTCATTGAAGACTTCATATTGTGGGTCTCTTAAGTGTCTTCTATAATTTCTAACTCTTCAAAGAAATACAGTTCTTGTTTCTTATCATGAATATTTAGTACTTCTAGTTCTGTGTTAGGGGTGTCAGGTGTTAATAAATGTTTGGTGTCAAGTAGATGTTTTGAGTAATAGGATTTCTCTGGATGTTTTAATCTGTATGCTCGTAAGTGTTTACTGTATCTAATTTCAAAATTTCTAAGTGTTTGACCCAAACAAACAGCATTAGATTCTAGTCATTCAAGTTTATATATACCAAACTTCTTTAATGGAGATATTTTTACAATTTTGTACTCACATTACTTTCTGTTTTAAAAGAAATTTTTGTATTTGTTGCTGAAGATATCATCTCTGAAATATTATTAGAAATATTACCAGCATATGTAATGGTTTCGTAATTTTTTATTTCTTTAGTTTCTTTAGGAAATATTAGTTATAATGCCACTTTTTTCCTCCTTTTTATTGAGTAATTTATTTATTATATGTAATGGATAACCGTTGGATGTTGTTATTTGTTTAACAGTATTAATTTCTCTATCAAAATTATATTTGTTAACGTTCCCGCGACTATTTTGATCCAACTTTTGTTAATCAAATTCATCGATAAAAAAATCGAGTTTTTCCTTCTTTTTCCGACATATACTAGGAACAAAGAGGGGACGATTCATCCTCGATTTCATTCGCTACCCGGTTTTCCTATTCAAGTGAAAATCGTACATCATTCTCGGACACGACACAATTAATAACTTTGTTAAATATCTGGGTTCTGGTCTGCAGATATTCAGAACACCAATCCTGCTCTCTTGTTCGCGTAAAAATTAAAAATCTAAATAAAACATAACGAGCGCGTTCCTTTGTTTTTTTTTATTATGACGTAGATCGCAACCAAACCATTGTTTTTGAATTTATTGCTACAACTCTCGGACAAAATGCCTTTGTAGCTAGATTTTTTTTGTTCGGAAAATTGATATTGTTTTCACGACAACAAATTATTTGACCATTTGTAAATATTTGCTTAACACAAAGGCAAAGCTGTAATATTACGGACCGACAAATGGAACAGGGAATTTATATTGTTTTTCTTGTTGAGAAAATAGATTTCACTGTGTAATACCCAGATATAAATATTGTTAATTTAATAAGTAGTCAGGCTAGTCACCAAACATACTGTGTAAAATAAGTTAATTATTTCGGATACTGTACATATTTATACAATATCCCAGAACAGGACAAAGTAAATTATAAATTGACATCCTTCAACGTGAAAATGCGATTCCTAATATCAATATTCTTTTTCATCACTTACAAGCGCAAACGCAGCCGCCATGTTGAAAGAGCAGTAGTTTAAAAGTTTCTTGCAATAATGGCTGGGAAAACAATATTATCTCCACTAACAAATACTTATTTACAACAAATTATTTATGGTGGTGTACTTGTTCACAATTAAGTTGTAGCCCATAATATTGTGATCAAGGAAAGAGAAGTGTCATGTGCGTTCTCAAAAAGGCAAAAAAAGTGAGCTGGTTGAGAGGTTATCTGTTAACACAATCTTATCTAAATATAATTAAGTTACAAATTATGGAATAATTTTATCGTAATGAACTATGATAATTTGTTATTAGCACATGTAGAAACTTTACTAAATAATAAAATAACACATTTTGAATATGTTTCAATATGTAGTTTGGGAAATGTTTTAATAATACTTTTTCTATATTGCCAGCAAGGTTTAGGAAAATTTATAAAATACTATATATTGACTTTAAATGATTTATGACTCTGACAGAAGGATTCCTCGAATACACTATTTGACTCATCGTATTACACCACTGTTTAAAAATAGTATTCCTAATTTGAAAATTGCCCCTTACAATCCGATAACAATCAGAAACATTTTCTCGAAAGTAAAAGATAAAACACCCACGTTATTTAATAGCAATGTTGTTTACAGTTTGGCCTGTTCTGGTTGCAATGGATGTTACATAGGACAGACGGGCCAATAGTTGAGACAAAGAGTCACTCAACACAAAAGCGATTATCGCAACAACAAAAAAACACCTGTGCGGCAGTGGATCACCATATAAATACGGGAGTTTGACTACACGAATATAAAAATTTTAGAAAGAGAGAACAGATATAAGAACAGGTTATTACTGGAAATGTGCTACATTAATAAAACAAAAAACACCATAAATTATAAATCTGACGTCAATCAATTAAGTAATATCTATTGTAACATCCTAAATAAAATTTAAGTATCACCCTATACAATTAAAAAGTAAGTCAGTTTTATCTCCCTGTTACTAATTCGTTTCTACACTTTCTATAACAAAAAAACTAGTTGTTAATTTTATCAACGTGTTTAATTGTAAAATGTAACTACTGTCTAAAAATGTGTTGTGCTGTTTTTTGTTTTACATTTTAATTAACTGATACCTATTTTCTGTAAGTAGTTATTTTAAAACGTTTTATTATTGTATTGTTTCATTCAATAATTCTTGTAGTTCGCTCCAGATGAGAAAAACAGTTTTTATTTCTTATGACCGCATACCTGAAATCTTCGCTAAAAATATAAATATATAGGTATAGGTAGGTCACTTCTTGGTCTAGTCAAAAATAATTATTAAACATCAGGTAGGCATCAAATGAAACGTAATTTCTGTCATTCTGACGATGAGATTTAGTATCGAAACAATTGTTAATTTCTTAGAATTTTTAACATTTTATCAATATTTTGTGCAATTATCTACAAACAGTTAGTTTTATTTAAAACGGTAATATGAGTAGATTCCACAAAGTAAGGGTCGAGACAGTAAATTTCATGAAAGTAGTTGTCAATTGTTTGAGTTTTGTTAACTGCAATTCAGAAACACGGTTAGAGCAACAGAAATGTATGAAATAACAGTTTAACAAATTATTCTTTACGGAGATAACATCCGAACATAAATTAATGGAAGTTGCTAGTATATTTCATGAGAAATTTCGGAATTTGTCGCCTATATCTTAAGGAACAATTAATAAAATAGAAAAGCAGCTTCTCCAGTTTGGACAAGTGAGAAAAGAAAAAGAAAATCTGATGCTAATGCACTGAGAGATGATACAAAATAAGATGTGATACTTGTTTGAGGAAAACCCATATGTCGAATAGATAAGCGACCAACATTGAATGTCAGACACACATCGATTCTAAAAGCAAATAAGATGCATCCCTATCAAATGATACGTAGACAGGAGGCTCATGGACAATGATTTTGGTATAACTGATTGTTGTGAACAAATGATGGAAATGTTGAATAACAATATTATCTATACAATTCTCCTATCTCCATCATATAACCACTTCAAATCACTATATGTATACCCACTCACTGTCGGTGTTACAGGTTTTCTGCGGTTTCCCTGTAACATGGTGAATTAATTCACTAGCCAAATGGACCGATGACAGGGAATAATAAAGGCGTAGATGTAACCGCTTCCATTTGCTTGTTCGTTGTTATTATTCTTTGAAACCAGTAAATATTCATCAAACTCCCGAGTATGTATTGTAATAAAGAAATCCCTGCGTTTTCACCAGACTCTTCAATAGTAGTAAAATGGAGTCGGTCGAGACAGCCTGCTTACGCTAGATTCATTACATATTTTAACAAAATAAAAGGAAAAAAGCGACTCTATTGGATATCAAATTCATTCGATTTTAAAACCGGTGGCACAGTGAAGGGAGCTGTGCCCCCCCTCACCACGCTACATTAGCGCGCTTGTATCGCTGTGTACGAGCGTTAGAATTCGACAATCTGTTTTTTGAGCCTCTACAGCGCCGTGTGCATAGGCCCTAATATCTAATGTATAGTAATCACAATAACTTACTGTGATTATCGTACAAAATAGAATAATTTGCTATTAAGCATGCCCAAATTGTTAAAAATAAAATCAAACCTCAAAAAAATCGTCCTTGTTACAAGAGTAGAATAAATTCTTGTATATTTACTTGTCTAAAACACAATTCTATACACATACCGTTTCAGTAACGTGATTTTAGGGAATACCAATGTTCCAAATCGAATATCTTCTTCACATCCACTACGAGGAAATTGAATTAGAACGGAGAGCATTGAAAGTTGTATGTATCGGATGGAAGTGATGACTCTTCTTTTTTTATTCAATCAACTACGTTTGGGACGTGAATATAAATTATGTACACTGGTTTTTTTTCTAGAATTATGGATTCCATAATTCATGGAAGCTGGAATTGATTGATAATAAATAAAACTAAAACCAACGTAGTTAATTAAAATTTATTTCAAGAACATGTTATTAGAAAAAATTTGAGGATAGACTAAAAATCTATACTAACGGGGTTGAAATAGGTTGAATTTTTCACTCATTCGTCCTTCCAAAATATCAAAACGATCACAGTATTTGCTTTTATTATTCGTTTATTAACACATACTGCCACGTGTATTATATAGGAATTGCCAATGAGGCTATGTTAGTCACTAGTGATTCACATGGCGTTATGTCAGAAACCCTTGTCAGTCATTATTGATCATTTGATAAGGAATCGGTAGAGCCTGTGTCAGACATTTTTGGTTTATTTTACATGATATTTCATATTAGAATCTTTTTCATTGCCCCTTCGAATATAAAACTGCACTAATAACGAGTTTTCCATTATCCATTATCAAAAAAAAATTTGTAATAGTTACAAAATTTTTTTATTAGCACAAATATGAAATAGTTCAAAACAAGCAATAAATATAAATTTATTTAGAATGAATTTGGATGATTAATTCTTTCATTAGTACAAATATAAATAAATCAAAACATGAATGAATTTTGATGTGGCATTACTTGCACATTACGAGCTTCCCTGGGCAACCATTGCAATACGTTTGGACTTTTCTTACATTGTTTCTCGTTTCATCTCGATTTAAGTTTATTTCAAAGAAATGAAACATTGGGAACAGTTGCTTTCTTTTTTCTGCTGAAAGAAGCAGATGAACTTTTTCTTTTATTGAGGGCGCTTCCTCAATATTAATTTGAAAAATCAAAGGCTTACAAATTTACTCTTTGAACTTTGTTATGGAAATGCATCTTTATATACATATAATATGGTCATTTACAAAGGATGTAACAGTAATTAACTCCAAGGCTACTTTCCTTTACCATTTCATGTCTTTTCTTAATGCCGTATTATATGAGGACATCTGCTCAGACTTATCAATACCGACCTTGCCATAATTGTAGTATATAACTGATTTGGGTTTCATTACCTTTTTTTCTGGGTCTGCAGTTCTAGTTTTTTGCTTTGCCCTTGTAGATCATTTACCGCTATTCATTTTCTTATTATCTCTTGCATTTCCAAATTATGTTTAGTTAATGGCATTAAAACTTCTTTGTTAGGTTTTGGTTTCCATTTTTGTACTGTCTCTTCACATTCTTCCCCATATGTTGCACCTAAAGCTAATGTTTTAGTCAAAACGGTATTCGGTAGATTTTTTCTGTTCTTTCCGAGTGTTCCCACTGAATGATTATTTCGGTTCAGTAAAGTTTGTGCTAAAGTAATACTTGTATAAAAAGTGTCTGTATATAAAGTACGACCTTCTTCTAGTCATTCACATTATACATGATAACTCTCTCCTAAACCAGTTTATGTTCTTCCGTCTTGTGATTTTTCTTAGTACATTTGTATTTTTCATGTGAAGCCCTTTGGGTTACAAATGTTAAAAAGTTTTACCCCACACTTTTGTTTTCTCCCAATTGCTTGAACAATAATCTTCCCCTCCATGGAACCATTGTTTCATCAATGACTATATCACGACCAAGGGTGTTAACACTTTGAAATTTGTTTTCCAGGACAAATTGAAGTGGTTTCATTTTTGCTTGTGTATCATTTTTTTAAGCTTGACTATTGTCACTTAAATGCAACATCCTGAGAATTATCTGAAACCTATTGCGGGACATGGTTTTTGATACTATATTTTTATATAAAGGATCTGTTGACCAATATTTTGCGAGGATTGATCGTTTGCAAAGACCCATCCATATTGCATTACCAAAAAAGCTCCTTATTTCTTCTAAATTTCTATCTGTCCACTTACTCATTCTTAAACTTCGACTGATGTTAGGCTTGCTTCTAATCACAACTTTTGCATACCGGTTTGTTTCTGTGACAATCAACTGAAACACTTCCTCGCTCATAAACTGCTGAAATGCTTAACATGTAGTCATTTCAGGATTAAAGTGATCTGCGGACCTTGATTACCAGAAAACTGCAGCTGTTTTTGTTAGCCAGGTTATGGTCCCCACCGAGGTTCCTCTGCTTCATTTTTTTCTTCGCTCTCTGACTCTATTGCATATTCAGGATCACTTTCTTGTTCATCGCTACTATCTTTGTCATTTTCACTGCTGTCACTTTCCTCAGATGGATATTCTGGCTCCGAATCGGTGGTAAAAGGATTTGCTTCTTCCTAATCAGAGTCCAGATGAATCAAAACTATTTCTTCAAGTTCTTTCTCTCATAGAGCCTTTTTATTATTCAATTGTCGTGACCTTGAAAAAAATGTATACAAGCAGGAGCCATGTCGTTTTCTTTGTCTAATTCGAAATTTCATTACAACACTGATTTATATATACAATGGCAAGCAGTAAAGGCAAAAACATGCATATTATACATAATTTTTCAAATTATTCTGTTTTTATGTCTTTTCGAAATATAAGTTAGAAAAATTTAATTAATATTTTCAGAAAATACATTAAATTTTGGAAGACATTTTTCAATTGCGGATATAACTGGAGCTGAAATATGTTTACAAATATTAACGATACTTACATATTTTATATAGGATCAATGTCACTTAATGAATGGTAACACAAATGACTGACGTGGCTTAAATGAATCGTAATAAACTGTTGAAGCCACGTCAGTCATTTATGGCAAAGGTAAATAACCAGCAGATTTGAATGTACGATATCTAGATAATTATTTGGGTACTAATAACGAATATAACATCTGTAAGATAAAGGAAACTGTAATGATGGCGCTAACCTCAACAGGCCACATTTAGGAAGCTGATGTCACTCATGTGTGACTGACGCGGCAGGGTAAGTCTTAATAACATTGATCTACAGGAAGAAATTACAAGTACACTGTTGTAACTAAAAGGGGAGAGACTGACTATTTTGATATCAACATTATATACTTTATTACTGTATATCAGATTATATGAAAAAGTAATGACAGCACTAAAAATAATGTCTTATTCCACTACTTGACATTCGACTACTATCTACCCATATGACTTACAAATAAAGGCTCGGTTACAGAAACCGACAGTAGACAAAAACGGGTTCAGCGGACTTAACTGTCAACTATTATGTAGGGTATAACATACACGCTAATTTTGAGGTTTTTGGTACAAGAACCATTCCGAACAATACAATAACGCACCAAAAATATAATTTTAGTTGACTTTCTCCTATACTTTAGTTCATGGACATCATATTTATGGTCCAAGATTACATTTCCAGTATATTATGGCTTCATATTCCTTGGTATCGATTTTCCATGTTGATAATATCTTGCTGAAAGTATTCTCCATGGTCATCATCCTAGTTGGGATGGAAAAAATCGAGGTGTGAGGCCAAGAAGTCAATGTTTAATGACAATTGCACTTGAAAGTATTTATGGGCTTCTGATGAACAATCTATGATATACTTAGAATATCTACTTTGTTATTTAAAAAAAATATCTCTAGGTGATTCCTAGGCATTTTCTTATATTCAATTTTGAGACCAAGCTCGAGTCTTTTATCATTTCTGGAAAGAACGGATCTTCAGGAAAAGACAATATACAATTGATAAAATGTGTAGGAAAAATGAAATATACCTAAATAGAATCAGTTGGAGAGTCTGAAGAGACCTAGTAATAATAGTAGCTGAAATAAATATGTAAAATATACAAAAAATGAAATGGCAAAGAAGACACCAATTTAGTGCTATATTTTTGAGAAGTGGCATGAAGAGGATATTTAAACGCACTACACCTAGAGTGCGTTGGCAATTATCCAAACATTAAGCCTCTCTTTATAGTAGTATGGCGACCCACTTTTCTCCTGCTTTTGATCATTTAGGAAGGACTATTTTCTCTTAAAATGTGGATGTTTCGTTTCCTGATCATATCATAAAACTCTCTTTCAATTCCTGCTCTTCTTAGGACCTCAGAATTCCTAACTTTATCTGTCTATGATGTCTGAAATGTCTCTGCAATCACCACACCTCAGAAGCTTCCAGTTTTTTAACTACAATCCACGTTTCCAAGCCGTTAAGTACGTAGCATAGCCGGCATAAAACATTTTACTATTCTGTATGTTAAAGGTTGCTTGGCAATGATCAACTATCGAATGCTTGTTTTAGTTGTTCGATATGGCATTTTATTTTTTGTTGTGGATTCAATGATTCATTCATCAATGTTTCCATATATTTAAAGGTTCTTACTTTGCTATTTGAATTTTACCATCATGTAACTGTATTCTTGTGTTTGCATCTTCACTTATTGCCATGCATTTTGGTATGTAATCAGTGATTAAAGCAGTATCCATTTACTTTAATTTATTTATTTATTTATTTGTATTCTCAAAGATTTTACAATCTAATTACAAGAATACATTTAAATCAATGTGAGGTAGTACATACACAAAACAAAAATAAAGTTTTATGCCAGATTAACAGCGGGTATTATATAGAGTTCGATACCAGAACCGTAAAGAATCATCACTGAATAAAATGCGTTAAGCTGATGTATTGATTATATGAGTTAGAATCAATTTGTATAAGGTAGTCAAAGGTATATCCCAATTTAAATTAAATGCAATTGTAAAATCGTTGGCTAGTCGAAGCATGGTTACCAAAGGAGCTCGGTAAGTAGACAATACAAAGGGGACCCTGAACATGACGCATAGATCTTGGAGGAATGTTACACGGAATTAGTTGTAAAATATATGGTGCGTTAATTGTATTGTTAATAATTTTGTGCAAAAATACCATTGATGAAATTTGACGTCTATGCTCTAAAGACAAAATCTTAAATTCAATTCTTAAACTAGTTGTCCGCACTGTATTATAACTAGGCCACTTTCGATGCTTTTTAAAGTACAAGTGTCGTAGTAATTTATTTTGTACTTTTTCAATTTAATTCAATGTTGTTTGGTGTTCACCAGACCAAATAATAGAAGCAAATTCTAATTTTGATCTAACTAGACTAAAATATAATGTTTTTATTACACATATATTACTAAAAGAATAGCAGTTTCTGATTACAAATCCTAATGTTCGATTTGCTGGAGTACTAATGTGATTTTGAAAAGAAAATATGTTATTGTAAGTTACCCCAAGATCTTTAGTTTCGCTTTTCCGGTCAAGAGTATCTAAATTCATATCATAATCAAAAGTAATTGGATTTTTCTGGCGATTTATTGTCATTATTGCACACTTTTTGATGTTGAAGTATAGTTTATCTTTGATACTTCATTCAAATATATTATTTATGTCCTTTGGCAAAGAATTATAGTCTCTAACTGTATGTACATCTCTAAAAATTTAAAGGTCATCTGCATACAGTAAACAGTCAGAATGAGTAATTACTGATGGCAAATCGTTAATAAATATTATAAACAACAGAGGTCCTAAAGTAGAACCCTGTGGTACCCCTGAGTTTGCATGAAACTTGCCAGAAGTGTTTCCATCATGTTTTACGACAAAATGTCTATCTTGTAAGCCACTAAGCGTTGTCAAATATGTTTTATAGGTTCCTCCGGATTCCTCCATGTTTGTCTGGTTCCGCTTAACTCTAGTTCAATATAGTTTTTGAATGATTACAATGTTTTTCTGATCTAAGTTAGCGTTATATTCATAACTGTTCCAGTTTTTGAACTTTCTAGAATGTAGAATTCGAAGGAATTTCTGCAGTAAATGTTTCATTGAACTAATGAAATGGCAGAGTGTGGATTTTGATGCGAAGAGATAATAGATTCAAATTGAAATGTCAAGTAGCACACATGCTGATTCGGTTAACGCGTACCAAATAAAACGGCCCAGACACGATGCAATTTGTTGTACAATCGATCGTACAATAGGTTGCACTATAAATCGTGTAGACAGATTGTAGACAGTTTTATCCACATATGTGAAAAAAATTCAAACAATCGGTTGTGCAACGAATCATATATTTTTATATATTGTTCACCATGGCACTAACTGTATCAAAAAAGGAAATAGCTGCTGTAGTTGTCGCGTTGCTGGTGGGTTAATTTCCTTTATTTGTTTCAATAAAATTTCGTAACGTGCGTTACGTTTATGTTTATTCGAGTACTCCTCAAATGGAACATTCTACAAACAAGATTGCTCTCTATAAATCTCGATGAACTCTATGCAAAATTGTTTATTGTTCTCGATTTTTGCGGGCAATCGCACTACGATGCGAGAAAAGTATGTCGCCGTCGGCCACTTTTTGTAATTATGTCTTATTAGCACGATACATTCTCGGGAGTGCAAAAAGTCACCAATTTTAGGATTGGGTATTGTTCAGGGCATCTCACAGATGAACCCTATTGATTTTCAGCTCACCATAACCAGTACAGATTTCGGTGTGTTAGCACGATACTGTCCCCGGAGTGCTTACAAGTGACCAATTTTATGATTAGACTTGATAAACCCAGCAGACGTTGTCCTGCCAAACATTGGTGAATGTTTACACGCTACGGCACTTTTCAATTATACAATTATAATTAATTTAAACTTAATTGAAACTTATTATCATAAAAAGATGGACCAGGCATAACAATTCTAAATTGTTCAAATTTCATTATTAACTATACCTACGTTTAACTGATTTTTGTAAATAAAATACCTATATAAGTTATTTTTTTATTAATACAAGTGATCGTAGAAAAAATATTGTGTACCAGTTGTACGCAAAGCACTTTTCCCGCCCTTTTGATACCTACGTTTACCTTCTTTTTAGGCTTATTTCAGAATGAAATAGGGCTATTGTAGAGGGTAGCAGACGCGACTTCGGAAAAATTTCTATGCAGTTTTGGTGTTCCCTGATGCCAATATAACCCTGTTCCGTATGTATTATAACGGAATTTGTAAGCACGATAGAGGGCGTATTTTTTGACGGATCGAAACCAAACTAGCTACAAAAATCGGTTGGACCAAAATCTTGAACGAGTTCGTTAATGCGCCAAAGCGACCCAGTAGAAACAAAATGGCGGCCTGTCAAAGTTGAAAAAAAAGCGTATTTCCTTTATTTTTCATTTGACGCAAAAAAATTACTGAGATTTTTCATAGGCCTTAACACGTTCTACAACTTCTGTAGTTAATATTTTTCTCTAAAACGTATATTAAAACATTTAATTAAGAAAATACACAAATTTACCAGAAATTTTTTTGTTTTTGATTTGATGCCAAAATGTTACTTTGGTTTTTTGTACATCTCAAAACATTCTATAACTTTAATATCTAATTTCTGATCTGATGCGAAAAAGTTACTGATATTTTTAATAGACCTTAACACTTTCTACAAGTTTTGTACTTAACATTTTTTTAAGGGTACACGAAAACGTTTATTTAAAAAAATTACAAATTTACCAAAAACAATTTCTATTTTTTTTGTTTTTGATGCAAAAATGTTACTTGAAATAAGCCTATAGGTCTCGTGCCTATCTACGAAGCGAGAAAAGTATTGTTTGTCCCAAAATAAGTTGGAATTTTAGATTTTTTCTTGGTTATTTTTCCATTTTTCAGTGAGAAAAGCGGGTTTTTAGAAAAAAAATCCTGTGTGTATATCGTAGTAGTCATCGGCCACTTTTTCTTGTTAGCACGATATACAGCCTCCGGGTGTATACATTTTAGTATAGGCCTCCGAAGTGCGTATCAACAATTGTAGATACACACATTCAAATTTGTTGTATATTCAACCGAGTTGTAAGACAGATCTTTAAACATGCTAAACTTTCATACGACTCGACTGCGTTGTACGATTGATTGAACGATAACGCCACACACGTTGCAATTGTCGTTCAAACGGTTGGACCAACCAAAATTGTACAACTTGTACAACAAATTGCATCGTCGGTGGGCCGTTATAAACAGTTGAATGACTTGAATGTTCACAAGCGTTTATTTTAATTTGCAGAACTTTTTGTTTATATTAACATTGGAAACAAAATCTAAATATGAAACTATAAATTCTACGAAAATTTGAATATCCATTGTTGCACCGTATTTGCGAATCATTAAAGAATTACTTTAGTTACTGGATTTGTACAATTGTCGTTACACAGGTTGCGTGATGTGTGGATCATTTAAATACATACATTTTAATGTGTTTTCACTGTTAATAGTAAACAATATATTACCTACAATAATTCAATGGGCAATTATTCAAATTGGAATGATGACACAACATTGACGAGATCAATAATTGTAAGAACTAACTGTTATTTAAAGTATTTAAAATTTAGATTAGTGACAGACTTGTTATTAATGGTTACTTGACAATCGAGCATTCTTACATAGAGTGTCCCTTTTGAGATTGTCATCAAATAATTCAGTATAATTGCGTAAGTTTAATACCAAGCTGTTTTCATTTTGTGAAGATGTATTTTCCTAACAAAGTATCTTATCTACGTGAATTCCAATGGCATCTTCTCTCAGTGGCATTTCTTGGTAGTTAGGACATTAGGACACTTATGATTGGTTTCATTAGTGTGAGGATAATGAAGTTGCAGTGAGCGTATTATCTCATGTGGATGAATCAGACGTATACTGAAGATACAAAGGCGGACTGAGAACACTACATTGATAAATCCTTGCATTTATTTATTGGTACTCTTAGGATTTGTAATGAACTAGATTAGTGGAGTGGACTATTGAGTTTGTCGTTCACGACTGCACCTAAGTAGATATGTGTTGTTTGTTTTTCTTCGATAAGGTTGTGGAAAGAAGGACCAGTCGTAATTTTAAGTAACGTTTAATAAAACACTTAAATACGACAATTTTAAGCACGTAAATCACTTTACAACAAAAAAGTAACTAGATAGAGCAACAAGAATGTCCACAGCGAGTTGATAGTTGGTTACAGTTTTCTTAAAGATACTAAATGCTCGTGTGGTAGATATGTATACTTTTCCGCTAATTCTCGAACGAAGTCACAGACATTTGCACGTTTTTATATTGCGTCGTAACGCGAGAGATATTTTAACAGTTCAGGTTGATCTAGATATAGATTACGCACATTGTATGTATCGAACGCGAGGCATTGTCACACTTTTTTATGTCGACCAATCCGGAGTGGATTTAGTTCTGTACTGCCTGATGATGAAAAACTGACTGTTTGTAAATTGGTTCATTTCTGTAGATATTTTTGGGGGTGGAACTTTCTCTTTCCGACTATAACTCTGTCAGTTGAATGGTGATCAATTTACCGTGAAGGGATAAATAGTGTCCTGTTAGTTAAGTTATGTCAACCCATAAAACATTAATTTCGAATACTTGATTCCCTATTCATTTGTGAAAGGGTTTGAAATATTGTTCACAGTGCTAATTGAAGAATCGTAGATTACTCAAAGTTATTTAATAGTTTTGGAAAGTACCATAATCTCTATTTTATAAAAATATTATAAGGTTCATTTGAACCATGTAAAATTCAATTCTTTGGTCTTTTGTTGAGCAGGCACTTAAAGCTAAACTTACTTTTATTAATGGGTGATTACGACCATTGAAGTGAATAATAAGGGTTTAACGTTACAATAGACATACAAACTTGTCCGAGAATTCACAGTAATGTGAAATTTCTTACGATTGATTTGTCATCGTGATATATATAGAGCATGTCCTCTCACAACAGGTACGTTGAGTATTAGATTTTATCAAAAGCATGATTTATGTCGAGGAATATTGCAGAACAATGCCTCCTAGGTCTTGATTTTATTAGTAATCCGTTGTACTTCATCGATGATGTCTTGGTTTTAGTTGCGTATTGGTACTATGCTGCAGCATTGCAACAGTTTAGCGAGTATTGAAAGGAACCCAATGGAGTAACGTCTGTTTGTTTTTTAGCTTTAGGTATCAGTATTATTTCTGTTAGTTTCTAATGAATATTTACAATCTTAAGGTTAATAACTCTTGGACAATCATAGTGCACGTTACATATCTTCCAATTAAATTAGATTTTCATTTCAAAAATTGTTTCTTATTTTTCAGTAATATCGTTAATAATTGTTTTAAAAGAATTATGCTCCAACGCATCAAAGTTTCATGATAAATTCTTATTCTCTTCTTATTTTTAAATTCAAATAAATACATATGGCAAATAGGTCTTAAATTACAAAAATTGATTCACGTCATAAGTCATAGAGTGAGGTATGAAGTCACATTTGAACAACGTTGCAAGGCTTTGATTGAAATTATTTCACTAATCCTATTTAAGTTAGGTATTCTTTGAAAACGAATACATAATTGATGACGTGCATGAATTTTCATTATGTATTACCTATAGGCAATATTTGTTATTTTTGTTTTAAGCTTTTCAAGGATCAGACTGTAGTGGATATTGAACCTGAGTGAACTCGACCTTCTAACTATTTTATTACAAGGCAAAATACCGTTACATCAAATATTAATTATTTCAAAAAGTCGTGAATAATATTCAAAAGAAATAAGCAAAAATAACATACACGCCAGAATTAATAATAAACTAACACAGCCGATACCAGTGGAAAGAGGAATATGTCAAAAGAGACTCATTGAGCCCGTTGCTTTTTAACCTCATCATGGATGAAATTATCCATAAAGTCAAAAATCTGAATAGAGGGTACAAAATGGGCGAAGAAACTATCTCTATAGTATGCTATGCAGATGATGCCGTACTGATTGCGAAGAGTGAAGACTTCTACATCAATTTAATATAACAGCAAGAAAGTTTAGCACGATAATATCAGCGAATAAAACAAAGAGTATGGTGATATCTGATCCAATAAGGTGCACGCTGGAAGTGGACAGAAAGATAATCCAGCAAGAAAAAATCATCAAATTCCTGGGAATACGAATGCACAGTTATGGAGATACAGAATCGGAAGTTGCCCAACAAATAAACAAAGCCAACAGAATAGCAGGATGTCTTAAACACACTATCTGGCGAAACAAACATTTACGGACAGAAACAAAGGCCAGGATTTATGAGACAGTAGTGAGGCCAATTATGACCTACACTGTGGAAACAAGACCTGATACAACAAGGACAAAAAGACTGATGGAAACATGTGAAATGAAAATAGTCCGTGATATCACAAGAAAAACACTATGGGATAGACAACGTAGCACAGACCTCAGGCAAAACTGTAATATAGAGAACATAAACGAATGGACACTGAAAAGGAAAAAAGATTGTTATAGCCATATAAGTAAAATGGGAGAAAGAAGACTGGTAAAGATTGCACGAGACAGATCCCCAAACGGCCGAAGGAGTATTGAAAGGCCAATGAAGAGATGAAGTGATAACCTGGATATATAGTGAGGAGGCACCCGAAGATGGAACAGGCGCGAGCTTATTAAGGAAGCAGGAAGAAGAAGAAGAAATAATTCAATCTATATTTACTAAGTGTACCAAAATAGTTGTATCAATATTCATGTCAATAGAATAATAACAATAACAATTTAGTTAAACAAACATGTGTGAAACAGAGAAATATCTATTAACAGAGGACTATAAGGAAAAACGTACCATACTAAAGAAAGCCATAAACAACGCCAAGCAGCAAGCCTCGAAAAAATTGTGTGACGAGATTAATGAAAATACCTGGGGGGAAGCATATAAAATACTAATACTACTGCAACCTAAAATTGACCTAACCAATTATAGGAAATTTGAAATTGCACGCGAGCTCTTCCCAGAAGATACAATTCAGAGCTAGGAAGAAATAGAAATTACACAAGACGACATTCAACTCTTTACTGAAAACGAATTGATAGACGCTGTAAATAAACTTAAGCTACGGAAAGCACCAGGTCCAGAGAAAATCACATATGAGATGATCCAAGTCATAGTGAAGGAATACCCTAAGCACTTTTTAAAAGTAATGAATAAACTTATAAGAGATGGAAGCTTTCCCGAGATATGGAAGAGGGCAACATTAGCACTAATAGAGAAACCAAAGAAAAATGAGCAAACGGAAACGAAATATAGACCAATCTGTTTACTGGACGGCATGGGAAAGGTAATGGAGTATATGATCGCATCACGAATAAATCACGAACTAGAAGCAGGTCATGAGTTATCCGAAAAGCAATATGGCTTCAGAAAGAGCCGCTCTACAGTTGACGCCATGATAAATATAAAAAAGAAAATAGAGTCTATTAAGAAAAGTTCCTTTCCGAATCGAAGCCTGTGTATTCTTATTACCTTAGATGTTGCAAATGCGTTCAATACTGTATGGTGGAGTATCATTATGAGGGAGCTAAAGTTGAGAAAATAAGCCCATATATAAGAAAAAGTATTGGAAGCTACCTAAAAAACAGAGTCTTACTGGTAGGAGAAAAAAGTTTAGATATCACGATGGGGTCCCACAAGGGTCCGTCCTAGGCCCACTGCTTTGGAATATCTTCTACGACCACTTAATGAAGCTGAAACTTCCAGAAGGAGTGGAAATAATAGGATATGCCGACGACACTGCAGTCTTAATTGAAGCAAAAAATGAAACGCCTCTCATCTCCATAGCAACTTGCAAAAATTGCTGGGAGATTGAAGAAATAGGCCTGAAGTTAGCTATTGATAAAACAGTGGTTGTAATACTAGAAGGAAGACGGAAGCTCACAAATGTGATAATTGAAATAGATAACTTGGAATTTCGTAGTGAAAATATAAAATATCTAGGTGTAATTTTTAGTCGCAACAATAGCATGAGGAATCACATTTCTAAAGTAACCGAAAACCCTTGCCTCCTTAAACAGATTGATGCCAAAGATAGGAGGACCCACTTCAAGTAGACGAAGGATCCTTGTATCCGTAGTACACTCCATAATATTGTATGCTGCACCAATATGGGGAAATCTAGTCACACATCAAGGGTTTGGAAAGATTGCAAAGACATATATCAAAGAGAGTCTGCGGAGCATATCGTACGATTTCAACTGATGCAGTCCTGGTAATAGCAGGCATTATGCCGATAGATCTTATGATAGATGAGAGGATCAAAATCTTTTATGAACCAAAATATAGGAATATTATAGAATATGACACCCAACAAAAGTGGGTAAATAAATGGAATATCCAAAATGGAAAAGCGACATGGACTAAACACCTCATTAAATATTTAAAAAAAATGGTTAAATAGAAAACACGGAGAGGTCGATTTCTATATAACGCAATTTCTGAGCGGTCATGGATGTTTTGGAGAATACCTGAAACGATTTAAAATAAAAGAAACTGCTGAATGCTTCTTATGCATGAGTGAAGTAGATTCGGTAGAACATACCATTTTCTTCTGCCCAAGATGGGAACAACTGCGACAGACCACAACGTCATTGCTTGCACAACACCTCTGCACAGGAAATATCATAGACGTAATGCTGGATACGGAAGAGAATTGGGATATAGTTACACATCTTGTCAGAAATATATTGAGTCAAAAAGAGAAAGAGCAAAGGAATGGAGAGGGAACCACCTAAACCCTCCCTGAATGGTATGGGTGGATGTACCTAAATTTTTTACATACCATCAAATAGATCTTCGCCCCTTGATGTAATGCATATAGCAGTTCCAAGGGCTCTACCATATGATCAGAAGGGCCACTTGTTTGGTTAGCTTAGGCGCCAACTATGTCCTATACATAGGTCAGTTTTTAGTATTTGATAGATATCGTCAAGACCACAGGGAATTGTACTCTAATGCAACTAACCTACGTACAACAATGTATCGGGTGTATTAATCATTATAATAAGTATGTGTCGTAATGTAAGTGAGATACTTGTAAGTGTTACATAATTATGTAAATAAATCCCCGTGATACTTGTATTCTATGGTTTGATTCATACTGAAGTCCACCTCTGAAGATATGTACTTCCACATATCACAAGACTGATTTGTTTGAAATATATTTAACTCAATGAGAAGTTAAAAGACCATCTGCAGTTAAATTGTCCTAATAAACATTAATTGTTTGTTTTATTAATGAACCATTTTCTGTTTGATCTTGAATATCAGACAGAAGAGATACTTCGGTTTAGATCTAAATCTACTATGAAGTTTTTACAACACTACGCAAGAATGATTTATATATGAACCATATCAAATTTACGAAAGAGCATAAGTTTAACATGAAGTTCAAGATTGATTTATTTTTTATAACTTTGTTTTATTGGCTTATTTCTGTTTAGTGAAACAAATGGTTGCTAATAATCTGAACAACAATTTGAAACATCCCCTTTTCGGATACTTCTAAAAAACTCATTAATAAAACACGTAATTAATTCCATTACTACAAATTTCGTTCGAAAGACATCTTATCTCTACTCATTATCCCTTGGAAAGTTTGATTATGTAGCAGGAAGTGAGAAAAAAAGAAGAAAAGCATTTAAAATTGTTGAATTACAACAAAAACTAATTCCAACTTTTTAATTAAATTTCAGTCTGGCAGAGAGAACAGTTGTTGTAAATTAACTAACTTATTTAATATGGCTAGAGTTCCATTTTGTTACTGTTGCATTTCATTATCGTTGTTCGCAATATTACGAAGTGATTACATTCATAATATGAAAAGCAAGAAATTATTTGCTGATATTTCACTTTGTTCATTAAACGGAATGGAAAATTTCTAAAAGTTTGAAGTTACTCTTACTCAAATCTCCAATCAAACAAATAATCCAATCAATTGAGACATCCGAGGGTACAAATCTTCCAACTTTTTGAATTGTTATATCTCGGAAACGATGGCTCTTAAAAAAAAAGTATTCAGACATTTGTTATAGATAATTATCTGATCTACATTTTTTGTCTTAACTAATTATAAGATAAAACTTACCGTTTTGCTGAAAATCGCGAAAAACCCGTTTTTATGACCTTTGACACGAGTAAACTTTTTTCCTGGTATCGGATCGATGAGGACTTTTTAGATTTCATTTATGATGGTGTTTTGAACATTTACCAACTTTGAGCTGGGTGCGAATTTTTGCAACTTCACTATTTTTTGGTCTAATTTGACCGGACTAAAATATGAAAATAGTATTACATTCAATACAATACAACACAAACATATGTAAAAATGAAACACATATTGTAGAATTACCAAAAGAAGAATTGAAGGAAACTAAGATAGCAACGAAAGCCAATGAAAGAGAGTAATATTGTTGTTGATATCCTGAAGTATTGAACTAGTAGATTGTTGAAAGCCCGAAGAAGTGCCACAACTATGGTGTATACTTATTAAGCACAACAAGAGAAAATAAAGCACAAATATCTAAAGTAAAGCTGACAACATGGTAATAATGCACCAACAAAGATATATGAAGTGAAACCAGTACACGTGAATAGGAAGATGAAGTAGATAGTGACTTAATGAGGGAAAGGAAGCGTTAAAAGAAAAGAAAACAGCACGGCGTGAGACAAATATAAAGAGAATTTAGGACAGGTGTAAAATCAAACGGACAGTAACTTTCTACGTGTAATACTTTTAAAATAGACTTTTTATTTATTCTTGTTGCTGCAGATAGTCGACTTGAACTTATTTGTGGATCATTACAATGCGAACTAGTATTTCCTCTTCTTTATCAGGCGTAATAATTTTCGGACGACCTAAGTTATCTCGTTTAGCAAGAAATGTTCACCTAAATTCCTGTACAGATCTTGATATAGTCGATTACTAGGTTGCAATCTGTTGGGAAACTTTCATAGGTATTTTCTTTGCACAATACGCCCATTGAAATTTTGTTGACAATAAATAGCTAACATATCTCTCTTTGCTGTGTTTGAAAAATGATTATGCCTCGGCATATTCTAATTTTCTTAAATTAACTGGTATTATTAGTCACAAATTTGTAATACGGAAATTAGAATGATTATCTGTTAAAACACGACGTCGGCACCTACTATGTACGTTAAAAATTGTGGTAATACATTTGCCGATATCAGCACCTACTAACGTTAATATTTGTGATAATAAATAAAATGAAAATTAGGTAGGGGGTTTTTAAAATGCGAATTTCTCAAAAACTAGTCATGTTTAAGACTAATGATAGATATGAATTTTTTTCGCAAAAATTATGTAATTTTAGTATTTTTCAATGAAAGCGAGATAGTGTTAACGATAGAAAAGTTAAGCGTACAGACACACCAACAACATATCTCATGTGGCGCCCTCTAGAAAATACATTGAAAAGTATATCATATTATGATTTCTCATACTTTAAAACCCCTGTATCTTCAAATTTTTACGTTCGCATATCTCAAATCTCTTAATTTACAGTGCCGAACAAATATAATTATCCTTCCGCATGTTCAGCTACGGAAACCTTGTTACTACTTTTAGTTCCTCTAAATGATCAAGTTTGGTCACTTTCCGAAGCATCGGCGACGCCGAAACGCCACTGCGCTCAGTCCGTAGACGTTACTAAATCATTCAGAATGGGGAGAATCATGGCAAAGAAATGCCTGGTATAGATATATTCAGAGAAGCATAAGATGCAAAGAAAATCAGTCAATAAGGAGATTGAATGAAATTCGAGCACTACAGAGCAAGATTGTCTGACATTAGTATCCTGTAAAGCATGTTCCTGAACAATAGATATCCAAACTGATGAAATAATTGAAAAAAATTCTGGAAATAATAATAATAATAATAAGGAACTTCTAAACAAACACATGACCAAATTATTATAAAGAGAAAAATGCAACATAAGCAGGGACATATTATTCGTAGAGGTGAAAGCCGTCCCGAGAGACAAAATGTGAAAATATCTAGAGTCTACAGTCGCAAAGTAACAATAAAAGGAATATATATGAGTATTATGTATATACACATTTTTCATATATATAGTTATAAATATTAACATGATATGAACCATCGAGAAAGTATAATAAGCGCCTTGAATCTAGTTGGTTGAATACATTAAGGTTGTGACAAAATTAATAAGGCTGCTGATATTTGGATTTTAAACTATTTGGAGATACATACCTACTCTACTGCTTTGGTTTTAAAATCAACAAAAACATGGTTCCTAAGAAGGGAGATCCAAAATGTGCTTCCTCATATAATAAAGATAATAGGGAACAAAATAACATGGGAAAAGTGAATATAACAATTTGTCGTTGCAACGTGGGGCATACAAAAAATTTGCATAAAAAAATTGGTTTGAAAATTTTGAAGATCTTAACAAAGAATTATTATTAAAGCATTAAATTTATAAAATTTTGCATTGACAAATAATAAAATAAAAGCAAAATGGAAAGAAGAATGACACTCAGAGATGGTAAACAAATACGAACAGAAAGAGAATCAGAAGAGCAATGAGAAGAAGGAGCTGGAAGTAGAAGTGAACAAAATAGAATGATGGAAATGTTACAACAATTATTTAATAATCAGAATAACACTATACGTAGAAAATTTGATATTCAGAGAGAAGAAATAAAATAGGAAATAAAAACAAGTAGTTAAACAATGGAAGAGAAGATAGAAAATGTAAGAAAACTATTGGAAGAATCTAAAAGTTACACAGAAGAATTAGAAGTATGCCAAGACAAAGAACTGCAGTCATAAGGGCTCGAGGAGGGAACAACCGTGATTAAAAAAATAATGTTTATGATTTTACTCAAACAATAAATTTTTAAAATAAACGCTGATTTTTATTTCAGAAGTATTTCGAATTTTTCAAAAGCGCATAAAGCTTTACGAGGTACACAGAAGTTAACAAATTTTAGTTCATGATTACCGTGTTCAAAGCACTCATTCAAATTTGCTTGGAAAAAAGTTATTAACAAAAACTTTAAATTTATCCGCGTTCCTTTAAATTTGCCGATGAGTATATAATCACTAACCTGTGGAATGTTTATTTTGCACCGATAATTTCCACTTTGTGGCACACTAAGCACTTTGCCGTTACACTTTTCTTCACCAAGTACCTTGCAAATAACTCTGAATCAGAAAAAAATATTACGAAAAACAGCAAAAAACCTTCTGCGATAACCTCCAAGTGCCTGTTGGCAACACAGCAAATACTGAATAAAATAGCGTACGTTTTGTTGATCACTGAATAGCAGGGTTGTCACGTTGACGATAATTTTTTCGTGATAAATCTATCAATTCGATTCGATGTTTTACTATTATATAATAATATATGCATTCAATAGAAAGCGACTTCAGAATTAATATGTCTTCTTGCGTTGTGAACAATTTAACTTTTGAATATGCACTAATTAAGGACTTCTGTGCTTGTTTTGTCCGTGTAAATAAGCACAAATGGATTATTTTACACTTAAAACTAGTTATTTAGGACAACGTGGCAACGTCGATGAATTTTTACCTTATGTTTGATCACTGTTAGGTAGTCTATCTTTAGTTGACTGTTTTTGTACTTAACCTATCATGATATAAAAAAAATCAGTTTATCTCTCCTAAAATATGGATGGGAGTCGTGGTTAACGTAGCCAAATTAAGATTATAATTTGTAATCTTCCGTGAAAAATGACAAACATACGCGGAAAGCGACTTTGTTTTATACTCTGTAGAAAAGAAGCATGTAACCGCAAGTCATGTAGATTAAAAAAGAGAAAGTATTTTCTTAAATCATTCACAACGAGATCAAACAATTCATTCTACATTGTGTTAGCAATTAGTGATAACCAAAATATGATTATACCGAATTTGAACAAATAATAACTACTTATTTATACGGACGGTCCAATTTCGCTTGTTCATTATATTATAATTTATAGCTAGTATTTAGCAATGAAATTAATGTTGTGGAATGAGCTATAGGCTGAAATTTATGGATCCGGGAAAATCTCATTAAGAATGAAGTTGTTGGGTTTGTTTGGGGGTCGAGGGTGAGTTATTAGGGAGCAACGGGGCAAAGAGGGATACGAATCGCGCGACTTTGGAGAAACTTCAGAATCGTACTTTGAAATTTTGACGTAGTAAGTGAATGAATGTGAGTATTATGAAAAGTTTTTTAATAGTGAAATATCGATAAGAAGGTGGCACTTCCACAAGTGACAGAAGAAATAAAAACAGATTGTAATAAAGGATTTATTCACCTTAACTATTCTATTAATAACATCTCAAATAAATAATTATGACTACGGTGAATGGACTGAATATATCGATATAAATGCTGCATGAAGTTTTGAATACTAATTTCCACTGAATTTATGATTAATATTGCCAGCGTGTTTAAATCTAATAATCTACATCACTAACCTTCCTAAATAATTACTATTAAACACCACTGACAATGACCCGAACTAATAATCTTGACAATGCATTTTCTATGGAATTTAATTATATAATAATAAATTATAAAGGTTATTATTTATGTTCATCACAATCTTGAACGTATATCTGATGTATTTACGGTAGAACATATAAAAAAGAGCAGCTAACCTTTAAAAAACAGTGAATAATGTCCACAGATTTGAAAAAATACATAATAATCATTATAATGCGTGAGCTTTGAATATATTTTAACATCAGCGGTTTTTTCCGTATTTGGAGCACGCTCCGTCTCTGTATGGGGCTTCGCACCCCTCAACTTAGGGGATCTTGCGCCCTAGAAACTTCCCCGCGGACGAGAAAGTTATGCAATCGATATGAGAAAATTTGAATACTTCGAATTGTACCGACTAAGGAATTTTATCCACTATTTTCAGGTCATCTGTTTATCAACATTCCAGTTTGAAAAAGTTTAAATGGAATTCCCAAGTTTCAGTTCAAACTTCCATATCAACGATGGAAATTCATTCGCGGTGTAATTATTTTTTTCAGCCCTGTTGTGACAGACATTTTTAATTTCAATATTGCCAATGATCGGTATTACTGGCAACAATATAAAAAGATAATTTTGTCCAGCATTCACTAACAGATCACGGTCATGTTAATCTCCAAAACTGTCCTTACTGGTCGAGGTAAAATTCTCACCGGATCGAAAAAACATTGAGAAAATTAATGTTTAGGCTGGAATATTTGAAGAAAATATCACCGGTCCCCTCCGCTGGGTTTCGTAACACGTTTCTTTTATAAGTTCAGGTATCTTTTTGCTGCATGAACAACATCTCACCATTTCTTCCTGTCCGTGCATGTCTTCCCAAACATCACAAGTAAGTAACTTAAACGTTCCCAGGATGTCCATTATCGGACATCCGAAGTCCCAGGTACGTCCGGAGGAATTCCTCCAATCCTGAATTTTAAGTGTTTTGACGTCTTCCATTATTTGGCTTTCCCATATTTCCTTTGGTCTTTCTCTCGGTCTATTTGTAGCGGGTGCTCATTTTGTATAATTTTTAATTAAAGACTCAGAATCCCTGCGTTGTACAATATGTTCCCATCATCACTGTGCCCTGTGATTATCCCCCGTTACATTATAAGGAGGTGAAATTAGCATTACTTACTTTTAATTAATATCAAATCTGTTTTTGGCGTGATTTAGTTTCGTAAACGATCCAAATAGGAAATAGACAATTAGAAGAGACAGGAAAATTCCAGTATCTAGGTACAATGATATCAGAAGATGGGAAATTAGATAACGTAATCACAGCGAGTACTACTAGTACCGGAAAACTTTCCAACGGCATAAAACCAACATTCCTAGGAAACAAGGAAATACCTGAAGAAATTAGAGTGCAAGTCTATAAGAACGTACGGCTCAGAATCATGGACTACAACTGAAAGACAAAGAAAGAGATTGCAAGAAGCAGAAATGAGACTCCTCCGTAAAATTGAAAATAGAACCAGATTACACCTTATCCGAAACAAAATATATAGAAAAAGACTGAACATAGAACCCATAGAACAATATATAAAAGAAAACCAACGAAGATGGTTCCGACAGGTAAAAAGGATGGAGAACAAGAAGAGTATTTGAAGGCAGAACAATGAACAAGAGAAATAGGGGCATCCAAGGAAAATATGGATGGACGAAATTAAAAAAGAGGTCGAAAATAGAGAAGTCGCTACATCAAAAACTTCACCAAATAAATGACCGGAAGAACTGAAGAGAATTTTGGAAAAAAGACCCAGCTCAAATTCACGTCTTACACCCTTAAAGGGTAGGAAGACATAAGGATTAAGTAAGTAGTTTTGTAAAAAAATATTAGGATAATTCAGGGACAGATGGCCCAGCGGTTTAAATGGCCCAGTCCGATATTTCCGGAAATTTTAAATGTACGTTAGCGTCACTTTAGCTACCTGTTTCATATGTGCCTGGAATGTCCTGCTCCATTTTTGGTTGATTTTCGTACAATTTTGGGTAAGTTATGTTCAAAGTATTATTTTACTGGCATTAAGAACCATTAAGGCATATAATAAATAGTATACTATATAACTAGGCATTGATATACAGATTCGGCTTATATTTTTCTTGGATATAGGCAAAACTATTAAGTGGCAATAAGAAAGAACGATATTCATATGAAGCGAGGACAGGAGAAAGAACGTAGATGAAGGCGGTGATATCCCTACTATTCATTGTGACAGCGACCGATCTCACCAGTGTTGCTAACCTTAAAGTAAGCTTTTTCCCTCCACTTATCTTAAAAATTCCCACTTTTTTGAAAAAAATCCCTCCCGTTAACAAAATAGGTTTTATACCAGAAATACAAACATGTGAATATTTTCAAAAAAATATTTTTTATAAGAAAAACGAATGTAGTTACATAACAAAGTATAAAAAGTCTAAAAAACATAAATCTTTTAACAAAACGTTGAAAATGCGTCAAAGAATTAACAATTCTATTTCATACATATTTTTATTATGTAACTTTAAGTGCTTATCATTATACCTAACTGCATACTTAGTACAGTTTGAAATTTAACCTAAAGAAATGGTCATAAACAGTAAACCATTTATTAGTTTTCATTCATTCGAATTCATTTCTAATAATCTTTTGAATATTTTTTGAAATTTTTTTACAATTTGGACTAGAGTAAAAAATTCCTGTTTTCAGTTAACTTTTTCCCTTTTGTATTGAACATTCCCGCAAAACGAGAAATTTCCCTTTGGCTGGCAATACTGGATATCACCCGTCGACTTCCAATACACACACATTCAGATTCATGTTTAGACAGACAGTCAGCCAGTTTTATTTATCACGTCTGCTATGGCAGAAATGAAATTAAGTAAATAAGTTTGGAGATAAGATATTATTTTATTTAAAAGATAAAAATAATATCATTCATTTGAAAGAAAATATCGTAAAATACTCCGGCGATTGCTGCAATTCGATGTACACCATACCGATTATTGCACATTACTAAACTTAAAATCTTTACAGAAAGCAGAAAGTCATAATTCACACTAGTGTGGGACGAGCGCATCCCCACTAATTAGTTCATCACAGAGTGGTGTTTATCGCGTGCTTGCTTTTTATAAAGCTGCCTCTTTTCCTCCCGTTAAACGGTAATATACAAGAAAAATATAAGCCGAATGTGTATTAGCAATTTTAATTTTGACATTAGTAATTTCCTAACAGTTTGTTAAATATTTCGAAATATCAAGCATATTGAACAAAATATTGGGCACAATACTTTTAGTAAAGTACTATTATGTGATGTTGTGAATGTGCCCTGAAATGCTGACAGCAATTATCCACAAGAATAGGTGCGTGTCTCTACCATTGAGCCTCGTAGCAGGAATGGAATCAATAAAATGTCTTAATACAAAATCATTGGTCGGTTTATTATGACTAAAACTGGTACTTACATAGAGCGGAATACGTTACACTTACTAACACATAACTATAAAAATTATTCGGGTTTTAAATTCTACATAACGAGCAAAACTAGCCTACGCCTACTATTTTTAACTACTATATTAATCAATATATCTGCACAATCAGCTGGTCAACGGCTTATATTCTAAAAAGATCAAAGTGCTGTGATTTCAGTCAAGGTGAATTCCATGGCTGAACGCTGTGTTTACATAAACTATGATTTGGTTTCTATATACTTGTTATCGCGCGCTGTTTACAATGCTTGCAATAACTTTTAATTTAAAATATTAATCGTCTTATGATCTTCATGTTTCAATTTCTATAATGCCTAAAATTAATTGTATAGGGATTCACTACAATTATGTCACGGCTAATTATCTAAAATTAAAAAATCCTGAGTGTTATACTGGTCATTCTCTAAGACGCAGCTCGGCAACATTTTTGGCAGAAAATGGAGGAGATTTAATGAGCATAAAACGGTTCGGTGGGTGGAAGTCGGCTACAGTGGCTGAAGGGTATATACAGCCGATAAGAAGAGAATCACCAAATTAGTACAAAAACCTAATTTACCCAATGATACCATCAACTTCCTCTGCAAGTCAAAATTTTATCTTAGAAAGCGTTAATAATAATTTAGTGTCAAATGGCAATGAATGTGTACAAAATACGAGGATTATTCATAGTACTACTACTACTAATAGATTCAGGCGAATCTCGGCCGAGTCAAGCTCAAGCCAAGGGTCCGGCACCGAGGTCACTGGAGGGCCTATTGTGCCATTCCTGCTACTTATACATCCATGAAGCCAAGTCCTTCAATGAAGGACTCAATCCACTTTAGTGGATGCCTGCATGTGTCCCCAGGGCCATAACAGGGACTCCGAAGGTTCGCCTGCGTAATACAGTCCAATGTGGACACACTAGTAGGACATGGACCGACGTTTCGTCAACCAAGCCGCAAACCCTACATATGGGACTTTCCTCTAAACCTAAGTTATGGAGGTGTTTCCTCAGACAGCAATGCCCTGTTAACGAGTCCTGCCATCTCTCTCAACCTACTACTTGGTAGATCCACATCTGCCCTAGCATATCCATCAGTTCAACCCCTCAGTAGGAGCGTAGACTGCCCTAGACCCTGTATTGCGTTCCAATGAGCGAGGTGTTGGTTTCCCAACCAACTCCATTTTGTAATTTTTTAACGTAACGTACCCACATTTGTATTTGTATCGTACTTTTCTGAAATTCAATATATTTTTTCTGAATTTAGACGCACTGGAATATATTTCAAAGGAGACTTATATTCGAAAGAATACGATAACATTTTATTGTCGTATTTTTTCATCCTGACAAAATAATGTGTTTATCTAAATAAAAATACTGCTGAAATCCCTCAACCTGAAGACCTAGAAAATGCATCTACAGGTCAGCTTCAACTTTAACCAATGCTGAACTAGAACATCATCTAGAATTCCCGAATTCTGACGATGAGGCTACTCCTGGAACACTGCTTGACAAATTTTCTCATGTGCCAATCACATCATCAGCTGGGATACAGATAATAAGAAAAAGAGTAAAACAAGTAGCTGCTGTTTTAACATCTTCCGACCACACTGAAAAAACTCTGTTATATGACACGTAAGAAAGAACAAGAACAGAAAAAAGAAATAAAGCGAAAGACACTGATAAAACATAAGAAGGAAAAAACGTAGAAAGATGAAAGAAGAATCATCAACAGATGAGTTGGTTACCTAGTGTGACGGTAGTCCAGAGACTCCACAGGAAAATGATTCGATAAAAAATTTTTTGACTGGATCCAATGCTTCCACTACCAGAGGGTCCCTAAAAGTAGTTCTGAGTATTTGAACCTCTTTGAGCTGTGTGGTAAAGTATTTATTATCAAAAAAAAAATGTTAATTTGGCCAACTAGCCCATAGTAAATGGGACAGTCGGCTGAGTTGACTTTGTTTTTTCAAAATCATTTTATAAGCTATTTGTTTAAGTTTTCTTTGGATTTACAACCTAATGTTATATGAGTTGTTATGTTAAATAACTACCTTTGGGTTTTCGTTTTATGGCGTTTTAAAAAAAGGTGAGCCAACTCTCCCGTAATTCCTAATTAGACTCCCTATTTATTTTAAAACATACCTTAATCTTAAAGTTATTAGTACTAGTACTTAATACCATCGATTTGAAGAATGGTATTAAACTGGCTTGTGATACTATACGAAATACACCTGAACGTGTTCAACGATCGATGAGATGTTCATTTATTTTGTTTGAGGACAGTCAGTTTCAACATTTATTTTGAATTGTATTTTATTCTGTCCTTCTATCTTTTTCTTTACTGTTGTCTACTCTCAATACGTAGTTTATTATTTAAAAAAAGAATAAAAATCAAGATATTGTATTTTTATACACCAAATCTCTTGGTTCTAGGAAAAACTTCAGAATTAAGAAATGTTTTAAATTAAACCGGGATTTTATGTAATATTTCCATTTTACAAAACTCAAAAAAAATATTTGATATTGAATAAGGTGAGGGGTGATTTCACTCCCTTATAATGTAACAAGAATGTTGAAAAAATACCGGTAGTTAGTCCTTTGCGGGTGCTCGGAAATTACGAAATCTCAAGTTTCTATCTTTACTTAAACATGAGAAAAAAAGTGGAATTTAATTTTACTTGGAACGAGGTGGGCTGAGGAAATTTTATTATAGGAAAAGTCCATCATACTTTCATACGGCAAATTTTTTCGCATGGAAATCATCCTGTATATTTTTTTTTATTTATTTAGTGTCTCGACATCTGATGGTCATTGACACATTTACTTTACAACCGTAATACATCAATATAAATTTACATTAAATGAAACAATTAAATGTATGTATTTTAAGAAATCGATCACTGAGGTGCTGTTGTCCGGACACAGAATATTCTTAAGATCGCCATTCAGATGATGGCGTTGTCTTGCTATGACATGGTGAGGGCAGTATATTAAGATGTGTTTCACCGTAAGGAAGGTATTATGACAGTGGGCACAGTATGGTCGTTGCTTATCAGATTCCATTAAGTATCCATGCGTTGCGCGAGTATGTCCAATTCTAAAAACGAGTTTTTCTTCCCTCTTGACTAATGGTAATATGCTGGAACTAGGTGTTCGTTGAACTTTTGACAATTTGCTAGTGGATGTGCTTAATATATTTGCACATTTATTTCTGATGGTCATTTTAAAGGAAGTTTTAAGATCACTGTAGAGCTGAATACGTTGTTTGGGTAACTCTGACGATGCCGCAGCTTTAGCGGACTTATAAGCAGTTTCATTTCCGGTACTACCAACATGTGAGGGGACCCAGATAAGGAAAACGTGAATTCCTTTCAAGTGAAGGCATTGGATGCTTTCTTGAATTTGTTGGGCTAGATAATTTTTGGAGTATATGTCCCTTATTGAGAGGATGGATGACAGAGAATCGGTGCATATTGCAACTTTTTTATGGGCGTCCTCAATACATATGACAGCTGAGAGTATACTGAGAAGTTCGCCTGTATGTATACTACAATAGGGAGGGAGTTGATGTGCGATGATTGAATAATTTGTTGTAGTAGCGGAGCAGCCTACATAATTCTCCTGCTTTGATGCATCAGTGTATAAAATTTCGTCAGGATTTTCCAATCTATCAGTTCTAGGAAGGCTTGGTGAAGAAAAGAGCTTGATACTTCATGTTTATTGTATTTACTTAAAGTTGTGTTCGCATATGAAGCTATTCTAATCCAGGGTGGTGAGTCCGAGAGAAAACTGTTGGCCGTTTGTTTGAGGTCTATATTTTCGAGTAAAGGTTGTAAAAGGTGTTCTATTGTATGATAGCTAGTTACGGTGTTTTGGGTTTCGGTTTGGTTTGAGTTTATGATATGATAAACTGGATTTGTAGGGTTAGATGATACCCGTGCTGAGTATGGCAGTAGAAGCTGTTGTCTACGGAGATATAGGGGTATTTCATTCGCTTCGCAGCAGAATCATTCCGCAGGACTGGATCTAAACGCTCCTAAGCAGATGCGGAAGTGAAGTATTCTGTATTGAGTTTAACTTATTTAGAATAGATCTGCTTGCATTACCATACACAATACTGCCATATTCTAGTTTTGATCTGATTAAAGCTCTATAGATTTTTAGTAGTTGTTGTTCATCAGCGATGTGATAGTGTCTTGATCAGATTTATGCGTTTTAAACAATTACCCTTGACATCGTCTATGTGGTGCTTCCACGTGAGTTTACTATCGAAAGTTATTCCCAGGAATTTATAGTGGTCTACTACATCTAAACTTCTCTCGTTCAGTTTAATATCAGGCGGCATTTGTTCGTTCTGTTTCCTGCTGAATTTGATTACTTTCGATTTTGTTAGAGAGAAATTGAATCCTACTGTAACAGCCCAGTCGGAGATTTTGTCTACGGCATTTTGGAGTAATGTTGATGTGGTTAATGAGGATTTACCGGGACAGTACAAGAAAAGATCGTCGGCATAAATAGAATATTTTATTGGGGGTCTAACAGAGGAGCATACGTCATTTAAGACTAAAATGAATAGGGTTGGGCTTAATACCGGGCCTTGGGGGACCCCATTTTCAAGGTTAAATGGTTTGGAAAAATGACCGTTGACGAATACATTGGAAGATCGATAACTCAGAAAATTTGTTAAAAAGTTTAGGATATTACCTTCTAGACCTTATTTCTTTTAATTTATTGGTAATAGCGGGTCTCCATACTTTATCAAACGCACTTTGTATATCAATAGTCACTGCTACCACTTCTTGTTTCTTTGTAAAAGCATTGGAAATCTCTGCATACATAGATACCAAACTACCAGTCGTACATCTTTGGGACCGGAAACCAGATTGGGCTGGATTCAGCAGTTTATAAGTTTCGAGGTACCAGAGTAGCCGTTTGTTCACCATTTTTTCTAGGAGCTTACACGTTGTGCAGGTTAATGAAATGGATCTAAAGGATTCTGGTTTTTGGGAATCAGCATGATTTTTCATAAATGCTAGTATAACAGACTCTCTCCATATTTTCGGAAATTTATGGTTGATGCAAATTTTATTATACAGTTCCAGTAGTTTGTTTAGACTGGATGTAGAAAAGTGTTTTAGGAAGATGAAAGGGGCATTGAGTCCGATACTGAATATAATAAATGCGTCTCTTGTCGACTAGAAACAGCTATTTTGGTACTATTAACAAGTATCGCAAAAAGTGTTATTATTTATAGTTGAAAGTCTAATTACCTCGATGTTATTATACACAACAGGAACCACACGTTAATCACTTTTAAGTTTTACTTATTATTACAAATATTCGACAGCCTACGCACAGCGATGTTAACTCGTCGAGTTCACAAGCTCGAATCCCTTCTGTATATTTAAACGACTGGTATAGATAAAATAAAATATAAAGTCGACTTAATGTTATCGAATATTAGATTCCTCAATGTATAATTTAAAATAATAAACTTTAATTGCAAATTTCAATCAACTGACCAGTTGTTTATATAATTTTTACTGTTAGTTCTCCTCGGATGAATTTTATCCAATTTCGCCCATATGGCACGTCCTCAAAAAACAACACACACACACACACACACACATGTCAATGTTCGGAAAACAAAAGATAAAAATCTGTTAGAACTCTCTAGATTTTACGCTCGAAAACAAAACAGAAGCCGCGAAACAATGAAGGAGAGAACACTAGACGTCAATCAACGTTTGATGATTTTCTTATTGACAGATGACAGCTTTTGTGAAACTTTAATAAATACTGTCTAAATAAGCACTTAAAATTCAAAGCACTATTATCTGTGGTCTCGTTACTAGGGTATAAAGCGTATGTATTTCTAGTGATTTATTAGAGTTCGTGAGGATTTAAAAGTCGACAGTTTTTTTACCAACAATACCAATTAATGAGTAACCCCTCTAATAATTAATTTTTTTTCGCTACAAAAGATTGCTGTCTGGTAAAATAGCTGAAAGGGCTCATTGTTATTTATGATACCAGCGCGTGAAGTATATTGCGCAAGGATACTTCAAATATGAATAGGTCCTGCTACCCAATATATATTGGAACCAACACACAGGTCGAATGACAAAAGATACATTGATGAAAATTGCATTAGATAAACATCCCAGCGCACAGAAAATATTAAGTGACAATTTAGAATCCAAATTAGGACAAAATCGGTCTTAGACGCAAGTAATGAAAAGTGTTTTTGAACACGCCTCGTATATTCAAATTAAATTGATAAAAACGTGACAAACTGTAGCTCAACAAGCAAAAGGCACGCATGTGTTTAAAATTACATAATTTACATTCAATTTAAGTCGAGAGTAAAAAACGCGAATTTCTATTACTTCTTCCTGTTGTTTAATGTTTAATATAATACACATAACCATCGTTTTAAATTTAGTCATCATCCACTACAACACATTGGTGAATAGAACTAATGTCATACACATTCTAGAATTAAATTTATAACGTTATAGTAGATGTTATGACGTATGACTGTGAGTGTTTTAAAGCGCGTTCACCAAAATTTATAGTTTAGGAATTGTTTACTGTAACAATCAACTAGTCTTATTTTTGAATTTTATTGTTCTCTTTATTACCATTTGACCGGGGTCAATGAGGATTATTTATATTGTTTTTGAAGTGGCTTCGTAAGTACATTAAAATAAAATTGTAATTATTACGATAAGAGTATAGTTTACCTTGAGTTAGAATTGAAGGCTTAAATTGCTCTGGAACATGAACTGACCTGAAACAATAAACAATAAAATTCATAAGTCATTTGTGAGAATAATTCATTATACATCATAAAAATTGATGCACGTCATCATAAATGACGTATTCTTCAATTTTAAACTTTATACCAATACTACAACCACCCGTTCGTTTTGTATGATCGAATCAGTTAATATTGTATTGCATTATTTAAGTCAATATCTCATTAAGTATACAATTTCTATATTATTTTCGACAATATAAAAACATTGATCATGCATCAATTATTTAGTGAAAGATCTACATATTCCATATCCATCATCAAAACTGTTAGCTCAAATTCTAAATAAATTGAGAAAATTTCTCGTATTTTATTTATCGTGCCTCATTTGATAACTTTTCAGTTAACTATGTAGCAACTCTTGAATTTAGTTTGTCTGTACACTGTTCACACGACGTTTGCAACGAACAAACTTGCAGAGTCCTGCTATGCAACTTTGGGCTGTAACTTCTAGTTATTTAATAGAGTTTACGTAGTAATGTATATTATAACTGAAAATTGAGGCAGGAATAATATTGCATCGCTATGCAAATCATTTATTTGAGGAAATGTGATTTACGCCCCGATGGCGATAGGATGGTGTCCGGAAACTAGAATGCTTCATGAAATTCGTACTAAGAAAACGTTGATATTACTGAACATTTTAATGATTTTAGAGTGTCTTTTATACACAGTAAATTAATTATTAGTTGAGATAATAATGATATAAGAAACACATTATACATTTAAATTATGATGTAATCACTTTATTCAAATTATCTGGTGGTTAAAACCTCTTATAATTGTTTTTATTGAACTATTTTTCGTTCATAGAAGCCGGAAAGGAGGAAGATAAAAAGCAGTTGTATTTTTTATATAATTCTTCCTTATATTTCCCATACTTTCCGATTATATTAAATTTCTAATGTTTTGTCTATCCAAATTGTTGTTGAAATCTTTTTATGTATGAAATAATAATAAAGTAAACACTATTGTAGTTAGGTGGAACTAAAATGGATCAACAATAAAATTCGGAAAATGGATCCATATTTACGCGATTTTGATAGCAATAATGTAGAAACCTTCACACTGACTGACTGAAAGAGTGTAAAGACTTGCTAATGATAAATGAAAGTAATCATAATTTCAAGTTGTTGAATCAAAATATACGTTCAATTAGTGCGATTCTTGATGAGTTCAAAATATTTCTTAGTCTCTTGGATAAAAATGTAGATTGTATAGTTCTGACAGAAACTTGGCAGATTGCTGATACAAGCATATTTGAGATCGATGGATATAATCTAATATACAATAAAGGTGATCTAAATCAAAATGACGGTGTTGTTGTGTACCTGAAATCTCATGTGCCTGTTAAGTAGTCTGTTGTGCCCTGTTAAGTAGTCTGTTGTGCCCTGTTAAGATACCTACGAGTTTCCTCATGGTGTCTCTTTTTTGCTTCAACAGATAATCTTTTAGTTTGGGCGTCGGACCTGCCTCAATCCTGTTGATTTTGTCCTCCATTCTACAGACTTTGTTAGTGCCCATTTGAAGCCCAATGGAGAATAAGTTGATATATTAAAAATATTAGGTGCGTATAATGATAATACCACTGCAGCAGCTAGAGTATATGGAGTAAGCACGACCGGTTGAACACAGATTAATGGAAACAGCTAATTTAAATCCCAGATTAAATAAGGGAAGACGCCATCCTACGGTTGACGATGTCCAATAAGAGCAAATTCTGGATTTTGTTGAAGCGGAACTAAGTACCAGCAAAATTTTTACGATTTAATTTGTTTTAGTCCCTCACAATTCGAATTCGGAAAGAACGAACGACATCATGTATAAAAATACATTATTTTATGGTTCATATAGAATAGTTTATGTCACGTAATTAATTTTGACACTCAATTTAATTAAAAGCAGTATTTTTTTAATAGAAAATGTTGAACAAAATTGCTCGTCATTAATATAGAGTAATTATAAGCACTACATTTACTAGTATACATGAGAAAAGAGACGTTTCAATCATTTAATACATGTTATGAAATATGTATTGCTACATTTTGCTTTCAATTAAGCAGAATATTTCTTATTTGAAGATACGTTAATAACAAACTAGTTTGTATTATTAGAAAACCAATTAACGATTTCGTAACACACATTACTGTCCATGTTAGTGAAACTAAAATGTCTCTTTATATAATAAGAATATTGGATCAAATACATTAAAAAAATATTAAGAAACCAAGACAAAAAAATGTCTGGCCCGCCTTTAGGGGGCCAAAACTATCCCGATCGAATCTAACTTTCTTTAATACAAATGTGCTTATAAAAAAGTAACAGCTCTTACCAAATTTAAATTCGTTTTTATAAATATTTAGGAAGTTGTTTGACATATTATAATAAAAAGAGACTGAAAGAGTCAAGTTTGCATTTAATATTTTTAAAATGTCTCTTAACTGGATAAAAAAACAATGACAATGGATAATGCAGATGAAAAAATTTTTTGTTGCTATTGATTGTGTTCATATATGGAATAATTTAAATCATCCTTCTTTAAGTTTACATAAGAAAGTTCTCCAAATCTTTTACATACTTAAGTAGGGCAACTCGTTATTTTATGTATTTATATTATTCTTTTCCTTCTTCTTGTGAACCTATCACATATTTGTTTTTAAAATTATCTATCCAGGTTACCTGTACTTTTGCCCAGTTGCGTAAGTCTAATTATATTAGAATATAATTTATGTTAATTGCTAAATTATTGACCCCGAATTATATCGTACTGTTTGCAATACACATGAAAAGGAAAAAAAATTCCAAATACTGTTTGCTTGTCAAATTTATACATCCATAAAACCGAATTTCGCTTGCCGTGAAAATGTAAATTCATTCTTTTATGCCGTACATCTTACATAATATAACAATTTTTGAAGCTAGGAAAATTGCAGAATATATTTGGAGTATATTACTCGTAAAATTGTGCTCTTTTGTATTCATTGAATAGTATGTTCGTATTACTTACGATCTATTAATTATTTTTGTACTTGTACTTATTGCTGTAATATTGTTTTAGAAGGAATAAATATTATTATTATTAAAATTAAAATTGACAAATGGCTTGCTTCTGATGAGAGCATCTTTCAAGATAAAATAAACGGTTTTGAAGATTAAAACTAACGTTTCCGCATTTATACACTCCAAAGGCTATATGTTGTTAACAAATCGAAATTTGACCAAAAATGTAGAATATCTGGATTTATCGGACCCATTGTACTGGCTCTAATGAGCAGAAAATCAATAGGGTTCATCTGCGAGACGCCCTGAACAGTATCCAATCATAAAATTGGTGATTTGTATATACTCCGGAGGCCGTATCGTGCTAAAAAACCGAAATTTCTCCAAAAGTGACCAAAAATGTGGTACTTCAGGTACCATACCACCCGTTGTGCTGGTTCTGGTGAGCTGAAAATCAATAGGTTTCATCTGTGAGACACCCTAAATTATATCCACCCATAAAATTGTTCACTTGTATATACTCCGGAGGCTGTATCGTGCTAACAAACCGAAATCTTTCCAAAAATAAAATATATCTGGATTTATAGGTCCAGTTGTACTGGCTCTGGTGAGCTGAAAATAAAATCAATAGGGTTTATCTGTGAGTGTCCCTTAACAATATCCAATCATAAAATTGGTCACTTCTATACTCACCGGAGGCTGTATCGTGCTAACAAACCGAAATTGGATATTGTTCAGAGCATCTCACAGACGAATCCTATCGATTTTCAGCTCACCAGAGCCAGTACAACGGGTTCTATAAATCCAGATATACCACATTTTAGGTCATTTTTGGAGAAATTTCGGTTTGTTTTTGCACGATACATCCTCCGGAGTGTATAAGTGTGGAATAGTTAGCTTTAATATTTAAAACCCGTTTATTTTTTTAATATATTTCTTTTTAGTTCTCTTCAGAAAATAGTTTTTATCGTGATATGCTTAAAAAATTGCTAGTAACAAAAAGTGAAAAATAAATCAAATTTTATGTTTTTGGTAAGTACAAATTTTTATTTAATCTTACTGATTCACAAATTTGTAATATGTATTAAATATTCGAAATGTACTTAATTTTCAAACGCCTGCAACTTTTGTTGTATGCACAAATTGGGTTCAATAGGGTTCCTTTTGGTCCAAAAAGGGTACTGGGAGTTTGAAGGTTAAAGACACATTGAGAAATAAAAAAAATCAAATAAATTTCGCGCTGCTGTCACTCTTCTAGTCTCGCATGGAGATTTGTAATCTAATGCTCGGGAGATTGTCGCCATTTCTGATCTGATATTTTGGTTCAGTTCCGTCAAAATCCTCGGCTTGTTTTCTTATAACTTACTTTTCAGGTATCCCCACAAAAAATAGTGGGGTCGACTGAGGTCAGCACTCCTGGGAGGCCAATTATTGTCACCTCTTCGAGAAATCACTTTGTTGGGGATTAATTCGTTTACCGCAGCAATTGACACGTTAAGTGGAACAATGTTCTGGAGTTGTAACTTTGAAGCCCCTGCATATCTTGTGCTAAATAACCTCGCAACTTTTCACTGTACTCACAGACTATGAACTTTGGGATATAAAGTGGTCGCTGATGTTTCTGCTTGGGGTTTTCCTTAGCGCAGTAACGACAATATTGTTTATTGGCGTGCACTTCTATAATTGGAAGCTCGTCAAGTTTGTGAACCTCTGCAACTTTTCATTTGCAAAGTCGATTAACGTAATCAGATTCCTCCGGTGTTTGCACCAGTTGGATCATATAAAGGCTTTCACGTGTAAATATTTCTTCAAAATTAAGTGTAAAGACAATTTTTTGATATTGAGAGCTTGACTTCTTTAGGGAACAGAAAGGATTTTGGCTAACCTTAACTTTACTTCTTCGAGCGTTTCTTCATCGCTTACAGATCGCGGATGACCTGTTTTTGAATTCTTACGGTTGATCTAATATTCTCGAACATTAATTTATCCACTTTCGGATAGTAAATGCTAAACACTTACGAGACAATGATCGCTTCTGTCCACATTTAATCTATCCGATACTTATCAGAAGGTGGTGAAACTGGTCCTTAATGTTTCATATTTGCGTGTAATTATTTATATACCTAGTATCCCTGAAACGGTATGTAGCTCCAAATTGAACATTCTATACAATGTGAGTCTCTAACTTCGAATAAATTCAGTAAATCAAAGACAATTTTTGTTAGTAATACCCTCGGATAAGTATTTCAAATTGCGCTCTTTTTGATGGAAAAAAATGTTATACAGTATTTGAGATATGACATCATCTCGACTATTTTTTCAATTGGCAATCCTAGTTTCTGTATGGCTATTCTTTAAGGGTTTATCAAGTTACACATGCGTACCAAATATCAAATTTTTTTACTTATCGTTTAAAAGATATTCACAAAATAACAAACTAACAAACATTCTCGCTCGATACGATGCCACTCTAATTACTTGTTTTTATTTAACTTTTTTTTGGCATTGTCAACATCAACCCAGTTTGACAAAACTGAATGTATTGAAAGTTAGAGCACAGTTTAAAGCTTAACAGAAGCAGTTAGCTCACTCTACCGATTTTTGTGTTACAACTTTTATCTCACTCATACACACTCATGGGAATCAACTTCCCGTTGCGCAGAAAGTTTGTTATTTTTTACACACACTTGTCAGATATTTTATTGTATCAATTGGATACGCTCCTAAGCGCGTGGGTTACAATTTTCGGTTGCGCAGTGGAAAATTTGAACCATGCACATCAAAGACGCCGACATCGAGTGAGCCAACTGCTTCTGTTAAGCTTTAAACTGTGGTTAGAGACTCACTGACATTGTATAAAAAACCTTGTTTATTATTTTTTTAATCATATTCAATAAATATTTCTCGAATTGTTCTTCAGTTAGGTTCTTGAATGAATTGGAAGTAAAGTTTTAATGTTTTTGTAGAAATTTTATGTTTCTTTGAGTTGTTTAACTATTTTTTGCGAAATAATGTTTTTTATATTCAAATAGTAAATCTATTTATTCTTCACTTTCTAGATTTTTTTCACCCACTTTTGGGCTGAATACACGTTACACAGCTAAAAGAAGTATCAGATATCAATTATATTTATTTCAATATAGAAACAATTTTTATTGAATGGTAGGCGAATAGTGAAACCAAATTTTAATAAGTTTTTATTCACTTTTCTTCATACTTTCTTCTTTCTTTCTGCAGTTATTACGTACGAAGTATTCTATTCTCTATACGATATGTCAATTTGGAAACTTCCCACTCTTAATATATACATTGCAGTAAGTAATATGGGAAATCCCCAAGGTTGAATATTAAATACTGGATTTAAGATGTCTCCAAAGAAAGAAATCTAAGGCAATTAAATCCAGTGATCCCGGAAGCTATTCAACTGTCTCCTTTCTGCCAATCCATCTATCCGGGAATCTCTCATAGCAAGAAAATAATGAGGTGGAGCACCTCCTGTTGGAAATGTAACTGATTCTGCTACAATAGTAGTTTGTACAACAAGTGCGCAAAGCGCTAGTTTTCCCACGAGCACAGAAGTTTGTGGCGAGTGGGAAAAGTTGTACACGATATTTTTTCTACAACTACGTTTATTAATTAAAGAAAAAAGTAACTTATATTTGTATTTTATTTAACTTAAACAGAACGAATTTAAGAGTTCCAAAATTGAAGAAAAAGATTGTATAAATTGCAAATATATAAAAAAAGTCGACAGGATATGAACCCGGGCCTCTTCGTTCCCATGCTGATGTGTTTTCCACTAAGCTATCGCGGCAACAATTATGAAATACTGTATTTAGGTCTTTCCGCTGCTTTATTTTATTTTAAGTTTTTTATTTCGATTTTTCTATATTATGAAGTACATTGGTTACTAAATAATAATAGATTGAATAACTAAATATAATCTTTAAAATTATGACTTGTTTTTTGAAACTCCAGGTAACAAATTTTCGATTGCATTTTGAGCCTTTTCGATATAATCTGAAATACATAATCTAAAAAATAGTTTACTTACAGAATTTTTAATTTAAATTTAAAATTTAAACACCCAGAAATCCACTATAAAGTATTGTCAAAAAAATTTGACATTGACATTTCCGTGGGCAAAGTGACATTTTCGTGCGGAAAAGTACCATAACGTGTACTTTTCCCACACTCTACATTATTACTTTTCTAACGGATATCAAATTAATTAAGAAATGGCTTGCTTTACGCATAAAAATTTGTGTAGAAAAGCGTGTTTTGCATAGTAGTTGTAGAAAAAAGTATATTACCTTCTCGATCAATTTGAGTTATAAGAGGATCGATGGTCTCTTCTAACATATCAAGGTATAGATTGCCAGTCAAGCTTTCTTCAGGAAATAAAGGACCAATATTGGCATTTCCAAGAATACCAGCCTAAAAATTTAACTTGTGTGAGCGTTGTGTAATGTCCATCTCAAAAAATATGCGGTTTTTCGTCACTCCAATAGCGACAATTTTGTCTATTAACTTTGCCACTCAGAAAAAGTGAACATTCGTCGCTGAAACAGATGTTAACAAAAGAATAGGGATGTCATTGACTCAATGCGCTCTTAAAGAATCTGCATTTTATATGAATGAAATTCATGCATTTTCAGTTTTTTTTATTAGTCTCGTTTGAAATTCCCATCTGCTCGGCTAATATGTGTAGCATTATAATATGATAATGATGACGGTTTTCATAGACCCCTTAAATTAGTACCTTGAATTTCATCATAAAACCGACAAATCCTCAATCCCATGATGAATTTAACTATAGTGACTGCCCCTGACGCTGTTATTATGGTTTATTATTACCCTGCTAATTTGTTTAATTTGCTGTAATTAAAATTCAAGGACAATACAATTGTTACTCGTAATTTAAGTTCAAGCTATTATCTGTAAGGAAAAAAGTATAATTATGATTAATTTGTATAAAAATTACTTCAAATCGAAATTTTAATTACTCAGCATCTGTGTGTCTATGACACTTTTTGTTAATTAGTTATTTTTTTAATGCATTCAAATTCAATTCTGATGCTTTCTTCAAATAAGAAATTGGATTTCTTTTTAAGCTGTATATTTATATATTAATGAGCTGCAGTTCCGTCTTGATAAAATAACATTCCGTAATTTGCAAACTTGACTCGGTTTATTTAAAAAAATACTTGCTATTCAAGGTGAATTATGGTCCGTACTGAGCATATTTGGATGAGTTGTAGTTTTATTTAGTTATTTTACCTATCTTAATACATTCGTCTCCGGTATAACTTTCAAATAATAGCTAAATGCCAGTACGAGTTTTGCAAAATATTGTGTTATATTTTATTGTTAAATGTTAAACTGTATCTAGATAAACAGATTATGCATTTTTTTTTCGTGTAAACTGAAAATAAAAAATGACCGCGTTTCAATTTTCGATAATAATGTTTATTTATTTATTTTATTTTGTGCAAAACGTAACAATTATTTTTTTAAAAGAACAAAAACTCGAAATGCCTGGAAAATGAATGGAACAAATGAATTAATTACAAGAAATTAAAACTATATCCATCAGTAACATAACACTAACAAATTTTAATTATGCAAGTTCTTATGGAATAGTCTAAAACAATTCTCTAACCACAAACCAAGTTCATTTGGACACTGAGGACAGTAAAAAATTGAATCCTTCCGTATTTGGCCGGTGTCTCGACAACATTTACAATGTCTCCTTTTTATTTTGGACAATATAGAGGTAAATCGTATAAGGACATTTTTCTCTCGCTTCCATTATTATAGAGGAAATGTGCATTATTTAACATTATTTGAAAAATATGTATTCCCATTTTTTATACCATCGTATACACTATCTTCACAACTGTAGTAACTAAGCATTTGATCACTTAAGTCAATACCAACTTTATATTTATTGTATTTAGCAATTAATGCAGGTTTTTCGGATTCAATTCCTCTTCTAGATCTTATTGCAGTCATCTAGTCACCAAATTCTGAAGATATGCATATTTCTCGTCTATCTTTCCATTTGGTAATACATATTCCTTCAGAACTATACATACTTGCTACTTGATTTTTTCTAATTCTTTTTGTCATCAAATTTTGCGGATTACCTTTTTTGTCTTATCGCAATGAGCCTGTGACGTATGTACTATTTTCGAGTAATCTTTTAGTAAAACTATTATAATAGTTATCCATATACAGAGCATGTCCAGTGTTCATATGACTCTCCATTAACTTATCAGTACAACTTGTTGTGTGTGATCTCTTCCTCCAATTGTACGATCCTGTAAACCACTGTAGACGATTAACTTTTGAATAATTCCAGTATATTCTGGTAAAATATATAATTTTATACCAAACTTGTGTCGTTTACCTTTTATATACTGTCTAAATTGAAGTCTTCCTCGCCACAAAATTAAAGATTCATCAATTGTTATCTCTCTTTCCGGATAATAAATGGCTGCCATTCTATCGTTGAAAAAATCAATCAAAGGGGATATTTTATACAGCTTACTCACGGCTCATCTCTATTCACACAAAAATACAAGGTACGTAAAATTAAAATAAATCTATTGGGACACATATAATTCGCAAAAACTGGCAGACTAAATAATGGATTAGTTTTCCAATAATCATTTATGCGGTTTAGCTTTATTGTTCCCATATGGAATAAAAGACCGAAAAAAGTTTTAAATTCACCTACAGTTAAGTCTTTCCAGAAAGAAATCCTGATTGATTATGTTTCACTTCATGAAACAATTTCAATAGCATAGTCATTTGTGTTTGAAATAAGAAGTTCATAAAAATCATTATTGGCTACCAGGTTGAAGTAATCTATAGGGCCATTTCCATTTGGATTTATCCTGAAACCAGGTTGACCTGTAAATGGTATTCTATCGGATTGAATTACCCGTGCAGACCAAGTAAGGTCATTTGCTTGTGGAAGCTGATGTTTATTTTAATTTTGATATTGATTATCTCCTTGAAGAAATTGCTGGATTTCAGATAAATCCTCACCTTATTTTCCATTACTACCACTATCTTCACTTTCATTTTGCCAGTCAGAATCATGTACATAATCCACTTCATCATCACTAGAATCCTCTAATACTGATATCAACTCAGTTCTGCTCGATGCAGGTTTATAGTACTCATCATATCTTCCTTTTTTTGACGTTAAAGGTGTACTATCGGTATTCATTTTAAATTTAAAACTGGCAAATTTATGCAACTTCGAATTATCAAATAAATAAATAAAAATTTCTTTATATCTATTGAACTGTGAATCTGACACTGACATTACTAATTTTTGTAACATAGCAACACTAAACATTTATATTTCACAGCCTCCTCTAATTATTATTATTTTTCTTGACGGCTCACTATGCACGCTGATCCCAACTACTCGGAACGGCAGAATTACTCGGCGTTAGTGTGTTTCATAAAAAATGGTAAATGCAAAGTTTTGAGATGTTTCATTGGCTATTCAGCGTCGTTGCCGGTCAAAAAAAAAGGAATATATGATTATGAACCTGCAATGAGCATAACTAAGTTGATATCAATCAGTATTATAGGAATATCTAGTGATGATGATTTGGATGATACAGGGTGTTAATTAATGTTATGTACCTATTTTAGTGGATGATTCTTAGATTTAAATGATAAGGTGATAACACTTTTACAACTCTGTATATTGAAAACCAATCCTCTGAGGACAACTTTATATAACCTTTTCGACTCAAAATTAGCCCAATAAAGCAATTAAAATAAGTACATAACCTTAATTAACACCCTGTATTAGTATAATAAACATGCTACTGACTGCCTATTTTCGTTTTAGGAAAATCGGAATAGAGAAATTGGGAACGCGCTAGGCGCGTTATTGGCATAGGGTAACATTTAAATTAACGCGCGATCAGCATTGCCGTAGACAATCAAGTATTCCCTGAAACGAATTACATCTTATTTTATAAACCATTATATTTTCAATACTCTACATAGGATGGTACCATCCATTTAGGCAAATATGAAAAAATGTTTCAGGACAGCGCCAGGGGCGTTAGTGGCACACGGTAAAAAGTTACATCAACGCGCGACGTGCTTTGCCGGAGACGATTGTGTTAAAAAAAGGTAGATTTTCAATATTTATGAGCTGCAATTCCGTCTAAAAGCAAATTCAGTCTTTCGCAAACTTGACTTTCCTAATTTATTTATTTTGGTACTTCAAAATAAAAAGATAGATCTTCAGGACTAGTTTCACCACCTTCTGATAAGCGTCTGATTGCTTAAACAGAAGTTTTGTCCTTTTTGATTTTATCCCAAGTATCAAGGACAAAGTTGTGAATCTATCCGACCCTTATTAGAAGGTGGTGAAACTGGCCTTCTCGTATAATGAGTATTTGATGTACCAAGTAACGAGTAATTTTACGAAGATTGTATACTATAGTCGCACTATTTAGCTTTGAATATATTAATTTTTGTGATAGTATGTGAGCCATAGCAACGATGTTCAAGTATAGTGTATTTCCCATGAAAACGCAAACTCCAACTTCCCCTTTTGTATTTTAAATTCTAACGCCAAATGCCTCTTTTCCACTTCCACTTTTCTTGAAGGCGCTTTAGATCTTTGAGATAGCCTTTGAGAATGTGAATCTACCGGTACTCTTGATTCTTGATGAGTCATGCAGTGCCTGTGATATATCTGAACCTCTCGCTTCATCCATTTCGAACGTGGCCAATAAACCTTAAATATTATGAGAGGGACCTACAAGGGACCATAGTGGTTCACACCGCGCGAAAAATACTTTTTAAAATACAAAAGGGGGTTGTAAATCCTATCGCAGCACAAAAGGTTGTAAATTCGAGACAAACGAGAATTTATCATACAGAAAAATGTATTTTCGAACAACCTGCCTTATATATTAGATGTTTTGCGGTGTTCGTGGAATTCCAGACCTCTTCTATTTCATATCACCAAGTCTCGTGAAGTAGTTTACGTATGAAACAATTGATTGTCGATCTGAAACGCCACGGGGAGAAATATTGAAATGGACACGAATGCAAAGGCGACGATCGATACAAATAAGCAAGATGCTCTGCTCCACCCGTTAGTATACTGAATTGAATCAACTGTTAGAGTATAAAGTGATATGTATCATGTAAGTCTTTTCACAGCACTGTAAGAAAACTCCTACGCAAAACCATAATCTATATAATAAGATCAAATTACTCCATAATATTCTGTGTATAAAAGAGAAAAACGTGAACAAATTCCTAAGACATTCGGAGAATGCTTACTGTCTTCTGCTTGGAAGCATTTCATATTGAATTTGTAGTTATTCCAATAGAAATGCAATGGAGCGGGCTAGAGGGCCTAAAACAACAAACTATTTTCACATAAAATAAAGTGTTTGTCTGTTGAAACGTATTATATCCACATAAACGATTTTATTAAGATATATATGGCGTTTAGGCTGTTGTCTTATAGGAAACAGATGAGGCAGCGTTTGGTAGATTTTAAACCATTGTATATTTTGATCCAATAAAAAAAACTTGCATGACACGTTTGTTGTTGAAAGTAACTATTTAGACACATAATGTTATCATAAACATGATCTCCGCTAGCAAAAATACTTTCAGAATAATTATTTTTGCGTAAGTCTTCTGTATATTCTTCTAGAGATTATTTCACTCAATACAAAATACGCGCCTTCGATTGGTTTAAATATGAGGATTGATATCTGAAAACCACATGTTTTCGATTTTGTATTTCGGCATCTGATTGAATACGTGCAGTTTTCCTCTCTGTGTGTTTCGCGTTGTCATTAGTTGTTTTATTCGATATTAAAAATCTAGTGACTGAGAGAAAATGTCAAATTAATAAAGAAACGTCAGAATTATTGTATCAAGAATGAATTCTAAAAACCGTTTTGGTCTGTTTGATCTATAAGAGATTCAAAGGAAAGTAAAAGAACAAATGCCGCAAAATACCGTGTGATCTAAAAAGTACGTGTGGAAACAATTCATGGAATTTTGCAACGAACGTCATTATAGCCCAATTTTAATTGTTTTCGTGAAATAATATTGACAAGTACAACTCGTGTAATTAATGATTATCGAAAATTTCTTCTCTTTTTCGAAACAAATTGTTGTTTTAGGAAACCACACTCGCGCTTACGCGCTCGTGCGGTTACCAAACAACAATTTGTTTCTCAAAATCGAAGAAATTTGTATTTCGATAATCATCTCATTACACTTGTTGTATTACTATTGAAAATACAATAGTAAATGTCGATAATCAATACGATCCACCTTCTGCTTGGTTACATCAAAATTGATAGATTATCCAATGAATATACAATGAGAGTCCAAATTCATCAGACACAGGCTGTTGCTATATATAAACTTAGTATGTATTGTTAAAAAACTGTTTTTACTTGCATCAGAAGCCCTTTTAATTTAGATTTGATTTAATATTTTTTGCTGCTACTTTTTTTGACATTTTCGGTGTGAAAAGTTTATTTCCGTATCAAGAGAAATTCTTATCAAAAATGATACAGACAATTATTTAGAATTTCCCCAAAAGGAACGCCATTTGCCATTTCAATTCACAAGAAAACTAATCAAGTAACAATTATATAAAAATTCGTACAACTTCTTCAACGATTATCGATCATTCGTCTATTTTTAGACACTCTTCACAATATAAACATTAGCACTCGTTCAAGTGCGGCTAATCTGATGTGGTATTCTTTGACCACACGCCTCGTGGTCGAACAAAAAACACTGTAAAACCACAAAACGCGATCAATCGACTAAGCCGATTAACATGGCTTCCTATTTCTTATTACATTCTTGAAAAAATGATACAACATGACGAAACCAATATTTTAAAACAATGTTATGTAAGATTCATGGAAGCAGGGGCGGTTTCTACCAATGTGCTGCAGAACTACTAATTATTTTTATCAAAACAGGTAATTTTTCTGGGGAATAGTGAAAAATTTAACTGTATTGTTTTGCAATACTACGGTACGCTTACAAATTGTCAACTTATTTGAGTAACATTGGAGTTCTGCACTGACTGAATACCTCACCCGATCCCCGCTTTACCTGTTCAGCTAAAAGCTAAATATATGGTGGCTTATGGCAGATTTGAGCTGCAAAATTTGCTTATGAGATTTTATTTCATCGGAGCATTTTGTACTTTTTAAAAAGGAGTGTTGATGAAGATATAATATATAATCTATTATAATGTTAATATTAAAAAATTTCACTAGTATTCGCTTGGTAACATCAAAAGAAGAAGACAAACATCTTCTAAACATTAATGTACAAGCTACTGAGTTAATTGAGGAAAATCTTATAACAGACAATTTAATTCGGAAATATATTCGCGAAATAAGTGGATTTGTGCGTGCAGCAAAAAAAGAACGCGTTATACTGTTTCGCCTGTGTAGGTACTGTTTGTTCAATGGTTAAAAATTGTGGTCGCTGATTACTGACAGTCCACTTGAGCAAAATAAAAAAAACATGAGAATTCGAAGACTTATATGCAAAACCAAATGGAATTTGTATTATTATAGTCTGTTTCTTATTGACTGACAGCACGCGAAAAGGTCACAGATGCTAGTCAGGTAGTAAAGCATAAGCGTCACAGTTCATCTAAGGAATTTATTTACTATTTAATTTTATACCCGATCTGATATATAAATGTAAATTCGGTTAGTCAAAACAACTAACTGACCTTCATACATTTGTAAAGTACATACAGTTAAAACAATAAATTATTTTTGAAATAATCTTGTAACGCAACTATTCGGAACTGAATATTTCATTAATTATCTTGAGAATTTGGAGCAGGTCAATTCTTGGGACACATATTAACAAACCATTTATTAATTCATTCTCCAGATAATTACTTTCTGATTTTCGAAATGTTGATAATAACATTTCCAAGAAACATTACAATAGGGTTCTACTAGGGATTGTCCCAATGACTACTTAGAAATTTTGCAGGTATATACGGTGAAACTTGCGACCGACAGCTGCTAAAGATAATACCTATAAAAAGTAATCCTTCAACAATACCAGCTGAATTTCGTTAAAACCTAAGTCGCCACCTACGACCGTAGGAGTTGCCGCCAGCTCTCGCGGAGATGGGAGGGGTTCAAAATTGTGTTCAAATAAAAATAATGATCTTAATAAGGGCGCCAGGTAAGTTTGCCCCGCGCAACTACCTGATTTTTATCCAACACCTCTAAACTTACCAAATAGGTGCCAATACAAAAAGAATAAAAGTCGTGAATCTCTTAACTACGTTTATTCGACAGCAGCAGTAGTCAATAATGCATGTGAAATAACTAAAAGTCATCAGCGATAGTAAGAAATTAAAAAAAAATTAGCAATAACACTTACTATTAAGCAAATATGGAACCCAGATAATGTTACACAAGGAAAAAAATGGTAGCTGTTCCCAAATAGAAAGCACAATATCTATCGTAAGTCAAACAACACCAGTTCAGTCTATAAAAATTCGATAAAGCATCTACAAGCATGTACTTGACTTCACAGACTAATTATAAGTTATAAATTATTGGTTATAATTATAAATTATAGTTAAACAAAGATCAAGTAACTCTACAATTACGAAACTACTAACCAATTTACTACAGGCGATATTAATGCATGCTTTAAAAAATATAAAATAAACAATGTCGCTTGAGCTCAGGCGCATGCGCAAAATCTTGTAATCACCGGTATGTGGAGTAATATTTTAATTGATTAGAAAAGAAATCCGTAGCATTAATTAACGCTTAACAATTAAATAAAGTATACACCATAAAACGCAGAAATAATTAAACACCTATATGTTTATTTCTTATAATTAAGAGTTTGTTTCGATAGTTTATTTTAATCAAATAAGAATTGACCGTACTATACTTGGTAATAAAAGAAAATAATGAAAACTTGCGTAATGATGATCCCTACGAAGTACGCTACTGATTCCTCGTGTTCAACTTCCAATCTTTGGAACACCACTCCAAGTAGTAAGAACTAGGTATGCCAACAGGAACAGCCCCTTACGTGAACCCCTTATGCACGGGGTTACTTATGTAAGACAATCTAAAGTGACTCCAATTACCAGGTCTGATGTAACTGACAGAGACTACTATACTTCAAAGACCGTTCGCTCCTTTAGAGAATCTACTATGAACGGTTCTGATCCAAAATGGTAGTTGAAAAAGTAGATATCCAAAATCCCTTAAAACAGGTTTATAAGTCTGACACACCAAAAATATACAATCTATCGAAAACTACGATGGTCAGACTTATCAAGTGGTTTCAAAATAATTCCCACGAATGGATGATTCTTCAAAATCAAAAGTTTAAAAACCACAACTGGTGTTACACACCATCTACTCCCAGACTACAATTGAGAATGCGTCACGGATGGGTGTCTTCTGCCCTCACGCGAAAGATTTGGTAGGTACTGCCTAATATTATGCTTCAAGGTAGCTACAAGCGAGCTTCGAGTTTTAGTAGATCGATTCTACTAATTAGGTACATTGGCCCAAGGTGGCATTGGATGTTCCAAATTTAATATTTACATATACGAATAAAGGTCAGATAGGTCATACGGAATGTCCCAAGAGAAGAAATATCAGTTGTTACGTAGTAAGTATAGGAAAAATAAATAAATGATAATAATTTAATTACAATACTTATAACAACTGATGATAATTTAATATTTGTTACCAAAGAAAGGTCTCAATTAAAAATAAACCGTTACAAACTTGGTCTCGCCCAAATTTGTATAATTTGTTTTGCTTAGAGTCGCTTATAATAATAATATTTATTCACATCAGCATAATACAAATACAAAGTAAAACATATAAAGTTCAGCTGTGAATAAAAAAATACTCGATAAGCGTAAAACACTTGTTTCGAGAACTAATTAAATTAAACTAAACAATGTATCACAATGAATATTAAAAAGTTTCAATCAATGATAGACCTATCTCAATGTAAAATGTAAAACACAGTCTTATACAAATAGACGAGCAAAAATACACATTTACATACATAGATATACATGCACACACACGGAAAGCTAAAAAGTAAAAGTTACTAGTTATACGAGAAAACAACAATAAATACAGATGCACTTCGTTATCAAACAGATAAACATTAAAATAGGAAAACCAGCACAATTCGACATAAGAAATCTCAAAACACCAAGCCGACGATTTAGCAAAGGTACGTAATTTTTGTATTATCTTGAGTTTCTATATTATCTAATGGAATATTCGCTGAAGTTGAATTCTCTTACTTTGAAGTATGTGTTTTTTCAGTTATTTTTTAAAGTGGTTATTGTTTTTTTATTGATTTTATTGTTTCAGGAATAATATACAGTTTTGGAGCAAAGAAAGAGTATGATCTCTGAGCAGCGACATTTACCATCAGGGGAGTAACGTAATGATCTTTTTGGCGAGTCTTGTATTGACGGAAGGGTAGTAAAGCTTATTTGCATGATATTTGATACTTGTGCATAGAAAATACAACTGTCTTATATCTAGAATTTGAGTTTCAGTGTACAGAATATCAGTGTTAACTGTGTTGTGAAAAATGTCTTCAAGTTTCATCCCAGTAAAGTGTAAGAGCGTGATTAGCTTACAAACGAAGACTGTAGTGTTAAATGTGCATGATGCTGTTGTACATCAAATGCCGGCTGCTACTGTTAGAAATATAGTTTCGACATGTTCCAATATGACAGGAGTTAGTGAATCTATTATTTACAGGCTTCTAAGAGAGAGGAAAAATCGAAATATATCTCCACCTGAAAAGTCAACTGGAAGAAAACCATTTGACCTTGATGAACATATGCAAAATACAATAAGACGAAAACTACATGAATTATATTTTGAAAAAGAGATCCCAACTCTTGACAGAATTCTAAGTATGGTGAAAGGGGACGAGAATTTGCCTGACATAGGGCGAAAAACTTTGTGGAAAATATTACACAAATTAAATTTTACTTGGAGAAGCAAAGTCGCAAATCAGTGCTAATCGACAACGAAGAAATGATATGTTGGAGACGCCAGTATTTACGAGATATCCGAAAATACAGACAGGAGGGAAGACAAATCTATTATCTAGACGAGACATGGCTCAATGAAGGACATTCAGTGAAAAAAATATGGCAGGACAAAAGTATTCAAACCAGTCGTCAAGCTTTCATAGAAGGTTTATCTACTGGACTGAAAACTCCTATCGGTAAAGGTCGCCGACTAATAATAACGCATATTGGATGCAATCAAGGGTTCGTTGAAGGTGGTTTACTTGAGTTTCAGTCAACATGAACCAAAGACTATCATGAAGAAATGACTGCAGATGTATTTTACACAAATGGTCGAATTAATTCCAAATAATGCTGTAATCGTTATGGACAATGCCACTTATCATTCGCGATTAACAGAAAACAGAAAATCTTCCATCTACCTATTGGAGAAAAGCTGATATTAGAAACTGGTTAATCGTAAAAGATATACCATTTGAAGATGATATGATGAAAAAAGAACTTTTAAAGGTTGCTTCAGATCACAAGCTACAATTTAAAAAGTTTGTTATTGATGAAATAGCCAAGAATCGTGGGATAACAGTGCTTCGATTGCCGCCATACCATTGTGAATTAAATGCGATAGAGTTAATATGGGCCCAAATGAAAGGTTATGTAGCTAGACATAATAAAACATTTAAAATGAAAGATGTTCGTGAACTCAGGAAGTACTCATTGACAACAATAACTGAAGAGAACTGGAGAGATGCTGTGAATCATGTAATTAAAGAGGAAGAGAAAATGTGGGTTTTAGATAACATCATAGAACAAACTATAGAACCGATAGTGATCTCTCTCGACGAGTCTTCGGATGATTCTTGTATGGCCAGCGAAGGACATGATACTATAGATTGAATTTTATATTTCCTATAAATGGTATGTTTACTTTACTTAATATACATTAATTCATTGTCAATAAATTTGAATTATGAGAATTAAACTATATTTTCTTTAATTAATTTAATTTAATAAAAATGTAACTTGTTAATAGGCCTAAACGAACGAAACGAAACGAAGCAAAATGAACTAATATCGTAATCTCCGCCACTGCCGCACTGTTTATCCTTTTGCTGGCATTGTTCAGTTTTATTACCATATTGTATTTTGAGCTGAAACAGGGATGTACAGATAACCAATACAGACACCTACTTGATTTGCATTAGAATTTTAGTAAGTATTTACTTGTAAAATTTTTAGGATCACTCTGTAAGAGATAATTTTCTATTTGCATATTTAATGAGGCTACTGTGCTGTCAGACATTAAGAAATAGACTATAGGAAATGTCAATACATATTGCAGAGCAAATTGATTCATCGTATTGGCTTAATATTCAGAAATAAAATGAAAAAGTTGCACAAAATAGGTAGGTATGCATTTTGAAAAATTATACACTGTATTAAGGTTTGTGGTGATCTGCGAATTGGCTTTTCGCGGCCACGATGAAATCGACTCTTCTGACAATCCTGGAATTTTTGGTTGACTTGTTAATCTTTCAGCAGAACTTGATAAACAACAAATTTTTAGAAGTCACCATCTCAATCATGAAGATTATAAAAAGACAAAAAAAACTGTCTTTTATATCTTAAAAGGGTGGAAATGGTTCCCTGCAGCTCTCTCTTTTATACTGAGTCGGTACCTTCTGATTTGGATGCAGAACGCCCAATTGTTTCACTCATGGGCCAACACAAAAGTGGCTTGAGGCCCGTTTCACCACCTTCTGATAAGTGACGGATATGTTATTCACAAAATTTCTCTATGTCACTCGACATGAAGTAAGAAAGTGACAAACTTTACGTTTAAGCTATCCGACACTTGTCAGAAAGTAGTGAAACAGGCCCTAATTATTTTATGTGTCCATTTGAAGAGAATGATCCTAACTTCTACTTCCATAGTTTTGAGGGTTTACGAAGTGTTAAAAAATGCGAAATTCAGTCAGTAACTGATAGTAATTTCTTCTTGGTACATGTAATTCAAAGCGTAAGAGAAGGTTTGGTCGTTCTTAACGGAGTTGCTTTTTCAAAGAAAAATGTAATTATTAATGATATATTTGATTTATCTTGTTCTATAACTAACTATTAAATTCACATTGACCTTCAATTTTGTTCTAAAAATCCTTTTTGATCCACATTAATTTACATATTATCTGTATAGTTATAAACGATGGTGAAACGCGAATAATAAATAGAGTAGATATCAATGAACCCGCCGGTTCATTGACTAAAATTTTACAATTTTATCATTCAAGAGTCGTCAAAATTCACTGGAATCAAATGAAAACCGAAAACGTAAAATAACATCGATATTATTGTTTATAAATAATTGAAACAAAATTCATTGTCATTTATACTAGCCAATATGTACATTTCAGTATTGCTTATAAAATTAGTACGTGCGCTTATTTGTACAAATAAACATTCGTAACGACAAAATGATTTAATTAAATAACATTCATATCAATATATAGTCCATCAAATCGACCTTTACCCCGACGTCATACCGAACAATAACACGATATCAAAACGTTAGGAAGTCAAATGGCTACTGTTACTTTGTCGTATTTGTAAATATTTTTACTAATTGAATATCTTTTATAGTATATTTTTTGAATAGTAAATACATATTACTATTGATATAATTTCAATTAAATAGTTTCACATTACTTTTATAATAAAGTGGAGAATTCAGGTAAGAGATAGAGTAGTTCTAATATTGACAGATTTGCTTACAGTACATTTACAATTCTTAGACTTGATAAATCTGAACGATCGATCGATTCAAGTTTATCAACAAAATTTGAATTCGAGTTGATTCCCTTCACACGTAAATTAAAAATGAATAAACTAGATTCACAATTAGAATAAACGGTTTTAATGATTAAAACTAACTTTTCCGCACCTGTGAGATGCCCTAAACAATATTCTATCATAAAATTGTCACTTGAATACACTTCTGGGGATGTATCGTGCTAACAAACCGAAATTTCTACAAAAATAATTAGTATATCTGGATTTATAGGATGCGCTGTACTCGTTCTAGTCAACTGAAAATCAATAGGGTACATCTGTGAGACATCTTGAAAAATATCCAACTATAAAATTTGTCCTCTGTATACTCTCCGGAGGCTGTATCGTACTAACAACCCGCAATTTCTGCAAAAAGGACTAAAAATGTGACACTTGAGGTACCATAGCACCCGTTGTACTAGCTCTAGTGAGCTAAACATCAATAAGTTTCATCTATAAAACGCCCTGAACAATATTCAATCATAAGATTGGTCACTTGTTTATACTCTGGAGGCTGTATCGTACTAACAAACTGAAAATTCTCCAAAAATGACAAAAATTTGGTACCTCAAGTACCATAGCACTCGTTGTACTGGCTCTAGTTAGCTGAATACCAATAGGGTTCATCTTTGAGACGCCCTGAATCATATCCAATGATAAAATTGGTCCCTTGTATATACAACGGAGGCTGTATCGTGCTAACAAACTGAAATTTCTCCAAATATGACAAAAATGTTGTACTTAAAGTACTGTATCACCTGTTGTACTGGCTCTGCTTAGCTGAAAATCAATAGTGTTTATTTGTGAGATGTCTTAAATAATATTCAATCATAAAATTGGTGACTTGTTGTACTCGGAGGCTGTATCATGGTAACAAACTTAAATTTCTCAAAAAATGACAAAAATGTCGTACTTCAAGTACCATAGCACCCGTTGTACATGCTCTGGTGAGCTGAAAATCAATAGGGTTGATCTGTGAGATTTCCTAAATAATATTCAATCACAAAATTGGTGAATTGTTGCACTCCGGAGGCTAAAAAATTGACAATTATATTGTGGAATTTTATTATATTGTGGAATTAACTAGAGACCGTGAGTTTCATTTAAAAACACTAAGAATCATTTTTAAACTTTACTTAGTTTTAAGCATTCTTTGTACTATTACATTAAATCAATGCGTCGTTTATACAATACGTCTAACTTTTTATATTCAATATTAAAATAAAATTTCGGCATATTCCGTTGTTTGCTTAAAATAAGCCAAAAGAGAAACAATCAATTACTTTCAAATTATACAATTCCCATTTATTCAAAACATCAAAACATTTATTTCAGTCCCAACTCACGTACGTCACTGACTACTGTAATAACTTGATTTTTAATATCTTGACAATAGAAAACGCCATAAGCCAATATTTTAATATTACTTGGTTGGTTCATCCTATATTGGTTTTGCGAGGGTCAGGAAGATTTATTACTTCGTTGACATTATGAATAAACTATAGTAGGTGTTGAGAATAGTAAAAGAGAAGCAGTTTCACAACTATCATTTAACAACTGTTCAAGAGTTATTGGATAAAAATTATATTAACGGAATGAGATTTTGCGATCGTTCGTTATCGTAAAATGCTCGGAATGTCTGGTACAATCAAGGTATTTTCGGCTCCATAAAACGTGATTTAATTCATGACCGACCTTTTTAATATTCCCTATAATTTAATATAAATATTGAATGCAAAAACATTAGAAAATATAATTCGAAGTGAAATGCTTGCATTTTATTTTTGAATTGAAATACCGACAATAAAAAAACAGATAACAGACAATGAATTTATCAAAAATATCACGCAAATTAATGTTTAAGTATATCCAACACCGAATAAATAAGGGACGAAATAAATGCATACATCTTTAAACACAGGTACGTACAGGTATTACACTGATAGACTTTGATATACGATTAATTATAAAAGTCGTACACGATCCAAAAGTGAAAAACTTAAACAAGCAAATACCGGAGGACCATAAAAAAATCGATCTATCTATGAAGAAAACTATTAAATTTTGCCTATTATTGCATAATTCTATTTCTTATATCTCAGTTAGCTTGAATATTCCTTGATCTGTTTCGTTGGAATATTTGTAACAAAATCGGCTACACTATTCAACGTTCATACATCATTGTATGCATTTCATTGTTACGAAACAGCTGCAATTGACATTTTCGATGGATCTCACTTATACCACATTATTGAGTGTGCATTGGAGGCATTGGAAGTGAAAGTATCCCCTTTTATTAAATAGAAAGCTCTTCTACGAACTACTTTCGATTATTATCTCATGTATTAAATTTTTTGTTTTGATTTGTTGAATCATATAATGTATCAACAACGGACCGGAAAAACATTTTGACGTATTGATAGTGTAACAACTATGTATAAGATACAAATTAAAATCCCTGAAAGCTGTGATATAATCGTAACAATGTAAAATTATTATTATAATGTTTTCTTATTTATTTCAAACAGTTTATCCTGACGAGTGGGATAAATTTATATACACGGTATATCTACTCATTTAATTTATTATTCACTAATTTATATTAACGACACAGTATATTCACTTACAACTTACACTAATTTATATAAACACTAGACTATTTACTTGTCCTAAAATCAGCCTTATTCAGTTCATACGAAGTATTGTGCATTCTCTGCTAAGTTCTCCAATGTATTTAGCTGGACCTAAGACCAAGTGCACTAGAAGCATCCTGCAAGAGGTGAGATTTGACGGTGTCGACCATCTAGTTGATAAACAGGCTACACAAAGACGATGTGGTTGTTGTAAGAAATGTACCAAATTTTCCTGTGTCAAGTGTAATATTGGATTACATGCAGACAGCTGCTTCCGCTTATATCATACACCATCAAAATAATTGGCCCACTTGTAAACAATAATTAATGTTTTAATAATTTAAATCAATAAAACTTTTATTTCAGGCATTTATACATTATTTCGTATTTTACCCTCATACCTCATAATGCTAACCCCCATATGCCTACCGTATGATATATCATACGTAAAAAAAATCTACTTTAAACAAAAAAATAATGTTAAGAGTAGCCTCCTCACAGGTATATAAACCTAAAAACCTACACAATACTAGTTACTAATTTAGTAATTATTTGGTTCAAAATATTTACGATAGATGTCGATAGTAGTACTGTATCGGCTTTTACTTATTCAACATATTTTCTCTTTCTGTCTTTCCACTCTTGACGGTTCAAAGAAAGGCATCTCTGTTCGAATGTTTTGATTTCAAATATTTCAACTTATTGTGAGCACAGAAACCTTATCTCTATTTTTTATGTTGCATCCAAACCACCGCACACATGTGCATAGATAAGAGAATATTATATCAGAGACTGATTATATACACGGATCCAAACAAAATTTGTTGACATAATTTCCATTTGAGTGTAGATTTTTGATTATTTAAGAGTTTCATAAATGTTTTTGAAAGGAATAAATTGTTAAAAAGTACGTAATCGTATCGACCCGATATCAAAAATTATAGTTATGATAATGTAAATTATCCTGCAATCCGTATTTTTTAATTTTAAAAGCTATGTTTGAGGTTATGTTTACTGGATTATTTAATTAATGTGAAAATATGAGATAAATAATACTGATCGTTTGTTCTAGTATCATCAAACCATCTTTCAACATTCTCTTGAAACCCTGTTTTAATGATAATATGGGTTTGTTAGCGAAAAGCGAAAAATGCTTAATTGAAGTGAAGTGACCTTTGAAGTATCTGAATGAAGAAAAATTAAAACCGCTCTCAAAAGACAAGAATTGCATAATTCATTTTGATTAATATATAATAACTGAAAAATATAACTATTATCACCTGATACAAGGTGCATTACATATTGCATGAAAGGACATGTGCTATTTAATAATATGGATACCAAGTGACAGCATTGTGGGAATTGCTAGAAATTAAGAATGGAAGAAAAATATACATACTTTAAAAACATTCTACCTTTCAAAATTTGTACCATTTATATTAACATAATAAAATGTTTTCATGATTATACATTTTTGTTTGTTTCATACTAAGAAAATTAAACTGAGGAAAAGTTGCAAATTTACATGATTTAAAATAGGCCATTTAGTCTGAAAACACAGAACATCGTGTCACAACTTTGCCTCAATCTAATCATATTTGTATCAGTTTCAGAGTTTTTGTTGGTTGCTTTCAAATTTTATTTGACATGTAGGCTCTTTTTTCAACTATATGTGTGAATATATTCAATTTTATCTAGAAACAAATAATATAAACAAAGAGTTTCCAAATTTATTATACAAATAAATATTTACTTGTAATACAATGCTTTACATTTAATAGAAAGAGGAAAGTAAGGTACAGTGAGGAATTTCAATTTAAAATAGCAAACGTTTAAAAAACTTACAAAGCAACTATAACAACTAATAAAAAATTTAAAGCGAAAGATCTGTAATGACAAATAATAATGTATATATTCTGGGGAGATCGATATATACAGTACAAAATCAAACATACAATCAACATGTACAAGTTTGCTTCTACCTTGTTTGCAAAGATTGATCATATATGTTGTGGAGATTGGAACTGAAACATTTTTCCTTCATTATACCAAAAAATAGTTGGTTCATTCTATTTTTCCATGACAGATACACATATGCGTGATCACCTGAATGGTAAATATTTTTTTGGTTTTTGTATAATACATTATTGGTATTATTACTTTTCCATCCAACCCATCTAATATGCGAGAAAAGTATAGGTTTTCCCAAAAAAATGTGGAATTTTGGATTTTTTTGAGTTGTTTTTACGTTTTTCAGCAAGAACAACACAAAAAAATGGTTTTTAGAAAAGAAAACCTATCTGTATAACTCGATACAGCCCCCGAAGTGCAACAAGTAGACAAAATTAACTTTTTAGTCGTCCTTTGTTTTACAATTTTTTTTTAATATTAACAACTAAGACTATTACTAAGTTATCCTTTAATCATAATTTGGTTTCTTATTTTCTTTGATTTTTTGAAATGCTTATCTAATCAAACTATTTGCAAGGAAATTTCGACTATTGGCTAGACAAAGTTTTAAAATATTTATGGTTCGAAGATTTTTTAAATATAATGTTACCTACTTCATTCATTAATTTTATTCAACAATTACTATTACCTATGGTGCATAGGCTAAGGCAAGCTAAAAAGTGAATAACCATCCTAATTTCTTATAAAATCTTTGGACAGGTTGTTAAGTGAAAAACAAATACACCTTGTCATTCTCTTGTTAAAACTGTTCTTCAAAAAACTTATTGTATGACGGAGGTAATGGAGTATGGAAAGCTTAAGGAAAAAGTGGCTAAGAGCATTTTTGAACAAGTACAAAATGTTGTGGTGGTTGATTCAGGATTGTGGGTAGATGTTTAACACGGTTTTCTAGGTGCTTCTCCTGATGGTAAATATATTTAACATAACAAATAATTACCATGTGTTATAAATTCTGTTTGCATATTAAATGACATACATTTATTGATAAAATATTTTAGGGCTTGTAGGTGATGATGCACTACTTGAAATAAAATGCGTCCACTCTGCATTTAAACTGAATTTACAAACAAAATTTGTCTAGAAAAACACAACAATAAAATTCAACTTAAGCGGAATCACAATTACTATTATCAGGTATAAACATGATATATTTATTCCAAAGAACAAAAACTCAAAATCATTCTCACATAATATATTTAATCACTTTGATGTATTTACCAACAACAAATAAGAATAACATTAAAAAGTAGTTATTTGTGTAATAGGTGCAAAAAGTGCATTTTTGTTGTAAGGAAGCATGAAGCACTAAACACAATCTTGTGGAGTAAATATAAATATAAATAGCATTTACGAAGCACAAATTTACTTATTTAGCATGAAAATTACTTAATTATAATCACTTACAAATACAATACACACTAAACTATAAATTTGGGATATTTTATGAACACAAAACATGTGACAACAGCATTTGACCCATAGAGAAAGTTATAATATTATTTGTCTATGAATTGACCGTCGTCTTCTGTCATTGCTCTATATTGTTCTATACAGCGCCATGCATCAAGACGGTGGAGCGGTAGAACTAAAGTAAAAAGATGTTCGTTTGCAAAAATTTGCGCACAACAAATCTTAAAAAATACAATGATTTGAGATTTCATATTTTCAGAATCGAATTCTCTAGGCTTCCTTTTGGGGATCAGGTTTTGGTGTCCAGATTGGTGACCACAAATTGTCAAAACTGTAAAAATCACACCATCACTTAATGGCTTATATCTTTTTTATAACAATATAAAACTCAACCAAAATACCTGATCCCCAAGACAAAGGTCCAAGTTATATTGTGTTTAAATTTCAACACTTAATTTCCCTGGCTTCTTTAGATTTGTTGTGTACAAAATGACCTAAATTTTGTTGAAAATCACGGGTGCCAACTGTTTTCAGGTTCCTAAAACGTGAGGCCCCTCTTAAACACGTTTACTAGTTAATCTAGATGCCGATTGGAACTCTTCCTGGAAAAATAACCGAAATCGACAAAAAGAATTACTCAGGCACTAATGGGTAGTACAGTATTCCTATTGGTCAGTAAAAAATAAAAACCGATCAAGCCTGTTATATTTATTCATCACTATTGCCAACATTCCAACATTTTCATACCTCTTTTTTCTTTCTTTCTTTCTTTCTTTTTTATTGAAAAATCCTTTAAAAGCGAAATGCGCCACAATGGTTGCAAGAGGGGAATTGTTGTGAGGACGATTCACAAAAAGAATTATTTTAAGAGTAAAAATACGATAATTTTTACACCTTGTAGATAATACATCTTTGCCTAACTCCTTTCATATTTTTCATTCTGACGTCATGTTAGTTTTGACTTGTTGGTTCCAATATAGATCCTGTACAAGACCTTTTCCAACTTGAATAGTAGATCATGTCGTACGTTATAAAATACATTATAATTGTCTATAACGAAATTATGGACATATTTTCTTTTTGTCCTAATATATATTTAGAAGAGTTTGTCTAGTGCCAAAACTATCTTAAATCTTACACTATTATCAATAAATTGGTAGATTTCCCGTAGATAAAGATTTGTAAATCAATTCATTAGATTGTTATGGAACAACAAAAGTTTTTTTAACAAAACAGAATCTTTAAAAGAAGAATTCAGAATATCATATAAACTATAATTTATTCGCATACTTATTTTTATATCACCGAAAGTACTACTATAAAATTTACCGTTTTAGTATTGTTCCTCTCAAACATTTGAAACTTCCTGAACAATAATTTGAATGTAATATAGGCGATATAGATATAAAATGTAACATCAATAAAGTGGTATATGAATCATAAAAACCGTTATATTATATATCTCTTCTCTTTCTGAACAAAATGTTTATATTTTTACTTCCAGACGACTCCAAGTAATAAAATCCACCTAAAATATGTTTAGTGCACCTACTATATTTTACAGTGTTGCCCAGCACTCACGTGTCACATAGGAGAGGGAGGGGGGGTATTGGTGTTTTATTGCGCTCTCTCACACGTTCTTTATCATGCAAATGTCATATTTAAGGTTTTATTTTTATTTCCATATTTATTTGCATGTATTTTCCAAAGCAATTTCGCCATAATACATCTTGTATAAGGTGATGACAGGTTCGGAATCAGCAAAATTTAGTACCAATGAAGAGGAAGGAAGGTATAGATTATAAACATGGAAAGTAAAAATGAAAACAAATTTCGTGGTGGAAATGAAAAATTAGCTGAAGCAAAATAGATTTTTCGTTTAGTAACTTTTCCGAAAAATGGCTGGAAATTTATTTATCTTTGCCTTTTCACCTTTATTGGGTCACAACTAATGATGAACCGTCGAGAATTTTGATTTCAACCCCCCAATAAAAAATTATGAGACACGTCGGAGGATTTTGTTTTCATGTTACACACACTTTTGACGAGTCTGAGGGGGGGGGGGAAAGTGACCACATGAATTCTTCGTTAATATGTCCAGGACAGCGTTTATGATAAGTTCTCCACCTCGCAGCTTCAAATCCGCATAACTTTTTATTGGAGGTTGGAAGTCAAAATCGCGTTCATGCCAAAAAATTCACTAAACTAAACAAATAGAAAACAACTATAATATAAACAAAGGAAAACAAATAAATAATTAAATCGAACTAAGGCTATGACAGTCAGGAATTTGAAAGAGGATATGATCAAAAAAACAGCTGTAGAAAAGGTCGCAGGTAAATTCGCCCTAAAACACCCTTACTTTATGATAGTCAGAAAAAGAATAATTAGCTGTAATAAATAAATAAACAATTACATTTCTTTAATCTGGGGGTGGAATTTTCTAAACTGTTTTATGATTTTATTAGGTGTTACCTTCAATTTGATAGAAAGTGTGCTCCGATAGAAATTCATTCTTATTTGTACTCTATCAAAGAACATATCGAAATATCAGCGGTACACTTATACGAAAAAATAGTAAAGATTGCGACTATTGAAATGATGGTGAAAGTAATAACCAGCAACCGAGGAAAGGTTGTGAACGATTTTAAGTACAGTTTTTATAGAGCGTTAAACAGTAGTGATGAGAAAATGTGGAAGTGCGTAGAAAAGCAGTATAACTTCAACGGTTTATATGTTGGGAAACATAGATGAACTTACATCAATTACTGTGAATCGAACCAACAATAAGGAACATTCTCCTGTGTCTAACATTGCAAAAATTAATCGAAATCGTTAGTTCTGCTTGTAAGAGAAAGGCTGTTGAACACTTAGCAGAAAACCGGCAAACATTATCAGACAGGCCTTACAAACCAATCAGTTGAAGATGTGACATATCAGAAGAAACATGTCATCAGCAGACGAAAGCTTGTTCCTGCATTGCCGCAAAATATTTCCGGTGTGCATTTCAAGTTGGAACTAATTTATGACACTGTAGTAACTAATTTACGAGAGCCTTTTATTCTTATTAATAATGTGGACTAAATTATAGTTTTTAGATGTAAATCAAACTCAAAACCTTAATTAATTCAACAAGAATATATCTTGATAGGACATTTGATTATTGTGTGCAATATTTTTGTAAAATTCTTACAATTCATGGCTGTATTAACGACCACTATATACCTTTGGTATTCGCTTTATTGCCAGATAAATAAAGAGCCTCTTAAGAAAAACTATTACGTCTATTAGATCAAAAATGTAAAACAATAGGTATTTATAGAAGTCAATATCTGTGAAGTAGTAATAGACTTCGAACGAGCGATTCAAAAAGCAGTGGAGAAAGTTTGGCCGTGGGCAAAAAGAAGAGGTTGTAGATATATATATATATATATATATATATATATATATATATCATCTGTCTCAAGTGCGGTACAGGCAAATACAAAAATGGAACCTGACGCAAGAATATAAAGACAAAAATTCTCGGACATTTGCTTTAACTTATTCAAGTCCCTACGAGTACGATTGGAGATTGTTTTGCTTTAGATTTGTTCGAGTTAATATTCGATACTGACGACGAAAGAATTGTAAAATACGCAGACTATCTCACAGACACCTATATTTCTTAACATTCCCTGTTTCTGCCACAACTTTGGGATGAGTATTCTGAACACTTACAAGAACGACAAATACTTGTGACTCCTTCCACCGCAATTTTAATAGTGCTATGTAAAGTCCACATCCAAATGTTTTTTATTGAAAAATTACTGGTTTCAAATAGAAACATATGTAAAACTCAATTTTTTAAATGAAACTAACTGTTTCTAAATAAACATTGAACAATATAATGAAAAAATGATAAAAATTCTAAAAAATTGACAATTGTTTCGATATTACCAAATATCGTCTTCAGAATGACAGAAGTTACATTTCGTGTGATGCCTACCGAATGATTAATAATAATTTTTTGCTAGACCAAAAAGTGACCTACCTATCATGGTTATTTTTCCCATTTAAGATCAGTATAACTGTGCAGGAAAACTATATCTGTTGATCTTTAGAATTATTACTTAAAAGTGGAGAACTTACTAGATTTATCTGTTCATTGACGACTTCGTATTCGTATTGTGGGTATCTTAAGTGTCTTCTAAGTTCAAATTCTTGAAAATAAATCTAGATAAGTCTAAACTCATTTCATTTGATGTTACCAATATGTTCTCCAAAATTCCTCCAAAAGAGTGAATAACACTTGTGAAAAAATTACTAGAAGATGAAAATGTTAATCCAGGAATAATATAAGATATACTTAATTTATTTGATGTATGTATCAATGAGAATTATTTCACTTTGGACAACAAAGTATATACTCAAAATGAATGTTTGCCAATGGGAAGCCCTATCTCACCAATTTTGGCAAACAACTTTATGGACAGTTTAGAAAGAAAAATCATTGAATATAACATTTAAAAAATATCATATTTTGGTACAGATATGTAGATGACATATTAGCTTATTTATACGTTGTGAACAATTAGATATATTTTTCAATCATATTAATAATTCACACCCGGGAATTAAATTTACATTAGAAGTTGAAAAAAATAGCTCAATCAATTTTCTTGATTTAAAAATTCAAAGAATTGTACTTGTACTTAATTATTGAAACTATAGAAATCCAACACCCACTGATGTGACTATATATAGCATATAATTCCAATCATCCCATATCACATAAATTAGCAGCATATAATTCAATGATACATAGATCATTTTCAGTTCCCATGAACAAATATAATTTTGATAGAGAAATTACTACTATTAAATAAATAGCCGCACCCACCGGTTATCCATCTTCTTCTTCAGGTGCCATCTCCATTTAATGAAGGTTGGCCACAATTTCGGGGACCTTTAATGAAGTGGTTTCGCGTTGCCTTCTTCATTGCCACGCCGTTGACTGCTACCAGTTCATCCGCCTTTTGGAGCGAATTCTGACTCCAAGAACAATAGAGTGCCCTACCTCTAGTTTGATCATCCACTCTCTTATGAAGAGACTGTTTGCAATTTTGAGGGATCTGCTTATACCGGCAGATACTCGGACGTCAGAGCCTCGTTAGTTATATAGCAGGGCGTACCACGTGCAAGTGAGGTTGACATATGATAATTAAATTACTAAGAAAAAAAGAGAAAAAGTGGCATTACAACTAATTTTTCCTAAACAATCTAAAGAAACATTACAAAATCATCACATTGCTTGTAATATTTCTAATAATATTTCAAAGATAGTACCTATCTTTAGCAACAAATACAACAATTTCTTTTAAAACTAAAAGTAATTGTTAAATGTAACAACAAAAATATCCCCATTAAAAAAGTCTGGTATATATAAACTTGAATCTCCAGAATACAATACTGTCAACTTGGGTCAAATTTTGAATTTACACTTATGAGCATACAGATTAAAATAACCAAAGAAATCCCATTACGCAAAACATCTACTACACTACACTAAACATTCAATAACAACTCACACATAACTAGAAGTACTACATATTTGTGTTAAGAAACAAGAACCAGATTTCCTCGAAGAATTAGTAATTCACGATATGAAGTCGTCAATGAACAGATACATCTAGGAAGTTCTCCACTAATAAACTGTCTTCTTAAGTCATAATTGTAAATATCTGCAGATATAATTTTCCTGGTTTCCTATATCATTGCACAGTTATACTGATCTTAGATGGGAAAAGATATCCAGGATATGCCCATAGAGCTAATAATATCTAAGCTTTAATATTTGTAATATCATATCTTATTCTTTTTTCTATTCATATATATTAAGTCAATCACTTCTTGATCACAGTTAGTTTTATTTAACAAAGTAATATGAGTAGATTCCACACAGTACATATGTACAAATACAAAGTACAAATCAAACAGGAAAAATTCATAATGTAAAAGTTAAAAACGAAGAAAAATTTATTGAAAAGACAATTAAAGTGAGGGTGAAATCACTAGATTTCATTTATTAAAATACTTTTCTTTTCATTGTGCACCTTAGTTTTAAGAACTGGTAAACTATTGTACTTAACATAGATATTAATTATGTTTGATTAATTATTGCCTTCCTTAATATCTCAGATAGCGGGGCGAAATTACTCGAATTTATTTTGGGTCGCTTTTGAACTGTGGCGAAAATACCTCTCATTTTCGTCGTTTAATTATCATGGGGCGAAAATAGCAACACCCGTAGAAAAAATCTATTAAACTGCTTCCTAAGAAGAAATAGTTAATGAAATAATAGCATTACAATTTTGCATAGATTCGGTTTATTGGGATAAAATTTTTAATTTTCTAGTTGCTTATGATGGAAAAATATTTCAAACTTAATTTTTGGAGGCTTTTTATTCATCTTTCTTAAACTAGAGAAATATTTCTTCATCAAAATTCCGAACACATATTTGATTGGATCGCGAGAATCCGCTATAAATATAATGTCGATTGATGCGGTCCTGTCGGATATATAAAAGTATTCTAAATTTGCGAATTTTTATCTCAACCGACGTCCCTTTTTATACACAAAATATACCTAACAGAACGAGTTTTGCACTTCCCTTTTTACATTCAAAGTTAGTTCGTAACAACTTTTATAATGTACATAGAATTCATAAAACTTCGTTTGGTTTACGTTGTTCAATTTAAAGTTTGCAAACTTTACGTAAAAATGTGGAATTATTTTGAAACAAATTCAATTTGAGAGAACGAGAGTAAAAGGAACAGAGGGAGATGGCGAAACAAATTTACAATTGAGATGTAATCAAGTTGGGAATAAAGTAGTTTGTAAACATCATACTGTTATCAACATCTTTGATGTACATTTTTTATTTAAAAATTGATTTGTGCATTTCAGTCACAAATACAATGAGTAAACTATTTTTCGGTATATAGTAGCTTATGAAATATAAGAGCAGGCAGTGGGTACAAACAAAAAAGTTCAAATTCTCTCTGTCGACATTACAAAAGCCTATGACAATATTTCGAACTGGCGAGTTTTATAAAGGTCCTCAATAAATAGCACAGCCATAATAGCAATTAAACAGTTTTGTAATCAGGCAACATCAAGAATAGAACTAGGTATGAGTATGTCTGAAAGCTTTTTAGTATCTCAATCTAAACGCCTACGACAGGGATGCTTTTTTTCTCCAACACTATTTAAAATATATCTGAACGAAGCACTTCGAATAGGAGAATATCTTGCAGTGGAATGGGAATACACCCTCCACTTTGCAGACGATCAAGCGGTAGTGACCCAGGGAAGATTTGGAGTTTATAACAAGTTTCTTGGCCAAATACGAGAAGTGGTGACTATCCGTCAATAAATCAAAGACCAAATATTCATGTATATGCAGGAAGTGAATAGCTTACATTTAGAGGACAATGTAGAAATAGGTAAATGAAGTAAGCATGGGAACTCAAATGGATAATTCCGGCCGAACAAAAACTGAGATCGAGCAAACAATACTGAAAGTTAGAAAGGTCATTGGATGTCTGAACTCAATACTATGGTCCAAAAATAAGTCGCAGGAATAAAAACATCAAATATATAGTCCCATATTTAAAGGTATAGTCACAGTTTATTGCTTCCAGAAGCAATTAGATCACTCTGCCGCTCTTACTGTTCCAATCTGCGCAGAAGATTTGTCACTTACTACGCGCAGTAGTTGGCTGTTTAATAAGTTTTCAAATCATCATTGTATCAGTTGGCCCCACCTCCATGCGCGTAGGACCGGTTGCGCTGTGGAAAAATGGAACATAGAGATCAAAGGCACCGACAACGAGTGAAATAACTGCTTCTGTAAGCTTTAAACTATGGTAGTACTAGTACTGTATGGATGTGAAACATGGCAGTTAAACAAATATATGGAGCATTGACTTTTGGCACCTGAGATGGTCTTCTGGCGATGATCTGCAAGAAAATCGGATCAGGGATATTATGCATGTTAACAAAACAATTATCGAAGAAAATCAGTTACGGCAACTAATTTGGTACGGGCATATTAGAATAATGTGCGACTAACGTCTGCCAAAAATTTTACATGAATGGGCACCATCAGAAAAAAGCAAAAGAAGAACTAAAGGAGCCTGGTTCGACGGATAAAAAAAGCTATGTTAGAATGAAATATACATCTTGCTTCGGCGCATCCCAAACATGTCCCAATTCTTTGAATTTTCTTTCAATTCTGCTTACCGTAGATTGAGAGATAAGTTCACGATCTGGGTGCATTTCATGATATAATATGCGTAACTCGTCGAGTCCTCATCCTATCGTAACATCAATCATCATTAATCTCTCACTTTCAGTTAAAGGCATATTAACTAAACCGTTCGTTAAATACGGGTATGATAAATTATATTAAAAATACGGAATTGCACTTGGATATTTTTGCCAGTTTTCAACGCCAAACTAATGAACAAATGAGAGGAAATACTTTTTCTGTGGCTTAGATACAATGTTAAAATAAGGAACAACGTTTGCGACTTTGTCCACCCTGTACCATTTTGAATCAACTCGCGATACATTTTTGGAATCAGTTCTGCAAGGGAATTCCGCAAATAAAAAAATGGAGACATTTCATTTAAAAAATAAACTGTTTTAAAGATTAAAACTAACTTTTCCGCATCTCTGGCCCTGAACAATATTATTATTAAATTGTCACTTGTCTACATTTCGGGGGATGTATAGTGCTAACAAACCGAAATTTCTCCAAAAATAACCAAAAATTTTCTGGATTTAAAGGACCCGCTGTACTCGCTCTAGTCAGCTGAAAATAGGGTACATCTGTGAGATACCGTAAACAATATTCAATAATAAAGGGAGGCTGGAGGCTGTATCGTGTTAACAAACTGAAAATTCTCCAAAAATTTGGTACTTCCAGTACCATTGCACCCGTTGTACTGTCTCTAGTGAGCTGAATATCAATAGGATTCATCGTTCAGATGCTCTGAATAATATCCAATCATAAAATTGATCCCTTGTGTATACTCCGGAGGCTGCATCGTGCTAACAAACTGAAATTTTTCCAAAAACGTCCAAAATTTCGTACTTAAAGTACTATAACACCTGTTGTACTAGCTCTGGTGAGCTGAATTTCAATAGGGTTCATCTGTGAGATGTTCTCAATAATATTCAATCATAAAATTGGTGATTTATTGAACACCGGAGGCTGTATCGTGCTAACAAACTGAAATTTCTCAAAAACTGACGAAAATGTCGCATTTCAAGTACCAAAGCACCCGTTGCATTGGCTCTGGTGAGCTGAGAATCAATAGGGTTCCTCTGTGAGATGTCCTGAATAATATTCAGTTATAAAACTGGTGACTTGTTGAGCACCGGAGGCTGCATCGTGCTAACAAAATGAAATTTCTCAAAAAATTACAAAAATGTCGTACTTCAAGTACCATAGCACCCGTTATACTGGCTGACTGAGCTGAAAATCAATAGGATTCATCTGTGAGATATCCTGAATAATATTCAATTAATAAATTGGTGATTTGTTAAACACCGGAGGCTGTATCGTGATAACAAACTGAAATTTCTCAAAAACTGACAAAAATGTCGTATTTCAAGTACCATAGCACCTGTTACACTGGCTCTGTTGAGCTGAAAATCAATAGGGTTTATCTGTGAGATGTCCTGAATAATATTCAATTATAAAATTGGTGACTCGTTGAGCACCGGAGCCTGCATCGTGCTAACAAACTGAAATTTCTCAAAAAATGATAAAAATGTCGTACTTCAAGTACCGTAGCACCCGTTGTACTGGCTCTGGTGAGCTGAAAATCAGTAGAGTTCACCTGTGACATGTCCTTAAGAATATTCAATAATAAAATTGGTGACTTGTTACACTCCGGATGCTGTATCGTGCTAACAAGACATGTAACGAAAAGTGGCCGACGACAACGACGACGACATACACACAGGATTTTTGTTCTAAAAACCGTTTTTTCGTGTTGTTATTTGATGGAAAATGTAAAAATAACTCAACATTTTTTTCGAAATTCCAACTTTTTTCGGGGTAAACCAATACTTTTCTCGCATATTAGATAGGTTGGGCGGAAAAGTAATAAAGTGTTATAAGGATTGAAACTAACTTTTCCGCACTTATATATTCCAGAGGATGTATCGTGCTAACAAAACGAAATGTAGTATATCTGGATTTATGGGACCCATTGTACTGGCTCTGGTGAGCTGAAAATCAATAGGAGGCCGTATCGTGCTAACAACCCGAATTTTCTCCAAAAATTACCGAAAATGTCGTAATTTAAGTACCATAGCACCCGTTGTGCTGGCTCTACCGACCTGAAGATCAATAGGATTCTTCTGTTAGACGCCCTGAAGAATATCCAATCAAAAAATTGTTCACTTGTAAACACTCCGGGGGCTGTATCCTGCTAACAAACCCAAAATGACCAAACATGTAGCATATCTGGGTTTATTGAACCCGTCCTACTGGCTCTAGTGATCCGAAAATCAATACGGTTCATCTGTGAGTCACCCTGAACAATATCGTATCATGAATGTGATCACTTCGGGGGTTGTATCGTCCTAATAAACCGAAATTTCTCCAAAAATGTAATAAATCTGGATTTATAGGACCCGTTGTACTGACTCTGGTAAGCTGAAAATCAATAGAGTTCATCTGTGTGATACCCTGAACAATACACAATCATAAAATTGGTGACTTTTATCCAGTTCGGGGGCTGTATCGTGCTGACAACACGAATTTTCTCCCAAAAAAACCAAAAATGTAGTACTTCAAGTACCATAGCACCCATTATACTAGCTCTGGTGAGCTGAAAATCAATAGGATTCATCTGTGAGATGTCCTGAAAAACGTAAAAGTAACTAAAACATAAATAAAAAACTTCAACTTTTTTGGGGTAAACCAATATTTTTCTCGGAAAAGTAAAAAACTGTTGCCGGCGTCATCACTGTTTATTTTGTTAATAATGAATTTATGTGTCACTTTATGGACGCTCTGTATAAAAATTTATGATTGTAATTACCGTAGAACAAAGCTACAAATTCAATATTATTGTGACAAATAATGTGGCATAACAGATGGCAGTAAATTTTCCATGCTCATGATCTACCTAATAATAATTGCTAACATTTCAAGAATACATTAACATTTCACGCCAGGCAGCATGCAATTGCAAATAAATATGGGATCGTGTACAAATTGAAAAATTATTTTATTATTCTTCGAGTGCTTTTATAATCGATAAAATGCTGATAAGAGAAGTGAGACAATAAACATAATGTCAAATTTATAGAGAAAACAAATTATGTATTGATCATAGATAACAGGGAAATACAGGAATATGTTTATTATTTTATAAATTAATAAAAGTGCAATTTTTATCACGGAAAAAATGATGTGACAGATATCACGTTAAATAAAAAACAACGAAGAGCTAATGGTTTTAAGGGTGTACATACCTCTAAGGTCGGCCTCATACAGCCGGAATGTTTTTCTGAATTCAGAAACGGAATGAGATACCTCAGGAGGATATTGATCTCCTGATTATAAGTATACCTAGACGCATTAGAGAATGTTTAAGAAATCGTGGAGGTTCAACCCATTATTAAAGTTGGTGAATATAAACTATAAACTTACCGAAATAAAATAATTTTTACTGGTTGCTCGGGTTTCTATGTCACTGAGTATATAAAGACCGGATTTGTTTCATATTTTGTTTCGAATAGTGGAGCGATGATACAAGTGACGAATACAAACACACACGTTTCAATAGAACATTGCATAGTGGGGAGAAAAGTAATGAAACATTCCTAGTTAAGTTGATGCTATGAACATTTATTAGCCTTCGTCGTTCTTTTGTTGAATTTCATAACATAGGTACCACATTTTCAATGAAGAATTTTTCTTTAAAAAATTCATTGCGTGGAAGAAAAAAGACACAAGAGAACAGGTGAACATTTCAAATAAAAGCAGCTCTCTTTGCTCATCGCGTTTATCGCGGCGCCACTATATGTTGTAGTCTTCTAATCGCCGCTCCACTGGGCAGCCTTAAAAGTGGTAGTGTCAATAAATTTCTTATTTTGTCAAATAAAAATGCATTTCAAATGAAAGGAGGTGATTTAAAGGTATTACTAGTAATTTCTTTCATAAACAATATTGTTTAATCATACTATATTGGGTATTATCCATAATTTTCCATAACCTTCAACTTTACTGTTTACATTAGGATTGTGTTAGAAATCGGTAAAATAAAATTGAGATATGACAACGCTGTTTCAGTATGCCCCGCCCAAACAACTCTCAAGGATTCTTTAACATTATTTTACCTATTTCAAATTTTTTTGCGGTTTCGTTAGGATTGAAACAACTATGTTACTAAAATGTCAGGCTAGATCCCTTTGTTATTTTAAAAAAAGTACATCTTGTTATTTTCCGATAAAAGATAAACTTTTTCATCTGCATAAATACCGTATAATTAAAATTCATGGGAACATAAATATAAATAAATGGATTAAGCCCTGGGACGGAAAGTCAACATAATTAAAAGTATAATGAATATTAATGGCGTCGTCTCATGCCGTCCCTCTCTCTTTCAGCGGACAGGAACGAAAATATATATCATTTTTTTTTGTTAACTTCCAGTTTTGTTGCAAAAAGTGCACAGTTTTATGCCATGAGAGTGCGTCGTCAATTATTTATGATAATTTTTATGAGCATGTTTGAAGTTTTTTATGAAACTAATCTGACGAGGATGTCTGGCTACAGGCAAATAGGCGATATATATTATCCAGAATTCTGAAGATTTGATGGGTTTTCAAAAAATTTTTGTTTGATTGAGACATTTTTGTTCACTCCGTTGACCGATTTGGTTATAAAAAGTTTTGAAACAAATATACAATGTTTGAAGTATCTCATGCTCTGTTCTCAGTCTCAGTCGGTTTCTAGGTCATTTTTATAGAAACGTCTTATATCAAAAATATTTGTCATAGAAATATTGATTCTATTGATGCTTTTTCAATACATTCCAAAGACAAATATAATGTGGCTATGAACTATAAAAATTACAAGTTTCTGTCTGATTTATCAAATAAAATGTCGGTAGAGCTAAGATTCAAAAAATATCTATGACATGATTTTTTGAATTGTGATTGCTACGCTTTACGTTATTGTTAGTAACTTTTCAAATATGTCGGCTATAGAAGCAGCGATTTACTATTGTTTACAGATAAAACCTTAAGCTGCCGAAGAAAAAGAAGTGGGAAAAAAACAAAAAAAAATTGATAATTTTGTTAAAATTGCCAGGTACATTCTCTTTCATTTAAGGACGTTACCAAAATAAGTTTTTTAAGAATCTATTACAAAATTTAAACACACATACTTAAAATTGTCTTTTAAATGTATAAAATTTTTTTCCTACCTTGCGGCACTAAATTTTGAAAAATATACAGTTAAAGATTGTATATTTAACACGTGGACCCTTTCTGGCCGACATTGAAGCAAATGCTTTATTAGATAACTGCAGAAATTTTCTTACAATTTATTTAGAAACAAAAAATAATTAATTGAAAGTATATCAATAAAAATAAACTATGACAAGCGGTATTCGTTTAATTAAAAAAATAAAAATGTTAGCTGGTTTTGGTTTTTAACAAATTAATATTTAGTTCTTTGAAAAATGTAATCCGTAATCTAGTTTCTTTAAATGTTTTTAATCAACATAAATTTTTATTTGTTAGAAATTAATTTTTTTATTAAATTTTTTTAAACTGTTTATCTTTGGCATGTTTGCAAAAGTATTGGAATGAGCTCAGTGAATCTCAACCTTTTTAAAATTATAATGATCGTTTATATTGAGATACGCTTTTAATTAGTTGAGCACGAATCACTGTTGGGAACATCGTTAACTAAATATAAAATTATATTGAAGAGTAAACTACATTCTTCATCATGTGCCTTGTAAGTATTATTTGACGTTGGCGATCACCATAGCGAAGACTTCACGGTCTTCTGCCATGTGTAAGAGCTGTCTATTCGACCTTCAATTTGTCCACTAATAATCAGTTTCAAGATCCAATAACCATTTCCTCTCAACAGATGGCCCAATTAGGACGTTTTCCTATGCTGAACAGTGCTTAGTAATTCCCTATCCTTGTTAATTATTCTAGCACGTTGTCGTTGGTTATGTGTCCAAGGTGTTCTAAGCATTCGTCTATATATCCACATTTCTAATGTTTTAATGTGGATACATTGTTGACAATTTCAGGGTCCATACAACAGAACCGACCAAACATAACACCTAACCATTCTAGGTTGAAGCGTTCATTAATTACATAGAAATTTGTGTAAAAGGAAAATACCAATAAGAAAAAAATTGTGGAAGCCCCTGGAAAAAATCAATTCTTAATTGAAAAAAGAGATTTATAAGGACAAACAAAATGAGAAAGAATTGTCTTTTATTATATTAAACACCGGCTTTAGAGGACGTTTTATAATATTACAATCTGATCTCAAACTGCGTCAATGAGTAATTTAGTTTTAACTTCATTGTTTAGAAAGTGTTACTTGTCTACCTAATTATTAAGATGTGTTCTTTTGGATAATTGCTGGAATATTATATAATTTTTAGCAAAGCGAATCTATTAATGATATGTGTGGTCTAGGCTGTTAAATTTCATTATATAAAACATATGAGGGATTTATTCGATAAAACTTCCAATAATCATTGCATGCCCAACCAGTATTCAGATATTTATAAATTTTCATACAAAGAAATTAAACCCATTTTACATATGTAGACCACACACAGGGTTATCAAAAACATGATCAGGTAGTATAAGTACTTTCAAAATAGTTCGTCTTGTGTAGATTTTCCTAGAGAACATGTCTATATATACGATCCTCATTCCAAAGTGTTCATTTCAAATAAAATAAGCTTTTCTACGATCACTATGAAAAGGATACAAATAGACACGGCTTACTTACTTTCAAAGTTACTAATTCCTTACCATGCGAGAAAGTGATGCGGGAATTTTCTGTACCGCACACTGTACATGCGTAAAAGTCAGAAGAAATAGTATATTATTTTATATAGAGGAAAAGTGATACTTTTCATGACGCGCTCGTGTTTAACAGCCGAACGGAGTGAGGCTGGTAATAGAGAGCAAGTCATGAAAAGTAACTTTTCCTCCAAAGAAAATATGCTGCTTTTTCTTCAAATGTCGACAAATTAATGCAAAAACGTCTCTTTTTAATAGTAATAATTTTTAAACATAATTGGGTTCGCAAGGCGGTTTAGACCGGTGTCGGTGAGTAGGCACAGGTTGTTGCTATAGTAATGTAACATAAAGCTGTCAGTGGATACTGGCGGAGGAAAAATGAAACTTTACGGTCGCCTATAGAGTTGAAAAATGACAGATTTACTGACGTTTGAAGAAAAACTCTTATACTGGCTCTCCCACAAACCTATCTTAGGATGCTGAGTTTGTTGACAGATAGTTTGACGTTTGCTATATAAAATATAATTTATTGTGTCACATAGATCATTTTTTATACTTAATAATTATAGATTAGGTACTTATTAGCTTTTAATTTGAATATTTGATAATGACGTATCCTTTAGTGCACATTATTAAAATAATAATTCGAGATGAAAGGATTTCACTTGTTCCAGTCCATCATTAGAGGAGTTGGTCACTGATTCAAACCAACTCATAGTCGACCTCACCGGCAACTTGGACGCCTCCAACAGCAAACCTACAAACCCACGTGATCTGTCGAACTTTTTAGTTCGATAGTTCACTGTAATCACTAGAAGCGTTACAACTGTTTCTTTTGAAACAAATTTTATTTATGAAATCCTGAAGAAAGCCGCAACAATACAACAAAAAACCACACCAGAGGTAGGAAGGATACCAACTCAGGTAAATATAAAACACCCACAAAAGCTAAAAAGTCAGGACACCCTGACTGGGGAGGCAACTTCCTCCAGCAGTGAGTCCGCTGTTGGTATTAGCTTTCACAGCCATCCACACCTACTCACAACACAAAAAACACCCAAAATGTCCTCCAGACGCTCTCGCAGATCCCAACGCACAACATCCCAAACCACCAATTACATCGACTTTTCCCGACAACTTGACGAAGTCGAAAAAAAAATTGAACTCCAGAAATCCATAGATGACTACTCCACGTCAACCCTATGATTACGCCGAGAACTTGACGAACTCGGAAAAAAATAATCTCCAAACATTCATATATGAAGCCTCCAATCCATCCTCCCCAGCCCTCAAAACTCCTCTACATCAACCGCAAGCTCTCAAAACCCCTCCACGTCAACCCCAAACCCTCAAAACTCTTTCACCTCCACCCCAAACCCTCAAATCTCCTCCACGTTAACCCCAAAACACACTTCCATCTCATCCCCCCCAGGTCTTACGATTCCTCTGTAAGATCCCCAACCCCCCTCCCTCAATTTCCCGACAACCATCCGGTCCCGGCGAGGATGATGTCATCCTCGTCGGGAAAATAAAACCCCGATCTACCCCAGCTCCCGCCTCCCTCAACAACCCCACATCAATCCCCGCCAACAACACAACATACACCCAAACCCTTAATCTCAGAAACCTCCCACCCCAATATTCAACCCAAAAATCGCTCTTCACCCTTTTAAACACCCTTAAACTTCTAAACGGACACATCCTTTATCTGAAAGCAAATTTCAATAGAACAGCCCTCCTCAAAACATCTTCCACGATGTCAGTTAATACAATGCTCAGAAAAATCCAAAACTCCACTGGCGATCCCAACATTACCATAAACATCCTAAACTCCACGCAACGTCCACCCCAACCAGTCAAAACCCTAACACCCTCTTACTCACTCGTCTGCAGGAATGTAGACCCAACGATCCCTCTCGAAGAATTCGAAGAAATTCTTCACGATCAACTATTCCCTTTCATCAAAACCTGGCGAATTATCACCAAGTCCACTAATAAACCCACATCGATGTTTCGCATCATCACACACTCCGAGATCCACTATCACCAATCCCTCACTTCCGGCATCTCATTTTTTGGCCTCCCACACCAGTGTGAACCATCCAACGCCAACCCTCTGCCCCATGTCCCAAAATACTGCAATCGATGCACCAAAACCGGACATTCTTCCGATTCTTGTCTCAACCGATATGCCCTTCTTGCGGCCAAACTGGCCACCGCACGCCTGGAAAGCCGCTTTCCACCCTCACTGCCCCCATAGGCTAACCACACCAAATACCCCCCAAGAAACTGCCCCAGTCACTCTCGAAAAGCCACCAGTTCCCTTCGAACTCTCAACTGACACCAAAATCATTATATAAATCCTAACTGTCACCCTAATGAACGTCATTCCCAACTCGAGGGACATCATAGCCGACACTCTTCGTCACCTAATTTCGTCCATATATCGACACCACTGCTCTATCACAAACATAGGCAGGCGTGTCCACTTCGCTTTCATTCCCCTCAGAAGTGAAAGTACTTCCGCTTGAATCCGCGAGCCCCAACCCCCCCGTCGGCGCTGCAGGTTTTTCATGTTTTTTCCTGTAGTATGGTGAATTTATTCACTAGCCAAATGGGCCGACATAACGACGAAATTTTTGGATTTACGATGATTATTATTATACCTGCCATTCACTCAAATCAAATCAACACAAACGACTAATTACCGACTCCCCTCGAATTCTTCAACTAACCATCTACCCTCTCAACACAAACACAACCCGCCAACCCCCACCGAACGCGCACACAAACCCCATCTAAAGATCTCCAACCCCGCCCTGCAAAGGAACCCCATCCTATATCTTGAATATCCCCATATCTAACTCAAAAACCATCTCACAATTTCTCTTGAATTTCTCTCTCTCTCATGGAAGGATTTGCCAATAATTCAGATTCAGAAGTTGAATATATGGAAAACAAACCTCCAGAAATTTTGGAAATTGCAACTTTAAACTTTTTGCCTCAAAAATCCAGAGCAAAGTATGAATACGCTTATAAAAAATTTATGGAATGGAGATAAGATGAGAAAATCTCAACATATTCTGAAAATGTAATTCTAGCCTATTTTCAAGAATAATCAAAATATTATAAGGCTTCAACGCTGTGGTCCCAATATTCAATGCTGCGAAGCACATTAAGCATTAAAATTAATGTGTATATTTCAAAATATCTAAAATTGAGAGCATTTCTAAAAAGACAAAATGAGAAATACACACCCAAAAAATCAAAAAACTTCGAAGAAATCCAAATTTTTTTGAAAGAAGCACCTGATTATAAATATTTATTAACAAAGGTAAATACACGTTACATTTAAAATTAGACAAGACACTGATTTTCAATATTTTATTTGATAACCTATTAATAATATAAGTACATTAATGGCGAGTTTATAAAACATTTAGATAATCATAATCATAATGTTACGGAACACGACACTGGTGTAGTCCCTGAATCCGACTCTGTCTAAGCCATGTATGAAAGTTAAACTTTTGGCGGATACACAGGGATTTCTTAGAACTGTTTACGATTTTTTGTGACTATCTTATCTAGACATTGTTTTTGTGGCCAGTCTTATCTAGAAAATTCCAGGGAGGCGATTGTTTTTGTGTAAGCCGCAATCTAGATATTAGATAGGCTGGGCGGAAAAGTAATAAACTGTTTTAAAGATTAAAACTTTTCCGCACTTATACACGGAGGCTGTTCGTGCTAACAAACCGAAAATGAACAAAAATGAAGTATATCTGGATTTATAGGACTCGTTGGACTGGCTCTGGTGAGCTGAAATTCCATAAGGTTCATCTGTGAGACGCCCTAAACAATATCCAATCATAAAATTGGTCATTTTTATACACTCCGGAGGCTGTATCGTGCTAACAAACAGAACTTTCTCCAAAATTGTAGTATATCTGGATTTATAAAACCCATTTGACGGGCTCTGGTGAACTGAAAATCAATAGGTTTCAACTGTGAGATGCCCTGAACAATACCCAGACAGAAAATTGGTGACTTGAGTGGCTGTATGGTGCTAATAATACATGTTACAAAAAGTGGCCGATGACAATGATATACACATAGCATTTTTTTTCTAAAGACCCGGTTTTCGTGTTTTTCTCGCTGAAAAACGAAAAATTAACTCAAGAAAGGCATTTTTTGGGGTAAACCAATACTTTTTCGCATCTTAGATAGGGTTGGGCAGAAAAGTGATAAAAGATAAGATGACACAATGAATTATTCCCTTAAATATTAATGTTCACATTTAGGTTGCTCAACAAACAAATGATTTACATAATGGAAAGGATAAGAAGAAGTCACTAAATTGTATCAAATATGGAGAATAGTTCAAAAACAACAGAAGTTAGTAGCTTTCTATAGTAATTTAACACTATAAATTCATGTTCTTAATAACCGCTATTATTATTAAAGTCCGCTTTAAAACAGGAACGAAAATAACTTTTTTCATTCATAATTTAATCCCAACGAAACTAAGATTGACTCATCTATTCTCTCTACTCGGATTATTCTAATATCTCCTCATAAAAAACAACAAAAGAAAATGAAGGAAAAACTTTTTAGTCACTGGAACTAGAAGTTTGAACATTTTTAATCATACTAATTAAATCTTGAAAAGAAAACTTGCCAGACGAATTAAATTGAGAAAAACAGAGAGAACATTTTTAATTTAATGGATTTGTCTGAATATCTAAAATACAATTTATTTTCGAGAAATAATCTGGAATTTTTAATTGAATTTGAACTGCTTTGAGCGTCTGTCATGTTTATTTCAATTATAGAAATCTCTTTTATCGACCCTTCTTCTGTATTATTTTCATTCCTTGGCAATTACTTTTCAAAACTCAGCAGTTACCAACATCTTTTATAAAGACGCAGGAATATAATAACTATATCTGAAGATCATTATAATGTTTTTCTTTAACGAAATGAACCGCATAAACCACAAATAATTATATTATCAGCAGTGAGGTAGGCATATAAAATAACATTTAAATGATTCTCACTAATCTAAATTGTTAAACATTGTGGTTTTGGTCCTACCTAATTCGGCATTTTGGGAATGATCTCAAAGTTTTTGTTGCTCGACCGCGAATTCCACACTGGAATTTATGTAGGTAATTTCAGATTTAAATAATTAGCTTTTCGTTTTTGAGTATTCGAAGAGCCGACAATCGGTCAATGAAACAAAATATGTATTATTCATCTAAACAGTTTTAACGGAATTTTCCGTAGTCGACTTAGATCGCACATACTTTGGATGTGCTTTCGATTAAGCGCGAATGATCCCATTATAATAAAACTTATTGAAGGTTGTTCACTAGCCTCGAAATTATTCGGACTAAAATGTGTGATTGGTCCGAAATGGGATTTTTTGCAGTAGTTGGGACAATTCAGGCGAAAACGCATCCAAAGGACGAGTGGCCTAAGTCGATTACTCAGTTTTAAGTAACACTGTTTAAAGGCAAGCGACCTCTGCGAGCGAATCGAAACTATGCTAAGAATTCAGTAAGTTAGCTACCATAATTTTGAATATACCCTCGGCTATTTCAGCTTAACTAAGCGAAGATTTTTGTTTCTTTTCGTTCGATTTAGCTCGTGTCATATTCGGACGAAGTTTTCGCTCCGACTCCAGAGAGAGAGGGAAATTCGAATAAAATTTTTTGTTGAATGGGTATCGTTATAGTTGTAATGTTTGTTTTGGTTGGGTCCCCTGATATAGGATTAGTTTCCTCTGCAGGGCTGGATTGGGGGTGTATTGGAAGTTTTTGTGCGCATTTGTATCTGTTTGGTGGAAAGGTGGTTGGTTGAAGGTTGGGCTGGTTGAAAAAGTCTGGAAGATTTGAGAAAGTGAGTAAAAAGGAATTAAAAAGTGTGGAATTGAGTTTTTGGAGTGGGCTTTTTGCCATAAAGTGTTCCGGTTGAATAGCATTCTCGGTTTGGCTTTTTTTTGTTGTTTTTTTTTGTCTGGGGTGTTAATGAATTGGATAGGCTGTAACCAACTTTGACGCTGATCGATCGGTCTGTGAGGTAGGAATATAATAATTTTACGATTTGGTTTGGCAATCGGATGCTCAGTAGCTTTCTCACTAGTCCGGCATGCCAGACTTTATCGAAAGCTTTTTGAACGTCCATGAAAATGGCGGCTGAACAGCGTTGTCGGTATAAAGCTCGAGTGACGATGGTTTCAAAGTTGGTGGTGGCGTTCTGACAAGAGTGTGCTGGCCTGAATCCGAATTGAAATGCCGGAATGATATTATTTTCGGTGCAGAAGTCTCAGATTCTCTCTTTTAAGAAACGTTCAAAGATTTTACCTAGGACGCTGATTAATGAAATTGGGCGGTAGGATTCAGGCTTTGTGGGGTATTTGCCGAGTTTGGGGATGAGAACTACTTTGGCTTATTTCCAACAACGAGGGAAGTAAGAGAGTACGCCAAGCAGGCGTTCAATAGGGTGCAGAGCGGAGGGAAAAATCTCTTCTGGCAGGTTTTAAGGGGCACGCCTGCTGGACTCCTTCGATTGTAAAGGGTGTAAGAAGTGGAGATTTCTCATTTAGTGGAATGTGGACGTGTGGGATTCGAGTTATGTTGCGGGTGAGGAGGTCTGTTTCGATGGTAAAGCCCCGCTCCGACTCCGACAGAACTCCTTTTAAATATATTTATACGTCCTCCGTCATCTAGCACAGCTTAGATTTATCTGTTCATTAACGACTTCATATTGTGGGTTTCTTGAGTGTCTTCTAATCTCAAATTCTTCAAGAAACCCACAATATGAAGTCGTCAATGAACAGATAAATCTAAGGAGTTCTCCACTTTTAAACTGTCTTCTTAAGTAATAATTGTAAAGATTAGCTGATATAGTTTTCCTGGTTTTCGATATCATTGCAGAGTTATACTGATCTTAATTGGGAAAAATTATATCCAGGATATCCCCATAGGGCTAATAATATCTAAGCTTCAATATTTGTAATATCATATCTTCTTTTCTCTATTAACATATATCAAGTCAATCACAAGATATCCACTTCTTGGGATATCCAAAAATAATTAAACATCAGGTAGGCATCAAATGAAATGTAACTTCTGTCATTCTGACGATGATATTTAGGTAATATCGAAACAATTGTCAATTTTTTAGAATTTTTAACATTTTTCAATAAACTGTGGAGTTGACTAGAAACAGTAAGTTTCATTTAAAACACCATTATGATTATTATAACTTTGGGATCATATTTATTTATAAAAACGTTCGGGATGAATTTTGAGAACCCCTGCTTTAAGAAATCATTTTATTTCCTCCCCTATCTATAACCAGTACCCTCTTATCGAGGGATCCAAATCCACCTCTTATGTAAATTGAATTTCCACTCTGAACTTAGACAGCTACAATTCAAAGTGACATATTGTTAGATACTAAATTTTAAATATAGCTGAAATCCAATTTCACAAGGAAGAGCAAGTTTGACATCAATTTAAGGATGAATATGTCCTATTTCGCAGTACATCTAATAAATTATCTTTTATGAAAAGAATTTCATACTAATATATCTTCGAGTACTTCGAAGTATTTGTAAAATAATTTTGAGTAAAATTAGTATACTACCAAAACTGCAATCTACGGATGTCAGTCATGTACACATCTCAAGTGACTCTAGAAAGAATAAAGTTTCCATTTAATAAACAATTAAAGTAATGAAATCTAAATTACACATTTTTATGGTATCACGTAAAATACCATGTCGTTTATTCCATTTATCCAACTTTTTCTATTTTCAATTGATACTTCCAAATAATTCTCAGTTTATTGACTGAAATTTATTCAGATAAAATTTTTATATAGGTATACATAATTATTTTCCAAATAATCAACTAATTTTAAGCCAATCTAACAAACATTTGGCAAGAAAAAAGTTTATAAGACTTGAAATTAACTGTCTGGACCCTTACTTCATGTTTCTAGATACTTCACAATATATTTAAAAAATGATAAAAATTCTAAGAAATTGACAATTGTTTCGATATTAAATACCGAAACAATTATCAATTTCTTAGAATTTTTAACATTTTTTAAATATATTGTGAAATTATCTAAAACTGTAAGTTTAATTTAAAACACTATTATAATACTTGGCCCATTTTTTGGTGTAAGTGCATACTTTCACTGTTTACTTTCTTCGCTATAACTAAAGCATTTACGAATTTAGATTATCTATGAACAAAATGAAAAATGACATTTGTAACGTCAACTAACGCTGAATTGCGCTGTTGTCGCATGAGAATGTACCAATATAATTTTAAAAAGTGCGTGTACATTAGCGCGCTGCGCCGCGCGAACGTGCGGCGCGTGCTCCGCGCATTCGATGCTCATTGTATTTGTTGTTCCAACAAACCTCCCCCGATCCATAGGAAACCCACAAACGCGCATTAAGCATTCAGTTCAATCGTGTTATTTAATAAATATAAGAGTTATTTGTTTGTACATATAAATTAGCTTTGCCAGTGGTTAGTTGCCGGGTGGATTGAGTACCTCGGTAACGCCACTGCCAGTCCCAAGCCCTGACAAAAGAGGAGGGTTCCTAGGTCAGGCTAGCAACCTACCTAGGGGAAAAACAAAAAGATTAGAGAACGGAAACTTTGCCTCGGAACAGGATTGGATTGAAGGTGACGACCCATGCTGGAAAAAGGATTAAGAATTGGACAAAAGGGACATTATACGATTTGTAACCTGGAACATAAGGTCCTTCAATAGTAAAGATCAAGAATTGATAATAGAATTAAACGATCATAAAATTGACATATGCGCACTAAAGGAAACAAAAAAGAGAGGAAAAGGTCAGAGAGAATACGGGGATTACTTCTGGATGTATAGCGAAGTGGGTAAAAACGGACGTGCAAAAGAAGGAGTAGCAATTGCTCTACACAAAAAATACAAGGACATCATAAAGGGATGCCAGTACATATCTTCAAGAATATTGGTTATACAATTAAACACAGGAAACCAGGAACTGTTCGTAATTTCGGCGTATGCACCAGAGGAGAGCAAAACAAAGCTAGAAAGGGAACAGTTTTATGATCAACACAGAATGGCATCGAGTCTACACCACGGAATAAATCAATGGTAATGCTAGGAGATTTTAAAGCTCGTGTTGGCAATTATACACTGCCGGGAATTAAACAGCGGTTCAACGAGGAAGTATTGAACCACAATGGAGAACTTTTAGTTAACATATGTGCACTTAATGAGTTACGCATCAATAACACCTTTTTTGATTACAAACCACAATACAAATATACTTTCGGTAACACGCGAGGACACCAATCAATGATTGATTATATAATAACTAATAGAAATTTGCAACCACCCCAGATACTTGATATAAGGACTCTTAATTCAGCTAACATCGGTAGCAACCACAAATTGGTACTTGGAAGGATCAAAATGAAATTAAAACTTTGTAAAAGCATAGTTGTGGAGAAGATATGCGTGGAATCGTTGTATGATGAACCAACCCAGAAATTATATCAAAGACGTCTCACGGAAAAATTAGAGAGGGAACCAATAGATGAGACAAATGACATTACCAACAGCTGGGAGAAATCGAGATGAAGTATTAGAGAGGCAGCAACTGAAGCACTGGGAAAACGAAAGATAAAACAAGAAAAGACTGGTCCCAACAGGACGCCCTGGTTCTGTGAAGAAATCAAAGAGCAATGTGATAGGAAAAGAAGATCTTATGTAAAATACAGATCAACACAGTCCCTGGAGGATTACAGAGAGTATCAGAGAATTAGAAACATCACCAATACGTTAGTGAGACATGTCAGGACCCGATGGTATTACCAATGAGCTGTTGTAGTATGGAGGAGAGTGTCTGATCGAACAACTGAGAACGCTTATTGACAAAGTCTTATACCAACATAGAATCCACGACGAATGGAGAAATAGTACAACAACTCTCCTATTCAAAAAAGGCGACAAGGGGGTACCTGCTAATTGTAGAGGAATCAATCTCCTCTCCACTTCCTTGAAATTAACAACAAAAATCCTCACAAATAAAATTAATGAGCACATTACATTGGCAGACGAACAGCAAGGATTCCGCTCAGGAAGATCATGCACGGACGCGGTGTTCATTATAAGACAAATTACCGAAAAGTCGATCGAATATAACCGCCCAGCCTTCATGTGTTTCATCGATCTAGAGAAGGCGTTCGATCGCATACAGCTGGAGGATGTGATACAATTGCTACAGACAAGTGCCTCAAAACATCATTAAAACAATTGAAAATATATATAAGAAAAACACGATCCAAGCTAAGATAGAGGGTGAATTAACGGAGAAAATAGAAGTAAATAATGGCGTCCGACAAGGAGACTCCCTCAGTCCCATGCTGTTTAACATCATTATGGATGAAATAATAAAGCAGGTACGCAAACTGAAAGGGTACAAAATGGGAGTCAAAATACTATGCTACGCCGACGACACTGTACTCATAGCCGAAAACGAGGACGACTTACAAAGACTAGTGCATAGATTGAACACAACAGCAAAGAAGTTCCGAATGAATATATCAGTGTCAGAAGCTAAATGCATGACCACATCTAAAACACCACTTAGATGTAAACTTGAAATAGACAACAATATTGTACAGCAGGAAATGAAATTTTAGTATCTTGGGATAGAAATATCCGGGTACGGTGATGTTGAGACGGATGCAAGAGGGCAAGCCATGAAAGCATATAGAGCAGCCGCGTGTCTTAATGATATTGTATGGAGCAACAAACACATAGGAATTGAGGCTAAATCTATAATATATAAAACAGCTATTAGACCAATTCTAACATATATTACGGAAACCAGACCAGATACCTCGAAAAAGAAACAAATACTGGAGACAACAGAAATGAAAGTAGTGCGTAGGATGGCAGGCAAAACACTGTTAGAGAGAGGAGTGAAGACACCAGAAGAGTATGTAAAATTGATAATATCAGTGAATGGATCCTACAAAGAAAGAGAGAATGGAATGAGCATATTAACCGCATGACACCCGACAGATTGGTAAGGATAACAAGGGATAAGTCACCAATCGGACAGAGGAACATCGGAAGACCCCGCAAACAATGGAGTGACAATCTTACAGTGGACTAAAGAGAACAAAGGGACGAATAAAAACAAGTAAATTTTGCAAGAAAGCAAATAAGTAATATTTTTCAACATATATCAGCAGATACCCGTCTCTGTTTCTATTGCCTACCAGGCCTCTACTTTCAGTGTTTTTTAAATGATATTTGTGTCGTGGATCCCACAATAAAGATTTGCGTCGATAAACATCGATAAGCTTCATCAAATATCCTTCTGACCACTTCATTACTGAACTATTTTCCTAGAAATCAAACGAAAGCGCGCGAAAAACGAGATACCTTTCTTAGTGTCGTCTCTCAATTTGAACAACGAACGTACAAAGCGGAGTGTTGAAAAACTGACAGGAGATGTATCGAGGCGCGCCGTTTGTGCGCGGAGCGCGTGCAACTTGAAAACATAAACTTAGACCAATAGGTGCGCGCTCGCCGCAAAGCGCTAATGTATATGCACTTTAAGAAGTATTCGCAAATAGAGCATTCATGGGCTTGCGTATCGTGACGTTGCGAACGATGTCAAGAATAGCGCCTTGGTTCGAGATTCAGGGCCCACGAAACTGAATTACCGATCACCGCAAGAAATGAATCACCGGTCCGATAGTGGTTTTGTTTATCGACATATGGAAACAACATAAGCCAAACATTCAACTTTAGAAATATTTTTACAAAAGTTTCAACTTTTATTTTACAGAACAGAATACATTTTTAATAAATGCATGGCAAATTATTATTGATGCTGTAAATGGAAGATCATATATAAATTATATGACAAATGTATGGCATAATTTGCTCGTAGATGACTTTTTAAGTAAATGAAAAAAATAGAATTGCGGGATGAGGAGAAGGACGAAATTTTCGGTATAAGAGTGTCTGCCATCCAGCGCATAATTACAAAAGTAGGAAGAGAGAATAGGGCAAAGTCGAGATGTGACATGGCGCGATTAACGAGCAGTCACTCTTAATGTGATTTAATTCAGTTTCAGTCAGGACACATCAGCCAATAAGAAATTTTTATCCATATGCAAGAAAATCTGGCAACAACGCGGCAAGCTAGACTGTTAACATGGTATTAAACAGACATAGTTATACTCAATTCGTTTAGTGGGTGACGCAAAATTGACCTGAGTGACGTAAAAAAAGATTAATCTTCATAAACCATAACCGTCCCTTTTAATTATTTTATTAATAAACTGGGTATTGGTTTGTAAATTCCTAGGAGCAAAGCAGCAAGAAAAGTAAACTAAATCTCTGAATTTTTGTGAGAAAAAAGGGATCAACTACAAGTTTTAATCCGCAGAAATCTTAAAGTGTAGCTTCAACTACACATGTAAAAATAGTAGTACTAAACGAAGCGTGCACAAACAAGCACCCAACGTATACTGTTCGCAGTGTAGTTTCAAAATGTGCCAATATGACAGGAATTGGAGAAGAAATCATTTACAAGCTTTTGGAACAAAGAAAAAACGGTTTATTATGGAACCTGCGAAGAGGCCGCCAGGGAAAAAACCTATATTTATCGACGTGGCAGTTAATAGGAAGTTCATTCATTTTACCTTAATGAGCAAATAACAGCATTCGACAAGGTTTTATCAACAACAACTAAAGAAAACAAAAATATGCACAATTTTACACGAATTAAATGTCATTTGGGAGAAGCAGGATCGTAGGTCAGTATTGTTGGAAATAGAAGAGATAGTTTGTTGGAGACGGAAATATTAGAGGGAAATACGAAAATTGAGAATATATGGAGAACGAATATATTACTTAGATTAAACCTGGCTGAATGAAGGACACACTCTTACAAAAGACTGACAAGACAAGGTGAAAAATCCTAGGCAAGCTTTTAGAGAAGGTATGTCAACGGATTTAGGGACTCCAATTAGGATATGTCGTCGTATAATAATAACCCATATTGCGGATGATGAAGGTTTTGTACATGATGGTTTGCTTGAATTTGTGTCAAAGTCTATCAAAGATTACCACGAAGAAATGAGTGCCGATGTTTTTGAAGAGTATTTCTATCAAATGCTGGATATAATTCCTATTAATTCGTTTAATTTTTGCCGACTGAAGTACATACATTTCAAAAAAAGAATTTTTTAAATTTTTTATTTGCAACCTTGTGGAAAATGTATAACATGTGGTGACTTAACTTGATATGCGACTAAATTTTAATGCTATATATATAATTATATGAATTCTCACTTCTCGATAAGTTGAACATTTTCCGCTTTTTTGATGATTCTATCATTGTATATTTTCCGTATATTGTCGACCCTATGTGCGAACGCAATGAAGTGACCAAAAGCTAAATCGGGTCCTCTGTATGCAACACAACCCCTCAAAATGTATTGAACGTCACCCACGTGAATCTTTTTTGGTATTTCCTTCAATTTACACTTGACTTCACATATTTTAGTGCTTGTTCATAACGGTTCCACAAAAAAGAAAACTGAATTTTAATAGAGACTTCTTCGTAAGTACCCTGTGTACCCCTCATTACTGCGACAACTTAACTGACCTCATTTTTATTTGATTTATTATTTCGATAAATTAAGAATTTTTAATAATGAATGGACGTGGATTATGCCTACTGGAGACACCACAGAGGTGGTGTGGGAAGGATTGCACGTTTCATGAGAAATATAAATACTACAATTTTTTAAATCAAATTTTCTCGAAAACTGTTAGGTTTACAGAAAAAAGTTATATCATGTTTTTTGTAGGTAATTTATTAGGCTACAGATTTGGTAATTGTCAGTTTTCAAATAAAAGTGACCATTAACGAGATATTCGCAGAAATCCGTATTGTGACCTTTTCCCCGAGTAACTTTTTTAGTGGCATATGTAGCAATGGGGACTTTTGGGATTTTGTTTAGAACCAGAAAAGGAAGGGTCATGCAAAATTCAGATTTCCCCTAGATTTTGTCTATATTCTCCCTATTATAATACTATTTACGGCAGTAATAAGCCACAGTCAAATGACACTTTTAATTTAAATTATTTCTCTTAAAGCTACGGTAAAGCACTTTATTTCATGTAATCGAAATAGCAGTATTCATGTTTCAACATACTTTAACTTAATATTGGGTACAGGCTCAGATTAACAAATAAAATAGATATGTTTGTTTTGATCTTTTCTTGTCCCAAACATTGAGTCACATTCTAAGCTCACTTGCGGACACTTCCACTACTTTGCCATATTTACAAAGTCTCTTTAGTTGCAGGAAAAATTAAATTAGAAGTTTAATTGAAAATGTGTTAAACAGTTATGCAAATAAAAAAATTCAAACTAATTTATGCATTTGAGTCGCTATTTTTAAAATCAATTAATAACACTTGAATTTTATTTAATACAAGCATATTTTTATATAAATTTTAAACAAGTATTTGTTGCATCCTTAGATACTTTTATGGTTATAACTAAAAGTGGCAACATTGCTCAAAATTTCAGTACCTGTTTAATGTGTCAATAGTAATCTATTTAGTAGTTTTGTCCTTGTTTAATTACCATATAAAGAGAAATGCAAATATCGTCAGACTGTGATCGACGATCATTTCAAATAGGTCGTAGTATTGTAGTAAATAATGTCAAACGTGGTTTGTTTATACGAGTGCCATTACGACTAGAGAGTAAACATTTAGTTCTTTCGTTTTGATGTGTTTTTCAAAACTTTTAGTGACAAAATAAACTTTTAAGTTAATTAATTTAATGTTTTTGGATTATCACGGTTCGTCGGTGCCAAGTTTGTCAGGAAAACAGCCGAAATTACCAAGGCCATGTAGCTACAATCCCATCCCCACTTTTTGAAATTCATTCATTATTTCACTACTGGCGTTTAGAATTGTTGGCCACAAAATAAACGTGTTTATGAATGAATAGCCCTCTCTATGTTTATTATTACTCTAAGGGTATAGGTATAGAATTAATAACTAAAAATAACGAACATTCTATTTCAGGCAACAGCTTTTGATTTGTTTTCTTTCAGCAATGTAATTTCGTTTTCACTCAGTCATAGCTTGAAAAAATCTGCGAATCGATAATCAATTCAATTAAAATTTCATCCTTCCCATCTACTGTAATCAAACTGGATCGCCCTTTATCAATTTTTAGGCGAAAGCTACCCTTTTCACCTTACCTGTTTAAAAGACATTCGAAAATGTTGTGCCCTTCTTGTCGTCTATTCGATACAAAAGAGTTAGGAGTACCTACAAATCTGTAAGATTTTAGTAAAAGTTCTAACAACGTTTGCTAATTCAAATATATATAAATAATTTATGTATGGTCATCAGAAATCTTATTTTTATTTGAAATGCATTTTAATGTCAATGCGAACTTTCAAGAGAGTTTTGTAGGTCTCTATCTTCTCAGAAAGTCTAATGCAACATTTTTTATAAATAAACAACACTCCTTATTTGATTATCAACAAATTTCCTCATCTATATAAAGCTACATAATCATTTCTCATACTTAGCAATATTAATAATCCATTATAACTTGTAACTTGGGCATTTATCTAGAAACTTTGAAGTTCCATTAAAACTTTAATGCCGCCCGTTTAAATTATTAGAGCCATTTTACCGGAATAACCAAATAATCGTGCCCAAGTTTTTAGTCCTTTCTTCCACTTTATCTTCTATATTCGCCTTCATTCGTTCAAAAATGGCCTCCGGCAAATACGTTAAGATTCTTTACAATAATACGGGGATTTTTGAACCACACAAATACAAATATAATTGTACCTATTTAAGTACCTTGACTCGATTTATATAAATTGGAAGAGATTCAATCTAAGCGAACGGCATAAAAAAAGGAATGAAATTATTGTTAATAAAATGACAAGCCTGATTAGATTTTGTTAATGATTAAAAATAGAATCGTTCAATTGTATAGTAGATTGTGGAAAGGAGAAAACGGAAAACAAGACGTAAGTAGAAGAATATCCATCAGATTTTCTTGGAACTGTTATGAAAAGGGAGGGGGAATTGTAACGTAGAGATACAACCAACGTATACCTACTAAATATTCAACATGGACTAGATACAGTGATAAATTGTATAAATATTTTACAAGATATTTTATTAATAACCTGTTTCATTGTCTTGAACATCTGTTCCCTTTCCACATTGGGAAAAAACATATAGATGAATAAAGATTATTACCTTTGAGTCTCGACCAAAACTCGTTATAAGAAACGTACACTGTTGCCAAAGCCTCAAAATAAATAGTGAACAGTACCAAAATTACAGTTTAAATTGATCTATCTATAACGTCAACAATAACAAGAAAACTTACTTGCCGGAGAATATTTCTCTGAAAGGAATTAAAGGAAGTCTATTCGCGAGACCATCTAATGATGAACAAAATTAATGTAATCTTTGAGTGTATGAAGACGGTAGTAGTTAGCTTATGCTCTGTATAAACGTTTAGTTTGCAGAATGTAATAACAGTCGAAAATTCCTGTAATCAAGAAATTAAAGTACCCGAATACACCTTTTAAATCTAAACTATAAACATTTAAACGAAATAATTTAATTAAGATGATGGAAAATTCCTGATTTTAAAGGAATTAACTACTAGTGTTAAAAACACTAATATGAGCATATTCCACGAAGTAAGGGTCGAGACAGTCAATTTCATTGAATTAACTACTGTCTATGATTTTCTTTATATCTACTAACAGACTAACCAACAATGGCAACATCTTCATTACGCACCTCAATTTCAAAGTTCCAGCGACGACCTTGAAGAATCCGGTTCTACTCGAACTAAAGAAGAAGTAGAAGAAGGAGCCGTTTCAACACAAAAGATGGCAGCTTATGGTCGATAGCAGGTGTGGTGTTGTTGTTTAATCCAGAGCCGGTCTTACGTTGAGAAAAATTGAGTATATAATTCTAATTCCTATAAACATTGTACGATATTTGATATATTGAGATGTAAGAATGATGTCCCATATTAATTAGGAGATTTAATGGTAATAAGAAAAGAAATACACAACATAATGTTGGAATAATATGAATAATTCAACTGTTCAACTCATTAATTCAAAATCTCGCTGGTTATAGATAGGTAAGATGTTCATCATCAACAACATTAATATTACCAATATCAATTAAGCCTCAGAGAGAATACATAATACAACTAATCGCATAAAAACTTCTATGTGTCTCCCGAAAATAGAGAATATCCTGAGAGAAAAAACTGTATTCCATTAATTCGGTAGATTCTATAGAAGAAACCATAGGTATAGCAAGAATAAAGATATGTGTTTACATTATTCTTGAATCCAACATTTCACATTCTAAGTAAAAATCGAGTGAGGGAGCAGGATAAATAACATTCTTTCTCCTGTTGCCAATTAAAAATAATCAATTTTTCAGATATTTAAATAATACTTCAAATATATCATAGTTTATTTAATTATTATTTGAATTTTTACATATTAATACAACTAATAAACGAAAGAATACCAGGCAACTGTTCTGTACATTTGATACGTGTATTGCCATTCAAGGAAGCCTTTGCATAGCAATTGTGTGCGTAGTGAGAGTTAGAGTCATGGTTTTTGTCTAAAGACGACGTCGTAACAGAGGAGATACCTATTATGTGAGATCATTTTCCTAGCGATCATAACCTTTTCGCTTCTCGTCATAGGTCGTTCCCCGCTTAGCCCATAAATGGAAGTTGGCTTCATACAAATCGAATTTATGAATGACTGGTTGGGGATGTGGAATTAACAAAAATTGGAAGACATATGAATATATGGATATGGAGAATGACAAGAAGTAAAAAAAAAGAAAATTACACCAAAATAGAGAAATGTTTAACAGAAAAAAAGTACAAGCTTAGGACTTAAAGCAAGAGACTAGCACCTCTACCTATTAGATAGTAGAAGAATTTATGAACAAAGAGAACAAATCCTTAGTACTACGTTGTCTACATAGATAAATTTTATCCCAAACAAAACAATAGATATAAACAGTTGTGTTGTAGATTTAAATTCTCTCAGTAAATAAAATTGGGACAATATTTCTATTAAAATAATATATAATAATGACCAGAGAGAACTCAGAGAGATGAATAGTACGGATAGTTCAATGGAGAACACGAGAAACTTGAAACAACAAGACACAGGCAGACCAAAATGGAAAAGCATGGAAGAGGCTTACATCCAGGAGTGGATGGTGAGAAGCTGAGAAATAAGAATAAAATAACGGAAACAAAGAGCAGTACTGTGAAGGGCATACATGTCTGGATATTCTTCAGCACATATATGTCAGCTCAGTAAATTCAGAATTTTTAGTTCAACTTCTTTCTTTCTTTCTTTTTTATCTTGTATTGAATTAAGAAGGTGGATCTTCGATTCTGCCTTGAGTGACTGGACCTTGGATTGATCTTGAATTGGGTTCGTGGACTTGGTGTATGTAGGCTTAGAATTTGTGCGTCTAAGGTTTGTGGCTTTGCAAATTATAATTTCCGTTTTCCAACTTGATATTAATATTCAGCGACCTGCAACTCGACCTTAACTATCAGTACACATTTTCAAAAGAAAAATATTTACTTCAAACGAATTAATACGAATTGTTTATTGTCATAAGATTAATGGTGTATATCTGTGTTCATGTATATATATATATATATATATATATATATATATATATAATATATATATATATATATATATATATATATATATATATATATTGTTATATTTTACTATAACTGTGCTGTTTAAATTATACTTTTATTTATTTAAATTACCTATTTATATTTTTTTCGCTGCTCAGTCGGAGTCGCAATCAAAATAGCTCTCATCTCAGGTGGGATCAGATTGGGTATGCAACTAACATTACTACCATGTAATTAGATGTTTTAATAAATTTTTACTATGAATAATAAAATATAATGCTCTGATAAATTGATAAAATATGGTTGAACTGGCAACAACGCAAAAATAGAAATATCGCAGTTCTATGTATACCAACAGATAGCTACTTACAATGTGAACTGGGTAAATTATCCTTTAGGATATAGACAAAAAAACGAACAAGAAGAAGAAGAAATATTTGCAATTAGGTTATTATAGATATTGTATTGTTAATGATTTTTGATTTATGAGAAAGTTTGCATATGAATATTTATTGGATATTTCTCCTTTATATGGAAAATGACGTCACCTTCATATGGTAAATAGAATTAATATTATTTGTACAACCTACCTACCCTTGGATTGGATTTTCAACAAATCTAATCTTCACTACTATCCGATGACTTCTCAGATAACCAGAAATTGAATTCATTATAGAAATTAAATGATTGAATACTGGAACTTTCAGGAACTTCAACTCCAAATTGGGTGAGTAGTTTATAAATTCTTATATATTTTAATTCACTTACCAGCTTGTGAAAACTTATATTTCGTATCGACTTACTGTTTGATATGAATTAGTATGTGAATTTCTCTTATTTTCTTTTCTTTTTCAGATTATATTCTCCAAAATTCTCGGCAACAAATCCTTTCTGTCGACTCAACACCTCCTCAACAACCAAAACTTCTCCCTTACCAACCCCTTAGTTACCACTATCCAATCATGATAATTTCTCAAATTTCAATTATTCATCACTGCATTTCACTGGATGTGATGTTTTTATGAAAACTTTTACAATATTGAAATTTTATATACAGGTATGTATTGGTTTTTAAATAATTTTAGATAATACAGTCAACGGTTCAATTCTGATTGCTCAATCCAAAGCAATACATTTGTTTTAACACAGACTTTGATTTTATCGAAAATTATCATACCCAAATAATTTAATTGTTGATATAATTTTTGAAATTTAATGAATTTGTGTGATGTATACTGATGTAGCAATTATGTAAGCTCCTATTGTCATTAAAATCCACAATAATATATATATATATATATATATATATATATATATATACATATAATAAGCAACGAATAGATTAGTGGGTATTGCACGCAAATAGAAGAACTGGCTACTGAAAAGAGTGGTAACTGCAGACATGCATGTTTCTGGCTCATTAGCCGTCATCGGTACGGTACAACCAAGAAAAGATGTGAAACATGGAAGCAAAGGTGTTGAATGAAACATGAGAAAATATAACAGAATTCAGCAGGATAGTCAAAACACAACATTTGTATCAGTAATATTAGAAGATCTCGAATATTCGAGACAACAACCAACATAGACACGGAGGTGCATATAACACTCCCGTCTGACGGGAGTGTTATATGAATATCTTTTTTAGTTAAACATATGCCTCGGGCAAAGTGATCTGGTTTCATATCCTATCTAGTTTCAACGTACACATTGACTCAGGTTTTGACAGGCATCATCAGTACCAGAAAATGATCAAACCATTATCCTATCGATTCCAAAACATTCAACTAAATATAGACGAGCCAAGTCATTCATAAATCCATAGAAATGGCGATAAATTGTTACGTTTGGGGAGAAAGTCATTTACACCTCTTTGGCAACGCTGCAGTAGGCTGCACCTCAATTTTTTCTCGCTTGATCGGCCTTGAATGTTTGGTTGCCATGAACATCTCGTTATTAATATGTAAAGGCGAATTAATATCAGGAATTTGGAATATAAGGTACGGAGAAGTATATTGATCATAGGTTAAAAGATTGTAGACATAATTCAACGAGTATTTTCAAATTATTCCTCAACCGAATATAGACATATGTCATCAATGAGATAGTTTTTAGCAAAAACTTTGGTTTTTAGTTTTTTCTTTAAATTTATGTACTAAGGCAATATATTTGAATCATCGTGTGAGACTATTATAAAGTTTAATTCCCATTACTACAGGTGATTTCTTACAGATTTCTATATGCTGGTAAGGTATAGAGAAATCTGATTTATATCTTGTGTCATGAGCATGAATATCGCTATTCCGTAAATAATAGCTTTTATTCCTATGAACTAAGGTGATTAAATCCAGTATATAAAGGCCGTACACAATTAAAATTTTCTAGTTGATAAAAACAGGTCGACAGGAGTCTAAAAATGAGATGTTTGAAATACATCTTAGATTCCTTTTCCGTGATGTAAAAATTTTTAGCATGAGAATTGCCCTAAATACAAATTCCATAACTAATCCTAGATATTATTTCACTAAATAAAGTAAACGAATGTGATTTAAATTACGTGTTTTCCTTAAATTTCTAATTTCAATCTTTGATAAATTTGAACAGCGAGTTTTAAAAGAAAAACCTGAATAAAAACGAACTACCAGGAATTTCACATTTTCTATTTTTGTTATGTTTGAGTTGCTAATCAATATATGAAAGTTAGGTGAAAGGTTTTTGGCGAAGATGAAATGAAATTTGTTTTAGTTGTATTAAATAACAAGGATTGATTACCAAACCAGCTAGAAAATTTCAATAAAGCATTCATAATTGTGTCCTTTAAAATGTTTGGGTCTTTATCACCAAACTGAAATGTTTAATCGTCTGCATAAAGAACGGTAAATGATTCTGGTATAATGAAAGGTAACTCATTTATATTTAAGGTAAACAATAGAGATCCAAGTAGGGATCCTTGTGCATTTACCAAAAGAGCAGATATATATGTATGTTATCTAGGTATAGGGATACCATCGGTATTTGTCTTTCAAATACTATGCTAAACACAGTTAAAGTCGCGACTGAGATCACAAAATATCCCAATCGCCCAGCTTGACCAAATTCAGATCTTCATTATAGAACGGTTCCAAGGCTGTTGAAGTTGAAAATGTTGCTCCAAAACCATGGTGATGGTCAGAATTTCTAAAAATTTCAAATCGGCTCAAGTACCACATACTCAAATAATTTTGACAAAACTGGCGATACAGAAGAGATTTTTTACTTATTTCTACAGTATTTGTACGCCCATGAGCAAAAGCAAAATGGCATCAAAAATGTATAATCACTAACCTGTGGAATATTTAGTTTCCTCCGGTAATTCCCACTTTGTGGCACACTCTGCACTTTGCAATTACACTTTTCTTCACAAAATACCTCTCTAAATCAGAGAAAAACACTTTACGAAAAACAGCAAAAAACCTTCCGCGATAACCTCCAAGCGCCTTTAAACTTGGCAATACGGTCGGCAAATCATGAATGAAATAGAGTACGTTCTGATAATGTCATAGCAGTGTCACATTGAAGATAATGTTTTCGTGATAAATCCACAAATTCGATTCATTTTTTACTAGCATATAATAATATATGTATTCAACAGAAGGTAGCTTCAGAATTAAAATATCTTCTTGCGTTGTGTTTGTGCATTTGTTAACTTTCAAATATACACTAATTAGGGACTTCCGTGATTGTTTTGTCCGTGTAAATAAACACGAATGGATTATTTTACACTTCAAACTATTGTTATTTAGGACAGACAATGTGGAAACGTCGACGAATTATATCGTAAACTAAGCTTTATTCTATGGAAACCTAGTGTTTGATAGTCTTGTCATATTGGCAACTTTAGCAGAAAAGAATCCATATTCTGTTGAAACGTTGATGCCTCGAGAAGTAAAAGAGTACGAAGAACTGGACATATATTGCGCGGCAGTTTTCAAGATCAAAATTGTACAGTTAGAACATGATTTAAAATATAAAGTTGGGCCAACCCAGCCCTGGTCGAGATACAGATTATAAAGGAGTGGGGTGGCGGACTGGATTTCTGGGTCCAGTTCAAAATACTGTATGTCATTAACACTGAAATCTAAACAGCCGGACCGGACAAACAACACTGACTGGACATTATGATTACCGGAAATAATATATGTTTATTAAATCGGTAATGGTGGATGAAGTGTAACCAAAACAATACGGAACCTTGATTTTTTTCCACGTTACGTCATATTAAAACAGATTTATAATAGTGTTAATTTTCTTAGTTATGAGATACGCTTCAAATTTTAATTATATCTAATTTAATGTCATTAAATGAGTTGAAAGAAATTAATTAAGAAAACAAAATATCATTAAGTATCTATTGAAATAAAAAATTCCACGTGTATTTGAATTGCACTGGTAGAGATTCAATTTATAAAAGGGTGGGGTGATGGACTGGACCAGGCTAGGGGCACTGCAGACCGTGCCATCTATAGAGCCTGTCGAGTAACTAAAATCGGTAGATAATTCCAAAAAATTAACGAAAACTGTAACGTCGTTAGTAATCAAATTTTATTGATTTTTATTACTGCGAATGCGTGATATCATATTGCTCGTCCCCACATGGTATATGTTATACTGTTATCGTTTCTTAGTTTAAGTGTTGAGGTTATTATAAGGTTTCGGTATTTTGGTGTATTTTTTAATTGCTATAGTGTAATATTTATCTGTTGTTTCGTTGCTTTATTCTTATTAATTGAAAAGACAATGTCAAAGTGTATTCTGAAGGAGTCTAATAAGTGGTGTACTCGGTAAGTTTTATTAAAAAAATTTGAGCATTTTTTCTTTCACAATTAACAACCATTATCTTCATTTTTATAAAACACAGAATTTTTACTAATTTAATCAACGACTTTAGAGATCATGGTTGTTTTTTATATTAGCTAAACTGAAAATTGCTGCATTAATAAAGTAAATATTTCTACAGTTTTGTTCCACCAACCCAGGAAGATAAAATGAATATGGCTGAAAATCAGTGGTAATATATCATTAAATTTGTCGACGAGGAAACGATGGAGGATATGATCCCTTCATTTTCAAAAACAGTGTTTCTTTAGATTTGAGAGAGACGAAGAGAGGTTATTAAGACAGTTTGATTTGCCTTCCCATATGAGTGGAAATTAACAAAAATTGATTATAAGTTTTATTGTATTCAATATAGTATGCTATAATTTTGGACACTTTAAAATATAAATTGAGTGAATGAAAAGACGAGTCCTGAGTGTGTAATTTTATTAAAATTCCAGCTAAGCGCTTTCAGCCATTAGGCCATTCTAAAAGCTCCCGTCAAGAAAAAAAACATACAGAAGGTGTCAAAAAACATCAAACCCTGTAACTGCTACATACAATGAAATAAAATGTTTGATGTTACATCATTATTTAAGTGATTGTAATTCACATAACGAAACGTCTAATTTGAAATTATCAACTAAATGATATGTGTGTACACCCTCTTTATAGAGTAATTTTAACCAATTTTACTTAAATAATAATGTAACATCAAACATTTTATTTCATTGTATGTACATTGTACCTGTTGTATGTTTTTCTCTTGTCGACAGCTTTGAGAATTATCTTATAGCTGAAAGCGCTTAGCTGGAATTTTAATAAAATGACACACTCATTACTCGTCTTTTCATACACTCAATTTATATCTAGTGTGTACACCATACTCAGACAATTCCATTTTAAAATGTACCCATTGAAGAAATAATAATCTGGGTTTTATTTTATGTTATAGCTATTCCCTTCACCAGCTATGGGATGGAAGGTATTGACCCCTTGCCGATTTTCATATATAGGTGATGGTATGACAATTTATGGGAAATGAAAGTGAGTATTAACTTTTGTTGAGGCATTACGTCTCAGTATTTGGTCTAGCGGTAACCAACAATCCAAAATATCCAATAAAGACGAAAAATCAATAAATAGTTAAAAACCAAAAAAATCAAGAATTCCTAAAAAAATCATTTTGTTTTCTTTTGTTGACATAAATTTTGAAACATATTTATTGTTGTTATTTTGTGTGTTTACTTGTAGAAACTCAACCAGAAACGAGACGGTGGAATTTTTAAGAGCCCTTAAGAAACATTTTAACAATCATAGACTGCCAGGAGCTGCAGAGTAACTTAAACTGCCTTATGCGATGGTTTCATAAGAACGGAATGCTTTTAAATGTAGAAATATACAAATATGCAATATACTAGGTTTAAGCTTGTGATATAAACCCATTTAATACTTCCAGTAAAGAAATAAAGATGTGTTTTAAGTGGAAATGAAATGTTAGATATATTATTTTAAATTTTGTACAGTCACAAGTGCTGTTTAGCACTCTTATATGTAATTACTTGGCACCTTGTATTTACAGAGCTAGGCAGTATTTAACAACTTTTCCTTTAAAAAAATTTCAATTACTTTTGTTCTAACATTCACAGTAATTATACTCAACTGTTTTCTTTCACAGAAAGTTGCCAAAAATAGTAGTTAACTACTCATTGCTAACACTTTTTAGGATTAAGTAAGTAGCAGTTATACTCCAGCAGTTTGTCCAGCTCTGTGTGTTTATACGAGTGTTATAATAAATAAATAAATTAAAGAAACTTATCATAAATAATTTTCTACTTTTATCTTGATTTAACATCATTTAAAAATCTATTGATACCTCCATTCTAGAATGTATGTTACTCAAATTATTTTTTAATTATTGCATTGTTGTTACATTATAGTTTATTTATTGTCATTCTGTTTGTTAAGAAAAGTACTTTGTGAAAGAAATTATTTGTTGTGTATTTTTATACCAAAATAAATAAACTGTTTATATGATTACTGTTTTATTTTTTCCAATTTAATTAACCATTTATAGTCCATCATTTGATATTTCATTTAATTCAACTCAACATCTAATCATTATTGAGTTAAATTGAATGAAATGTCAAATGATGGACTATAAATGGTTATTTTGGAATAAAATAATTAAAATACAGTGAATTTGAATATACCGCCAAAACCTAAAATTACAGAAATCTTTTCAACATCACTCAATTGTTTAGTCGACAGGCTCTTTAGATGGCGCCACAATCAGTGTCTCATCTATTTGTGGGTTATCTGTGGACTGGACTTCAAAATACTGTATGCCATTAACACTGAAATCTAAACAGTCGGTCCGGACAAACATCATTGACTGGACATTGTGATTACCGGAAATAATATATGTTGATTAAATCGGTAATGGTGGATGAAGTGTAACCAAAACAAAACGAAGCCTTAAATTTTTTTCAAGTTACGTCATATTAAAACATATTTATAATGGTGTTGATTTTCTTAGTTATGACGTTATGAGATACGCTTCAAATTTTAATTATCACTAATTTTTATGTCATTGAAGAAGCTGAAAAAACTTCATTAGGTGAAAAAAATAATATCATTCGGCATTTATTGAAATAACAAATTCCACGTGTATTAATTTGATTTGCATTTATATGTAGATTTTACATAAATTTTATTGATTCAACATATCAAGAAATGAGTCGGAAAATAGGTTTCAAGACTATCCTCATATCATTGTGTAAAATTAGACCCCATTGAATTAATTTCAGCCCAAGTGAAGGGCGTGTAGCACATGAGTATGTAGTTTAAAAATTGGCGATGTTAGACATACACTCCAAACAAGTTCGGAGCATACAGGAGTAAAACATTCGTAGAGCGCCATTTCGAACTTGTGAAATAAAAATATAAGATGTAGAAGATAGGGCATTGTGGACAATGTTATTGTTGATCATTTATTCAATAAAATTATCAAAATGGTCTAGAATAACCAAATCCTTAGGCACAGATGAACAGCTAGGCTCTCTTGTCATCACAATGACAACCACATGTAACTGTCATTGTGATCGTTTTCAAAATGGAAATATTTTGAACAATTAATTGTGCAATTCAAAGTCTTTAAATAATGTTTACACAACTTTTCGAAGAAAAAAGAAATAAATGCTTTAATTATTGTACTCTAATGATGATAATCATAAAATTATTTTAATTAAAACTTGAACTAATCACTTTAATTATTACTCGAAATAGATTTTAATAAATTCAACAAAGCATGTGTTCTCATCATGAATGCGTACTTTGTGATAATAATGAAACTTGGTGGTGTAGAAGTCTAAAAATAATACAGAGAGAACAGATGTTGTTCCACCTCACAAGCAGAGAATATGATCACAGGTGCGACAGACCCAATGCCAAAGCGAAACCTTTTTGTTTTGCTTTTAGATTCTTACATCGGTTTAGGGATACCATAAATCTAATAACAAGCTATGGTCGACTTAGATTTTACATTATATTGCCGATATCAGATAGAAACAAACATGTTTTGTAATGGAATTTAGCAATTCTAAGATCAATTTTCTTAATAGACAGTTGGCATTCTACTTAATATTTGATGATAGTTAAAAAATGTTCTCAATTTTGACTGTTATATTAGACAATAAAATTTGAATCGAATGGAAATTTTATCGGACTATTTATCAAGGGAAATCCTGAAATATTGGGAGTATATGCGGCTCTTGATAAGATTAGATGAGACACAGAATTGGTTAACAATGGTAGTTAGTTACGAAAAGAAGTAATTAAATTAGAAAACTACACAGAACTGAGTGGATCAAATAATACTTAAAAATAAGAACAGAAATCGAATAAAAAGTGGGTAATTCAAGTGAAAAAAACATTGAAAAGCAAAACTGTGTTCAGATAACCATAAATAAACATATAGAAAACAATAATAACAATAGGTGTAGGTAAATGTATTAAAATCCTTAAATTCGTACAAAGTTTTTATTACCACATGTCTACTAGTTTCGACTTAACAAAGTCATCTTCGGGGCGGGTAAGCTACAATTATGATGGTAAATTTAATATAGCAATTCGGATTCTATTCAAATAACTGTAACTCAATCAGTCAATTAAAAAACTTCACACAGGACGGATAACAGCATGAATTTAAAATAAACAGCAAAAACAAGACAAGACAACAGAACTAAACGAACCAACGTTTTAAATAATTTGATCGTTAACACACTCAAGTGAAGATAATTTTTTGTAATCTAAAATCCTAAACAGAGGTGGAGCTTCAATAGATGATTTTAAATTTAATGATATAGTATTTTCATTATTAATTTATTTAATTTCTAAGTTCTCCAAAGCGTTCACAAACATGTAAAATTTTAAAATTGTCATCCACCACAAAAGAATGGTTATTAAATTGCAAATGTCTGTAGAAAACTGAACTATTCCTTGTCAAATGTTCCTGGTTTCTCTACTTAAACCTCCTACCACACTGACCTATGTATTCAGTGGTGCAATTGTTGCAAGTCAATTTATAAACCCCACTTCTATCAAATTGACCAGTTCTCTCATTTGTTAACTCACCTTGTTCGTTAATCACAATGGAGCTGAATCATTTTCTTTGAAATAATCTAAATTTCGAACCCCAACACACTCTTTTGAATTCTAATGATTTGGTAAAGAAAATTAAAGACATTGAACTTCCGTCGAACGCCATTCTAGCTTCGGTTGATGTAACCAACTTATACACCAATATTCCCGTGGAACTAACCTTGAGTCTCATTAGGTATTTATTGATTGATTCATCCTTGGATGGCTATGTGGTGGAGAATGTTTTCAGTTTATTGTCATTAGTATTACAACAAAGCTTCTTCATGTTTAATAATAAAATTTATGAACAGAAGAGGGGGCTTGGTATGGGAAATCCACTAGCTCCTTTCTTGGCAGATATCTTATGGACTTTATAGAGAGACAAATTTTCAATAGCCAATTCTCAGGGAATATTGTTTTCTGGTATAGATATGTCGATGACGTGATCTTCGGTTTTCAATGGGATGTTAACGTTTTAAACAGTGATTTTTTAAGTTTTATTAACAACTTACACATTGACCTCAAATTTACTTTGGAATTGGAAAATAACTACACTCTCAATTTCTTAGATTCATCTTTGAAGAGGGTTAATCAGCACGTTTCTTTTGGCATATATAGATAGAATACTCAGACACCTCATGTTATTCCTAGTGATAACAATCACCCTTTTCAGCAGAAGCTTTCGTCGTTCAGGTCATACGTTCATCGGCTTTTTTTGATTCTAATGTGTCATGATGATTTTAATGAAGAATTAGAAACAATCAAACTTTTAGCAGTTAAAAACGGTTACTCCACAACTCTAATTGACAATTTAGTTGATAGAAAGATGGATAAGCTTTTAATAAATGACACATATGCATTAGACAAAAGGGAACAACAAAAATTTGTCAGAATTTCTTATTACGGTCCACTTTCCTATCAATTGGCCAACATTATTAAGAATAGAACAGAATATAAAGTTGCCTTTAAAACTCCACTAAACATAAAAACTATCTTTTCTCGAACCAATTTCACAATTTGATAGAAGTGGGGTTTATAAATTGACTTGCAACAATTGCACCACTGAATACATAGGGCAGTGTGGTAGGAGGTTTAAGTAGAGAATCCAGCTGCTGAGCTTTTGCGCATTGTTGCCAAAATATGACATTTGACAAGGAATAGTTCAGTTTTCTACAGACATTTGCAATTTAATAACCATTCTTTTGTGGTGGATGACAATTTTGAAATTTTACATGTTTGTGAACATGGAACTAGACTGAACGCTTTGGAGAACTTAGAAATTGTTAAATAAATTAATAATGAAAATAATATATAATGAAATTTAAAATCATCTATTGAAGTTCCACCTGTTTAGGATTTTAGATTATAAGTGTGTTAACGATCAAATTATTTAAAACGTTAGGTCGTCTAGTTCTGTTGTCTTCTCTTGTTTTTGCTGTTTATTTTAAATTCATGCTGTTATCCGTCCTGTGTGAAGTTTTTTAATTGACTGGTAAGTTACAGTTATTTGAATAGAATCCGAATTGCTATATTAAATTTACCATCATAATTGTAGCTTACCCGCCCCGAAGATGACTTTGTTAAGTCGAAACTAGTTGTCATGTGGTAATAAAAACTTTGTACGAATTTAAGGATTTTAATACATTTGCCTACACCTATTTTGAAGATGGTTTCGTACTCTAGTGGATTTGCTTCAGAAAAAAACATAATAACAATGTTTGAAGGGTTATGCTGTCTATGTGGGCCAAACTCTTAGACATTCGGAAATTAGACACTGTGAACACTGACGACCATACAGATTAAAACAACCAGAGAAATCTCATTACGCAAAACATCTACTTGACACCAAACATTCATTAACAACTAACACAGAACTAGAAGTATTACATATTTGTGATAACAAGTAAGAAATAGATTTCCTTGAAGAATTAGAAATTAGAATACACTTAAGAGACCCACGTTATACGTTATGAAGTCGTCAATGAATAGATAAATCCAGGGAGTTCTCCACTTTTACACTGCCTTCTGGAAGAATAATTGTAAAGATCAGCAGATATAGTTTTCCTGGTTTCCTATATCATTGCAGTTATACTGGTAAGCTAAAAATCAATAGAGTTCATCTGTGAGAGATGCCCTGAACAATACCCAATCATAAAATTGGTAACTTTTATGCAGTCTGGAGGCTGTATCGTGCCAACAAGACATGTTACAAAACGTGGCCGACGACATACACTCAGGAATTTTTTTCTAAAAACCCATTTTTCGTGTTTTTCTCGCTGAAAACAGAAAAATAAATCAAAACAAATTCAGCTTTTTTTGGGGAAAATCAATTTTTTTCTAGCGTCGTAGACAGGGTTGGGTGGAAAAGTAACAGGTGAGCAGGAATATTGAGAAAAATGAAACTAGAAACAAAAAACTTAAAGAAGACATTAAAAAGATGACGAAAATCTAAACGGTCCAATATATATATATATATATATATATATATATATATATATATATATATATATATATATATAAGAAGATGTAGGAATATCGCGGGATATGTAAACAACAAAGAGATTCATGGTTAATTCACGCAAAAAGAAAAAGGGCTACTGAAACAGAGTAGTAACCGCGGACATGCATGTTTCTGGCTCATTTGCCGTCTTCAGCACGGTATAACAAAATTGCACATACTTATTTGGTTATACCGTGCTGAAGACGACAAATGAGCCTCCGCGGTTACCACTCTGTTTCATTAGCACTTTTTCTTTTTGCGTGAATTTTCGGTTTCAGTTTATTCATATTACATATACCGACTGTGGAATATAAAGTAGGATAAGGCAATTTATCTGCCCCTTCTTCTTCTTCGTATTAGACATTGTTACCTGTTTAGTAGTGAGTAGTGGTAGTAGTAGAGGACTACAGACAGAAGCAGTACTACAAGCGAAGCGGAGTTTTGAGGAGAGCTATCGGACCGGGATTGATTTTTAATCAATCGATCCGGCGAAAAGCTTACCTAAAAAGCCAAAAACAACGCTATAAACGCAAACAGTGTTTTTTAACACTTTTTCAGTTTTATAAAAAATTTAAAACATTTTGATTTTTAAAATCGTAATCTACTGATGTTTTAACTTTCTAGGGATGCCGAAGAAAAAAAGAACGACAGCAGCGCTAGCAACAATATGGAGACAACAACAAACAAGGACCACAAAAACGAGAAAGAAGAGGAAACCGTACCAGAAATCGTAGACAGGCTGTATGAGAGGAGACAGATACAAAGAAAAAATCGAAGATGCCCGAAGAGAAGCGGAGGAAGCCACAAAGGAAGCGAAATGAGCCATAAAAGAAGCGGAGGAGCTTAAGAAAACAATCCAGCGCATGGAGCAAGAGCTAACAGGACTGAGGATTGCCATGGAGAACATGGCAAAGACAATGTAGGACCTGCAAGAAGACAAGAGAAGCCAAAGCCCACCAGAAATCGACCGAAGGAAGACTCAGAGGACAGAGCTCCCCCAAACCGAAGAAGACGAGGCCGAAGAGATGGACTTCACGGAAGTGGTGTCCATCAAGAAAATCCAGAAGGAGCAGAGGAAGGAAGCCGCCGCAAGGAAGGAGAGAGAAGAGGAAGATATGATGGACAAAGCCATCCGTCAGAATTAGACGAAGACGACCAGGCCACCACCAGTCATCCTACGGAGAACCAACTACTGGGGCTCCATAAGAAGAGAAATCCACCAAGAGGGATCAAAACGAGGTTCGTCACCATCCGAGAGAGGCTCGGAGTTAAGATCCCCTGCGAAGGACCAGAGGACTACAAGAACCTGACGAGCTACCTGAACGAGAGGAAAGAAGTGGAATGGTACACACACCACGGGAAGAGACGAAAGGAAAAATCGTCATCAAGGGACTGACGAGCAGCGAGGACCTCGACGAATTCAAGAAGGAGATCGAAAAATAGGAAGTCAAAATCGGAAGAGTAAGCCAAATCCACTCCAGATACGGCGAAAGAAAACCACTGCCCATCTACGTAGTAGAGCTAGAAGTGGAGGAGAAGATCAAGGCAAGAAAAATCAAGCACATCCAGCAAGTGAGGATAAAATAGGAAGAACTCAAGAGAGGAAACGGACCAACACAGTGCTACAACTTCCAGGGATTGGATTCCACCATGGACAGATGACATGCAGAGTCAACACCAGATGTGTCAAATGCGGAGGATCACACCGATCCAGCGAATGCTCAAGACCCAGAGGCAAGCCAGCCACCTGCGCAAACTGCCAGGGAGAACATCCGGCGAACTACAAGGGATGCTCACAAACTCCAAACAGGACGACGAAGAAATCACAACCTCCAGCAGGAACGAAGCCAGGAGTCAGCTACGCCCAAGCGACAACCAAGAAGACGACGACGAATGAACCCTCGAAGAAACAAGAGATTCTTGATCAGGTGACAAGGTTATTAGCCCAGGTAATATCCTAAAGTCACCATTGTGAATCTCGTGAAGACCCGCCTACGAGAAGGCTCAGCACATCCATAAGAAGATGAGCCGAGGTTTCAACTAGGTCATCAAAAACAAGTTGATCCACTCTATAAGGTCGTGTTTAGTCGGCTAAGGATTTGCCCCTTATAGAGGCAGCGAAAAGCACACACAACAGAAGACACACTAAGCGTAAAGAACGCCGAAGATATAACCATACTGCTGAGATAACACGGCAAAAAGAATATAGCACGTCCCTGGCCAACAGCCATTCGGCCAGGGAAGAGGCAACGTTCTTTGAGGATTGCATCCCGGGAGGGACGGGCTCAGTGCCGCGTGTGTGTGTTACCTGTTTTCTTCAATGTAATGTGTCCAATAGGTTATCACCATCTCTTTTTTGTACGTCCTACACTTCCTCGGCCAACTGGTGATCCGTCATCCTATTTATGTGTTGGTTCCATCTTTGTTTTCTGTTTTTCACCCAAGCTACAATATTTTGGACATCACATATGCGTCTCATATTGGATTATTTCCCTATCCCATAGTGTTTCTCCAACTATTTTTGTCTTGTCTAGCCAAGTATTCATTTCCTTATTTATTCTATGTTGTTGTGAAATGTGTGATATGATATTATAATTCTTGTGTATTTTATATCTATCTCCCGTTCTAGTACCATTGTTTTTACCACTGAAAATGTCTTGGCGGTTATGATAAACAGATGCAGTAATCTCTTCATTTTAAGTATCAGGACTGAGTCATCAGCACAGCATAATATTTGTATTTCTTCATTACTTATTTTATAGCATGTTCTTGCTCTCACGTGTTTCATTAGTTCGTCTAAAATGAAGTTGAATAAATGACAAGGTTAATAAGTCTTTTTGTCTAATGCCAGTTGCTACTTCTATTTGCTCGGTTAACTCTGATTTTACTTTTGCTACTATTTCATTTCATGTATATATATATATATATATATATATATATAATATATATATATATATATATATATATATATATATATATATATCATTTTCGATGAGTTTAATTACATCAAACAAAAACCATTCAATCATAAAAATATGCGACTAACCAATACATTAAGCTGGATGCTTAAAATTATTAAACATTAATATTAATGATCTCTAGTCTAATTTCTGCTGTAGGTTCTAAACATTTTTGGAACTGCACAAACATATATTGCAACAATTATGGCAATAAATAGGACCAGTGTGTAAAGAATGTTGAATAGATATTAGTCATATGCTATCAGTTGTCATGATATTACTAAAGGCCGCTTGACAGGAAGCAATACAATCTGCAAGTAATTGTATACAATTTATTGCAAGGTCAAAATATTGCATGTGATGAATCTTGCAAGTTGTTTGACATTATGCAAGGCAAATAAAAAACTTGAAAAAAATGGCATTAAACAAAAATCACGAATCAACAAGAAGGTTAGTTATATAAAAAAAAAGTGCTACAGTCAATCAAGTGCACAGAAAACGGACCCGTCGCCAGTATTTTGTGATTTAGTGATTTGACTGACATTTGATTGGTTGTTAAACCAAAAGTAACTAGATTTCTCCATAGAATTGCCACTTGCATGCAATAGAAATGGCACCAAACCGATAAAGTTGCAATTCAGAGATCTATCAGCTGAGGTTCATGTGCGCATGCTTGTGATCAAGAAATATTGCGTCTTGCATTGCATTGCAGGTAGTATTGCTCCATGTCGAGCGGCCTTAACGGAGGTTAAATTTGGAATAGCATCAAGATACTCCAACAGTGGTTCCAAATGATTCTTTAGGCCAATTTAGTAACAATCAGTCTGCTTGTTAAAAATAATACAGGTAATCATAGTGAAAAGATGAACGAAGTATCAAATTTAAGTAACATTGATCAATGCACAGACAACTAATACCTATTATGAAGATATATTTACGAGGTATGATCTTTTAGATGTTTAATGTAAATAAGGAATATGTTGGTATATATGATTGTTAACTTGATTCCGTGTTTGTGGTGCTAAGATAACATATCTACCTTAAATTCAAGCATCAATTTACAAAATAGTTAATTACATTCCAGTGGACAACTGCATTGATTATTTCAGTCACGTTAGATTGAAGTTGATGAGAAATATCGGGGCATTACAGGAATAATGATCGCTATAAAAGAAAAAAGATGGAGATACTGACTTAAATTAGAGAAAAAGTACAAATTTAAAGGTAAAAATGGCACTAATACTAATAATGACAGTAATTGACAGAACTAATCGAAAATTTACAAAATTACCATAGCAACCTCTTTAATAATTGGAAATATTTCAACTGTTGTTTCTTGAGCTCAAAATATTAAGATTTAATCTGAAATCTAAAATGTGGCTTTATACTGAATTACAGGGTGATTTATTTACAAATTTAAAAATAACTTGTGCCCAGCACTTTAAAACTATTTGACGTATCTTTATCATACTTGGCGGGAAGTGTACGTACCATACACCTTACTAAATTATGTACGACATTGGCAAATTCTTAAATAAAACACACTGTATCTCTGTAAAAAGTTACATTGATTTAGGTTAAATCTTAATATTTTGAGGTCAAGATTCAAAACTTGAAAAATATAAATATTAATGAGCATCCTGTATATGAGCAATAATAAATCTGAAGAAAAAAAACACTTTTAAACATAATATTGATAATCGTAAACATGATATGTGCAAAGAAAACTTTTTAATTTAATAGCAATGGAATAAAATTTGACTTCTATGTATTTATTTTAATTACTATTGACAATTGTTTGTTCAGGTTGAATGAATTTTAAATATTTTTTGAATACTTTTAATAACACAACAAAATACATTATCGAACTGGAACTAATTCTTAACCATTAGACGACAAAGAAAAACGTTCTATTTATTCATTACGCATTTAAAATTTATATTTTGATTTACTACGTGCTTATTAATTTTCTAAATTGATCTAGATCTCTTAACGACCCAAGCCGTAAATCAAAATTTACGATTTTGTTATTATTATTAGAGACTCCTACTAATAAATATTTTATATATTTAAATCGAGTTGGAATTTATTTGTAAATTATATGCCGTGTTTTCGAACCATAAAATGGAATAATATACGTGTTTAATTTAGTAGTGAAATTGTTGATCTGTATTCACCTATGTTTATAGTCGTCATTAACGGGGACGATTTTAATTACAAAGTGAAAATACCGGGAATTTTTTGAATTGAAGTAATATTGGATTTTTTTCTTAATATTTTCAGAATTGCTATGCTCTGTTTCCTAATGTAAGAGAGTAAGAAATCATTATTGAACCTTTTTGACCGATATGACCTACTAATGAAAAAATGAGACAGAAAGGTGGAAATGCGTAAATAATATTTATCTATTACCTTCATCGAATCAAGGGGATTGTAAATAGTTTCTTCAGATTGGTAAACAGGGACAATTTTGATTAATTTTAGAAGGGATGATAACAAATTGCAGTCTTGGACAAGAGGTACATCATCACATGACCCAAAGCGGATTAAGAAAAGACTACGGTATACAAGATCATACACTTCACGTTGACACAAATCTTAGAGAAAATAATATAATATTTTGATGCAGTTGTAGCTTAAGTACTCGTAGATTTGATAGGATACCAAGTAGAATGACGTGGGAAACGCTAGAAAGTAGACAAGTTGGTTGAGATTTAATTGGGGGGGTTTGTAAGATATGTAGGTAGGGTAAAAAAGTAGTCCGAACAAGGAATAGAAGAGATCAAAGAAGCAAGTGTAAAAGAAGAAGTACGATAAACTAATCCAAGAGGGTAGGTAATACTGAGCGTGCTTACGCAGATGACCTAACATTCTGAAAGTGACAGCAACGGACATAAAACTTAAAAAAATATATAACAAGGTTTCCAGGAATATAAATATTAAAATAAATGAAGAAAAAACAAAAATTATGGCATTAGCCAAAAAAAGATGGAATAATAAAATTGAAATAGACAGTAGAACAATAAAACACGTAATTAACTGTCCCGACCCTTACTTCGTGGAATCTACTCATATTAGTGTTTTAAATAAAACTCACTGTTTCTAGCTAATTCCACAATATAATAAAAATTGTTGAAAATTCTAAAAAATTGACAATTGTTTCGATGATATTGATTTATCGACAATTGTCAATTTTTTAGAATTTTCAACAATTTTTATTATATTGTGGAATTAGCTAGAAACAGTGAGTTTTATTTAAAACACTAATAAAACACGTAGGCTATGAATACCTTGAAAACACATTTGAAGCAGAGAAACAGCAAGACAGAAGTAAATGAAAACGTTAAATCAGTAATAAAAATATAAAGAAATAAAAGTTTCGTCTAATACTAGTTGTAATAAATCGGTGTTAATCCCTCGTGTAAAATTCTGGATTGTTTTCTTATTTTTTTCATGTTGGATTTAGTGAGGAGATGATAAAAGAAGATCACAATAATCCTTTATGGAATATACACAAAAGGAATAAAATAGAAGCACCGTTTGGATATAATTCGTGTCCGATGAATGACAGTATAATAAATCGCTGTCACCACTCCAATAAATCAGTGTAATAATTCGGTTACTCCACTCCAATAAATTCGGATATTTTTCCCTGGTATATGGATCGGTATTACTCCTTTTTTTCTTTTTATAATTGTAATGACCCAAAGGGTCCTATTGTACACTCTTATCCTTGAAATCTTTGCAGTGTGCTGTCACCAGTGCCTTACGACACAAATTTAGAGCCAGGAATCCCCCAGTGGGTAACCCCGGTGGAGGTGGTTTCCTGGCACGAGCGGACAAGGTCTCCGTGGGGCCTCTTGGGCTTATACAATGTGCCAAGCCTGAGTTCTAAGGCAGGCCGGGTCAACCCGTTCATACTTGCTGGTCCGAGGGTAGGGGTTGTTGATAAAGGAAACAGACTGGGGGGATAAATATGTACATATATATTACAAACAGTAATTAATTAAATCCAATAACTCAGCCCTGGTTTGGACCAAATGAAAGTTGCTCGGGGGAGAATGCCCCGGTATGATACACTAGAAATTTAATTAGGGAAAAACGTCTTTCATAATCTGGAAATAGTTTCTCGTTATTATGACAACAGTAAAATATGTCTTGCACATGACTATCCCTGTATAAGAGATAAGAAAAAAGATTAATATGACTCGGGCAAAACGTCTTCCTAAATTCTGAAAGTAGTCTTTCCTGATTACGACATAAATGAAAGATATCTCGCGTATGATAATCCCTGTATTATATAAGCAAATAATTATCAAAAGGTCCTTCGGGATATGAAGGTGTAAATACGATATTTCTTACATATGAATGTTCTGTACAATATAAGAACATAACTATCAAAACAAAACTTTCGAAATCTGACGGTATAAATACGATTTCTCGTACAGTTGAATATCCTTGTATAATTTTTAAATTGGTTCGACTTCAAGTAATATATTATAAATACAATTTATATACATTCAACTTCATTTTATAACTGATCATTATTATATTTTACGTATCTCTTCAAAACATTCCTATTCTGCGCTAAGACTCTAACCTCTCTCCACTGGAGCCCCGGACACCCGGTATAGTTGAAGGTAGATTTATAAAAACTAGCCTGTATCTACATATAATTATTTTGAAAAATTTTTTCGGTTGTAATCTTACCTTAACTAGAATGGCTTTTCTATATTCCAAGACACATTTATTATGATCGTAAAATCATAATGACCAATAAATGTAACTCTCTGTAGGTTTTATTGTCTATTTAGTTTCCATAATTAGACTCCTCTATAGCTGTACATACAAAAAATTTATTTCTCGTAAATAAAACAAAAATTATTTATTAACCATAGATAAATATGGCCGTGTACAAACGAACAAGGTAAACACATCCTTGAAAATGTAAATAATTACGATATATTTACCCGATGCCAAAATAAATAAATGTGTCTTATCTACTAAAAGGTTCTGTTTGTTTAAAAATATTATATTTGGTGATAATCATTTAGAGAAAAATTTGTTGTTGGTGATAACGTGTGAATTAATAATTTTTAAAAACATCATTTGAAAATTGAAGGGAATGAGTGAAAATTATGGTTATTTAACTAAAGTTATATGAGAACCTATGTGGTTTGTCACTAAAGGCAATGTGTACGGTATTAACTCGCTTCGAGCATTACACTGATCAACGAGCAGAACGGTAATCGGAACACTAATTTGGATGGGTGTACGAACGCGTTTGAAAACAGATTTGCAAATCCTGGTCGTTCGGCAAACGAATCGCGGCCTTCCCATCACTTGTCGGCAGTGTTGCCACAGCTCGCTCGATCGAGCGAGATCTCGCACGTTCTGTGTCTAGTTCGCTCTCTCGCTCCTCTTTGTCCAATCTCGCTCATTTTCTCGTTCGCCAAGATACTATTACGATAATACGCATGGTTGACTGGATAGCCTTAGAAGCTGAGGTCACTACAACGTCAACTAGGAAAAAAGTTGAGTTGACGAAAAAAAGTGGCCACATTGGAAGCAAAGGCCAAGAAATCTGAGAGAGAGAGAGACTTGACGAAAAGAAGAAGAAATATTCGAATACTAAGTAACCTTAAATAATGCTAAATTCATTTTAAAAACTATCAAAACTCTCCAAAGATCCAAAGAAACTATAAACCAAAGATTAAACTCTACTCTTTGTTTAAACTATACAAGTTTTTAACGTACACAAACCACCAAAAATGGATAAGTAAGTTTATAATTTTTCAATATGACTATAGGTATTTATTTCTTCATATTCCTCTTCATACAGATTTATTGTGAGGACATCGAAACCGAAAGAACAATCAAGAAATGGACAAGAACAAAGGCAAGAGACTGAAAAATATAAAATCACTGCCGGTACAAGTAAACCAAGTATAGTTATTTCTCACTCAACCGAGGACATTTCTGAAATTATACCTGAGAGGGAAGAGACTGAAGGTGAAATTGAAAAACCAAAAAAAAAAGGAGGTATGATCAAAAGTACCAGGAAGAGTGGAGAACGAAGTATCCATGGCTTAGGAGTTCTGGCAACAACCAAGTTGGCTGTGTACCCTGTAATAATTCATTTCGATGCACTACTTTTAATATTAAAAGGCATGAGGGAAGTGATTTTCATAAGAGAAATATCAAGAAAGTTGAAAAAACAACGAAAATAGATGATATCATGATTGATGATACCCTTTCAAAGAGACATCATCTTGTTAAGCAAGCTGAACTGAAAATTTGTGCGTTTTTACATGAGCATAACTTGCCATTTCTGCTTGCAGACCACCTTTCTAAGTTCATTGCTAGTGTTTGTCCTGACTCAGATGTTGCAAAACATATAAATTGTTCTAGAACAAAGGCTACCTATATCACAAATGAATGCCTAAGCGTTGAACAACTAAAAGTAGTTTCAAGCATTTTGAAAAATTCGAAATTTTCATTAATTATAGATGAGACTACTGATATTAGTACTCAAAAGTCTCTGGCACTAGTGGTTCGCTATTATGATGAACTTCTTAAAAAAGTTAGGGATTCATTTTTTGGTCTCATAAAATTGGAGTCGTGCAATGCTGAATCAATTTTTTTGGCAATCCAGAGCCACTTGGCAGAATATGATATTCCCGTTCAGAATTTGATAGGATTTGCCGCAGATAATGCTTCTGTGATGCAAGGAAACAAAACAGGAATACAAAAACGATTTAGAGAAATCCTGCCGAACATTTATACACTTGGGTGTGTATGCCATTCACTTCATTTATGTGCTTCAGCTGCTGCAAATAAATTGCCAAGCAGTGTGGAGGATTTTGTTAGGAATATATATAATTATTTCTCAAACAGTTCAAAGCGCATAGACATGTTCAATGAATGTCAAGTATTTTGTACACTGAAACCAAAGAAACTTCTTCACCCTGCTCAAACAAGGTGGCTGTCATTGCAAGCAGCAGTTGACAGGGTCGTTGAAAATTGGGAAGCGTTAATTCTTTTCTTCACCAATGAAAGCTTCAATGAAAACCTCCAAACCTGCAACACTATACTAGAATCATTGAAAAATCCTATCTATAAATTGTATTTCTATTTTCTGTCATATATTTTGGATATAACTAATAAAATGAATTTGGAATTTCAATCCGAAAAAAATAAGCTACATGTCCTTCTGAAAAGAGTATCAGACCTCTATAAAAATATTTTAAGAAATTACTTGAATCCAGATTATATAAAAAAAAATGAAAACACTTTGAAAAATATAGATCCTAAAAATCCTAGAAATTTTTTGAATATTGAAAAAGTTTATTTAGGAACTAAAGTAGAGTTACTGTCTGCAAACAATATAAATGAAAAAGAATTTGGTGATTTCAAATTGAAGTGTCTAGAGTTTTATATTGAATTAGCCACCCAGCTAAAATCCCGATTTGACTTTGAGGATCCAATTTTGAATTTCGTGTCATTATTTGATCCCAAGGAAGCCATATCAGGAAAAATAGTTAGTATAGCAGCTGCAAGTAACAAGTTTTTCCCAAATCTGATCACTGACCTTGAGAAATTAAATTCTGAATGGAGAATGCTTCCAGATGTTACGCATTTAAGAAATTTCATCGACTCAGACCTCGAAACATTTTGGAACACTGTTTTTGCCATGAAAAATGGCGCTGAAGAACCAATGTTCCCCAATTTAACACATTTTGTGAAAGGTATAATTTGCTTGCCACATTCGTCTGCAGCTGCGGAAAGAATTTTTTCACAGCTATTTTTGTTGAAGACTAAAGTTCGGAACCGTTTAAATATTGAAACTTGTTCCAATATTTTACATGTAAAGGAAATGATAAGCCCTAATGAGTGCTATTCATGGAAACCTAGTTCAAATTTGATGAAGAGAAAATTTAGAGAGAACTGACTCCCATGCCACTAAACAAACATTTTACATGTTCACAGTGATATAAGAAATTAGTTTTGTAACATTTTTTTTATTTTTCATATATTTTGTTCTTAGTTTACTCACTTTGCTTTGAAGCGATATTGGTAAATGAGTGTTTTTAAGTTCCTGTATTATTTGTGATTATTTTTAGGTTTTGTTCATGTTTTTTTCATATATTTTATTCCTTTTGTACTACTGACTGCTCTGTAAATATGTGATATTAGCAAATGACTATAAGTTTCTCATTTTTAATATGTATTTCATTACATCTAGTTTCATGACTGACTAATGTGATATTTGCAAATGACAATACTTATTGTTTTTGTTAAGTTTCTCATCAATTGTTGATGTATTTTAACATAACTGTTTATTTTGAATAAATGTTTCAAAAATTGTTTTTTGAATTCCTTCACAAGTCGACCACGTCGTTCTTATTGCCTCCATTAATTCATGAAATGCGCTCCCGCTAGATGGCGCTCAGCATTTAAGCGCAAAACAGTTAAGTGGTGATCAGACTCTAAATTCCTCAAAACTAAAAGACTGGTGACAATGGATAAATGATTTTCAAAAATTTCAACTTTATGGTGTGGCTGGTGGCTGCTAGAAGGTATGTAAATGGCGAATAGTGTCGCCCATTGACCAATCAGAATGCGTGACGCAAAACGATGCATTGGGAATTCACCTTTATTTATTTCAAGGACATCTCGCTCTTTCAATCACAATCTCGCACGTTTTTGACAGAAGTTCTCGCTCGAAATTTTATAGGTCTGTGGCAACACTGCTTGTCGGTTTTTCTCCGACATCAAAGGAGACGCGCGCGGATGCGTTTACAGATTTGGAGGGTTAGAAGAAAACAGCGAACAGATCTTGGTTGGACACCCTCAGTTCAGGGTCTTTTGAGTATTTTGTTTGTACACAATGGAGTGGACGGAACAAAAATACCTCTCATTAATGGATGTTGTGGAAAGCAAGACATCTATATAGTTTAACATTTTTGTATTGTAAGGAATTTTTTTTAGATATTTATGTTTCATGTATGATGTTCTCTATACCTCAAAATATTGACATTTCAAAATCGACCATTCACATTATGTCTACTTAATTCGCAGCCATATGGAAAACTTTTTATTATTTAATCTTATGGAAAAAACTTTTATATGTATATATCTCAGCACTAAAAGCCCAGTTGGCCCATAGCTTGGTTTGTGATTTTTTTCCAGACTCTTCTGCCCCTTGCTATTTCTCTCCAATTAGTAATATGGCTCTGTTCTATGTCCCTAATTAATTCGTCTTTCCATCTTGCTTTTGGTCTACCTCTTTTCTTTCTTCCTCCTATTTCGCTGTTAATTATTGTCTTTGGTATTCTATCGTCATTCATCCTCATGATGTGGCCTAGCCATCTAAGTCTTTGCCTTTAGCAACTGCGATTATATTTGGTTGTTTAAATTACTAGTACTTATCTATTTGTTCTTCTTTCCCATCCTTCCATTGTTCTCTTTCCTCCATATATTTTCCTTTCCCATACCCCTAGCAGCTTCTGTTCTTTTGTCCCCGATGTCCATACTTCACTTAAAAATAATATTATAGGTCTAATAATTATTTTGTATATGCCTATTTTGAGATTTCTGGAAATACTTCTACTGTGTATTATACTTTTAAGAGAATGAACGCACCAATTCCCTGCCATTATTCTTCTTTGTATTTCTCTGTTTATTTCTGGTTTTCTGTAGAATTCTATCCCTAGGTATGTAAACTGCTCTACTTTTGGGAATTTGTAATTTTTTCCTGTTTCTGTTGTTATATTTAAAGTTCTCTGTGGATTGTATTCTTTTTCTGTCCATGTCATATATTTCGTCTTATTTTCATTTCTTTCTAATCCCACCTGAAGTGCCATCTATTCTAATTCTAATATTACTTTCTGTAGTTCTTTTTTCCCACTGGTTACGACATTGATGTTTTTTATTATACAATAACCCATTTCTGTTCATTTCGGCTTTCCTTATGACATATTCTAGTGCAACCCTGAACAATATCGACGACAAGAAGGTCTAAGGCAGGGAGATCCCCCCTGCCTTAGACCTTCTTGCACGTTGAACTTGTCGGATGTTGTTGTTCCTACCCTCAGCATATTATCCGCTTCTTTTAATGTCAGTTTTACTAATCTAAAGAGTTTCCCTTTTATTCCTAGTTCGTTTAAGGCTAAACATAGTTGTTTTCTCTTTATTCTGCCATATGCTTGCTTAAAGTCTATGAATACCACATATGTTTCTTTATTATGTTCGCTAGCTTTCTGCCTGTAGCTCTCTTAAAGTAAATATCTGATCTTTCTGTTCGGAATCCACACTGGTATTCTCCTATTTCCTAGAAATTTTATTTTTGAGATGTGTGGCTAACATTTAACAGAGCGATACCTCTGTAGTTTGTACAATCCATTTTTTCTCCTTTCTTATAAACTGGAATTGTACCGCTTCATTCCAGTCTTTGCGAAATCTTTCTTGCTCCCAAATTTATTCAACCCGCTGGTGTTTCGCCTCCATATTTAAGCATTTCTGCTGTTATCTGGTAATTCCCTGGACTTTTATTGTTTTTAGCTTATTTATTATTTCCTCAATTTCGGTTTAAGTTGGTGGGTCTTCTATATATTGGGTGTTTTCTTCTCCAAGATCTTCCCATCCTATCTTATATTCAACGTTCCTCGCAGAACTTAAGAGTTTTTTAAAATATTTTGCCCACATTTCTATAATCTCTTGCTGATTTCCTATTAATTTCCCCTCTTTATTTTTGTAATACACCGGTCTCTGTTGGTAGCCTTTTCTTTCTCTTTTGATTCCCTGGTATAGACTTCTGATTTCTTTATTATTGTAACTTTCTTCTATTTCTGTCAGAAGTTTTTCTTTATACTCTCTTTTCTTATACCTTATTAATTTTTTACAGTCTTTCCTCTGTTCTGTGTATGTTTGTTTTGATTCATTTGTTTCTTTCTTTATCATTTCTAGTCTTCTGGTTTTTCGTATCTCTATTTCTTTTTGGCATTCTTCACCGAACCACTTTTTCCTTCCTGCTGGAGTTTTTTCATGGATGTGTCCAATTGCTACTTCTGTGCAAATTTTATGTTTGTCCAGATACTCTCTACGTGATTTGTATCGTGAGCTGTCCGTATAGCATAATTATTTATCATTTCGGTATACAGCTTTCTTTCTTCGTGTTTTGTCAATCTGCTACTTGTGTTCTGTTTCTTCTCATTCCTTTTTCGATTTGTATGCCGTGGTATTTCTTGTTTAAGCTTTATTCCTACCAAAAAGTGATCAGTGTTTGCATCTGGCCCTCTGTAACTTCTGATATCTGTTATACAATTTTCTTCGTCTTCGTCTGTTAATACATGGTCTATTTGATTGGTGTATGATCCGTCAGGTGATCTCCAGGCGCCTTTATATGTTTCATTCTTTTCAAAATATGAGCTTTTTATTCGCATACCCTCTTCTTTTGCGAAATGGATCAACAGCTGGCCGTTTTCATTTGTGTGTTCATGTTTACTAAATCTACGTATTGTGGGCTTGTATATCTCTTATTTCCCCACTTTTGCATTCGCATCTCCTAGGATTATATATATATATATATATATATATATATTTATTTATTAATTATATCTTTTGATATTTTTCTTTTAATCTAATCCAGCATAGTCTTTCAGAAACCGGTTTAAATTCAACTATGGCATGTTTAATTTTCTTACTTACTAGAAACCCAGTACCCAACCTTCTGTTATTCTCCTCCACTGCTAAAGAATATGTAGTCGTTTATTTCAATAACTTCCTTACTTTCTGTTTTGTCTCTTATAATGCTATGAGGTCGTAGCCATACTTCTTCATTTCTCCCGTTACTTGTTTCATTGCTTCCCTCTTCATATGTTCCCCTGACGTTTCATGTTCCTATCCTTAAATTCCCTTTTAGTGTATTCCCTGATTTTTCTTTATTTACTCTTTTATTTTCGTTTTGTCGTTTCCAAGTCATCCGGTTTTCGTGACATACTTTTTTGACTTTTGTATTTCTAAAGCCTTTGCTTCCTTGTTTCATTTCCACACTTCTTTGTATATTATTACTTTTTGATGTCCCACTTTAATTTCCTTTCCATTGCTCAATTCTTCTTTTGCAATTTTTCTAATCTCTCTCTCTCTGTATTTCTCTTTCCTCTTTATTCATATCGTTGTTAACAAATACTTTTTCCCTTGTGTTATTTCTGAGCTTGTATTTATTTTTCATGACCTTTAATTTATCATCCAATGTATTTAATTCTACTAAATAGGTTATATCTGCCAATTGTATGGTATTATTTATTTTTACCACTACTCCCATTTTATCCTTAATAAAGATGTTAACTTCTTGTTTTATAAGATTCCTTACCTGTGCATTTAGACGTAATCCTTGTATTACTATATTTTTCCTTCATTTGTCATCTTCCAATTTTTCATTTCCTTTCCTTATTTCTTTTTTGGGGTTTGTTACGAACTAACATGCATCTGGGGTAGTGATAATCCAATATTCTCACCGCAATAAATTTAAGTATATCCGTAATATATTTCATCACTTTCCGTTAATTAATCGGGACAGCCGGTATAATTAACAGCAGAATAAAAACCATTTGAACTGGTTGTGTTTTACAATTGCCGTATCAACAAAAACATGGAAAAAGCGACTACGAGTGAAGAGTTGAAATGTGGGTTTTGTGTTAAGCGAAAGGATAGTTAGTTCACCTACAACTGGTAAAGAAATATTTTTTATATTAAGTTTGATTGCTGTAGGCAGATCTGTTAAATATTTCTTTAAAATTGTGTAATTTGGGATATTGTGGTTTACACAATTTTCTACACGTGCATGCGGATATAACTGGTTGGGGTTAAAGAAGAATTAAATCAAACGTCTCTGGCAATAAGGGTTACTGTGCGAGAGGTCAGTTTTTGTGAATTTTAACTTGAAGGTTAGCACAATGCATTTTTTTTCCTTCTTAAGGCGTTTTTTTTTCATGGGTGATGTTTACAAGGCAAATTAGTACAATTAAAATACGAGTGTGGATTTATTGAAACACTATTAGAATAATGGATGGAAAGTAATCGGGAGCTAAAATATACAGCTGTTTTCTAGTGGAATTTACGGAGGCTATTCTACAGTGTCAATTTCTTCAATTTAACGATAAGTACCCCTTCGTGGGACATTTCACTTATTATAAACTAAAATAATGCTTATTTTTGCGCAACACTCTTTTCTGCAATTTACCGAATTAAATGTATTAGCTATCTAATCAATTATTTATGTGCTGGATACTTGGGGAGAGGTAATTATTTAGGGGGTTATATCATCTCCAGGAATCCATACACTCTTGCAAGAGCTAGGGACCGATCATAATTTTGCTTTATTTAAGTAATATATAAATCTAATACGCAGATTGCTTTTTAATACTCTATACTTTCCCTATGCAATAACTGTTTCACGTCAGCACGCGAAATTAACGTAACAGGTTATCTATTTCTTCCATCGCATTTTTGTTTATGTCTTTTATATTTTTTAGTTCTTCTTTCTGTTCTGTTCGCAGTTCCTTAATTTCTTTTTGTAATAACTCCATGTTTTCTCTTTTCTTTTTTAGATCCTCTTTAATGCCCTTTATATCTCTTGTGAGGTTTATCATCATTTCCATCATCCTCTCCATCATGTCTTCATTTCTCTCTTCCTCTTTATTTGGTGTTCTAAATGTTTTCTTGGATGTTTTAAATGATATATCTTCATCTTCACCTCTTTGTCATTTTCCATCATCGCCATCCATTATATTTCTTTTCTCAGGCCCCCACGTTAAATGAGTAACTCGGGTCAACCCCTCGGAAGTAACTCACCTCTTGGAGTACCCTGTGATTGTCTTGTAATTGTGCTATTTATTGGCGGCTTGGCAACACCGTATATTTCTTTGTCAAAGTTTCAGTATAGTTATTACTTTCCGTTGTCTGCCTATCAGCTAACCTCTAATGAAACCACTTTTATTTACCTCTGTTTTTTTTGTGTCCGGAGCTGTTTATTGCTTATATTTTCGCACTTACATTGCGTAGTTTGTTTTTTATTGCCTTCTTACCGTTATTTGTATTTAATTGTCACTACACGACTCGAAATTTCGCGTTTGATGTAGGTGAAAAATCAAACACTCTTACACTCTTACAACACAAGGTTTCCACTACGCATGGAAAAAACGTATTCCTCATAAAAAGTTCTGCATCTGCATGTCTTAACACCCTAACTGTTATCATCAGATATTAATTTTATTCAGAGTGTATGAGGTTTCTCAAAAAATATCCTATCCTATACAATTTATTGTCTGCTAAACAAAATAGTTTTGTTACTAAAGTGTCTTGGTCTTGTTTGCGCTTTATTTTTATAGAGATAATTTCTGGGACAGCAGTATTGCCAACCATAATCTTTGTCTAAAAATATTTCAACTCCATTATACTTTGTCACGTAATAAGTAATTCAAATAGGGATGAATGACATTAACATTTAACGCTAATGAAAAATGAACCTGCACTGTTTCTAGGACAAACTATTTCATGCTATTTACTTTATTCTATTGCATTTTCAAAACATTGAATATTGGTATGGCTAGGATGAACTATATCCTGGTAACATGTTCATCATACCTTCTGATTTTTCTTCTAAAGGTTCAATACATTCTACTGTTATTTATAAATTATGGTTTCTTCTACTGGTTGTTTTAGGTAGTTTGTTCTTGGTCTACCTCTTTTGTTTTTTGACGTTTAATATCTTCAGGATTGTTTTAATTTTCATTTCGTTTTTCTTGTCCGGTTTTGATCTTTTTTCGGCTTTTACTCGCCTTTGATATTTTACAAATTCATCAACTATGGCTACAATCGGAGTTATATTTTTTGTTACTTTTTTTTGCATTTTCTGTCGGATTTCTGGGAAAATGAAAGGCATTTTAAAACGGCATAAGAAACTTGGGCAGTGTTCTAAAATATGACGAAGATACTTCAGAAAATACGGTGGGTTGCCAAATCGGATTTTACGGAAGGTGTTTGATTGGGAGGTGTAAGCAAATTGTTATTTAGAGGAATATTTTCTTTATCATGGACTGTAGTGTCATTAGCATCCAGAATTCAAAAAGTTTGATATAAGATGGATTTCCTGACCAACCTGCATTAAAAGATTGTTTAATAAACTGGCGTAGCGTTTCAAGCGATAGTTTGCTTTCAAAATCATTTCTAAAATCTGGTCCTGGTGCAGTGATTTCGGAGCAGGTCCGTGGAGTATTGGCGTGTGGAGATGAATTTCTGTTTGTTTGGAGTTTCTCGAATTCAATTTGTTGGGCGTTAAAAGGATAGAATCCAGTACATTCAAATGCACATTGAATTGTTTGAGGTTTTAAGAACTTAACAAAACATTCTATTACTAGCACGGAAAAATCCGTTCGTTTAGTTTTGTTAAACTCATGTTTATTTCTAAAATCATGAACAATTGTTCACCACGTAACCTACGAAACACTGCTACATCTAAAGGACGCATGATTGGGTGACATTGAGAACCAATGCTACCAATTCCATTTGCCTTGCAGAGCTCACTTAATGCTAATGAAATATGGCTGGTGTGGCCATCAAGGAAAAGTGCGACGGACAGTGTGACGTTTTTCGTTAACCAGTTAAAGAAAACGTTGGTTACATATTCAAAAAAAGCTCCCGCATTCATCCAACCATTCTCGGTATATCCACAACCGCAACCGGTTGGCATGGATAGAGGGATATTTTTTGTTATCCTGGATGTATGTGGAAAAACAACAATCGGCGGAGCAACTTGAGCGTTCGCAGAAACGTTGGCTAATACTGTGAGGAATTTTTTATCATCATTTAAGACAATTATAGACAGTCTTTGAACCTTTTTTCACCAGCACTTGTTTTTCTGAAATAGTTAAAAAATGCGGTTCCATAACAGTCACAGATTCTGCTGGGGTCTCCTAAAACTTCCGCTATTCCATGTTTTACAAAATATTCATGCATTTTCACAAACCAATTCCCAATGGATTTCTCAGTTACTCCGGCTCTGCTTGAAGTAAGGCTATGTGCTATTCGGCAAGACACATATGTGTTTCGTTTTAAAAATTGCTGTTACCAATGTTTTCCTGGTCTCCCCTCCTTAAAAAAGATTGGGGCGATTTAGGTTTCTAATCAATGTGGATACCACGTCAATTAGTTAAGGACACTGGAAAGCCAGCATCTCCCAGAAAATGGATCCAATCAACTACTAGCTGTTGAGAAACGCGGCTTTCCACTTGTCGTGAAAATATCTTTTTGTTTTGACTCGTTCTTTAATGTGGTCAGTGGTATATCTTAAATTTTGGAGGCTTTATAAACAGACATGCCTTATTTATTCAAGAGCTTGTTTAACCGTGGCTTGTGGAATACTAGTTTTTTCTTTTATTATTAGCTTTAATTATTGCTATTTTGTTGAAAATTAAAAAAGGTATACTTACTTAGGTAAGTAAGTATCAAAATATCACAACACTTAGGTGCATGAGTCAATTTAAGGCGGAATTAACCCCTGGACCATGAGAAGCGGATCCTTATGCTGACGTATTCTGTTTTAAATATTTTCTAAGATTGGTATTAATACTTTGCAAGAAAATAGATTGAAATCAAATTTTAAACATACTTCTTACGTAAATTCAACGTGTTTTCACGTTATAAGAGTTTTTTTGGCATAATTAAAAAATTAAAGATTGCTGTAGTTATAGCTATAATTTAAAATAAACTACTTTTGGGACACGTTCTTTAAACATAAAAAACTTAGTTTTCTAGTGAGATATGCTCCTAGCATATGCTGAGACACAATCTACAATTTACAAATATTTTTTTTCTAATTATTGCAGTTCATATAGATTTTAAAATTTGATTTGAACAGAATAGAATAAAATCCTTATTTCAACGTATTACGACATTAGCTTTGGAAAAAAATGGGCCTTTATTCCGACGTATTTTTTTATACATATTTGTATAGATCTGTGTAAAAATAATGAACCAAAACTATTAAAAATGCATTTTTAACTCGTTTTCCTCGACAAAAAAGAAAAATGGAACCAGGCTTCGGTTAGTAAAACTTTTAATTTTCTTAATATTTCCAATTTCTCAATCAATCTAAGTAAATATTTACCAAAATGCAAACGTTCTCCCCCTGAAACCTAGACTGACCCAGTCGGCAATAAAATGCAAATTAGATCCAAGCAAGGGTTGATTACTCCACCATTTTGGCGCCGTTGCGCAATCTCATAAATTCTGTAGCGGATAAATTTGATCGCGCTTAGATATTTGTTGTCAGTTTAAAGAAATTAACTGACAAAGTTTGCCTCAAGATATAGGGCGGGAATAGGGCTCGATTCAGCATACGTCAGAATATGGTGCTCTACCTTACGACTTCTTTGTTGGGAAGTTTGTAGCAGAAAAATCAAGTACTTATGTAAGTTTTAAAGATTAAAACTAACTTTTCCGCATCTGTGAGATGCCCTGAACAATATTATATCATAAAATTGTCACTTGTATACACTTCGGGGGATGTATCGTGCTAACAAACCGAGATTTCTCCAAAAATAACCAAAAATGTAGTATATCTGGATTTATAGGACTCGCTCTAGTCAGCTGAAAATCAATATTGTACATCTGTGAGACACCTTGAAAAATATCTAATTATAAAATTGGTCACTTCTATACACTCTGGAGTCTGTATCGTGCTAACAACCCGACATTTCTCCAAAAAGGACCAAAAATGTGGCACTTGAGGTACCGTAGCACCCGTTGTACTAGTTCTGGTGAACTAAAAATCAATAAGGTTCATCTGTAAGACGCCCTGAATAATATCCAATCATAAAATTGGTTACTTGCATACACTCTTGAGGCTGTATCGTGCTAACAAACTGAAAATTCTCCAAAAATGACATAAATTTGGTGCTTAAAGTACTATAGCACCTGTTGTACTGGCTCTGGTGAGCTGAAAATCAATAGAGTTCATCTGTGAGATATCCTGAATATTATTCAATCATAAAATTGGTGGATTGTTGCACTCCGGAGGCTGTATCATGATAACAAACTGAAATTTCTAAAAAAATGGCAAAAATGTCGTACTTCAAGTACCATAGCACCCGTTGTACTGGCTCTGGTGAGCTGAAATTTAATAGGGCTCATCTATGAGATATTCTGAACAATATGCAATCATAACATTGTTGACTTGTTGCACTCCGGAGGCTGTATCGTGCTAACAAGACATATAACGAAACACAGGATTTTTTTTCTAAAAACGATTTGTTCGTGTTGTTCTTGATAAAAAACGTAACAATAACGTCAAATTTTTTTCTCCAAATTTCAACTTTTTTTGGGGTAAACCAATACTTTTCTCGCATATTAGACAAGTTGGACAGAAAAGTAAAAACCTAATACAACGTAACATTTTACTTTTCCGCCCAACCTATCTAATATGCGAGAAAAGTATTGGTTTTCAACAAAAACGTTTTTCGTCAAGAACAATACGAAAAAACGGTTTTTAGAAAAACATCCTGTGTGTTTGTCGTCATCGTCGTCGGTCACTTTTCGTCACATGTCTTGTTAGCACGATACAGCCCCCGGAGTGCCACAAGTCACCAATTTTATGATTGAATATTGTTCAGGACATCTCAAAGATGAACCCTATTGATTTTCAACTCACCAGAGCCAGTACAACGGGTGCTATGGTATTTGAAGTACGACATTTTTGTCATTTTTTGAAAAATTTCAGTTTGTTAGCACGATACAGCCTTCGGAGTGCAACAAGTCACCAATTTTATGATTGAATATTATTTAGAAAATCTCACAGATGAACCCTATTGATTTTCAGCTCACCAGAGCCCGTAAGACAGGTGCTATAGTACTTTAAGTCCGACATTTGTGTCATTTTTAGAGAAATTTCAGTTTGTTGGCACGATACAGCTTCGGGAGTATATACAAGTGACCAATTTTATGATTGTGTATTATTCACGGCGTGTCAAAGATGAAGGCTATTGATATTCATCTCACTAAAGCAAGTACAATTAATGCTATGGTACTTAGAGTACCAAATATTTGTCATTTTTTGAGAATTTTCAGATTGTTAGCACGATACAGCCTCCAGAGTATGTACGAGTGACCAATGTTATGATTTAATATTGTTCAGGGCGTCTTATAGATGAACCTTATTGATTTCTAGCTCACGAAAGCTAGTACAACGGGTGCTATGGTACCTGAAGTGCCACATTTTTGGTCCTTTTTGGAGAAATTTCGAGTTGTTTGCACAATACAGCCTCCGGAGTGTATACAAATGACCAATTTTATAATTGGATATTTTTATTTTTTTCACAGATGTACCCTATTGACATTCAACTGACTATATAGAGGGAGTACAGCGGGTCATATAATTCCCGGTGCGAGTTAACTGTTAAGCTGGTCAATTGCAGACGAAGGAAAAGGGTCAAGTTAGTTTACCTGTTAAATGAGTTAACTGCATACCGCGGTCTCTACCTATTATATATAACATTTTGTTCATCAATTAAATAAAAAACGCAAGTATTTCAAATATATATTATATAAACTAAATATTCGTCTACATGTACCTACATTTAACTACATGAAATAATGTTATACTGCATATTTATACGAAACACACTTAAAAAAGTCAATCCTTGCAATTTTATTGTTCCTGTAATCAATAATTTTATTTGAAATAAATTTTTGTCTTTCCAATACATCCTTTCGAATGTAACGTTGCTGATTTATTCGTGAAAAATAATTTTTAAGTACGTATCAGTCTGAATATCTATTAACACATCAAAAAACTGAATTATATTCGGATGCGGAGATGAATTCAAATTATTAAATTTTGAGTGGAATGATTCGCAACAATTTGTAGTTCGTATGATTGACGCTGCATTTTCTGCTCAGATATGTGGAGGAAATAAAAAAAAATTTTCAATACAAAATAATCCACGAGATCATTCAGCCTGTTACCACTTGGTTGTACCAATATAAAGTCAAAGACAAATGAATCGCACACTTCTGAAGGATCCAAAAAAGTCAGGCCAAATAAGTAATGCAGCCATCTTCCTGTCTCGTATTGTGGATTTTTATATTCTGTAGCTTACCCAAGATTCTGAATTTTTCTCCACCTAACCACAAATATATTTTCCTTTATTATTTTACACATTACACATTATTTTACATCACAAAATATGAGTCCTTTACTGATGCACTTGGATTTCAACATCAAACAATGTCGAATACGTTTCTTTTTTTTGTTAGTTAATAAACAAAGCCACTGGTATATAAATGTTGTTTACAAGAGCATGAGTACTAAACATTTGTAAGAAGTGTTTTACATAGTAATCAAATGTTCCATCCATATATATTGTTGAACTAGAACACATTACACTTAGATTTTCAGTGCACGAAAATACTATAATATTTTTAATCCTGTCGTTTATTATCAAAAATTCTTCTTCTTTAACGGTCATAACTTGAACAGATTCCAAAAAATCGTGCACATCGGAAACGTCTGTAAATATTGCGTTTAATATATTGTATATCTTTTCTGCCAAAGTTGACAAAGTATTAGAATTTAATTTAAGTTCACTACTAATCATTTTAGGTGGCCTTTCAGCGATCATATCGTTTGCTTTTCTTTTTAATTTATTACTTAATGTTTGTCTGTTGATTGCATTGTCACTTTCCTGTTCATGATTATGAGTATTTAATATTTTAGACATCACTTTTCAACGCCCATGGTATATACTTTAGCTTTACATGTCCTTTTCACACAGCACCAACAAGTCTCACCATTTTTTAATTCACGATGTTTATAAAATTTAAAATTTTCAATAACAATTAGACTATTTCCACGTTCACTTATCATATCTTTCACTTCCATCTTCAGTTTTTTGTATACCGTACTTAACAAAATATGTCGTCACTGTTGGAATAAATTTTAAACTGATAGTCATAATAATCTTTTTGCGTACATTTTGTTATTCTAAGAGGTGGAAATTGCAATGGACCAATAAGATTACCTGAATGCAGCGATCACGTACCTTTTGTTCATGATCCGCAGCACCGACCCCTGACCGCCAGTCTGCAGTTCACCCACAGGATTAGGTGCCCTCATAAAACCCTTTTTAGATCATAAACCTTGTCTGTAACTAACATGCGCCCATAATTCCAGATATACTATATGTTTGGTTATTTTGGGAGAAATTTCGGTTTGTTAGCACGATACATACCCCGAAGTGTATACTAACCATTTTATGATAGAATATTGTTCAGGGCATCTCACAGTACGGAGAAGTTATTTTTAATCGTTAAAACCGTTTATTTTGTATCATATTTTGTCACTTCCTATTTGTACTTTTCTCTAGAAAGAGGAACCTTTCCATTTCTATTTATCTCCGGTATTTTCATCACAGTTACGCACTATTTTCCACTACCACATAACCAAATATTTTAACTTCATTATATATTTATGCATGCCAAACAGATTTAATAAATTTAATTACCCGCCTACGTAGTCATTTTCAATATTCCAATGTAAATATATATTTTAATGATAACTTTCATCGAATTTGGGACGACATAAAGCTTATTAGCGGATTTAAAAATAGTCATACCAGTTTTGTCTTTATTCAAACATGTTTATTTCGAAGAACGTGCTAAATTATGATGTATGTTTATGTGAAAGCAACTAATTGGCTTTCTCTCTACATATGGATTTTTAAATTTTCAATTATAAAATTTGTTTTATAATTTCACTTATTATTTAATTGACTAATTAAAACTGGTACAACTAGTTCCGTTGTCTTAGCTTTCGATTAGATGGAGCGATTTCCTTTTATATATTTGTACATACACTATCGCACAAAAGTATTTGGCCACCTTCAATGACACTTTAGTATTGATGAGCATAAATCAGGAACTAGTGTTAGATACATCCTTTATATATGGCAGTATAGTTTATTTACGATAAAAAGACGATGATGTCATTTTTAGTTACTTTCCTGCTTATCAGAATGAATATTAATTTACCAACCATTAATACCATTTATCCTCAACAGCCAAGGCAATTTACAGTTAACGGGTTGGCAAAACTTCAAGACGTTGTCAAATCCACTGGTAAAATTTCCCAGTTTGTTTTGACGTTTATTGACATTCGATCATGGTCTAATATTTACAATTTTTTTGGTGCTTTTAAATTCATTGCTTCTTTTAGATTAAAAAAACAGTTATTTCCATAACTAATTATTTAGGCAAATTTGCAGTGTGTGGTTAATAAAATGCCGAAGCAGCTGAACAGAAAATGTCAAGAGATGGTAACATCTTTGTTGTGCTATTTTGAACCAGAATGCTGAAATGGGTGCCCGCTTCTCCCGCTTACTGCTGTAAGAGACGTAAGTAATAGTATTCGCTATTTGTATTCATCATTATTAATATTATTGTTACGTATTTAAATGTAAATGATTAAATGTTAGGTTAGGTTAATTAAACTTGATAATATGTTATTCTTTCATAAATTGAAGTAATTATATTGTAGAGAGTTGCAGAAGCTTTACAACTTAGCGTTACCAATGTTAACTGTATTGCCGCCAAGCATAATAGAGGTGAACAGCCTAAAAGCCCACCTAAAAAGAGTCAACGCATAAAACCAACTGTTGAAATTGATAACTTTGATCAAAATGCTTTCCGAAATGAATGGAAACAGTGAGTATATTGAATTTACTGTTTTATTTTATTCACAATTAACTAACACAATATTGTTTCAGAGGAACACATAACCTTGAAAACTTTAAGAGACAAACTCCAGGAGCGTGAGCTCTTTAATGGTTGTTTAACATCACTCTGGAAGATAGTGAAAAATATTGGATTCAAATACCAAAAAGATGATCCTCGTCGTGGTTTAATGGAGTTGCCACATATTGCATTAAAACGTGTACATTTTCTACATGAATATGTCAAGATAAAAAGGGAAGGTTTATATCACTTTGTGTTTTTGGATGAGACCTGGTTATTTAAAGACGTTCTTGGCAAGATTCTAATCATAGAAGCGTGAAAAAAACCAAAATCGGTGCATAATAAAATTTAGAAATTAATTTATGATGTTGGTACTAACATTCCTGCCATTTTAAGACCTTTTCAAACATTTACTAGTCACACTATTTTATTTAAATCTATATAATTATCAATAGTTGTTTTGAGCTATGCAGTCTATCTAGGAAACCTAGTAGTCATTTCCTTATTGTAGGTATATATTCCTGGAGCAGGGCTGGTTTTTTCTACCAAAAAACAAGATGGAGATTACCACGGTAAAATGAACCGAGAAACTTTTTTGCATTGGTTTGAATACCAGCTTTTAGTGAACTTGGAAGAACCTGCCACAATTGTAATGGATAAAGCAAGTTATCACAGTACAGTGATAGTGAAGTACCAACAACAGCCACCAAAAAGGCTGATATACAGAACTGGTTGATACAAAATGATATTCCTTTTGAAAATACTTTCCTCAAAACCCAATTATTAAATTTAGTACAATGGTAAGTTGATATAAACATTTTTCAATATATTATGGGAATACTTAGATAACTTATTTTGTTAAAATATATGCATTTTTGTAGGAATAAACCACCAACAGTATATGAAGCTGACATATTATCTGAAAAATATGTTCACAAAGTGCTTCGACTTCCCCCTTACCACTGTATGTTCAACCCAATTGAACATATTTGGGGCATAGTTAAAATTTTTTATAGAGATCATGTGGGAACTGATGGTTCTTGAACAGAACAAGCAATAGGTGTATGGAAAAAGTCTTTAGAAAAAGTGACTCCTGATATTTGGTCAAAGACAGTAGAGCACACTGAAAAAATTATACAAGATGGGTGGGATAGAGAAGTAGTATTTGATAGACAGGATGTGCCTCCACTTATTATTAATTTTGACAGTGACGATGAAGATAGTGATGATTTTGTAGTGGAGTAGTGAAAATCTTGTGTTTTATTTTTTGTATATTTTTATCCAATATGCTTTATTTCCTCCTTTTCAAAATCACTAATAACTATTATTAAATTAATTAGGTACAGTTATTTTATAATACACAAATTAAAACAATGACCACAGTATCTCTATATAAATAATACTGATAAAATGGGAGATTTCTTATTTTTATATCTTGTAACAAAATTTTATTTTGTGTATCTATATTTTTCTTTTCCATTCTATTTTTATTATAATAAATATAATAGATATTGTATAAAGAAACAATATTTAAATTTGCATGAAGATGATTACAGCTTGTATTGATTCCTTTTAGCGTCAACCCTTGCAGTGCTCTTGAAGATGGTTCCATAGAGCATAGAATAAGGTATAAGGACCTACAGTTCGTCATTTAACCTTCTTCTTTGTAAAATAATTAAATGTTAATTCGAATATTTAATGATTGATTACTGTTTCTTGTATCTTATCCATAGTTTTTCATGAATAAATATTTATATTAAATTAATCAAGACTATCATACAAGCCTTTTATTTTTAAATAAATATTTTTGACTTACTCCCTACGAGGCACGAAACAATGAAAAAGAAGAACTGTCAATCTAACATCCTTAGACTAGGAAAGAGAGAGGTCACGTAACTCTCTATGCAAGCTTCGTAGTAAGTTTGAATACCTATTTTAAAACCGGCACCATTTTTTGGTGGTCAACAATATAGTGAACACCAGAGAGTTTTTTGCGATTATAGAGCGATTAAAGTGATTTTAAAGTGGACTTTTGATTTTGTTAAGTTGGTTAATTGTTGTGCTTACCAGTGTAAGAGTTCTAGCAGAAAGAAAAAAGCTGAAATTTCGTTTCATAGGTAAGTTATTCCTAACTTATTTTTTTGGTAGTTACTTTTTTCTTTATATCTTAAAAAATAAGCTTTTAATCATAAAACCCCACTAGTGAGTTAAAACGTATTTCATAATAAATTCAATTATGGTAGTGGAAAAGACATTACGAAACTTTTTCATTGAAAATTAACGAATTTATTGTTCAGTTTCTCGGAATTCCTAACCCCAAAAGATCATGATTACTAATTTCCCATGTACAAAGATTAATTTATAAAATAAAAATTTTAGTCCTTTAGAACTATCATATAACGACGATGAAGTTTATGACTTGGTGGGGATTGGTATCACAATAGTTGACAACGTTACGAGTCCCCTCTCTTTCCTAGTCTAAGCTAACATCAGATTGACTTTTCTAGTTTTCGTTAAGTAAAGGAAAAAACTACAGCTTGGCAACATCACAATATTTTCTTTTGCAACGTCGTCGTCTTTTTATCGTAAATAAACTATATGTTTCTATTAGATACGAAAAGGAGAAATAATAGTTTTGTTTATGTTCAATAAATGCACGCTTTCATTATCGAAACTGTGGATTAAAACATAAATGAATATTCTCTAGTATACAAATATTAAGATTTAGTCATATGAAATATGCTGTATTGTAATAAAAAATAAAATAGCTCTCTGCTTATATTAACTTTATTTAGTTGTTTTGTTTGCGAATGCTCTTTTCTTTACAAATCTAATAACTAGTATCAGCCTCCCATACAGGATGAAGTTATGTGGTTTACGGACGGCTTAAAGACTTAGTAGCAGGAATAGTGGGGCTAAGCAAGGAATAGATTTCCCAGTAAAGCTAACTGAGGACTAATGTGTGGAAGAAATCAAAAGGCAGGAAATAACTTATCGATTCTGTAGAGGTCGACTCTAAGCTAGTATAGGATTGTGTGTGTGCTCTAAACATGCTGGTTGACCGTAGTAAAGTTCCGGTGGCCTGGGTTCCGGTGGCCTGGGTACCAACGCACGAGGGTCATAAGGGCAACGAAAAAGCTAAGCTAAGCTGGCTCAGCAAACTGTGTCAATGTCATTCGTTGGATCGGAATCCTTCAGCGGCGCTGCAAAATCAGTAACAAAAGCGGTCACAAGAAATGGGTGGTATATATCTCTTGGTTAATGTGGAAAAATTCACCAGGTCAAAGACAAGCGAAACAAGTTATACTTATTAGAACAATCGAAAAATGTACGGCAGACTTGATAAGTAATAATAATTATGAAATAGGGGGGTACCTATACTCAATTAAAAATTAATCCTGTTATATGTTTATTGGACTAAAACGAACCACCAAGCTTTATTTTGATTCTTGTTATAGTTATAATTTTTAAATTCAATTTTAAAAACTAATAATGTGTTTATATTACCAAATATACCATTTTAAAAAATGCTAACATCAATGCTCAACTTTCTACCTAATTAAACTTGCAGTAAATATAGAATTAAACACCTACACCGATTACTTACGTGTAAATTCTTATCACGAACTAATTTCAACACGAATTTATTCTACATCACATTCACTCCGAATAGTAGAAATTGACTGACAATTGCAAACGGGGAGCGCAGTAGGGTAGTGAAAGAAAAGCACCCTTCATGAATCGATTCAGAGGCGTGGGGGAGGAAAAAATAGGACAAGGAAAACAGCGCAGTGGAAAAACAATCTAGTTAATATTTAATTTACCCCTGCCAAAATATTTTATTAGTATATTACCAATTAAAACAAGTACAAATCATTCAGTACTTCAGAAATGTATGTAATTTTTAAAGGTTCTTATTTCAATTCAACGAATTTATTTGATCTTCTAGGTACGTCTATGAGTAGTCGATAATACGACCCCTGAAGGCAAAACAGCATTTAGAACAGTAGGAGCTTAGAAGAGTATTTTTTTATGGTATAATGGTGAAAAATAAAAGAAATTATGACATACCACAACAAGTTGAAGATAGTTATTATTTGAGGCAGGCGATCTTATTATCGGCGGCTTACCTGAAAAAGAAGATATAATTAGTTACACATCTAGTATTATGTTTTCAAAAATTGGGGATTGTTATACCAATTTGGGAAGTTAGTCTATGCTATCAGGTTTATATTTTAGAAGTATAGAGTAGCCTATAATATAGTTTTTTTATTAAAAATAAATTTTGATTCTATGGGATTATTTATTATAATTTATATGTCTGAGATGAATTTTTATAATAAATACAGTGCTCTCTTTCTATTTCAGTGTAGATACGGGGGTTGAAAGTAATGAGGGTGTGTTAAAGTAACTTCGCGAAATTTTTCGATACCTGGGATATTCGACAAATTTTTCGAAAACAGAATAAAAACTTCTCGACTTCTTCTTAGGTCAGGACATTAGGCGACAATCAAGGGTATGTGCCGCCCGGGGGCAAGATATAATTTGCCGCCTTTCCTCATCTGAACATCAATATTATATTTCGTCAATAATAATATTTGATAACTGTTAATCTGTTTAAAAAATAAAACAATTTAAAATAAAAAAGGTAACTTTCTGTAAAATAATTATTTTGTTGAATTTAAAAAGAATGTATTTGAAACATAATATAATCCTTAAATATTACCAAAAAGAATTACCCTACCTATATACATAATTTTGTATTAATCTTTTGTTCATTAGCACTTAGATGCGTTATAGGTTATAAATATAAACTAAACTAATATTCTATATTGAGGTACATACATTTTAATTATTGAAAGCGACGTTTCTAGCATTTTAAATTAAATCTGCCATATTTAACACACTTTGCAGATATCTTTCTCGGTGCTTATCATAGCCAAATTTGTAAGCCTATTCTGGCTCATAGCAGATAGTTTTTAATTATTTTTAATTTTGATAAAGATCTCTCACCATGAGCAACAGTGATAGGCATCGTTAAAAAAATTCGTAAAGCTATACATAAGGTGGAAAAAGTACAGATACAATGTACTCTAAGACCTCCTTCGACGAAATCGCATTAGATTTATTACAAAAAATATAAGTGATCAATATTTCAAATTCATTGCACAAATCAACTGCATCAACATCCGTTTCTTTGGTAGAAGAATCGATTAATTTAATTTGTAAATCCATACATTTCATTATCTCTTTATCACAAGATACACAACCTAAATTATTTAAAAAAAAAATTACTATAGCCATTTCAGAGTGACGTAGTTGACTAGCGGCCATTTTGCTTGAGGGGTAAGCATTGAGTTATCCCCAGTGTTTATTAGCGAAAAACAGTTTTTTTGAAAATGCCACAGTTTTGCTCAGTAGTAAAGTGTTCCAGGAGAGCTGAGAGGGACAGTGGAAGGTGTTTTAGAATAGGGGAGAATGCCCTACAGTGGCCACCTTTTTACTTTTTCCCCATTAGAAATTTTGAAAAAATAATTAAACCACACAAAACTTTCATTATTTGGCTACAAATTGCCATAGCTAACTTTGCAAAAAAATCAAAAAAACAACATATTTCAAAGCAGCTTACTTTTTTTCAAAAATGTGGCCACTGTAGGAAGATAGCTCCTACAGTGGCCACCAATACGTCTAACAGTGGCCACTATTTTTCAAAAGAATAAAATATTCATGCATAACGAGTCTCGAGGAACAAACTTTCAAGAAAACATAAAAATGATATTTTAAAGAAGATAAATAATAAAAAAGTATAAAAGTAAAATCTTCAATCTTCAGTTTGGTCGATTAGTTGATGTTATAAGGGTCCAGATCAATATCGAAGGAAAATCATCTAGCTGTTCTTAATGTCCCTGCAGTATTTCTCGGTTCAGGTAGATGCAGAACAATGTATGCCCTTTGTATCACAGAAACATCATCAACATTTGGAAAAACGAACTCCTTTTCCCTATATTTTCTTAAAAACGACACATTATATTCTTCATCAGGCAGCACCTCTTTGATTTGTCCAACAAAATATTTTATCGTTTTTTTGGTAGCAAACCTCACAAGAACAAAACTGGTGAGTTCCAAAGGTCTATCGTCATCCTCTTCTTCATCGAAATTCTCAGTAAGTGTGGACGAGGCAAACCAAATGTTCTGCTCACTCTGATTTTCATTTTCTGATGAGCTAGGGGAAGCAATTTCTGTTAATGGAAGCTTTTTCGTAACCTTGAACTTCAGCTTTTCATCAAGTTCATCTTTAAGTTTCTGAATATTGGGGGTACTTGTTAAAATTTCGGTTGCCCTCTTCTTCCGTCCACGCTCAGATTGGATTTGTCTTTCTGCTTTCGGGAAAGCTCTCACCAATTCGGGTGAAAAGTATAGAGCACTCTCTTCATCATCTTGATTGATAGTCGTATCCTCTTCGGCTGAGATCTCACCACCTTGAACAAATGTTGGAACTGTTTCAGAAGTAGAAGCAACCGGACTTGTTTCGTTGGTTGATTGTGAAGTAGATGGCTGAGGTTCAAATGGTATATCAATGGGTGCTGGCTGGGGCTCAAGTGGTATATCGGTCACTGATGACTGCAGAAATTCATGTTGCTTGAAACAATTCTTATTAAGCGGATATATACCAGTACTTTTGAAGGCGGAAACTATATTTTGTGTGCAAAAAACCTGGTCATAACTTTGGCCCAAAATCTCGGCAATGTTATAGATATCAATTCGTTTTCCCGGATGATTGGCAATCCAGACTCCACACTCCTTATTGTAGTATTTTTTAAGTAGGCCGAAAACTCAAACATCGAATGGCTGGAGCTTACGGCTTGTGTGGAGTGGCAATGTAAGCAAGATCACATTATTGGACTTAGTGGTCTCTATTACCTCCAAACTAATATGTGAGTCATGGTTATCCATGATGAGCAGGACTGGTCGATTTTCAGTAGAACCTGCATGTTTGATAAAGTGGTTGAACCACTGTAAAAGAATCTCTTTCGAGCTCCATCCTGAAGGATTTGCTGCTCCTACATTTCCATGTGGTGGCTCCAACTAACATATGCTGTTTGAAAAATTTCCTTGGAAATACCAACATAGGGGGAACTGAGTTTCCAATTGCGTTTATTGCTCCTATCATGGTGACTAGAGTTCCTCGCTCTGCCGAAGTAATCTGGCCGACTTGCTTTTCGCCTAAAGTACCAACAACCTTATTTGTACTCTGCACCGTAATTCAAGCCGTTTCATCTACATTGTAGATCTAATCAGGGCCAAGTTTAGGAAATAAATAAATATCACTCAAATTTTTGAAGAATTTGTCAACTACAGGCTTATTGAATCCCATGACTCGAGCTAGTGACGTTGCTTTAGAGACCCTTAATGATAAACTAGGGTTTCTCTTCATAAACCCGTTGAATCATTTGAAGCCAGCAGATTTGTTTGCTTCCCAGCATTCGGGTACATTTTTCTTGTAGAAAGTAGCCAGCTCATAAGCAAAACTTTTTACTTGGGTTGGCGTGATGGAGATTTGCCAAATGTTTGATGTACGAGTTCAATTCTTTTTCGTCTGCAGAAGTAAAGATCTGATGACAGGCATAATTTGGAGTCAATCTGGGATGCTTGGCCTCATTAAAGTCTATGTTCTCCATTTGCCCCCTGCATTTATTGACATATCTTCTCAATGTCGTAAGGGAAATATTCAAGTATTTTGCCGCTCTTTGTGTAGACCAGCCGCCTTCTAGTACTTTTTGTACTGCTTCCCGCATTACATGCTCTGGAGTAATTGTCAGTTTTTTGCCATTTGGCATCTATAAAAAAATTAAAGCATTAAAACCGAATTCATTTCCACAGTGGCCACCCCTCAATGACTCCAAAAAGCAGTGGCCATTGTTGGCTACATCTACCATGGCCACTTTTTAAAAAAAAATGGTAGCTATGATATTCTATACGATTTGTAGCAGATGAAAGTAGGAGAAATATGTGGCCACTAGATACACAATTAATGCTATGGATGTTACTTGGAATAAAATATAAATGATAATGTACAATTTTACTCACAATTTTGATGAAAACGTAACTTTTTGCGTCGCAAGACACACACACCTTCTCACTGCTCGAACTGCACGCGACTGCCAGCATAGATAAATACTTTTAATACGGGGAAGAATGGAATCTCCTGTACTAAGTCCGAAGCCACAAAGTTTTGTCGAGTGCTGCGCCATCTATAGTGGTGGAAGGTTACTATTCACCAACAGGGAAAAAATAAAGGAAGAGACCTGCATGATTAGTCACAGTTTACTAGCTACTACTAGATGGCAAGCCAAGCAAATACTGAAGGTTTTTTAAATTACGCCTATATTATTTTTTCTTAAATAAACAAATAAAAACAGTCACACAAAGTTTAAACACTTTTTGAAACAACCTGTTATTTTATTTTGGCTTAAAAGTAGGATAGGTTGTTTCAAAAAGTTGTTGAAAGCTTTTATCCGTTTTTATTAACCAGGATAGTTTATTAAAAGACGAATTTCGACAAATAGTTTCAAAAATTTAATATAAAATTTTGTTTATAAAATAGTACAGGTGATTTTCTTTATTTTCTTCTCAAACTTAAGATAAGAATAATTTATTGATAATAGCATGTGCTAACAAATATTACACATATGATACAATATAGTGGATTCCAATATTTTTCAAACACTAATTTTTTTCCGATATACATTGTGTATTTTGTAGTGTATTTGTCATCCAAGGGGCGATCTTCGTGTTTTCCCTTTTACATTTTTTTGTATATGTACAGTCGTCTATATATTTTTGAAGTGTTTCAATGAAAGTATTTGTTGCATTGTTAGAATCTGGATTCAAGTATAAGAAATCCCAAGATTTTTGTCTGATTGTATTTTTAAGTTTTGTTTCATCTATGTATTTCACTATTCCTCGTTCCTTGGGGCATTTGGTCTTTTCCAGTACTATCTGTAGTATTGTTGAGAAATGATCTGTAATGTTGGTTTGCAATACTAGGGACAGTATATTTGATCGAGTACGTTGAATTTGGATTTTAAAAATATGCGTCGAATGTCGAATTACTGGCATTTTTTCATATAACGTTTTCACATTATTTTCAAAAGATGTTACTTGCAGGTTACTCGGAATTCTTTGTGTTTTCCAGAGAGTACCAACGCTTTCAATTAAAGTGTTGATTTTTAAATTTATTTGAGATATTTCATCTATCACCAACCTTTTAAATTCTAAAATAAATTTAAAATATGATTAAATATAAAAATTAATTAAAATTATTTAGTTTAGTCACCTTGATCATCAAGTGTATCTATTTGTGGTGATGATTTATCTCTTTTGTGAAGTGTTCATCTGATTCCACTGCCACAAGGTTTTGACTCTAAAAAAATTAAAAAAAGGTACATTATAAAATTAAGTATTTTTATACTGAAAGTCAAATTTAATATGCAAACTTTAGGTTATTATAAATTATGATTTAACTTAAGAAACAAATTACCTCTAGGAACAGCTAATCTCGCCATATCTTTTGATTCTTCATTCTCAAGGGAAATTCCTTCAGCTTCAGACCTCATAGTTTCAGCAATAGATTCCACTTGATTCTCTGGAGAAGTACTACCCGATTTATAACTCCCCGACTTTTTATACAATACTGAAAAATATATTATTTGCACAAAACATTCTAATTAATTTCTTTAAATACTTACAATTTGTTTGTGGTGTAGGTTTAAAAACAGGATAAATGTTACGATTTAATGAGGGACTCTAGTCTGAATCAGAACTAGAGTGATGGGACATATACCTTGTATTTTTTTTCCGTACCCTTGATCCCCGTCCTTTGTAAATATCGGAACTAGACGAAAGGTCTGTTGTAATTAAAGCCTTTTTGGCTTTTCTTTGTGCTACAGTAAAGTCATCTCTACAAGTTAAAAAATTATTTCTCTTTAAAAAATGACAAATACAATAATACTCTGTCAAAGTCAAAGTAGTAACCTTCCAAGCGAATAGATGACGTTTTAAAAATGCAGTTTAGCAGTGGCTATAAAAGATCGCAGGGCATGACTGCCAGACGCATCGACAGTATCGACACAGTGCAATGTGGCTGATGCTGATGCGCACTTAACAAGGTTAGTGGCAGCACGCACCAGGATATAGATTCGCAGAAATTTAAAAGTGTCCACTGTAGGAGCATGGCCACTGTAGGGCACTCTCCTCTACGAACTGCCCTAAAAGACCGGGGAGTGATATTAAACGCCTTTTCAAAGGAACGTCGAGAATTGTAGGTTCGATCTTTAAAACGAGGGCCTTTATCAGAAATAAAAACGATCGATTATGTTCCAAACACCTCATAACAGGTACAGTAATTTTTACTTTGTAATGAAAAAATCTACATATTAAATAAACCAAGCATAAAACCTTGTTTATCTCTATAAGTGTGACCCCTGGAATTACTCCCATTATTGCATAATTTTAAATGTACTATTTCTAGATGCCCAGCTTATTAATTAGACAAAAGAATCCAGATTGGGCTCCTAGCCAGTACATGAAATATACTACTGGTACAACAAAAGCTAAAAAATCGATATATCGACAGAAATCAAGAGAGAACAAAAAACAAAAGTTATCTGCGAGTTTTATTTAAAATGTAAATAACTAAAAATATTTTTTCTACTACCGTTACTAAATCCACATTTAAAATACGGGTTTGACATGCGCAAAACGACTCTGTAAACACTTGTGTTTAAAATACGAAAAGTCACATCTCGTTTATCTTTTATTTTTTAAACGTCACATCAAGTGTATCTTTTGTCTCTTAAATTTCATGTTCCGTGATCATTCTGTTGTTCTGTGTCATTTGATTTGTCAGTCAGCCGTCAGTCCCGTCATCCGCCATGTCATGAATATAATTAAAATATAATATAATTTTTTCATTCCTGCGGGCGAAAAAAAAGTATAGTGAGCACCTCGTGTTAAAAACGTCTTTAGTCACTCGTTTCACTATTCGCACCACTCTTATCATCAGTAGTAGTTATGTATTTACTTTTAGGTGAAAAAAGAAAGTGATCAGTCGATGATCTTTGAAACTGGCTCTATTTCATCTTTAGTTTTTACCACCCAGCACCAGGAAATAGCTGCTAGCTGAACAAAGGCTGAATAGGTTAATGAATAATAAAAATACTTATTATACCTAGTATTTGATTTATATTTAAAACAAATTTCCATAAAGTAAGTAGGTACACATATTTATTTAAAAAAGGAGGGCAGTTCCCAGAAATGTAAACAAATTAATTATCATAATATACTGTATGATAAATCTTAATCTATTACATAGACGAATATTTTATATATATTACTTTGCACACAACAGAAGCCTCTTTTTGGCTAAAATACTTAAAACAACAACAGATTCAACATATTTGTAGGCTTGTAGACTTTTCATGGACTTAAATGGTTCATCAAATCCATGGTTATGTTAGGTAAATCACACATCTTCAAGGTGCGGTCACCAGGAGCAAGTTCATAGCAAGTTGTTAATTACGAGAATTTTTTTATCATATCGCGACTTAATATCACGTCTCAAAGTATTATAATACCCAAAACCCGACATTTTGAAAACCTTCTTTTCCTTGGCATGATCAAGCTGGCAAAATAGTTTCGCAGCCTATATCTTCAGCAATTTTGTTTTGCCTCGTTAACCATAGCTGTAAAACTATTGTCAGATCGTAATTCGTGGAAAAATAAACGGTTTTAAAGATTAATACTAACTTTTCCGCATCTGTGAGATGCCCTGAATAATATTCTGCCATAAAATTGTCCACTTGTATACACTCCGGAGGCTGTATCGTACTAACCCGAAAGTTCTCCAACAAGGACAAAAAATGTGGAACTTCAGGTACCATAGCACCCGTTGAAGTAGCTCTGGTGAGCTAAAAATTAATAAGGTTCATCTATAAGACGCCATGAACAATATTCAATCATAAAATGGGTCACTTGTATATACACCGGAGGCTGTATCGTGCTAACAAACTGAAATTTCTCAAAAAATGACAAAAATGTCGTACTTCAAGTACCATAGCACCCGTTGTACTGGCTATTGTGAGCTGAAAATCAATAGGGTTCATCTGTGAGATGTCCTGAACAATACTCGATCATAAAATTGGTGATTTGTTGCACTCCGTAGGCTGTATCGTGCTAACAAGACATGTAACGGAAAGTGGCCGACGACAACGACGACGACATACACACAGGATTTTTTTTTCTAAAAACCATTTTTCGTGTTGTTCTTGATGAAAAACGTGAAAATAACTCAAAACATTTTTTCTGTCAACATTGTTACATGAAATTTACTGTCTCGACCCTTATTTCGTGGAATCTACTCATAATACTGTTTTACTGTTTTGAATGAAACTAACTGTTTCTAGATAATTCCACAATATATTGAAATAATGTTTCCCAGTGTGTATTTCCTGACCGTATTATTTAAATTTCCGTTTAAGCTTATTCCCGGTAATCGGCCAACATGGTTAAGGTTAAAAATAAAAATATTTTTTGTATTGTTTACATTCTCTTCTCATTCATTTTATTTTCTCCACTACGTTTCGGCGTATTGCCATTTTCAAGTATTTCTTTTTTTTTCCTCTACAATGGATAATGTGTTATTTAATTATAATACATTTAACAATAAGAGACAAGACAAAATTAATTTAAAACCATGAGCTATTAAAACTTACACATTATAAATCTAATGTCGACTGTGGACATTGCGTTCTAAAATATTTTAAAATCAAATAAAGTTACTCGAACCTGTCTGATTTATAAAATCATCAACAAAACATACAAATAATATTCATAGGCGGGTAAGATGCAAAACACCTACAGCTACTCTATTAAATGGTTGTATATTTTTGGGAGACTTTGAAGGTCCGTCTTATAGTTAATTGAATTTTTGTTCTTTTTGATACAAATCATTTCTTTGATTCCACGTTTGAATCTGTTTTCTTCTTTGTCTAAAATTTTAATGTTTTCAAAATCAAAACTATGGTGGTGTTCGAATGCGTGTTTTGAAAGGGCTGTGGAATGTTCATTGTTGGTTTTTATGTTATATTGGTGATTGTAAATTCTGTTATATAGGTATTGAGATGTTTGACCCACGTATTCACCATGGCAATCTTTACATTTGACATTATACACTACATTACTTTGTTTCAATTTATCGGTTTTCGGTTTAAGTTTTGTGAAAAACGTCTTGGTATAATTATTAGGTTTGTGCGCTACATTTATATTATTTTTACTCAACAGCCCCTGAATTTTTTCTGATGCACCTTGTATGTATGGTAAACTGATATATGTTTTGGTTGAGATATTATTACTAGAGTTATTACTACTCCTATTTGTTTGTCTCCCTTGCATTATTATTGTTATACATTTTATGTATTCGTTTTTTTATTATAGGATTGTAAAAACTTTCTGGATATTCATTACTTTGTAAAACTTCTTTAATCTTCTTCAAATTATCAGGTCTGTTATTAGGATGTGAGAGTTTTAGGGCCCTGTCTGTAAGGTTATTAACAACACTTCTTTTGTATGTGATTGGTACATTAGAATTAAAATTTAAATATCTTTCAGACCATACATGTTTGGTAAACCAATTTGTCTCAATTTTACCGGTATTATCATATTTAATTGTTATATCCAAAAAGTTTATTAGTTTTTCGTTATCTTTCTCAAAAGTAAATTGTATTCTAGGGTGGAAGTTGTTAAATTTTTTAAGTGTATAATCTAACTTGGATGCTGGTATGCATAGAAGGCAGTCATCAACGTATTTTTTATAAAAATTTGGAACATAATTTAATTGATTTATAACTGTATTTTCCTAATCTTCCATTACTAGATTTGCTATGACTGCTGCAATTGGTGATCCCATGGCTATACCATAAATTTGCGAAAAAAATTCATCATTATATTTAAAATATGTCGAATTCAAACACAACAACGTGGCTTCTATAAATTCATTTCAGGGCAAAGAAGTATATTTATTTATTTCTAGCCACCGGATTTTTATACAAGTCATTGCTAGATTAGTTGGAATATTGGTGTATAAGGAGATAACGTCAAAGGAAACTAGTATATGATCTTTAGGAATAATTCTATTTTTAACAAATTCACTAAAATGCCATGAGTCTTTGATATGATAGTTGTTGTTACCAATTATGTTGGTCAAGATATCAGAGAGAAATTTTGACAGTTGATATGTTGGAGCACCAATATTACTAACAATAGGTCGTAGAGGTATATTATTTTTATGTAGTTTCGGTAGTCCATAAATTGATGGAGGTTTACCGTTATGGCTCATAAGCTTGAATTTTGTACCTATATTTATTAGTTTTTCTTTAAACCATTTATTGATTAACGTGTTTATTTGTTTTTGAATTTTGTTAGTGGGATCTGAATTCTCTTTTTTGTAGGTAGTTTCGTCACTCAAGAAAGTGTTTATTTTGTTGATGTATTCTTGTTTATACATAATCACAGTTTTATTACATTTATCAGCCTGTAGTATTAAAATGTTGGTGTTATTTTTAATGAAATGTTGAGTTTGTTTAATCAACCAGTTGAAATGTATTTTTATTTGGAAATTTGAATTAGCTATTTTGTATTTTTGATTTGTGGTGATGTTACATATTTTATTTCTGATTTTTTCTACATGGTTGTTATCGATATTGCGGAGAGCACTTTCTACGCTACTGATAATCTTATTTGTTGGTCATTCAAAATCTGGAATTGAAAATTTGGGTCCAAGACCTAAAAAATATTTGATGTTTTCAGGAATATTAATATTGGTTAAGTTTATTAACCATTTATTATTTACCTGTTTTTTGTTTTCATATTGTTTCTTTACTAAAAATTATATTTTCTTTTGATGTTTTTCTTTTACTTGCTGAAATTTATATTCGTATATTTCGTTTTGCCTTTCAAAATACGCATTGCTAAAATTATCTGAGTATTTTTGATAAATTTTATTTTTAAGAAAATTAATTCTGCTATTAAACGCCTTAATATTTTGAAAACAATCATCAATACATAAATTCAAAAGTTGTAGATAAAAGCGACATAAAATGTTGATATATTTTGTTTTGCAATGATTACTTTTTACTATTTATTTTTTACATTTTATTTTAATGTGTTTTGCATCTTACCCGCCTATGAATATTATTTGTATGTTTTGTTGATGATTTTATAAATCGGACATGTTCGAGTAACTTTATTTGATTTTAAAATATTTTAGAACGCAATGTCCACAGTCGACAGTAGATTTATAATGTGTAAGTTTTAATAGCTCATTGTTTTAAATTAATTTTGTCTTGTCTCTTATTGTTAAATGTATTATAATTAAATAACACATTATTCATTGTAGAGGCAAAAAAAGAAATACTTGAAAATGGCAATACGCCGAAACGTAGTGGAGAAAATAAAATGAATGAGAAGAGAATGTAAACAATACAAAAAATCTTTTTATTTTTAACCTTAACCATGTTGGCCGATTACCAGGAATAAGCTTAAACGAAAATATTGAAAGAATGTTAAAAAATTCTAAGAAATTGATTGAGAAATTAATATCGAAACAATTGTCAATTTCTTAGAATTTTTTACCATTTTTTCAATATATTGTAGAATTATCTAAAAACAATTAGTTTCATTTAAAACAGTAACATTTTCGCAACTTCGGGTAAAATAATTTTATATTTCTGCATGATTTTACTAATAATTAATGACTGCAATATTTTTTGTGTCATTGTCTATTTATGTAGTATGATTGCAAAGGAAAAATAGAGCATCATAAAGTTTTTCTAAATCAAATCTAGTAGTTTTAATGGCATCGATTCTACTTTCTTTTCCAACGTGTATCAGATAACGGTTTGACAGTAGTCGTAGCAACTTCTAATCACCAAATTAAGACTATGAGCTGCACACGGGACAAAAAAAGTTCTAGGATTTATATCAAGAATTCTTTTTTGCAATCCATTATGTTTGCCTTTCGTTTTGGCACCATTGTCATATCCCTGCCCTCTCATATCTTCAATATCAATATTTAAGTCTTCCAAATAATTAAATAAAAAAGCTATTAATCCTTCACTAGTTGTATCTTTAATTTTAACCTAGAAAATGCCCCCTAATTTCTACATTCTTCGAAACGCCATTAATTAAGAGAAACCTAACAACTACAGTTATTTGTTCCTCTTGGCTTACATCCGGTGTACAATATAATATGATCGAATCGTATGTACATAATTTTAATGTTGCAATTATATTTTGTTTCAGACAATAGTTATTTACATCACAAGCTGCGAAAGCTTACTTTTAGGTGCGAGGTGTATTTAAATAGCCGAGGCGAAGCGAAGCGTGGCCGAAGCTATTTGAATACCTCCTTTGCAGCGTGTAATGTATTAAACCTTTCATTCTTCCTCCGATTTTATTATCAAAACACACAATTTAAAGATGCAAAAAATTCTCTGTAGACTGCAATAAAATGGGTAGAAGGTGTGGATTAACGTTACTTTGGTAACATTCGTATCAACAAAAACTAATATTTTGACAGTTGTCAAATAATTATTCTGCCATAAAGTCTACATCTTTGATATTTGGCTAGAATCTAGTTAAAAATGAATTCCATTGAAGAAACAGCAATTATTGCGTGCAGAAGTTTGATACCGGAAAAATCTAAAGACCGTTACAAACAAGCCTATGAAAATTTCATCAAATGGTGTACAACGAAAGATGTGTCCACAATAACTGAAAATGTATTATTGGTATTTTTCTTAGAAAAATCAAAGACATTGTCCCCTGCTACATTATGGTGAGAATACTCAATGTTGGAATTAACTATTTCATTAAATAAGAACCAGGATATTTCGAAATTTGACCGCTTGAAGGCATTCATAAAAAGGAAAAATGATGGATATCAACCTCGAAAATCTCAGGTATTTACAAAAGGTGATATATCAAAGTTTTCGTTAGAAGCTTCCGATGAAATATATTTAATGAAAAAAGTGGTAGCGATTTTTGGAGTAGCTGGGGCATGCCGAACTGACGAGTTATATAATTTAAAAGTGAAGGACGTGCAGTATAAAAATTGTGTTATTTTAGTGCAGATACTACAAAAAATAATGTGCAAAGAAGATTTGTAGTAACAGAAGATTGGGTAACATTTGTTAATCGTTATATGCAACTCCGACCAAAAAAAGGCGCAAGATGAACGCTTTTTTTATCGTTATGAGCGAGGCAGATGTGTAAATCAGGTGGTTGGAAAGCATACAATTTCAAAAATTCCGTGCGACATAGCTAAATTTCTTAAAATTACAAACCCAAATCAGTACACCGGCCACTCGTTTCGAAGAACGTCCTCTACATTACTAGCAAATGCCCCAGGTGTGGACAGTTTAGATATGAAAAGACACGAGGAGTGGAGGTCGTCAGTGGTAGCGGAAGGATATATAGCAGATTCAGTGACTCATAAAATAGAATTTGCTAATAAAATTATGCCCACAAAATCTATATCTATTCAGGAAAGCAAACATTCAGAAGAATTTAATGATGATGTTGCGCAAATCATGCCCACAAAATCGATATCTATTCAGGAAAGCCAAAATTCAGAAATAGAATTTGATGATAATGTTGCGCAAATCGACAAGCAAGTCAAAATTTCTAGTGACGTTGCTTTCAAACAAGATTTCAATCTGCCGTTAAATCTTTCAGGAACATACAACAATTGTAATTTTACATTTAATTTCCAATCTAAATAAATATTTGACATGTAATTTGACATTATATTTGTTCGTTGTCCAGGACACGAAAGTTTTTCATACTTAGCTACCGATAACCTAGCATGTTTTACTTTCGCTTTCGCTTGCCTATTTAAAATGAAAAAAATTATTTTCGTAGCGGGGAGAATGAATATTATTTTATTTTGGATATTATTACCTAAATAATGTGTATATGATCTTTTTGAATTCTGCCAATGTGTTCCGCTATTATATTATCAAATTTAACAATTTATTCAATTAGCATAAAAAAATTAACATCTTTTTCGAAAAGTTTTTCATTACTTATTCTAAAAGCTAGTTTTTGTTCAGCTAAATATTGAATTCCATAAATAAATCTTTCAATAACCGATGTCCATCTTTTTTTTGTAACTGAATTAAATTTTGGTTGACTAAGTCAATACTTCCACATATATCAATCGATTTTTTTAATCCAATCAATTTTTTAACATTTTCGATGTTCTGTCCATTTACGTGTAGGATACCTGGTGCCACTGAGCAGGTGACTTGTTGATCAACAAGGTCTTTTTTGGATTAAGCTTATGACCAAATTCTCGCATCACTGACTCAGTCGAGGAGTTGTAGACACAACAAGTACAATATTACAACTCCTAACACTTTCTGGAAAATTCAACCAATTTTTCAAAAGTTGTGTTATGATAATGAGTGATAACGAAGAATTTTCTCCGACGCTTCCAGAAATTAGAGAAAGAGCCGGATAAATCCAAGAAAACTAATGAAAAATGTTATAAACAATTTATGGATTGGAGAAACACAAAATATATATTATCGTTTCCTGAGAATGTTTCAATAGCTTATGTTGAATAATTACAAACGAAAATGAAATCATCATCCGTATGGACACATTATTAAATTTTATCGAATCAGTTTCACACATAATGTACACATATCAAAATATCCCAAGTGCACGTTCTAATAAAATGTCAGTCCTCCAAATACATTTTACAATAAATAATTTATACATAAACAAAGAAGATTGAAGAATTAATATATTCAAGTTTTAAATTTATTTGTTGAAGCACCTTTCATTCTTCTTGTTTTTATTAATAAATGATCATTTCATTATTAATTAAATAATACTTACTGGGAGTAGAAAAAATAAGCTTTAATGTAATGGCCATTAATACAATCGCATGTTATATATGAAACTCGCCTGCGCTAGTTTAGTATGCAACGATCATGTAATGATTGCCATTAATACACGAGTATGTCGTATATAACATGCGATTGTATTAATGGCCATTACATGAAAGTTGCGTACATTATTTTTTCTATTCCCTTTAATAAGTATTATTTAATTAATAATTACCACTTATTATAAAAAAACATTCTTTAATTTTCATTGTTTATGTATACCTATTGATTATTTATTGTACAATATGTACAATTTATTTGGGGGTCTGATTTAAAAAAAGGGTAGCATATGGGTAGGGATCGAACCCTGCCCATAAAATTACATAACTTTCATAACCTGTCGTTTACAGCATTGGGCTACAGCTTCTCGCGAACTTATTGATTGAAATTGCGATTATAAATTAAAATGTCTTGTCTATTTAAAATTTCTTTATAAAAATTTAAATTCTCTAATTCAATTTAATACTTTCAAAAAAAAGAAATTGATTTTCAGGTTCTTCGTTTTAAAACCTCCTAATTTGATCTGGTAAAAATATTTTTGACTTTATACCAATGAATACTTTGGATTTACATTATATTAAAGCATGCAACTTGGGATATTTTGATATGGCAACATTAAGCTTTATGTTTAAATGATTTGGTAATTGAATAATGTGTCTATAATGATTATTGTTTCATTTTCTTTTGTAATTCATAAAAATAAACTATTTATTAATTTTAGAAATGGGTAATTTTGAAAATGAAAATTGACAGTTGTCAAATTAAATGTCACTTTACTGAAAAGTAACTTGATTATATTGGCTTAAACATCTTTATCGTAATGAAAATCTGTATCATAATGATACGATAAAAGACTGCTGAAATAATAATAAAGAAATTGAAACTTGCACATCATTAGTGACGGCAGCAATTTGATTGTCATTGTGTTTTCTGTATTTTATCTGTATTTGTACTTTGCTAGTTATAGTTATAAAAAATGTTTTTTTAAGCAAATATAGCGTGTATTGTCGTTTATTTCTCCGTACAAAATGCCAAACAAATTTTAAAACTAATTATTCCTAGTAACATAAGAAAAACAAAAATATACAGGGTGTCCCAGGGATGAGAGGCCAAAACTTGGGAATGAGTAGATGTTGTTAAAATAATGTCAGTACTTCATATAATTTTTTTCTACGGACCTCCTTTATTAAGTTATAGGGCTTTAAAGTTAGAAATTAAAAATACATTCTTATTCATAACTCCAAAACTATAGTTTCGAACTTACTGACAATTTGGTGGATTGTCAAGTACATCAATTCATTTATTTTGTCCATACCCGTAAGTGTACTAATGTTGCAGAAAGTGAGGATCGGACTTGGCTCACCGGATAAGAGGTCAAAACTTTTAAAGTGACAAAACAACAAACTTTAAAATACTGTCAGTTTGTAGAGGAAGGGAATAAAAAACTTCGATTTATTCTGCGCTGGTTCGATGTTATGAGAAGGAATCCAACATCATCTTTTTCCGTTCCTACATATCCTTGGGCGATGCGATAGCTAGATGTATTTTGTTCTCGAAGGACCACTCTAAATTGACCGTTAGAGACGGTTTAAAAGTCAAACGGGAGTAATTGGAAACTAATGAAAGCAAGACATAATATAAATATACCTTATATTACGATGTATTAGTCAATCGACTAGGATACAGGAAAAGGTATACAAAAACCAGGTACATCTTCCAATAGGTAATTTAAATGATTCTCTAAAAAGTGTAAAAACAAATATCCATCTAAACGACCATCAATTATAAATGAACTAACTAAATGGTTTCCAATTATCACAGTACAAACATTTGTCATAAACCTTTGTTGATGCCGTGTCTGAATTATGCCGCGTGGATTCTTATCGGCACACAAATGCAAATTATGACAATAGAGTGATTTAATAAAATCTCGATTATGTCTTTGTTTTTCTAAAAACCAGCACGCATATTGAAGGCGTGCTGGATAGTCTCCTGGATCCAAACCCTGTACTTTTTGAAGATGGTGCGGACGTAAAAGATTTTCTTGAAGTTTTCTATGCGCGGTGGTTTCTGAAACATTATGTTGGATCCCAAGGGTTGTTATCTACTTCATCTAGGATATACTACTCTAAAACAATAGTACGGATATTTCTTACGGGACCCATACCACCTGCTTTCCGTATAAATGTACCTAATAATGAAATGTATTATTACCTTTTAAAATGCATAATTGCAATATTTCATAAAATCGTTCATACCTCTTTGTCGTAAATTTCTGTCAAAACGATCAAAAGTTTTTCTGTCTGGTAAACTTCTATTAGGAAAATGTTCAGAATAAAGTCTCCTTGCTTCGCGAGGATTTCCAGATGCCTTTCCATACATTAAATGCATATTCATTGAACGTATATTCTGCCATTTCAAACAATACAGAAATAACTAAAATATTCTTATTTAACTCCGAGTATGGCAAATAAATTGACAGCTTCCTACTTGATAAAACTATATTTTCTAAACTAAAGGATAGTTACCTAATGCATATGACAAATAATTGACGGCAGCCTACTTCATTATAACCCATTTCCTAAATAATGATAGAATCTGAATGTGCTCTGTGGTGTCTTACGAAATTCCTTATTTCTCGGAAACCACTGATATTATTGACTTGGACAAAGGGTACCTTTCTTTCAGAAAAATAGTTGGAAAATAAACTGACAGTATTTTAAAGTTTGTTGCCTTGCCACTCTGTTTTGACCTTTTATTCGGTGAGCCAAGTCCGATCCTGACTTTCTGCAAAATTAGTATACTTACTGGTATGGACAAAATAAATGAATTGACTCTGATGATCAGACAACACGGCAAGGTCGTGATGACATAAATGATCTGTGACGCGCAACGGTATTTGCATTAAAGATTCTATATTATGCCTGTATTCGTTTGGAATCCTGAAGTGGTCGAGGACTGATCTGGAGGACATTCAAAGAACGACAAAGTAAAAATGTACCCATCCAACTTCAATACCTCCTTGCTTAGAAAAGGGAGTGGCAGAACTCTAATGGACATAGTTATCTGCGAGTTTTCAACCAACTGTAACATCAAATTTGTGACAAAGACAAATAAAATGTAAACGCTCAAATTTAGCAAGCAAAGACGTGAATATAGATGTTCTCATGGGTAATCATATGCTAATACAGTTGCTCAAAAAGCACTGAACTGAACATATCGATAATAAAGCATCAAATAAGTGGCCGCCTGATGATCCATTACCTGAGAGAGAAGAGTTCTTGAACTTTATCCATAATCAGGTTGACAATAACAACTAATGAAATGGATTATTAGAAACACTTTGAACAAGTGTAGTATGTGCCACCAGATTATATGACAATCTGTAACAAAATGGTTAGTTTGCAAGTATTTATCCCAAATAGACAAAAAAGCAAAATGAGGAAAATATAGCACTTGAAGCATTCGGCAATAGCTCATAGATCCCAAAACAAATAATGAAAAGCGTATGGATATCAAGATGGGTGCGCAAAACGGTTGAATTAAATAATCACAGAACTATTCAGGAAGCTTACTTATCCAAATATAATACAATACCAGACCAGCAAATAGTACAATGCTACAAGGATTAATCTTTACGTACTCAACGTGTACAATACAATTTCACGGGATGAATATGTGTTTCCTTTATCAAGTATTGTAGTAAACCGAATTACCTTCCAGAAAATATTCGAAGAGCACTATAATTTGAGTTGATACTAGAATATCTTCCCCCTTTTTGTCAACGTCTTATATCTCTTTTGAATCGAGCAGATTTTATACAATGTACTAACCAAATTTACAACAAATGAAATTATGTTGGAGAGGTTGTCATCCTTTAGTAAAGGGCTGAATATATACGTTTTAAAATGGAGAACACGTTCAGTATTGACACACTTTCAGCATGCGAAATGAGCAATTTCACAAAATTTAACTTGAAGCAGCGTCACAAAATAGCAAAGGGATATTAGAAATTATGTTGAAATAAGTTTTACCATATAGTTTTTTTATAAACTTTTCATTTAAAAAATCTTTTGCTACAGTGCGGCGCTCTTTGTTAAGTAAAACGCTAAGAAACCATTTGATTTATTGCTAGTGTTTGATGACTAGCAATTATTTTTTTTGCTGTAATTTAAGGATTCTCAAAAAAGTAACATAATCTCACTCATCAGCTACGGAATAAAACTAAGCCAGTAATTCGTCATACTATGGCCATTACAGCAGTTTTTTTTCCGAACACTGGTTGAAGAAAAAAAATGCCGGAAATGTTAATTTAACCGAGACACCAAGGGTAAATTCGGAGTAGAAGCCGCAGTACGGTAAAAAAATAGAATAAGAACACCGGCTTAAGAAATATTATTACAAAAATAGCAATAATTCAAAAATATTGTATTACTGAGATCAGATAAAAATCTGATGAAAATTATGATGACTATTCCAGATCAGTTTCGTTGCTTACGTCGAATTAAGCTGTGTCCAGTAAATCTTGTCCAATCAATAATTTTTATTTGTACAAACGTTTTTAAATTCTAAGACACACTAATTGCAGTAACCTACTTATTATAATGTAAAGACTTTCTCCATATTAGGAGACTTTGATACATTTTGTATCTGTCTTGGAAAATAAAATCATCTGTCAAAGAAAAATTTAAATATATTTGAATCAAAATGGGACCAAAATAAAGGAATTTTATTTAAATGGTTAATTTCAAATCTGTTGACAACATTGAAAATGATTAGGTGGACAAAGCTCTTCGGTGATGCTCAGTTCGGTCATGTGTCTCATCTACATACATATATAGATACATATAGCGTTTTCTATCTTCCCGTTCTAAGTTTCCATAGTTGTCTCTATGACCACAGTCTTCTACTCTTAAATCTCTCGTTATTCATTGCGTCCACGTTGGTTTTGGTCTTCTTCTTTCAAGCCTTTCGAGGGGATTCAAATTCAACAACTAATAGGAATTTGTTCGTCTGACATCAACTGTATCGTCTATTATTTTTGTGTATGCACTCATAATTTTCCTTGTTTCTTTATTTCTAATTCTTTGCATTTTCTACGGAAACACATTTTCAACGCTAGAGGTCAGTATTGTAGAGTTTTATTTAGTCAGGTTTCGCATTCGTACAAAACTACATTCATCAAAGTGACGTTATAAATATCTTTTTTATAATTCGCGTATAAAAGAGACTTCATTATAACATTGTTTACAATGTCACAATGAAGCTCTTTGAACACTGTTATAGTAATTTTTAGTGTACAGTTGGTTATTGTATTTAGTTATATTTTTATTTGACATTTGACTTAAGCCTTGACACAAATTATATATAAAATGGTCTAGCGTTGTTCTAGCTAGCAAATTATTATATTAAATTTTCTTCAAGGAAAATTAGAATGATTTCTATATCAAATATATTGATGAATAAAGTACGCTAACGTTTATTTATCAATGATTTGTCAATTGTTTATTTTTATATTGTATAGGATCAATATATAGAGGTATACAAAACGTTCGATTTTTGGGATAAATTACTAGATATCTATGTGAAGATGTATTACAGAAATAATTCTGTTCATGATATAATATAAATCTCTTTTTTAAACAAATAATCATTCTCTTTTTGCTTAAATGAAAGTTTGTTTACAATTTACACAATTATTCGGTTATAATATGTCAAAAGTCAGAAGTGCTGAATAAAACCATCTGTGATCAGACCAATTAGGAATCTACAGAATTGCCAACTTAATTCAAATCACTCCTCCTAGTTTAAAAACAGGGATTATATGAAATTCTATTTTATTTAAATAACTAAATAAATGCGAATTATAAAAAATATTGTGTAAAACTTGTGCCACAATGACTTTCTGTAGTACTCACCGCTTCGCGGTTCGTTGTACAAACTTCACTCGTACTACAAAACGATTCATTGTGACACTTGTTTTACAAATAACTATTTTGCGTTGTTTAGATAGAAAAATAATACAATGAATAGCATTTAATCAATGTTACAATATTTATACGAATTAAGTATGTTATTCTGATTTATTAATAGCATCAACAGATTATTATTTTACGTTAGACAATTACCAAGTGTATGGCTCAAATTAGTGTTTTAAACGAAACTCAATGTTTCTAGCTAATTCCACAAAATAATGACAAATGTTGAAAATTCTGAAAAATTGATAATTTATTGTTTCGATAACTGAATATCATCGTCAGAATGACAGAAGTTACATTTCATTTGATGTCTACCTGATTGTGAATGATTTAATATATGTTAATAGAAAAAAGAAGTAGATGTGATATCACAAATATTGAAGCTTAGATATTATTAGCCCTATGGTGATATCCTGGATATCATTTTTCCAATTCCAATTTAAAACACTAATATGAGTAGATTCCACGAAGTAAGTGTCGAGACAGTTAATTTCATTAAAAAATCTTCGAGAGAAGAAGACTATACCAGAAGTTTCTACAAAAACGTTACAAAACATTTGGTTCAACCAAGAATGCCTTAGAAAAAAGGTAATACCAAATTATGTGAATATAAAATGTCATACTAAAACACCGCAAGCACAAAAAGCAATAAAATGTGCTCAACGAGTATGGCTAAAAGAAGAATATAAAAAATGATTTAAAATAAGAGACTCCTTAGACAACTACATAAAAGTTGTACATTCAGAACTCACGTTCAAACTACATACAGTAGAATTTGACTGTTTAGATGACAAAATCAGAGAAAGTGTCAGCACGATGAAGCACAAGAAATTTAAGAAACAAGAACAAAAGCTACATAAACTTGAACACACACAACATAAAATTCAATACTCTAAACATCATGAAACTGTAAGTACCTACATACTAACACACTTTGCAACACGATTTGAAAACCTTTCAGACACTAATTTTACAGATAGTGAAATAGAATTTTTATATAAAGGTTGAAAGTACGGCATACCACCAAAATTTACGAATAATATTAAACAAATTATAGCTAGAGAGTCAAAAATAGCTTTAAAATCTAATTCAAATAATTTTCTTTATGAGAAATTGAAAATTGCCAATTTAATCAAAAATATTGAAACTTCAAAAGTTAAACGTCAAACAAAAAATGACATTACAGTTTTAAATGCAATCAAAAAGAAAGTAGAAGATAATAACCTAACAGTTACAAAATCTGATAAGGGGAACACAACTGTCATATTGACAACTGAAAATTATAATTCAAAAATATATAACTTTATAGAAACTAGCGATGTAAAAGTTGTTAGAGCAGACCCAACAAAAAAGTTTTCAAATAATGTAAGGGATATTGTTGATAATTCAAGTTATCTTTTGAAGTGATTACGAAACGAGGTCCATCATAAATAAGAATCCTAATTGTCCACAATTATATGGAACCGTTAAATTATATAAAATAACGAAACGAATTAGACCTGTAGTTTCTTATGTTAATACTACTAATAATATATTGGCGAAGAAGCTTAACAATATACTTAATAGTTACGGATATGCATCTAAATACTCAATTAGAAATTCAATAGAACTAATCAAAAAACTTAAAGCATTCAACTTACAAGATAACTGTATGCTTATTTCATTTGACGTTACTAATATGTTCCCTAAAATTCCTCCTAAATAATGTCTAATACTTGTAAGAAAATTACTAGAAGATAAAAATATTAATCCAGGAATAATATCAGACAATCAGACATACTTAATTTATTTGATGTATGTATTAATCAGAATTATTTCACTTTTGACAATAATATATATATATATATATATATATATATATATATATATATATATATATATTCAAAATGAAGGTTTACCAATGGGAAGCCCTATATCACCTATTTTGGCAAACATTTTTATGGACAGTTTAGAAAGAAAAATCTTTGAAAGTAATATTTCAAAAAATATTTTATTTTGGTATAGATATGTAGATGACATATTTGCTTGTTTTATAGGTAGTGAACGACAATTAGATATATTTTTGAACCACATTAATAATTTACATCCATAAATTAAATTTACATTAGAAGTAGAAAAAAATAACTCAATCAATTTTCTTGATTTGAAAATTCAAATATTCAATTTACTGAAAACCAACACACACTGATGTGACAATTCTATATAGTTCCAATCACCCCATGTCACATGAACTAGCGGCATATAATTCAATGATACATAGAGAGGGAATAATACAATTAGACAAATGGCAACATCCAACGGTTAGCCATTACATATGATAAATAAGCTAATTAATAAAAAAGAGGAAAAAGTGGCATTACAACTATTATTTCCTAAACAAAATGAAGAAATAAAACCATCACATATGCAGGAAATATTTCTAATAATATTTCAAAGATAATATCTTTAGCAACGAATACAACAATTTCTTTGAAAACAGAAAGTAACGTAAATACAAAATTGTTAAATGTAGAAACAAAAATACCACCATTAAAGAAATCAGGTATATATAAACTCAAATGTCCAGAATGTAATGCTGTCTATTTGGGTCAGAACCTGAGAAATTTTGAAATCCGATACAGTGAACACTTACGATCAAACATATTAAAACAACCAGATAAATCCCATTACGCCAAACATCTACTTGCCACCAATCATTCATTGACACCTAACACAGAACTAGAAGTACTACATATTTGTGATAAGAAACAAGAACTGGATTTCTTTGAAGAGTTGGAAATTACAGACACTTACAATATGAAGTCGTCAATGAACAGATAAATCTAGGGAGTTCTCCACTATTAAACTGTATTCTTAAGTGATAATTGTAAAGATCAGCAGATATAGTTTTCCTGGTTTTCTATATCATTGCACAGTTATACTGATCTTAATTGGAAAAATGATATCCAGGATATCACTATAGGGCTAATAATATCTAATCTTCAATATTTGTAATATCACATCTTCTTCTTTTTTCTATTAACATATATTAAGTCAATCACAAGGTAGGTCACTTCTTTGTCTAGCCAAAAATAACTACTAAACATCAGGTAGACATCAAATGAAATGTAACTTCTGTCATTCTGACGATGATATTCAATTATCGAAACAATTGTCAATTTTTTAGAATTTTCAACATTTTTCATTATATTGTGGAATTAGCTAGAAACATTGAGTTTCATTTAAAACACTAATATGAGTAGATTCCACGAAGTAAGGGTCGAGACAGTCAATTTCATTGTATGACTCAAATTTCATATCGTTGCAATAGATGAAAGAATGGAAGAACAGTTGATTATGTTATTCAAATTCATTTATTTGTTGCAATAAAAATAGTAAAACAGTTAATAAATATAAGAATGGATGAAGCAACGGCAAAGTAATTATATTTATACAATAAGAAGGTAATTTTTATCTCTTTCATGAAAATCATGGTATTTAAAGAAACTTAAAAACATAATTTAGATGTTCAATTGTATTAAGCTAGTAGATATCATAATTATCTTGTAAATTGCATACCTGAATTTAGTTTGGAAATTAGAAGAGCTAACATTGACAATTCAATAAAAATCTAAAGGTAGAAATTTTCGAGAAGAAAGTAAATGGATTTAGGACGTTATCAGATACGTAAAAGGAACTGTTGTATATACTAGGAAAAACTTCGAAATGATAGGGGTGGGGGAAAAGGGTTAAAAATAATATCATAAAACTGATGTGAAACTTGAATTCTTTATGCCTTCTAAATAATCTTGTATATTATTGAAAATGAATTTTTCCGATGTAACTTGAAGAATTGTAGTTGCTCTTGCTTCAACAAAATCAAGAATTTGCATTTCTTAGACGACGTTAATTGTTTTTATTCCTACGATTTCATTCGTTTTAGTTCCTTAATTCATATTTGGAAAGTTCGGGCGTCAATTTTAAGACACCCTATACAGGGTGGACCGGATTTAATTGACGTATACAGAGATCTCGTAAACCGCAATAGGTACAATATCGATTAAATGGAGAAAAAGTTTGGTATATTTATGGAGAATTGGAAGTTTCAGAGAAATTTGAAATATCTCGACTAGTTCCGGAGATATTCGACAAAATCCGAAAATGGTCCTTTTCGTTTTTTAAATGTGCCGTTGTTATTATAAAAGATATCAAAAAAAAGTATTCCCAACTTTTTGTAATAAACGAGGTTTTCTATAAATTACCATACTAAAAATTTCTACACGACGTTTCGTATTTACAGGATCACCATCAACTTCATTTTTTTAAATACGGACCTGGTTTATTTATTGCAATATTTTTTACGTTTTGAATAAATACCTATAATGATATAGCATACTTGACGATTCTACCACGTTTCGTCTTTCAAAAATCAACATATTTTTTAAGTCCGCTCTTCTTTACTAAAGTCAAATTAATAATTTTAAATATTGGGCATTAAATAAGAAATGATTAAATTCAACAATTTATTTTGAAACTTAATGACAGTGAATAAATAATGATGTATTTACAAATGACACTCTAAGTTAAACATAAATTAATTAAACATAAATAAAAAATCAGTTATAAAACTTGTTCAAAATGGCGTCCATTCTGTGCAATACATAGTTCGATTCTCAATGACATATGAGATGTAGCTGCATCAACCATTTCGGGAGTAATTTTTCGAAATGCATCTACTATTCGTTGTCGCAGCTCTAGTATATTAATTGGCATATTTTTGCCTGTAAACTTCATTTTTTATGAAGCCCCATATAAAGTCATCTATGAGGTTAAGACATGGGGATCGACGAGGCCATCTTGTTGGCCCGTTGGTACCAATCCAATTATCTCCAAAATATTCATTTAAATACTGTACAACTCTTCTCGCAGTATGCGCACCACAGCCATCCTGCATAAAGTAATCAAGATTTCGTATTGTTTCTAGGGACAGCTCATCGAATACTTCCTCCAGTAGCTCTAAATATCGGAACTAGTTTAAATTACCGTCCAAAAATATTGGTCCAATTATTTGTTTATTGATTAGACCACACTATACATTTTGCGAAAAACGGACCTGTGGCCTAACTTCCCTTATTAAATGGGGGTTCGCAGTGGTATAGAAATGCTTGTGTCTTGGATTAAATATTCCACTGTTAGTAAATGTACTTTCCTCAGTCCAAAGTATCTTTTTGTTGAAATATGAACGACAAAACGTCGTCCTTCTCTCAAAGTCTCCAGCGTGTAGTTTCTGCACTTTCTGAAATTTATACCCATGGTATTTATGTTTCTTCAAGACTCTTTTCACCGTGGAAGCACCTACTGCACATTCTTTACTTATTCGTCTAGTAGTATTTTCAGGGTTAATGTAAAGTTGAGCAAGAACATTAACATCGTTAACCATATCTCGTACCTGATATTTGGTTCTCCTTTTTCTAACACTGCTACACTCACTCATATTCTTTGATATATGCGAAAATATCCTTGACGATGGCTGATGTCTTTCTGGATATAATTCGAAATGGGTCTGAGCTGCCTGTAATTCATTTCGACGACATTTTATGTACACATCGTACATATCTTTCTTTTCTTCGTCAGTGTAACGAGCCATAATAGTTATCTACTTTTTAAATCATTTGAAACTTAAAAATCAAAGGAAATAACTAGTAACCCCTATTTCAATTGACAGATAAATAAGCGGTTTGAAAAAGTTTTGGTTGTGACATCCACGGCTAACATTATTTTTAAAGAAAATCGTGAAAGTAAATCTGGAAATATTAAAGATAGAAACAAACGTGTAACAAAATAGAGTGTATTCAAGTTTACGTTAGGAAATATTTTATGGAAATTTCGATTACGTAAATTTACAGACTGCTTGATTTGATAAAAAAGAAACAGTACTATTTTCAAAAGTTAGATACTACTACGAAGTTATAAAACGATTTTATTTAGTTCGGCACATAACACCCTAGCTCTTGTTAACCGATTTTCATACATTTCCCGTTAACCAATTTAACAGATTTTTGGACACATGTTTAGTGCATTCATTTTCTTTCAAAATTCTTATTTAATTCCCAATATTTAAAATTATTAATTTGACTTTAGTAAAGAAGAGTGGACATAAAAAAGATTTTTGAAAGACGAAACGTGGTAGATCGTGAAGTATCATTGTATGTATCTATTCAAAACGTAAAAAATATTGCACTAAAAAATCCAGGACCGTATTTAAAAAAATGATGTTGATGGTGATCCTGTAAATATGAAACGTCGTATAGAAATTCTTGGTATGATAATTTATAGAAAACCTCGTTTATTAAAAAAAGTTGAGAATAATTTTTTTGATATATTTTATAATAACAACGGCACATTTAAAAAACGAAAAGGATCATTTTCAGATTTTGTCGAATATCTCCGGAACTAGTCGAGATATTTCCAATTCTCTTGAAACATCTAATTCCCCATAAATACACCAAACTTTTTCTCTATTTAATCGATATTGTATCTATTGCGGTTAGCGAGATCTCTGTATACGTCAATTAAATCCGGTCCACCCTGTACTATACATGGAGAATATTGGAAAGTACCAATTAAATTATATAACGATTAAACATCAATTCTTTCACTTAATTAGGTGAAAGACGTCAAAGAATTTGACAAAACCTTAACATTTGGATAGGAGAGCACAGAGAATGAAATACGTAGGAAAATAATAAGATCAGTTCCTTGCCTGTCGTAATTATTATTATTAGCTTGCACGATTTGACATTTCAGCTACTTCTCTGTTGAAAGAATAAGTGTAAATATGATATATTGAAATCGACATAAATGCCTCAGAAAACATATCACAGTTAAACTTGTATTCAAGCGGAGATTTTAATATTGGCAGGCCAATGTTTTCAGTCTATTGATCCACTCTGTATATCGATCTAGTATTGCTCATGCTATGGTAATAATCTCTGAAAAATACGATTATCACTAGGCTGTAGGGATAAAATCCACAACCACATGTAAGAAAGATTAAATGTCACTTATTAAAATGGTTTATACACATAATCACCTCATGAATAAATTGGTTTATTTCGACACTTTCCCGTTTTTCCAGATGATAACTACTACTGCGATTGTATTGCGAATTGTTATAGTTTTAAAACAAACCCTTGACACACATACACACATATAAAATTCGATTCATCAGTTTTCGTTCCAAAAATCCATCGGTTTTAAAAGCCAATTAGCAATGGAACCGATTTGATACATGCCGAATTTATCGAAAATGGTTTTTACACATTTTGTCATAAATTAAAACCAGAAGCCGTTTGGTTATTGGCAAATCACCATTTAACAGGTGCCATTTTGTAACGTTTCAAATGGAAATCTGTATGTGCCACTAATAGATCGAATTCAAATCCATTTTTCAAACGATTAGTGTTTTAAGCTGAAGTTTTACCGTTTTTGCAAGTAGTTGCTAAATGAAAATTGATTGGAAAAGTTGTTTCCTTTACAACCACTGGAAAATGGAACATAAAATGAAACTGATATATTAAAAAGAGCTTCTTACAGTCAGAAATAAGTTGTACGGTGTACAAACTAAAGTTGAAAGAATGAATATCGTAATTTTTTATAGGAAACTATGCCTTTGAACAAAAGCAAATTGTCTCCTTTTCATTGAAAAGTTAGCCCAATATAATGTGTTAGTTACTTTGAGGAAAGATAAAGGGACTATAGACTATGCAAGGTGATTGTTAAACAGCTCAAGCAAGGAGCTCATCACAACTCTGTAACATATCTCTGGAACACATTAACACTGGTCTCAATATTCCATCGGAAAGGACCGAACATACTTTTGTCATTTGCAGACGACTTGGACATGATAGAAAACAGCAGATTAAAAATTAGAGAAGTTTTCATCAGGTTTGAGAAGGACGCAGAGAATATGGGACTCCAAATCACCGAAAACTATAACTTGTAGACAGTCAGAGAATTTAGCTATCTTGGAACTACAATAAGTGTAGATAATAATGGATCACAAGAAATAAACAATAGGATACAAGTTGGAATCAAATGTCGGTACGTTCTACAAGATTTCAAAAAAGCGAAACACCTGACAAGGCGGACAAAGATTAATCTATATAAAACAGATATGCATGAAATGGACGATAAGAAAATTCCTGAGGAAAATTGTTGGGCTGAAGTTTGCAGAGACGATAGGACACTATAGAATAAAGACCAACAAAGAGTTAGAAGACATATTCGGGAGGTACTAATCTAGTAAAAAAAAAGTTCACAATATTTCAGTGGGCTGGCTACGTCAGAATACTCCCTGTCCACAAAAACACAAGGTTCGTATGGGAAGACCATTTGGACCATATAGCAAAAGATCTCAAAACTATGGGCTGCGAGAATTGGATGTTCCCAATTGCTTTAACCAAGATCAAGATGCTCCAAGGTAAGTTATAAACACAATTATAATTAAAGCATAAAAAATATTTCGTTGGAACGAATCAAAAATCCCAGTTTATTTACCCAGTCAAGAAGCATTTTAAGGGGGAAAGCAGTTTGTGCTAATCATTTTGTGGATGTATGTAAAGAAGAGGGAAATCTAAAAAAATTGCACCTCCTGTTTTAAATTTACCTGGTAAGCATTTTATCGTAACACTATTAGATTTAAACTACTATGTATATTGCTTTTGTAGATTTCATTGCTGGGGATAATTTAGAAGAAAGCTGCTTATCCTTTCCACTTAAACCACAAAATGAGCTTGCAACTCCTCCAAAAATAAAAAGTGTGACATTAATGATAAAATCTGTTAGACATGTATGTAATTCGATTTTTTGTAGAATTATACTCTAAACTAAATTTGAAGTAAGTTGTTGCAGCCTTTCCCCATTCTTTGAAATTATAAATCAATCGAATTTATATTTTCCGCCATATCACACAATTTGAATGTACCACCATTTAAAAGCTAGAAACGACGACAGAACCCTTTTTTTAGTTTTTAGTGACAAATAAAGATGGCAGCACATCTGCCGAGGCATTTTTTGTCAGTGATTTGCCCGTCTTACCTCTATTATTTGTTTGTGGTATATGTTTTATTATTTAAACCAAACAATTGAATAAATAAATAAATAAATGTCATAGATCAATGTTTTCCTCCAATCAAGAGGTTTCAGACTATGCTGATTCCAAATCCGTTTATATCTAAGCTCTAACATTTATCGTTCGTCCGTTGAAATTTAAAACGGACGGACACCAGAATATAAGTCTAAAAGTGAGAAATCTTTTGAACGGAGTTTTGTTCACCAACAAAAAGTGATAGTGTTTTGGAGAGATTACACCTACAAAAATTGTTATTCTCAAGAAGATATACAATAAAATCTGTATTTCTTCTGCACCCTTACTCAGCCTGTATCTCATAAACTAACAAGTCAGAAAAGAGTATTTCTTAACGATCTACCATTCATCTAATTTACTTTTCACAAGACCAGTTATTATTTGTCTGTTAATTATTAAGTCAGTTTAATATGAGCTGTAATATGAGCATTGGACATTTGCTAAAAGGTTACTAAAATAAAGATTTATGTTCAGTATTTTTAGAAATGGTAACAATCATTTGGAAGCCTATGTTGATACCAACTGGATTGTGCAGTTTCCTGGGAAACCTGAAAAAAATTTGCATTTGCCTTATCTAATACAGAGGGGGCATACCTACATGGGTTTGACTGATTGCTGCGAATAAGTTATCTATTTAAAAAAAAATTACTTTAAGAGATTACTAATTAATAATCCTATAACCATATAATAATGAAAATCAATCAGCAATTAAGTTGTCGGTCACTCCAGTGATTCTTGACATAGCTCATTGATGCACATTATAATTTTTGTAGAGAATATAAACTTAGATCAAATAACATATGTCCCTACTGCAAAGACGCCTACAGAATTGCTTACGAAGGGTTATGTCAAAATAAACATTAAATATTTTTAAAATGTTGGGATTTATAAAACTTTGATTTGTTATATTTTTTTGCTAGAGACATTGTTAATTGGTAGTGTAGGAATTCTGAGTAACAACGAAACGTTGTAACATTTTTGATATTTTATTTATTATAAAAGAAGTTTGACGAGGAACCATAAATTTTTTTTAAATTTGAAGATTTTCACTGCCAATTAACCATTAAATATAAGTAACAAAGTCTTGTACAATAAATACATTAGCGCCACTCTATACGACGTCAAAAAAATAAAATGTCAATGGTTCCGGTAGTTGGATTAACAATTTACAAGACAGAATACATAGAATTTTTACAGAACCATTACGCCTGATATTAATATTACAGTCGAGCAGTAATCATTTATTTGCCAAACCGATTATTTTAGAAATTATGTACAATTTCCTTATCATATTTTTGAGAATAAAATTGCAATTATAATGTTACAATTATAATTTAACTACAAACAATAAACAAGAGAAAGTTTAAAAAAAAGTTGTATAAATTATTAAAACCATTATGCTACAAAGATGCGTGATGGCCGAAGGCTATGTATCAATTTTTTTTTTAGATTTCAACAAGTTGCTTTCCCTTTAGCTACGGCATCCAAGGTTATCTAAGTTAATCAAAAATTTGAACCAAGTATAGTATTTCTAATTTACATTTGGAATAACTCCATCCTTATTTATCAATAATTATAAATTAATTGGAAGAAAACATTACAATAAAATGGATGTATATCAGTATATAACTAATTGAAGGTTATATTAAAAGTTGATATGCGTATCAAATAACGCATTAATATATAACAAAATTTTGATATTAAAATCATTTGGGATTTCGATTTAAGGCAATTTAAAAGCGTTTAAAGGTACAAGAGTTTCTCAAAGCTTTATCCAGGATCACATTCTGATATATGGAAAAGAGCCTCATCTATAAAAAATAAGATCGTCGTCATGCATTGCAAGAATCGCTTTATGCGAATTTTCTCGAGCAACAAAATCACGTGGATCAAGGCTCTGATACTAAAGCTAATTTGTACGGATGGTGAATTCGCCTCAGAATGAGCAGAAAATCCAACAATGTTTTCGACAAGATCGCCAAATAGCTTGAGGTTGTTTACCCATGAAATAATCAACGGCCTATTTGAATTGAAACACTGACACAGGGCACAATATTGAAATGGACAGAAATGCGGTGGCGATGATTGAGCTACCATTATTAAAATACGCCCCAAAAGCGAGCGAACGTGGGTTGCACCTTCGTCCACTACTTGATGCAGCATAAAATATCAGTAACACATAAAAATCATGCCAATATAATACAAAAGTCCAAATCTAATGATTTCTATACTTTAATAATCTACAGTGTCTTCCTATCTTTGATGAAGTAACTTAAAGAAAGAAGACTGGCCATTGTTCGAGAAAGAATAGAATGTTTTTCGAAGAGCACAAATCTGAGAACTAAATCTCACAAGCTTGTATGGCGTGGCGTAGGGACATCATTTAAAAGTTACAAAACAAAAAACATTTAATTGAAAAAGCTAAAATGTCATCGCAAAAGGATTCCTGGGAACTAAATTTGGTTTTGGTAATGCAATGAGCGCCACAAAAATTTAACGAGTTAAAATGTGAATGACATTATTCTATGTTTAATTGATTTATTACAATGTAAAAAAGCATTTCACAATGTTAAACACAGTTTGAAGCGCTTCTTTCTCTTATTAATTCGATCTACATCCATTTTCTACTGCTAAGTTTAAGACTTTCAGGCGTTTCATTAGTTAACCTTAACCGCATTACTTCGCATTTTCTTTCTCCTGGAATGACTTTGATTGTTTCAGGCTAGAAATTGGATCTTCTTTAACCTATTTCTTTACTCAGTTCTTCCAATATCGAATCTCACACATATTCCTTCCTTTGATAACAGCAATTTCGTTAGCCTTAACGCAGCTACGTAACTATATAATCAAGGTCCTCACGTCATGTTGAATTCCTTCATCATGTTCCAGTATTGACTGTTAGCAAAGGAAGTGACAAAATGTATCGCTATTATTTACTTTAATGCAGCATAAGTGGGACTGGATATTATCTGGATTTGACAAAATAATTTAATCTCATTTGAAACTAGAAAAATTTTCTCAATATCTTTGATTTTTAGAAATTGAAAACAGTTGTTTATTTCAGGTTAATGTTATAACATTTCACTACAAAAATAAGTAGTGATAAAATTAACGTATAGTAGACAATATACAAACTTGCTTATCAAGTTTGTTTACGAACAAAACTGTCATATATTATATTTGAAATGTGGATTGTTGACTGAATAATAATATTTATTACTCGGAAAAAATGTAGACCAAAACAAGTAGCGAAGCACCACAGTATGGTATAAACGTAGACATCTAAACAAGAACTGGATTTGCTTAATGAATTAAAAATTAGAAGAGACATAAGAGACCCACAATATGAATTCCTCATTGAACAGATAAATCTAGGGAGTTATCCACTATTAAACTGTTTTCTTAAGTTATACTTGTAAAGATCACCAGATAATAGTTTTCATTGATTTCCCCATAGGAATAATATCTAAGCTTTAATATTTACAGTATCATATTTTTTCTTTTTTCTATTCATATAAATTAAGAGAATCACAAGATGGCCTAGCTAAAAATAGTTATTAAACATCAGGTAGGCATCACATCAAATATAACTTCTGTCATTCTGACGATAATATTTTTAAACCATCGAAACAATTATCAAACTCTTTACAATTTTTATTATTTTCTCTTTAATTAGTAGAATTATTTAGAAACGATTAGTTTGATTTATAACGATAGCATGAGAAGATTCCACAAAGTAAGAGTTGGTACAATAAATTTAATGTAAACAGTAATTTCAGTTTGATGTATGACCCCGTTCTCTTCATTAGAGAGGTTTCAGGCCATGTTGATTCCGAATCCGTTTACATCTAAGCCGTAGCACTTACCATTCGCCCGCTGAAGTTTAAAACGGACGGACAGCAGTGACCAGAATATAAGACATCCATGTTTAGAAGTCTAAACGGACAGATACTCACTAATTATCTACAGTTTACAAATTTTTAAATGAGTTCAGATATACGAGGATATATTGAAAAATTCTTAGCCTACTATAGAACCAAACAAAATTTCAATGTCAAAATATTTTATTACTCGACATATGCTCCTCTTAATTGGATACATTTATTACACCGAACCTGCAACGTCTCTATAAACCTTTCAAAAAAAATGTTTCTTCTTGCTCTGCAAACCAGACCTCCGCAGCTTTTATTACCTCCTCGTTGGAAGAAAATTTACGACCTTTTAAACTTTTTTCAGCTGAGGAAAGAGATGATAGTCGGACGGAGCCAAATCTGGCGAATAATTCAAACTCTAAATCACGAATTTTTTGCATGGCAACATGAGATTTGTGTGCAGGGGCGTTGTCCTGCAAACACAAAACACCTTTGGATAGCTTTCCGCGTCTTTTCTCTTTAATTTTTTCCCGTAGAGTGGTCAGTAATGTCGAATAGTAATCTCCAGTTATTGTTCCACCCTTATCCAAAAAATCAATCATGGTTACTCCATGGCAATCCCAAAAAACTTAAGCAAGAACTTTTCCAGCAGATTTTTGGACACGAAACTTCTTAGATCTTGGAGAACCAGAGTGTCGCCATTCCATCGATTATTGCTTTGTTTCTGGATCGTAGAAATGTACCCAAGTCTCATCCATAGTAACAATTCGGTTTAGGAAGTCTGCATCGTTTTCAAATCGAGCACAGATCGAACGCGATGCCCTTACACACTTTTGGTCGACATTCAAACATTTGGGGATCCATTTTGCTCTAAAAAATTAGAGAAAATATGCGGAAAGCTATCCAAAGGTGTTTTGTTTTTGCAGGACATCCAGTATTGTCTATGAAATCAGTATGGTTGAAAAACCCATTATATGTAAGATTTGGGACTATTTAATTTCCGATGACATTTACATGTCACAATTGACGAAAATATTAACACTTAACACTATATATATATATATATATATATATATATATATAAATTCATTTAGTTTCTTCAACCATTTGTATATAATATTGGAAATGTTTATATTCTTGGGTTCATATATATATATATATATATATATATATATATATATAAAGTGTTATAACGAAATTTGTAAGCACGATAGAGGTCGTATTTTTTGTTCTGACGGATCAAAACCAAACTCGCTACATAAATCGGTTGGGCCAAAATCTTGGACGAGTTCGTTAATGAGCTAAATCGATGCAGTAGAAACAAAATGGCGGCTCGTCAAAGTTGAAAAAAAAATCGTATTTCCTTTGTTTTTCATTTGACGCAAAAAAGTTATTGAGATTTTTCATAATTAACACGTTCTACAACTTTTATATTCAACATTTTTCTCTAAAACGTACATTAAAATATTTATTTAAGAAAATTAAAGAATTTACCAGAATTTTTTTATTTTTGATTTGATGCCAAAATGTTATTTTATATTGGATTTGATGCAAAAATGTACTGAAATAAGTCTGTCCAATTGGTCCTGTGCCATTGGGATTTTTCATCTTTAAATTCCCATGTTACCCTACTTAGCAAAAGTCGCAAGTCCACTTTTTATGTAAATTAAGTTTCTGGTGAAATCTGATAAAAGTTGTGCAAATCTACCATTTTAAAATCACAGAAAACTCTTTTATCTAACATTTTTTCATTTTCGCGCTGAAAAGAAGATGTAAACAGGGAAAGAAAAAGTCGTGTCCATCAGGTGATATCATGCGTTGACGTCAGGTGCTTCGCAAAAAACTAATTTTATTGCAAAAGTGTTTTATGGTTGGAAATTGTTTTAAATATATCTGTTAGGTAAACATATTTGAGTAAGTATAAAATATTATCTTAGTTCCATTATTAAATTTTCCTAGGACATTTTATACTTTTGTTGGGATATAAGACATTTTCCAATCAATGTTTTGGACTTACCATATTTGTTCATTATAATTATTTCTTTCTCCTGTAAAAATAGCTCGAATGGACTTATGCCTTTTGAAAAATAGGGTAATGATGTGTAACTGTTTGTTTACATGCCCCCATTTGCAAATTGAGTTAATTAAAGAAGCTCATCACTGACCTACTATTTTGCTTCCTTCTACTATATTCTCGGCTCCTTTAATTCATTATTTTTTCGTAAATATTGATATATCTACTTCTACTTCTCGTTTTTCCTACTATGAAATTCTCTTCACTCTTCTGTATAACTGATTATAGTTTCACGGTGAATTCGCGTTTTGTATTATATTATTAAATAAATAAAAAGCAGTAATTTGTGCACAGTTGAAAATGGCATAATCACGTTCTTTCTTTTTATAAGCAATTAATAATAATAATGGAAATTATTGTAGCTTATTTGTACTTTCGCGTTTATGTAACAATTTATTTTTCAAATAATATGTTAATTTAGTTCAATTAAACACTATAATTATTACTAATCAACTATAATTGAAAGTAAGATATTTAAATTTATTTTAATACCAGTAATAAATTAAATACGTGAGCGTTAGTTAACATAAAATGACAGGAAAAATTTCACTAATTCGCAGTTTAATAAACCAGTGATTAATAAGAAAAGTCATCTTTTAACAAGATAATGAACAAGTAGAAATTCCCATTTCTATGCCCTACATGTTTTCTGGCACCTAGAAGTGTCCTTCCAAACTCTATTTTTAAAATATGATTTTACCGGGGCACTACGATATATCGTTAATAAGCGCCTTAGGTGTATACTGAGTAATACCGATAACTTTACCAATAGATATTGGCAGGGCCGGATTTACGAATTTGCCGTCGATGGACCCAAAGCATTTCGCTACGGGTAGTACAGCTTATTTTTGAATATCAACGTCGCTAATAAAAATTATTCAAATCGTCAGTCGACTATGTAGTCGGCTACTTTGAAACAAATGTTGGAATATCGGTCGTAATCAGTTTATAAAATAAACGGTTTTAAAGATTAAAACTAACTTTTCCGCATCTGTGGCCCTGAACAATATTCTATCATAAAATTGTTACTTGTATACACTTCGGGGGATGTATCGTGCTAACAAACCGAAATTTCTCCAAAAATAACCAAAAATTTAGTATATCTAGTTTTATAGGACCCGCTGTACTCGCTCTAGTCAACTGAAAATCAATAGGGTACATCTGTGAGACACCTTGAACAATACTTATACATAAAGTTGATCAATCGTATACTCTCTGGAGGCTGTATCGTGCTAATAAACTGAAAATTCTCCAAAAATGACAAAAATTTGGTACTTCAAGTACCACAGCACCCGTTGTACTGGCTTTAGTGAGCTCAATATCAATAGGGTTCATCTTTAAGACGCTCTGAATAATATCCAATCATAAAATTCATCACTTGTATATACTCCGGAGGCTGTATCGTGCTAACAAACTGAAACTTCTCCAAAAATGACAAAAATATCGTACTTAAAGTACTGTAGCACCGGTTGTATTGGCTCTGGTGAGCTGAAAATCAATAGGGTTCATTAGTGAGATGCCCTGAATAATATGCAATCATAAAATTGGTGACTTGTTGAACTCCGGAGGCTGTATCGTGCTAACAAACTGAAATTTCTCGAAAAACGACAAAATGTCGTACTTCAAGTACCATAGCACCCGTTGTACTGGCTCTGGTGAGCTGAAAATCAATAGGGTTCATCTGTGAAATGTCCTTAACAATATTCCATCATAAAATTGGTGACTTATTGCACTCCGGAGGCTGTATCGTGCTAACAAGACTTGCAAGGAAAAGTGGCCGACGACAACGACATACACACAGGATTTTTTTTCTAAAAACCGTTTTTTTCGTGTTTTTGTTGATGGATAACGTAAAAATAACTCAAAAAAAATTTTCAAATTTCCAACTTTTTTGTGGGTAAACCAATACTTTTCTCGCATATTAGATAGGTTGGCGGAAAAGTAAAAGATAAGATATTTAAAAAAAAAACATTAGTGCGCGCCGTTTTATAATAATTTCGCAGTATTCTTCAGGATATTTTTATTGAATGCAGTTCAATATTTTATACAGTATGTCTGAAAAAGTTGGCAACATATGGGAAACTTTTTTATTGTAAGTTTTACGAAAAAAAGTTATTCTTTACGAAAATCTCTGCTTTCGAAAATAATAATATTCAGGAATTTCCATTTAACATTAGATGTACAGGGTGTCCGCAACTTGCAAAAGATTAATAATAATATTTTGACCACTTCAATTTCAACTTATATTTTGCAGAGTTTAGTTGTGAAGCGCGTCAACTTTTACTTATTTAACAAGTCAACACAATGTTTATTTGTTGATTTGAAATATTTTAGCAATGAACTTACAAATAAGTAATACCCAACAAAATAATATATTTTCTACTGTAATACACAAAAATAAACGAACTAATTTAAAATCTAGGTGGCCCTGACAATGACATTTCTCTTACCGAAAGTCAGCCTAGTAAAAGCTCGAGAAATAAATAATACATCCCATCTAGTTAGTGTGCATTGAAATTAATATGTAATTGTAACTAATGTAAACAAAATTGAATATTTTAGTGTGTATTAATTGTACTTCAAGAAATAGCAAATATGCCGTTGAAACTGACTCTTGACGAAAAATTTAATTTGTACTAATTGTCGGAGATAATTACAAAACCTATAGGGAAGCTGCAGTAATATTCAATTACAGACATCCCGATAAAAATGTACATTTTGTAACAATTAGTAAAATAATGAAAACATTCAAGAGATATGGAAATGTCGATAATAAATTCAGAAAAAAACATCAGTCATGGATCGCGACTGAAGATATCCAAAACAAATAATGCTCTCAGCAGTAGGGAATCCTAAAGATTCGATAAGGAAAAGGTCGGCCACATTTGGTGTAAGTAAAGATGTAGTTGCGGAGATATAAAGATCTAACAAATTTAAACCCTACAAACCCCAGTTCATTCAAACCCTAAATCCCGAAGATTTTAATAAAAGGTTGGGATTTTTTGCTTGGTTCCAAGGGGAGTTAGAAGATAATCATTATATGGAATGGTGCAACTTTTTTCGGACGAAGCAACGTTTACTTCTAATGGGACAGTTAGCTCACAACAATGCCACTGGTGGAAATACACTAATCCGCATTTTACTGTCGAATGTTACGACCAATATTCTTCTAAAACAAATGTACGGTATGGAATATTTAAGGATAGAATAGTTGGACCCCTTTTTCAGGAATATTATTAATTCTAAATGTTACTTAGAATTTTTGTATGATAAAATTTCGGATTTTATTGATAACCTACCAATAATAGAAAGACAACATATATGGTACGAACATGATGGGTCACCAGAAATGTTCGATATTATCTACTGCAATCTTTTAGTGGACGAGTATTAGAAGATTTGCGAAATTTGTTTGGCGTGCAAGATCTACAGATCTGAACCCACTAGACTTCTTTTTGTGGGGATACCTAAAGCAAAAAGTGTAACTTAATAGACCATTCGACAATATTGATCATTTGGAAAGAACAATTCAGGAAGCATGTGATGATATTACTCCGACTGTTGTTAAAAATGTAATAAACAAGTTGAGAGGCATATTTAGTGATAAAAATGTTAAAACGGATTTTTATTGTTCATGCATAAAGTTTGATGTTACGTTTTCGAAATAAATAATTCTAATTACCTATTTGTCTATTTGAGATATAATTCTTAACAAATAAAGTCAAAGTTTATCAATTTTGTAATGAAATAATGAGTGAAGTAATCAGTAATTGCACTTAAACGTACTTTTTAATTCCTATCGACACCTTAACATTACATTTAATATTTTGAGAAAAATTTGTAAATATAACATAATTTTTAAAGTAGTATCTAATTGCATATTTAAACATAGTTTTCTATATCGAACAACTTTTCATAATTAAAGTTTTCGATATTGTAAAATATAAAGGTACTTTACTCTTGTATCAAATTCATATTTTTTGACAAACCTCGTATAAGATTTAAAAAATTGACATCTGACATTTGCGTTTTACTTTATGGGCCATGCAGAACTTTTTATAAAGAATAACTTTTTTTCGTAACATTACAGAGAAAAAAGTTTCCTATATGTTACCAACTTTTTATTTGTTTTGTGATATTTGCGAAATGGCTTTCTGGAGACCTTTGGAGGTAAATGCTGAATCAACGAATTGCTTATTAATGACGATTCTCAATAATAATCAAATTCCTGTTAATAATGTAAGTTATGATAATATCCAAATTAATGATGAAATACATCTTAATAATGCAATTCTAATAACAATGGAAATGAGATACAATTTTGGGAATTCAAAAATTGAGATTTGCATATTCAAGTTCAACAAGTAATTTAAAATAAGTATTTATTCTCAAAAGCTGAAAATGTCAATTCAAAATGAAATAATTAAGAAAATGGTAAAGCTTACGACAATTACTTATTCCACAATTTATTTGGTAATTGAAGGATGCGTTGTGATTGAACACGATAAAAATACGAAAACATATCGTCAGCCGTCAGATAGATGATGCATCTAAACATGTGATTCGACGAACGGTTTACAATACGTACAAAGAAATTCGAGTCCCAACATAAATTATTAGAAACACTTCGACAATTTTTAATAAAATGTGGATTTAAGTGTAAAAACTTAGATAGTCGAATGTGTATTATGGAATCGCCCTATTGTGGTACTTCGTAAAAATTATTTAACACATATTTCAAGTTATAGAGAATAGAATAGAACTATAGTTTATTTAGATGAAATGTGGTTCCACACAAACGATGTCGTTCAACGTGGTTGGTCAGACAATTGACAAAATTGTGTCTCATACGCGCCGTGCTCGAGGAGAGAACGAGTAATAATTTTACACGCTGGGAATGAAAACGGCTTTGTATCAAATGCCTTACTTCTTTCAGCAAAAGATGTCGACAAAGCCTTTCTTGGTTATCATGAAGATATGAACGCAGGTGTTTTTGAGAAATGGTCTGAACAGCTTTTGCCAAATATGAACTCAAGAAATCGGATATTATTTAGTATTTAAGAGACAATAACATGTATGTTCCCGCTTAGTTTAGTCTTCAGTTAAAAATAAACTAGAGGCCCTAATTTCGAACCGACCCAAACAAATGTTTTGTAAAGTATCTTCTTCTTCCACTGTTTATCCATTAATGGCTGTTTGCGATTACATGTACCCACTGTTCTTTATTTCTAATGGTGCTGAATAGGTCTCCTACTATTCTCAGCCCTGTCCATTGTCTCACGTTTCGCAGCCATGACATCTTCTTCCTGCCGACTCCTCTCCTCCCCTCAATCTTTCTCTTGATTACTAATTGTAGGAATTGGTATCTTTCATTCCGTATTATGTGGCCTAGATATGCTGTTTTTCTGCGCTTGATGGTTTCCAGCAATTCGCGTTCTCTTTTAATCGTTCTTAGGACCCCCTCATTCGTTTTTCTGGCCGTCCATGGGGCTTTCAGTATTCGCCTGTAGGTCCACATTTCGAAGGCTTCAAGTCTGTTCATGGTGTTTACTTTTAGCGTCCAGTCCTCCATACCGTACAGTAACACTGACCACACGTAACATTTTACAAATCTGATTCTTAGGTCGAGGTCACAATCGGTGTTGGTAAGACCTTTCCTGAATTTCATAAATGCGCCTCGGGCAATTTCGCTTCGGCGTTTGATTTCCGTTTCGGACGTCCAGCTTTCACATAGCCACGTGCCTAAATATTTATATTTATATACTCTTTCAATGGGGCATTTGTTGTGTGTTAGGCTTGCATTTTCATGTTCTTCCGGCTTGCGAGAAACTATCATGAAATTTATTTTCTTGGTGTTGATATTGAGGCCCAAGCTTTTGCTACTATCGCCCACGGCATCAAGAAGGTCCTGCAAGTCTTTCATATTGTCAGCAATTAGGACTGTGTCGTCTGCGTATCGTATGTTTTTGATCCACATTCCGTTCACCCTAATACCCAGGCTGCGTTCCTCGAATGCCTCCTGGAAGATGTTTTCAGAGTATAGATTGAAGAGGAGTGGAGAGAGAACGCATCCCTCTCTGACCCCTCTAAGGATCTTTGTCCGTTCTGTGTGTTCATTGCCAACCTTGACTTCGGCTGTTTGGTTCCAATAAAGGCTTTCTATGCAGCGGATATCCTTCTGAACCATATCTATCCTCCTCAGATTTTGGATGAGTTTGTGGTGTTGAACCTTGTCGAACGCTTTCTCGTAGTCGATGAAGCATATCATCACACCTTTCCTCTGATCATAGCAGTTCTGGACTAATACTTGAGTTGCAACTATAGCCTCTCTCGTGCCTAGTCCCCTTCTAAATCCAAACTGTGTGGATCCGACATCTCTTTCGCACTTTATTATAGAAATTCTGTAATGAATAATCTTGAGGAATATCTTGTATACTATACTTTGTAAAGTATACATGATGTTTTTAAAAATTCCTCTTTTAATGACATCTCAAGTCAAGTGACGTTGAACGCCCATCAGACTTTATGAAGTCATTTGTTCACAAAAGTCCTCGTTGTTTGGTTGATGTCTTTATCGATTTAGAAATAATTTGATCGAAATTAGCTTGTATCATCTTTGAAAACTAATAAAACATAATTGAGAGTGGTAATAAATTCGAATTTGCCGAGAATTGACTGTTCGCGAAAAACATTTTCCTTTTATTTTCCGAACGTGGGACGTCAATAAATAGCTTACCAGGTGTTTTTATTATAGTACTCGCATACTGAGGAACAGCACAACATTTATAAAACTTTGAATTGATCTTTTATAACAAGTAATAGGTATTACGAAAAAAATCCATTGATATAAAACTGGTGTTTGTGAACAAATGACGTCACAGTGGCGACGTGACAAGTATTGGCGTTTTCGCGAAAAATTTGAAACATTATTTAAAATACGTGATTTTTAAGGCTTTAGTCATATTAATAAATATTTGCGACACTAATGCACGATTTAAAGCACTTTCCCAAAAATAGTCAACATTCCAAATGATTGTTAACTCATTAAAATTAAAAAAGAAAAAAATATGTTTTTTGTTGTCTGTCCCTTTCCCTCAGCCTGTCCCTTTTCCTTCACTCACATCTGGCAAATAACACTTACACCTCCTCGTTGGTCTTTGCTGAACAATGGAATTTTATCAAATTATTTTCAAACTAATATACTTAACCAAAATAACAATTGACTAAGCGAGTAAATAAATAAGTTTTGATTTTTTTTAAATTGAGACGCTTCACGGAAGTTGAAGCCACCTGATGTTGGAACATTTACAATCGCAGAAACCCAATTCTGTCATGTTTATCTACGTCGCATAGTAACGACCACTCGCGTAGAACCATTATATGCCGATAGCCCCTTTATAATTCAACATTTGAGGGTTATGTTTCTGGTTGTTTATTTTTTGTTGAATATTTTTGATTTTGATTATTTTAAGACGTTTAACTAGTTTATAAGTGATGGTTGTGTGTTTTATTTAATCTAAAACTATATTTTCTAAAAAACTTGTTGGTGTAAAAGCAAAAATTATCATAGTCAAAGCACAAAAATTTGGAGAACTCCTAAGGATTCAAGATATCATTTACAGAAAAGGGCTCCTACTTTGAAATGTGAGTTTGATAAAATTAAATGATAAAGATACTAAAATTAATTACAAGAAATTTCTGTCAGTTGATTTCCAGCACGAGTTTTTAAGCTAGAATTAATTACTTTTAATAATGTTAAGAGAAAAATAGTTTTATATTGAAGTATTCATTTTTCTAGGTACTCTTCAGAAAGTGCACATTGTTTTACATGAGTTTACTGTAAGTACAACTTCTTTGTAGCGGCTGCCAAAATGTAAAAGTTTTAGGTAGTTTTTATTAGTTATTGAAGATGCAAGTGTTAAAGTGAATATTTCATTCATGTGTAAAAAATCCCATAAGAGGAGTGCAATTATCGATTGATTACAGCGGTAACTGTACTGTAGAAACCGAAAGAGCACTGCGATAATTGCATTGTTTACGTATCCACGGTAATCCCATTGTGAATCCATGATAATTAAAAATAAAATCAGTTTAACAAGTAAAGTCAAAAAATATTTTTAAAAATGTCTCGTTTCGGATGTGATTCATTGGGAATTATAGAAAATAAAGTAATGGAAAGCGAACCAAATAACACTAAACACAACAGACAATACGTGTGGCGACAGTTTATGAGCTTTTGTGCTGAAAAAAAATATACATTGGATGAAACAACACAAATCAACGTTTTGGCAGAAATATTAATGGACTGGGCATTCAATATTAGTGTTGCCGCGAGACGAGACGAGAGAAGGCCTTATCTCGTCTCATCTCGCCAGACGACAGAAAATGTGTATCTCGTCTCGTCGAGAGAGGGCGAGACGAGACGAGAGATGACCTTATCTCGTCTCGTCTCGCTTCTCTCGTGATTTAAACCAAATATAGTAAAAACCAAGCTAAATTTTAACGCGTTGATGTTAGGTTCTACTATATTTGACATAAATTGTGTGCAATATATGTCGAATACAACAGAACCTAACCTAAATGAGATACAACTTTGCTTGGTATTTATTACAGGGTAGCCCATTAGTGCGACAAAGGTCAATATCTCCTGCACCAATAAAGATGGCAGGAAAACGTTTGACGAAGCTTATAAGGGTTAAGAGGTGCCTGTTATGAAATTATTTTTGTCTATACAGGGTGCTCCAAAAAACCCGCACGAATCAACATTCCTCTTTATTTCAGGTCCCTGTAAAAGACGAAGATATCGTCGAGTGGGAGTCTTTGAAGTACCTACCATTTAGCTTTTTTGACGATGAACATACTCAAACTTTCTTCAAAAAACTAACCCCCAGTACTCCCAAAACGAACAGCCCTTAGAGAAAAGGTAATGAAAACATATACATTGGTTTAGAAACAGATATTAGAAGTTTCAAAAGAGAATAAATTGCAAATATCTTTCACAATCGATGAACTTTTATAAACTATAAGTCCTATTATGGAATAACAGCACATTTTATTGATGAATTTTGGAATCTGAATTCAGTAGTAATAGAATTTTTGCCATCTAATGGTAATCATACTGGAAAAGATATTCCAGATATATTTTACAAATATTCACAGGATTATGGAATTGTTGATAAATTGCACGGAATCACGGTGGATAATGCAGCAGCAAATACAACTTTTTTAAAGGAACTGGACAATTTAATTAAAAACTATTTTCCAGATCACTTATTCAACACAGAAGATTGTCATTATAGATGATTTACGCATATTTTGAACTTGGGTGTGCAAGATACATTAAAACTATTAAAATTGGAAAATGAATCCATTGAAAAGGGCGCGATGATGATTTGGCCGAAATTAACCAAGAGACAGAATTACCGCCTTTGACGATGTTTGTTTAAAAAAATTTAAAAATCTGAACAAATGCAGAATCTGTTGAAAACGTTATGTGATGCTGCCAACATAAAATATGTGTCAGTAAATATAGATGTGTCTACAAGATGGAATTCTTGCGATATGTTAAATGTAGCGATTCGTTTAAAAAAAGCCCTAAACAGTTTAGTTCAAAGTAACGAAGATTTCAGTCACTTATTTTTAACAGAAGTGCAATGGAAATTAATTGGCATTATGTCAATTTTTAAAAAGCATTTCAAGCATGGAGAGACAAAATGCTGAAGCATTATTATAAAACGAATTGGGTTTATTGTGCGGCGTTAGTATTAGATCCAAGGCACAAAATAGAGACATTTAATTTGACCCCGTGGGGAAGACAAATTAAAGAAGGATCTTTGAAGAAATTTGACGAAATATTCTATTCATTTTACGTAAAACCAACTGCTACTATCGCCACGGCGACGGAAACAGAAACAGAGAAAGATTCATCATCAACATATTGCTAGACAAATTGGAATCTATTAATTTCTTCCAATTATATAGAAGCCACTTATGTGGAAAACACCTTAATAGAAGCATTTCAAGCATGGAGAGACAAAATGCTGAAGCATTATTATAAAACGAATTGGGTTTATTGTGCGGCGTTAGTATTAGATCCGAGGCACAAAATAGAGACATTTAATTTGACCCCGTGGGGAAGGCAAATTAAAGAAGGATCATTGAAGAACTTTGACGAAATCTTCTATTCATTTTACGTAAAACCAACTGCTACTATCGCCACGGCGACGGAAACAGAAACAGAGAAAGATTCATCATCAACAAGTAGTGATGAATTTATGGCTGGCTTATATAAAAAACCGAACAATAACATCAACAATAGAGAGGTAGCAAGAGCCGAATATCAAAAATATATAGACGGAGAAAGAGGCTGGTCGAAATACCAATATTTTAATATGGTGGGGTGACCATGAGGAAATATTTCCAAATCTTGCTGGAATGGCTAGGGATATATTAGCCATACCTGCTACCAGTATTCTTGCCGAAAAAATGTTTTTAAAAGCAGGGCTCGTAATAAGAAAACCTAGGAACCGTCTTAACGTAGAATCAGTGAGAACATTGATATGTTTAAACTCTTGGTATTCGTGTAGCCTTAAGAATAATATATTTGTTAAAAAATTATTATTCTAAATTTCCAAAGTTTTCAGTGTTCCTAATATATGTATAAGTATTAACTAAATATAGGTGATAAATGTTTTTTTTAGCCTAAGTTACTTTTTATACATCATTATATCAACCTTTTTTGTATCTATAAGGTACCTTATCTGTAATGTATTTTTTAGTTCATTAGTAAATTTTATGTTAACTGTTGCAATATTTTTTCTGACTCTTCAGAATGAAAACTAATTATTAAAATTGGCGTTTTATTATTTTTGATAAGATTGCATTTTTCACCGTACCCTTATTTCACATTTCTACAGTGTGGTCATTTGAGTGTGCAACTACAATTATGTATGTTTCAACACATAGATAGTCAGGAAATTTTTTGATATATTTTTAGTACCTATGCTTCAAATATTATATTTTTCCTGTTTTCTACCTCAATTTTATTCTATCTCAAGCAAAAATTGAGGTAATATTTAAACTGACAATGTATAATTTGTGTCGAAACGTACATCATTGTGTTTGAGTTATTGTGAACTCAAAAATTAATATGAAAAAATCTTGGACAGTATTTAAAAATATGAAGTTGGCCATGATATATCAGAGACTTATAACAAGTGATATGAAATAAGGTAACGGTAGTTTACAAAAATTAAAAGAATACAAATATTTTATTCCAAGAACGTTGTCCTAAAATGAAAACCTTTGCAGTTGAAAGGATTTAATTTTAGAGGTTTTTAACCAATCACCGTATCTCAGGAACTGAAAACAATTTTACAACGCGGTTAGTGAATACACAAACATTTTTATTCTGTCAATAATAATATGTTTGCACTCGAATAAGTCGAAAACCGCTGGTCCAAATATAGACATTATATATATTTTTGCAAAGACGAAGTTAAGAAGATTTCAAAAATCTCAAAAAATATTACGTTTTTTGCTCGAGAGTGATCGAGAGAGACGAGAATTTCTCGACGGGAGAGGGTACTTCTCTCGTCTCGTCTCGTTAGACGAGAGAAAATTTGTCTCTCGTCTCGTCGAGAGGGCGAGACGAGACGAGAATCTCTCATCTCGGCGGCAACACTATTCAATATGCGTAAGCAAAATGGTGAACAGTACAAAGAATTCACTGTTAAAACAATTTGGAACGTCACCGCAAAAGTACTAATGAATACGTTTTTCGCCGAATATAAAATTATTTTTAACCCTTTTACTGATATTGAATTCAAAACAGCCAGAGATGCCAAGAGAAAACAATTACAAACTGATCCAGCGAAAAGAAAAGAAAGTGCAGTTTTTCTAAAGTACGATGAATTTCACAATATGGATCGTGGTTGTGATGAAGACACCCCAGATGGGTTACAAAGGAAGGTATTTTTTGTTTTTGATTTTGAGTTAGCTTGGCGTGGTGAAGCAGGCTACAAGTGCTTAATTTCATACTTTAAAGAAGAAAAAGTAACATAGGTGAAAAAAACAGGAAGAATTATTTACGACCCTGTATTTACTACGACAACGCAAGGAGGGGAAAAACCATGCGCTTCACCGAAATGGCTAATATTGAATAAAATCAATCCTGATTTGTGTCCCATTCGATTATACAAAAAATTCTTAGAAAAACGGGATGGAATAAAAACAAATCGACTTTTTCTTACCATAAATTCCGCTTGGAAGTTGAACAGAAAATAGTTTAAAGATGTTCCCGCTGGACGAAATACAGTAAGCAAATGGACTAACATACAAGCCAAAATATCAGATTTGAATACAGAGAATATTAAACTAACTAACCATTCCTTACGAGCTACGGCTGTCTCCAATCTCGCTAAAAAGGGTGTTGGCGAGCAGCAACTTATAAAAATAACTGGCCATTCCAATTCCAAATCAATAACGCCATATCTTCAAATGGATGAAAATCACCACAGCACTTTCAAACAGCCGTTAATGTAACGGTATCTGCATTGTCTAATCACAACACAAAGAGTTATTACAATTGTGTATTTCATTGCAATTCCTGCAACTTTTAGTATAGGTTTACTTTAAAAAAAATCGTTTTATTATATATTTTCGTTATTTCTATTAAAAATAGTTATGAAAAAGTCGTATTTTTGGGTCTTTTTATTTTGTTTGTACCTAACAGCATATTTTAAAATGGATATTTTGTACTAAAAAAAAAGAAATAGGAATTTAATATTTAAACCAATATTTGTATTCTGGAAATATTCCCCCGAATTACACCGTGCATTCGTTAAAAGACCCCTCCACCTTCGGTGTCGGGCTCTTTCTCCAAAATATGAAAATGAACTCATGCAGTTTTTAGACAACACACTGTCATGCAAAATTATCGGTATTTTTGATGCACTTGTACAATTACTTCCGAAAATTATTTTGTGAATGGGAAAAAATGTTGAACCAGTGGAACAAATTCATGATCAGAACAAAAATTAAGATAAAACTACAATAAACATTGAATGAAATGAAAATATTATTATGTAACATGCATAAGTATTTAATTAAACATCATGCCTTTATTGTAGATGGCAGCGAACTCAAGAAAATGAAAAGGTGATTATGGAATCGCATGATATTCGCCTTAAAAGAATTAATTTCTTAAAAAAGATTACTAAATACCGAACCGAAGGCTGGAATGTTGTGTATACTGATGAAACATATATCCACAGCTCGCTCGTGCAATCCACGACGTTGTATCAGAAATAGGTTTGAAATTAGTCAGGAAGAAATTATCTGAAGTATATGTTCAAGAATAGTGATCTATTTGCGAACTTGTAAAGAAATGCGAATCTGAATGAATTAAAAAAGAACACATTTTTTAAAATGCTGTAGATTATCCAAGTTTGTAAATACAGGATCGTCTGATAAATCTACTAGTGTTATCGAATTTCTTACTGGCTCTACAAGAAGACAATAATTCTCACGAAGTTAATATCAATCAATATGTTTGATATTTTAGGAATATGCAAGAGTTTACATCTGGGAGAGGATTACAGAACAGAGAAGTTGATTGTTGTTGCAGATACAGAGAAAACTTGCAAACGGGAGAGAATCCAGTTTGTATGACTGTTTCAAATGGTACATTCCTTTTATTATATTTGTTTAGTTTTTAGGATTCTTTTCTTCGTATAAGAAACCCAATATAAAGGTCTGCGGAAGCATCCATATTCGTGGAATGTGTCCATCAAGAATTGAACTTTACATTGAAAGTGATTGTATCTACTTATCAGATAACAATAATTTTAATATTATATTTTAACTTACATGTTATTATAATTCAAAGAAAATATAATGGTACAAATCAGGAAAAACATGTGGGACAGAATGATGAAATACATACCAAAATATTGAAGGAAGAACTCAAAATAGTATAGTTAATTAACAGCAGGTGTTACAACATGGAGGATATTGCAGGAGAGCGAGTTTGTTTCAGATCCTGCTAGCACTATATCAGAAGATGATTTTTATATGGGTGTAACTTAACTGAATTATCAAAAAGAAGTAACCCATTTTATTGAAGAAAGGTCGAGCTTAACTTTGAAAAAATGAGAAAGGTAATTGTAATTGCAATTTCATAAAAAAAAATTTAAAATACTTCATTTAACAGGATTCCATTTCAAAAATTGCTGATTTGATATCTTTGTGTAAGGGATTTTGTTTATAATTTAAATTTGGAATTTTTCTACGTCCATTTTTCATAGATTGAAATAAATAATTTTATAACCTCCTATTTTGTTTTTCTTTCACCTTTTTTGATACCCAACTGATGTACCTGTTCCAGGAAGGATGAAGTCAAGGATAATAATTAATCAAATGTCTTTCTTTTCACTCATACAAAAATCAATTACGAGTGCCAATCGTATAATGGGTTTAGTTTTCAGACAAACCACTCTTATCAAATATTGAGATTAAAAATGTTGTTTAATACTCTAGTAAGACCTAAACTTGAGTTTGGATCTATTATCTGGAGAGATTATAACTAGAACAATTAGATTGCTGGAAGAATTTGAGGTTATTATCTCAATCATTAGTGGACGTAAATTGAATGTGATGATTTTCTTGTCTAAAATAATTAATTATCTATCGGCATCTAGTAATTTTTTGTACTTAATGCGTTCCAAAGTTCCCTCAAGGTTAACTCGATCCTCTTTATTGTTTGGGAGACTAAAAACATCCGTTTGTTATTCTCTTGAGACCATCTTAAAACTTACCATTAATGTTAAGGAAGTAGATTAGACGTCAATTAGACAATTTAAGAACAGTATTTATGAATATATTAAGAAATTCGGTGTAAGAAGGAACAGTTTTGGAAATTAGTCGTTTTTGCTTTGTTTTTAATTTTTTACATTAATTAATATATTACTGTTTTAATTATCAATGGCCATACTATACACTGTTAGGATAAAATGTATGTATTATCAATTCTTATTCCATATAAATTAGGTTATAAAACCTGTTTGGAATCAATAAATTATTATTCTAATTTTGTGTCAACCTACAAAACGTGAAATTGTTACGCTACTGATTTTTAATTTTACAATATGGCGGTGCTTTTGACAACAAGTCGGTACATACGACTGCATTTTCAGGTGGCTTCAACTGTCGTGAAACAGACTACATAAAAAAATCTTGAAAATATATCTGATTTAAAAATAAAATTGATACGCCACTGTTCGGTTTCGTTTAAAGATTTTATTTTTAATATATTTTTAAACTGAGTTCGGAAGGACTTTAGTAGAGGATCGGAATAGGAAACATCCTTCGCCAATTCATTTATTAAACAAATGAGCGCAATTTTTTAAAGACATTTTTAATATTCAATTAATCATAGCAGAGGCAGAAATTTTTTTATCCAACCCACTCGTGATATACTTTTAAACATATTAAATTTGATATAAAATAATTTTCGTGTATTAAACCTACTCGAATTTTAGACTAAAGTAAATAATTTCGCAAATATTTAGATGTTTATACTTCTTATTAATTTTTGAAAAATTAAATATTTACTATTATATAAAAAAACTGAGTCTATACCTATACTCAGTGCTAATACATTTTTTTTAATATTCTTTTAAGGGCTTCAATGAGAAGTGAACATGTAAATCAAGAAGGCAAACGCACTACCCATAACAGCCAACATTCATCCACGGCCGATACGATTGGATCCCAGAAAACAGGTATATAGTTAGTTGAAGGTATGTCGAGGTCAGAGGTGGCCATGCTACGATGTACGGCCCCAGGCAACGGGGTCTACGACCCACAATTCAATACAGGGACGAAAAAAAATCCGTTGTTGTTTTTTAAACAAAAGTCACATGCAGTTTGTTAAAGACATGTAGTGGCTACGGGCTAATGAGATTTTAAACGGCCGTGATTTGGCATAATTTGATTCAAAGGAACCTTACATATTATGCTATATTGGCTAACTTCTATTCAGTTATACCTACACACTTTTCAATAAACTAGCACTTTTTGTGTTAATACTATTAATAAAAAATCTAGATACAAAAATTAATGTTATACTCAATAATTATGGACATATACTACATTTTTCTTAAAAATTGAAATGAATTAACCGGAAAACTATTCACATACAACTTTCAAGAGAATGCTGAGCACATTTCATTTGATGTTACTTCTCTAAAATTCTCTCAAAAGAGTGCGTAATGCGTCTAAGGAAATTGTTAAGGTATAGATATTCCCGAAGATTACAGATGACACCAGAAAATGTAATTGTTATTAATGTTATTAATTGAAAAAGTCTGAAGACTGTAAAAATAAATTAATACTTGGTAGGAGACGAATTCTAGCTTTGAAGACAAAAAGTAGAAAAATCTCTCGTAATCAAGTACAAATTTTAAAACAAGCAGCAAATTTTTACTTAGAATTGTACAATTCCTCGGAACGAATTAAATATAGTACGATGCAATTAAATTAAAAAACGACCCAACCTCAACATCCAAAGTAAAAGTTTCCCGCCAGCTTCAAATTGTTATATACAGTCAAAATATTATTTGGTAAAAAGTTACACCATTTTGTGCGTCGGGTTTAGTGGGGAGGGTGGGGGCTAGAAGTTAAAAATTTGAAAATTAGTAGTTTTTATCAGTTTTTCCTAAATATTTCGAAATCTATGCGATTTAGCGCAAAAAGTGTTATATACAAAAATATTTTACCTTAAATTTAAAACAAAAATAGTCTATGGCTGCTTGCCATGGTGACTTTTGATCAGCCTTTGTACGCTAAAGCTCGTGAAATAGTCGCAGCAGCACCTTATGACAGCCCATTGAAGTCACTCTTCGTTCGACTAAGAGGTTTCCATTTGTTGATGTCCTTTTTGTCAGCGATTGGATTCATCATGGCAGGAAGTGGATTGGAGGAATTCTACAGTACTGTCTGTCTCAAGGGTCATTCGTGCCCTCTTCCTTGTGAAAGAGGCACTTATTACTGTATTTTTGAAAACTAGTGAAGCTTTTCTACTGTAGGTAAAGATGAGCTTATTAACGTTGTCTATTCAACTTTCAAGCGTGGTAATTCATTTTCTGAAGAGATCATGCAGTCAGCTGCAGTAAACGGCTTTGTAGAAATTTTAGGAAACCAAATTAAACGTTCAAAAGAATCAGAACGGACACAGAAGCTGTGGATTCAGTTTAAAGGAATGGTTGATCTTGATCGAATGTTTATTAGAGCTGAAAGGAGTGGGGACTTTTTCCTTCACCTTCACTGTGTTCATCAAATGCTCCCCATTTTCCATGCTTCTGGTCACTTAAACTACGGTAAATCTTCACATGTTTACGTACAAGACTCGCTGGAACTTATCAACTCGATGAGCCCAGAAAATGATTTGTTTATTAATTGTGGTTATTTCACCATCCGACGTACTGATAAGTTTTGGTCTGGAGTCTGGAGTGACATGACCATCGAACAGGTTTTGATGAGATCTTTAAAAAGCATTGTTGGATTGACTGGAGGCAGAGGAATAACAGCGACAACTATTGCAACTTGGAGCAACTCCATCCCAGCTTGTTCTCGGGTGTGTGAAGCAATGGAAGAATTTGCAGGTGTGCGCAGCGTCTCTTCAGAGCAGCACGTGGAACTACGAGAGGCAGGGCAGAAAAGAAATTGCAAGGACTTGCAAACTTTTATTTCATAGCGTGAGGAACGCAATCCGTTTTCTAAAACACCTGAACTTTCTTCCTTATCAACAGGGGCTTTAGCAGATGAAAACGTGGACTGCGATAGAGCGTTTGAGGCACTGGCCTTAAAAAGAGATTGAAAACAAAAAAAATCAATGAAATACACTTGAAAAGAAAGTCAGCTGTTGAGTCTTTAGCCTCTATAACCAAGTCTATGATAATTAACAACAACACTGTATGTGTAAACCCTAACACTCTTTTACGTCGTATGGTGTGCACAGTAAAAAATGATGAGAGACTTAAAGAAATATTTCAATTTGAATTATGTGCTTATCCTCCATCCCTCTTTGATGAATCTGGATTGATGAGGAAGGGAAGCAAATCTTCAATGGTTACTGTTTTGGTTCGAGATTCAAATCAATCACTCCAGATTCAGAGAAAGTGTCCTACATCATTGATGGAGGTCATCTACTTCATAGAGTTGTCTGGCGACGCCCAGCTACATTTAAACAAATTTGTGAGCAATACACGACTTACATTATTACTCATTATGGGTCAGCAACGGTTGTTTTTGATGGATACGAGCAAGGAAACACAAAAAATGAGGAACACTTACGCAGATCCCGTTCTACCACTAGCATTGAAGTGAAAGTAGAAGACTCAATCCATGTAAATATCAGTCAAAGTGAATTTCTAGGTGACGCTAAGAACAAAATGGGCTTTATTTATCCCCTACAGTGCACTTGCAAAAAGGTTGTTGCACAGTTCATCAAGCATTGGGTGACGCTTACTTATTAATAGTTTTAACAGCGATTTATGAAGCTAAGCAAGACGTTGAAGCTTGTGTAATTGGTGAAGATACGGACTTACTAGTCTTGTTAACTGTCCACGCACCCTTACAGAGAAGATTGAAAATGGTGATACCAAAGAAAGGTAATCAGCAGGAATAAGTGTATACTATATCTGACATTCAGCGAGATATTGGGGATATGAAAGATGTACTCTCACCAATATACGCTTTCACAGGATGTGACACTATATCAGATATCTACAAGAAGGGGGAAATTACACCGTAAAAGAAAGTGCAAACCAACAACGCCTTTCGTACGAAACTTTTAGTCTTCAATGACCCCACAGCTGATCCCAGTGCCGTGGTTAACGCTAGAAAGCATTTCCTTCTTGCGATGTTTGGAGCCAAGAACACTGAAGATCTAGATTTGTTTCGTTATCAGTGTTACTTGCAGGCTATTGCAAAGCAGCCTATACACTCAATGTTCCAGTTGGCTGCACTTCCCCCAACTTCCGCAGCTTCCAGGCAGCATTCGTTTAGAACTTACCACCAGGTGCAGCAGTGGCTAAGTGAGAACAAAAATCCGCTTGAGTGGGGGTGGAAGAAGATTGACGAAGACCTAAGACCAATTACAACAACACATCCTGCAGCTCCCCAGGAACTTGTTTCCCTGATAGTGTGCGCTTGCAAAGACGAATGTATCCGTAACTGCGAGTGCAGAAAGGGTGGTTTAAACTGCTCAAGCATGTGCAGTAACTGCGCAGGCCTAGGATGTAACAACAGGGATATTAATATCATAGACGAAGATCTAGAAGAGGAGGGTGCTATGTTTGAAGAGGACTTAATACTAATGGATACTTAAGGCCGCATTTAGGATTTTACTAATAAACTCTATATTACTATTACTCTTATCACTAATAAACACAGTTTACGAACTTTTTAATAAAAAATGGTTTCAGCTTGCAATACACAGCCAAAAATTTAGAGTGGGTTTCTCCGTACCACAGGTTTATATGGCTTAGACCTGTGGAAGCCTCTTTTCCCTTAAAAAGTAGCGCCCCTTGAAAAGGTGGTGAGGTTGTCGTTCCTTCAAGGGCTTATCACTAACATACCACCGACCACGAAAATCGGAATTTGAATTTACAAGACACCATCCTGTATAAAAACAGTAGTTTCTTTAGTGATATCATTAATTAAGACAAAAAAATAAAATTTCTACTTTCGCACCCCTCCGTTACTCTGGAACCATTCAGTTTAACATAATTATGTATAGGATTCTTTTTGTTTTAAATTTAAGGTAGATTATTATTTTTCCACATAACACGTTTTACGCCAAATCGCATAGTCTTCGAAATATTTAGAAAAAAACTGATAAAAACTACTAATTTTCAAATTATCCCCCCCCCCCTAAACCCGACGCACAAAATGGTGTAACTTTTTACCAAATAATATGTGGACTGTATAGAACAAATTACAGCAGGCGAAATACTTTTACTTTGGATGTTGAGGATGGCTCTAATGGCACCGTACCATAAATGATGGAAGACAGACATATATTGTCTGAATACTTTATGTCACAATTCAAATGTTTGCAGATTGTTGTTACATTATTGGAGTGCAAAAAATGTGAATGCAATTAATTACGTGAAATGTGAAAACGATAAAGGATGTAGGACCATATAGAATATAGAAACCCGAACGCCCAGTAAATATTATTTTACTTCAAATATATGTCACGTATGTGTTTATCATAAAGGTCTTAATACAATATTAGAATTTGAGCACTACCTGTTGAACATACCTGTTTTTATTCAATTATTTTTTTGCGGTAAGTTTTAAATGAACCGGCCCATTCCGATATCAGAATCCAGAATTTATCCGAGTACAGTGGTTTTAAACGTTGCCTTATAAGAATTTACAAGTGTGGCCTAGAGTGCGAAGAAATGCATATTATCGGTAGCTACCTGAGTTCGAGAGAGGTCGAATTGTTGTTCTACGGGAAGCTGGACTGTCGTTCCGAGAAACTGCTAGTAAAATAAACAGGAATATGGAAGAAGGGCGAACACGAAGAGACTGAGGCACAGGATGAGTGAGCATGACAACAGAGGGCCAATATCGTCGCCTAAGGTTATTAGGTCTTCGAAGAAATCGACTTCAGTGGTGCCAAGAACGACTAGTGTGGAATGAGGAATGGAACACTATCGCATTCAGTGATGAATCCAGGTTCTGCCTATACATGCATGATGGTGGAACGAGGGTGAGAAGGAGACGATGCGAACGTCGTATCCCTCTTGTTGATTGTTGAGCGGCATGTATATCGCACTGTTGGAGTTATGACATTGGGCCATTGCTTATGGCCCAATGTCATCTTTTGTTTTCATTAGGGGCAATATAAATGCACGTATCTACATTCACGAAATATTCATCATCTGATTTCTTATTACAAGACACTGCAAAATCCAAATTTTCAGCAAGACAACGCTCGGCCACATTTAACCAAACAAACCTTGGACTACTTCCACCAGGCTTAAATTCATCTCCTACCTTGGCCCCTAAGATCCCTAGATTCGTCCCCAATTGAACATATGTGAGACATAATCGGTAGAAGGTCAAGAAATTTACAGCGTCCTCCTCCAACTCTGATGGCTCTCCGACATGAGATAGAGGTGGCATGGAATATATTGATCACCCGATTATGAGAATGACTAGACGCATTCGGGAATGTGTAAAAAAATCGGAGCTTTTACCCGATTAAAGTGAAATTTTAATCTTACATATTACGAACTTCCTGATATTACCGAAATAAAATAATTTTTACTAGGTGTTCGGGTTTCTATGTCATTGATTATATAAACGATACTTCCATTAGCAGTAAATTTTTCATTATCTTCAGGATTTATTATTTACAACTGTTTAAAATGATGTATTTGTGGACTAAAAATATTATTTTATGATTTGGTACTACCCAAACAATTTAACCGTTTTTGCTTTACATTAGAAGCTTGTTCTATTCGACTAGTTATGGCTGGTATAATAAATTAATTAACCAACAATTTTTCAAACATATATGTCAAATAAATGAAAAAAAATAGAAATCATTTTAAATGATTCGAGTCAAACAAAAATAATAGATAATTATAAACTAATTCTTCAAATTGGTTGATTGATACATAGTCAAAATACAAAAAAATTTGAATCACCCATATTTTTAAAGGTTGTTAGTCTACGTTAAGGAAACATTAGTACAGTTACTTATTCAATTACTGGTATCATGGAAACTGGTTATGTATAAGTATGAAAAAATTAATGATTCAGTACACAATAACCATGAAAATGATTTATGGATCAACTTACTTTCTAAACTTTATTATAACAACCGCTTAGATAAATCATTAAAAGAAAACATTAGTTATGAGTGGAAACTAGGATTTTTAATGGCAAGAAAACGAGTTTTTCTCGTAAAATGTATATATTTTTTTCATAGGCGGATGTATCAATAACATAGAATATTGATTAATGTTCATGAATAAATTTTTAATAAAAGTATAATAAAATTACGATTAGACTTCATAATTACTTTCAAGGAATGTACCATATATCACAAGAACGCTATGAGCCTCGCCCACAAATTATACCGTTAATTGGATAAATTTGTATGATAAGTAGTATTTTTACTTTTATTTAAAACATAATAGCGCTTGAGAAAATAAACAATCATTATTAGAAAAATATGTTGATAACCAGGAAAAATATCTTCAATAGGTTAAAAATACAATGACTTCTAACTTATTATGTATATATAACTGAATCATTTATAATTAGTAGTATCTCGAATGCCGTGATTACGTCACCTTCTAGAATTATGTTTTCTGAACTTCACTTAGCCTGCGAGCTAAGGTATTTTTGATGAGCAACACCGGGTGCAAACCATACACCTAGGGTGTTGCTTATGAGTATGATTCCAGCCAGTGTTACAGTACTTATCGTAAAATGTGCACGGTACTCAGCAACTACTACCTTATGCATTCTCAAGAGATTATTCTTCCTAGGGACTACCTTTATTATGTTGGAATTTTGCTTTCTTGTTCTTCATTACCAGGTCGGTTTTAACTACTTTCATCTTTCTATCTGTTTGTATTTTATTATTATTATTCTCACTCCATCTACCTCATAAGGGCGTGCGGTTTTAATATGCTAGAGAGAAAACAATTCAGTTTGTTTCTGCTAGTTCAAAAAGTTTCAAACTTTTATGGCATGCTAGCAGTAAGACTGCCCTTTGTCCGATGTCCACTATGTTATGTGGCAATTCAAGTTCTCCTAAACTTTTGGAAAGCTCATTACTGACAATTCCTTCCACCGAGAACACCAAGGGGATTACTTTTACTTTATTTAGTTTCCAGTTGTTCTCGACTTCTTAGTCGAGATTTTCATATTTGGTACTCTTTTTTGGTCTCGGTCTTCCTGATGATAAGAGAGGCACAGAAATGTCGACGATAATGCCCACTTCTTTTTCTTTGTGAGTCAATACGATATCTGACCTATTATAATCCACAGCGCGATCAGTATGCATCGGTCTATTCCAGTAAAGCAGAACATAATTGTTTTCTATGACTAGTAAGGGATTGTACATGTAGTAGGCGATAGGCATCGCATCAAAAAGTTTATACTTAATTAACAATTTTCCCGTGCTATTACTGCTAAGTCAATATTATCTAATAAATTTCTCACCGTTATACTCTTCCTCTCAATAGGGTAGAGGTCCAATTCTTATTACCACTGTTAAAATTTATATAAATTATCCTATTGTTTTTGTATCTTTCTGTCTATGATGCTATTTTTTTAGGCTTATTTCAGAATGAAATAGGGCTATTGTAGAGCGTAGCATGACGCGACTTCGGAAAAATTTTCAATGCAGTTTTTCGTTTTGGTGTTCCTAGATGCCAAAATCACCCCCCGTTCCAAAGGTTATATATATATATATATATATATATATATATATATATATATATATATATATATATAGATATATATATTATAACATATTGATTATTTAAAATATAATCCACTAATCTTTAAAAAAATATATATTATTATTATTTCTAAATCAGGTTTATTAGAATCATTTATTTGGGACACACTGTAAACATGATCATTTGAGACACCCTATATACACATCAAAATTATTGTGACAGATAACCTACAAAGGAATTGAAAAGTCAAAAATGACATTTTTAGGAAATCATACAAGAATGTATAAATACAATTATTTTTGGAAGTAACTGATTCTACGTATTAGATTATTATAATAGATATAAGTAAAAAATTTAAGAGTTTATAAATAATTAACATGTAATAATTATAAGAGGGTAGTGAAGTTCGCGTTTCAAGTGCGCCAATAGAGAGAGAGATGACAAAAAACCATTGGAAGGCGGATTTAGAAAAAATGAGATGGATTGAAAAGTAGCGGTGGGAAGTCAGAAAAATTTTGGCAGATAGAAGTCAATAGGAAGATACTCGTATATAAGAATAGAAAATTATCAAGAAGAATTAAAATCGAGAAATTGAAAATTACAATATATACCTTATTACAAACAGAATTCTGGTAAGACAATTCAATTAAAATTTATTGACACAGAATACGGATTATCAAGAAGAAATAAATTACAACATATAATTTGCAAACAAAATTTCGGCAACAGAATTAAATTAAAATTCATTGAGACAGAATACAATGTTAATTTAACTGCCAAAGAAATTTCGGCAACAGAATTAAATTAAAATTCATTGAGACAGAATACAATGTTAATTTAACTGCCAAAGAAGTGTATCATATTGTTGAGCTCATATTTATAGACATTCTTGTATTTATAGACATTTAATTTAATTATAGTCATTAGGTCAGTAATTTAAATAGTAAAGGAAAGCTTACCTTTTTAAAAAATATATGATAACTATTAAACGCATTTTCATAAAATTCAAGTGTTCGATTGTAAATTTAAAATTATTATTCTAACTGAGTAAAAACGATACAAACCAAAAAGGAATTGTATTTAAAATTTCATTTTGAAAAAGTTGTATATATCGTATTCAAATTAAAAGAAAATTGTTAACATTGATTTGATGAAGTATTGTAAAAAAAATATTCGTATTAAAAATTATTATGTTCTCTAAATTTATTCAATAAGGGCATGAACCGCAACCCAGTTACGAGTCTTATGATTAATCATATTTACAGCTAGCCGATATAAAAAAAAAGGAAGAAAATCAATTTATAACCTAATGCCATTATAATTAACCCAGAAATAGTTGTATATAACAATATATATATATATATATATATATATATATATGTGTGTGTGTGTGTGTGTGTGTGTGTTATAACGGAATTTGTAAGCACGATAGAGGGCGTATTTTTTGACGGATCAAAACCTAACTCGCTACAAAAATCGGTTAGGCCGAAATCTTGGACGATTTCGTTAATGAGCCAAATCGGCACAGTAAAAACAAAATGGTGGCCTGTCAAAGTTGAAAGAAAATCGTATTTCCTTTGTTTTTCATTTGACGCAAAAAACAAAAAAGTTACTGAGCTTTTTCGTAGACCTTACCACGTTCTACAACTTTTGTTTTCAACATTTTTCTCTAAATCGTACATTAAAACATTTATTTAAGAAAATTCACAAATTTACCAAATTTTTGTTTTTTGATTTGATGCCAAAATGTTACTATGGTTTTATGTACATCTCAAAACATTCTATTACTTTTGTATATAATTTTTTATTTTGGGTTTTATGCAAAAATGTTACTGAAATAAGCCTGTCCAATTGGTCCCGTGCAATTTTTTTTAAATGAAATTACTTTTAATGGAGATTAGAATTCTGTCATAAATATAATATGATACTCAATTATTCATAATATTTATTACCCTTCAAATGCAAATTGTGTTCTTCTATTAAAAGTTGACAAAAATAATACTTAAAATGTGATTACCAAAATTATAAATTTATATACGTATTGACAGATTTTCTAATGACAACCATATTCATTATATTATTTAATTTTGAACTATGAATGCATTCATTTAATTCAGTTCAATCGCCAAACAAATTAATGAGATCTTAAAAAAATTTAAAGTGCCTTCAATGAAACAGGACGATTCAAAATCCAAAATTCTTCAACTGCTCTGTGGCTAACTTCTGTCACACCTCCAAAATCAGTGACAGCACCTGTCTCCGGACAATCTACCGCTGGTCTCTCGATATAATTCCCAGATCAAAACACTCTCTGCTTCTTAATAATTATGATGCACTAATTTAACTTTGGCTTGATCACACATTTTCTTTTACAGAAATTTGGTTTTTATTTTCACCAAAATTGTTCAAGCTTTGTTACCATACTGGATCTTGGATAATTGTAGAAATTTCAGACCTTTTTGTTTTTTATAAAAACTTTTTTCTTTCTGCCGATCTGAAATGTTTTAATTTCCAGATGACACTCTCTCAAAAATTACAATGTTTATGGACTTGTTTATTATTCCTCTTCTTTTTATTTCTCCGGCAACCCATAAAAATTTTGACATTTCTGATAATTTCAAAATTATTTGATAATATTTTAATTAACAAAAACTATTTTATTTCTATTAATTACCTACTACAAATATTGTTCAACCTTCATAAATTTTGATATCTTGGACACAATTTCAACCATAATTTCTGAACTGAGTCTGTAATCTATAATCTACAAAGTTCCAAAATATGTGTCTCTCAAATAATAATATCTTGCTAACATAACCAGTTCAACACATAGTTATGAACATTATTTTTTCTACGATTATTATAGAATTTCTATATTCCGACGTGATGTGACGGCTCATTTGACAGAAAGAGAAAATAGGCGTATTCCGTGTTTTACCCCAGGTGCACTACGCAGAGTAGAAATAGTGCAGAAATATCAAAATGCATAAAAATCCTCTATAGTGATGAAATAGAACTCCATCTGAGCCAGTAGATATTATTTCATCCAATTAATTGTCAAAAGAATATAAATACAAGTTCTGTTTCAGAAAATATAATAATGACTTTCTGGGGCTTCATTCTAAGATAAAATCTGTAACGTTACTGGAAAACTATTTAATGCAGCGAACAACATTTCCAATTACATCATCATCATCATCAGCCTTCACTGCAGGATGAAGGACTTTCATAGATCATTCTAATCTGCCCTATTTCCTGCAATTCTTCTCCATTCCGCTCCAATAAACTTGACAATGTCATATCTACAGCGACATTGTGGTCTTTTCCACGGTATTTTCTTGTCTCTCGGAATCCAAAATAGAGCTTTGATGGTTCTTCATCTGGCAAGGTGTTCAGCTCAGTTTCATTTCAATTTCTACATAAAGAACAATGATATCACAGTGGTTATGGGAGATATTAACGCCAAGGTAGGCAAAGACAAAGTCGAAGCACACACAGGGAGTTTTGGTCTGGGAGAAAGGAATAGTAGGGGGGAACAACTGGTAGAGTTCTGTCAAGTTAGAGATCTTATGATAACAAATATTTTCTTTAAACTACCAGATCGTTTATTATACACCTGGAAATCCCCTGCGGACAACCCAGGAAATAGAGTTAGAAACCAAATAGATTTTATCCTCATTAACAATCTGTATAAGAACTCAGTCAAAGCTGCTAAAACCTACCCGGATGCTGACATTAATTCCGATCACAACCCAGTTATAGCTAAACTCAGTGTAAGGATGAAAAGGATAACAAAACGTCTAAACCACTATATAGATCCAAAACACCTTAAGAACTCTAAAATCCATGACACAGTTAAGAAAGGGATTAACGAATGTATGAGAGATATTGGTGCATCAGATGAAGTTAATGTAGATGAAAAGTGGAAGCAAATACAAACAGAGCTAGAAATAATAGCTGAAAAACATCTAAGAAGCAAAGGAACTAAGAAAAAGCCCTGGATGGCATCAGAAATTCTAGATCTTATGGAGGAAAGGAGAAAGAGCAAAGGCAACAAAGATGAGTAAAGGACATTAAATAAAGCAGTACAAAGAAAAATTAAGGAAGCAAAAGAAGAATACCTAGCAGCTCAATATGAGGAAATAGAAGTACTAGAAAAGAAATTTGACACCTTTCGTATGCACAAAATGATTAAGGAAATGGCTGGATGTAACATGGTCAAAGCAGATAGTAATACTATCAAGGATACAGATGGGTGTATAATAACTGTCGTAGTGGACAAATTTGAAAGGTGGAAAGCATACCTGGCGGAACTGTTCGATCATGGAAGACCTCCAAAACCAGTCTTAGAATCAAGCAATGTGCACTTAAAAATATTCAGATCAAAAATAGTTTATGCCCTGGAAACTATGAAACCCAGTAAGGCTTCTGGTCCTAATCGGATAGAGCTTATCAAACTCCTTGACGATGATGTGGTTGATATTCTCCTGGACCTCTTTAACCGCATTTACGATAAGGGAGAAATTTCTAAACAGTGGCTATCATCCACTTTTGTCCTCATACCAAAGAAACAGAATCCAAGAGAATGCTCAGATTACGGAACCATCGCACTTATGAGCCACACCTTGAAGATCATTCACAAACAAATTTACAGAAGGCTAGAGGCAGACATAAGCAACAAACAATTTGGATTCCGCGAAGGACTTGGAACACGAGAGGCACTTTTTGGGATTAACGTTCTTTTCCAGCGCTGTCTCGATATAAACCAAGAGGTGTATGCATGTTATATCGATTTCGAGAAAGCCTTTGATAAGGTGAAACATGACAAGTTACATCAGTTGCTCGTCAGCATAAACATTGACTCCGACGACGTTAGAATAATTAAGTAATCTATATTGAGGCCAAAAAGCTAATACAATGGTAGAAAACCAACCAACAGAAGAAATTGAGATTCGTCGTGGTGTTAGAAAAGGTTGCATCCTATCACCGCTTCTATTTAATCTCTATAGCGAAGCTATATTTAGGAAACCCCTAGAAGATGAGTCAGTGGGAATAGTTATAAATGGAGAAGTAATTAATAATATGAGCGATGCTGATGACACCGTCTTATTAACGAGCAAACTTGGAGATACACAACACCTTTTAGAAAAATTAAATGATCGATGTAATGAATACGGGCTAAAAATTAACTTTAAGAAAACCAAGTTAATGGTAGTAACAAAATTTCCTCAAGATCTGAACAATGCGAACTTAATGGTGGCAAACACCACGATAGAGAATGTGTCGACATATAAATATCTAGTAACCTGGATGGAACAATCGGGTGACCGGACAAGAGAAATAAGAACGATGATAGAGACAGCCAGATCAACGTTTGCAAAGATGAAGAAGTTATTTACGAGTCGAAATATTAACATGGGATGAGGATGCTGCGTTGTTACGTTTTTTCCACTCTCTTATATGGGACCCTCAAGAAAAACTACATCGACAAACTACAAGCATTCGAAATGTGGTGTTACCGTAGAATATGGCGCATTCCCTGGACCGATAGAGTTACTAATGCCGAAGTGCTGAACCAGATGCAGAAGGACTGTGAAATCATTAACGCCGTGAAAAAAAGAAAGTTTCAATACCTGGGTCATATAATGAGAGGACAGAAATACACACTTCTCCAACTGATAGTTCGGGGACAGATTGGTGGAAAGCGGTGCATTGGAAGGCGCCGTGTGTCCTGGCTAAAGAACCTGAGGGATTGGTTTAACTGTAGCAATGTTCAACTGTTCAGAGCTGCAGTAAACAAGGTCCGGATTGCTGTGATGATAGCAAACCTCCGATAGGAGATGCACTGTGAGAAGAAGATTTGTTTGATATTATTTTATTGCTCCGGGAAAGTTATTTTCAACGTAGTAAAAAACTGTAGGCGGATTATGAGGCAAATTAGGACTATAAGGAGGACAAATCGTTCCTATATATTTTACTACTGTATAAACAAGAATAAAAAGATACAAATATGAAAAACAAAGAACTTTTAGATAAAATATGATATGAAATAAAAAATAAAAAACTTAATGAATGATAAAGAGACAATAACATTATCTAATGGACTCTGGTGTGATATAACTTAACTATTCCAATTTTTATTCATCCACTATTATTTAAAAGGAATTTTTTGATTGAATGTTTCATGAATAGTGATTACAACGTAAAATAAAAAAAAACTTACCAGACGTTTCGAAAATATGCTGCATATTTATGGTAGTTATTAGTCTCTATTAAACTATTAATCAACTTAATATACGTTTCTTTGTCACGTCTGCGTTTATAGTGAGGGCTTTTATCGAAAACCTGATATGGTGTTATATGTTGTAGTGTAGAAGCTTACGTCGTTGTTATTATAAATAAATTCTTGATTCGAAGACCAACAATACCCTCACCTGCAGCATAATTTTGCACGAACGAAACCGTGAATTGTTCTATTTTAAATAATTGCGATTATTTTTTCTACCCCAGAAGATCTTTGTTTATAATTGTGATTGCTTTCCATACGGACTTACATAATTGAACAATACATTCAGTTCTAATTTTGTTCTGATATACATCAGTTGAGAAGCAAATGTGGTAAACATTGTGAATGAAAAGAATAACATCGATGCGATACTTACGTTATTTCATCGATTGTATACAAAATAACAAGCTCCACTACTAATAAGATATTTTTATGAGAAAAAGTTGCCTGTCTGGTATCAAAGCTAACGAAAAAAAGCATAATAACATTCCATACATTGTTTGTAATATCTCATAATTGTTATGTATGAAGATGAAGAGAGATATTATGGGAAAATAATAATTTCTTGTGTGACCGTTGACCCTCAATCTTGTCGTGAGTGGTGGGAGGGGACCAGTTCTTATTCACTTTTTCATGTTTTATTTTGTATAATTATATACGGTTCTCGTTTTTCATCATCCATCATCTAGATAACGCTGATTTGTTGCCCGTTTGCTGTATTTTATCTCCTTCCCATCGATTTATCGCCACATAATTGCCAACCTTGTATTTTATTAGAAACATCAATAGTAGTAATTTTGTTTGTTTTGTATTTTGATTAGATTTCTTTGTAATAACGCTATCGAACCGACAAATTTTTCGTTTTATTACATACGCACTCGGCCTATAAATAATCTAAATATTAATCAACAAAAGAAAAAATTTCACATTCCTGAATACACAAACATAGTAAAAGTAAATACGTTGAGTTACTGCCACAATCGATTAGGGTAGTTATAATTTGATAGAAATCAGTATCTTTTGAGTTTAATTTAAAAAAGTATGATCTTCTCACTTCTAACTACAAAAATTCATTAGTTAGAATAGTGACATTGTCCACCGAAGGCATGGAAAGCAAAAAGAAAACGTGGGAGACCTTAAATGAGATATAAAAGGATTCTTAGGACCAAAGGACAGGCCCTCAAAGTTGAACACTTGACAGCAACACGAAAGTGGAGATTTACAGAACACATCAGGCAACAGGACACTAGATAGAATAGTTACATTGTCCCCTGAGGGATTGGGAAGCAAAAAGGAAACATTAAATGAGATAAGGAGAAGACATTCTTAGGACCAAAAGACAGACCACCAAAGTTGAACACTTGATAGTAACACGAACGCTGAGATTTACACGACACATGAGGCAACAGGACAATAGATAAAATAGTCAGTGTCCACTTAAGGCATCAGAAGCGAAAAGAAAACGTGGAAGATCTTAAATGAAATAAAAATATAACGTCAAAAAATTCATTGAACCAAAAATTGAACACTTGATAGCAATATAAAGACATGTAAGCAAAAAGAAAATATGTAAAACCTTAAATGAGATATAATAAGATTCTTAGTGCCAAAATACAGACCGTCAAAGTTGAAAACTTGCTAGAGATAATAGCAACACAAAAATGGAGATTTACAGGACACACCAAGTAACAGAACAATGGATAGAGTAGTCAAGCGGAGCCTTGGAAAGCAAATAGAAAATGTCGAAGACCTCAAATGAGATGGAGAGTATCACAGTAGTGCTAAAATGGAATTCACTGGCTAGATATGGATAAATGTCCAGAATATCATGCCATATTTGATAAATAAACCTACACAACTAATGAGGCTATAGAGGCTATATCAGTTGCTAAAAATTGTTTACATTGTTTCTGTTACTTGTCGGTAAATTTAAAATTTTTTTTCTAATATTTAATTCTAAATTACCACACCTCTTTTAAATTGATGAACATTTGCTTGATGCAATTGAAGAAAAATAAACGGTTTTAAAGATTAAAACTAACTTTTCCGCATATGTAACAGGCCCTGAACAATATTCTATCATAAAATTGTCACTTGTATACACTTCAGGGGATGAATCGTGCTAACTAACCGATATTTCTCCAAAAATAACCAACAATATAGTATATCTGGATTTATAGGACCCGCTGTACTCTCTCTAGTCAGCTGAAAATCAATAGGGTACATCTGTAAGACACCTTGAAAAATATCCAATTACAAAATTGGTCACATGTGTACACTCCGGAGGCTGTATCGTGCTAACAACCCGAAATTTCTTCAAAAAGGACCAAAAATGTGACACTTCAGGTACATTAGCACCCGTTGTACTAGCTCTGGTGAGCTAAAAATCAATAAGATTCATCTATTAGACGCCCTGAATAATATCCAATCATAAAATTGGTCACTTGTATATACTCCGTAGGCTGTATCGTGCTAACAAACTGAAATTTCTCGAAAAATGACAAAAATGTCGTAGTTCAAGTACCATAGCACCCGTTGTACTGGCTCTGGTAAGCTGAATCAATCAATCAATAAGGTTCATCTGTAAGATGTCCTGAACAATAATCAATCATAAAATTGGTGACTTGTTGCACTCCGGAGGCTGTATCGTGCTAACAAGACATGTAACGAAAAGTGGCCGACGACAACGACGACGACTACGACATACACACAGGATTTTTTTTCTAAAAACCGTTTTTCGTGTTGTTCTTGATGGAAAACGTAAAAATAACTCAACAAAAAATTTCAAAATTCCAACTTTTTTTGGGGTAAACCAATACTTTTCTCGCGTATTGGATAGGATGGGCGGAAAAGTAAAAAGGCAAGACCAATAGTAATTCTATTATGGTAACAAGTATACGGAATTGTGATTATTGACAAACTAGATTTAATTTTATTTTACACACGGTTTCAAATATGACTGGATTAATTAAGCTGTTTTAACAATAACTTCGTCATCACGTATTTTAGTCTCAGACTGCAAATTTTTTCCATAGCATTCAAACGACAATAATAAGGTCTAAACTGCCACTTTAAACCTTTTTTCAAAATTTGCATGATTAATATTATTGTAATAATTGATAATCATTTATTTTTCAAACTTCGGGATACATTTGTGACAAATACACTACAGTATCTTCTATTTCATTGTTCAGTTGTAGCTCACGTCTCATCAGGGGATTTTCTCTGACAAACGTTTTTTTTTCAGTTCTGTTCTTTGAAGTTAATTGGCCTAATGGTTGATCCATAAATTGACGGTAAATGATCCTTTCAAGCAAACATTTTGTGAATTACATCTCTCAAAGAATGTAGAGTATTCTTCATCGTCTCAAGAAACGTTTATCAGACATATTCCATCTGAAATGGTTTCTATTTTTGATCCACTAGGTTTCATAATCTGTTTTGAGAAACTATTAGTGCTTTAGATTTCATCAAACAATCAACAGATTCTGCTAGAACCAAGACTGCCAAAGGGCCCTGTATTCTCTGAAAAAAAAACCTCGTCACAAATAAAGTGCTACTCATTACCAGAGGGATATTTCATACTAAATACTTATTACGTGTAATGTAAGTTTTGGAGAAGAGCTCTTGAAAATACAAGTTCTTGGATCCTCTCTAAATCAGGACGAAGCAGCTGCGTCACTAGATTTTTCGCAATTGTTGAATCTTTGTAGAATAAAGTCTTAAAGTAATTGATGCAATTTAAAATCCCAAGGAGACAAATAACTAGGTGGATAGAGGAGTTTATGAGTACCACTTCAACATCAAACACCGATCAATACTGAATGGTAAACTTTCGAGAAGGCGTCCAGTTTAGTGTTAATATGCAGTGAAATAGAGTGTCATTTTAAAGACCACAGTAGTTGAGAGTAACAGCAAAACGTTTCCTCAACTAAACAAAATACAGTATTTCAAAGATATACGAGGCACTTATTCAGGAAGAATACTTATTATAATTTCCTAAATTTGACAAACGTCCACTTCCGGGCTATTAATTATTCTTGAATTAGGACAAAATTTAAAATGTCATGTGTCAGTAGTAATTTTTTAAATCCGTTTTATCGACAAATTGTACTTGCTGTATAACTTTCCCACAATAATTATAAGAAAAAAATCGTTGACTAACATATGGTTTGAGGCTTTGATAAAATTATTATTATTTCATTACTTCAGGCACTTGACGTCGGCGGAGTCGAATTGTCTCCCAAAATAAAAATATTACCTGCTCTCAAAAAGGTGACGGTCGAATTGTCTCCCGGATGATTTTAATCCTTAATTAGCATAAGTACTTATAATACCTTAAAATCTAAACGTTGTTGCCAAATCGATCTTACTTATATCTTGACGAAATATTTGGAATGGTATTTCCTAATTTTGTTAAAATAAAACAGTACGTAGGAAATTATAATTATTTTATTATAATAAAACAAAGGAAAATATACAATGGTTTACTTATATATATATATATATATATATATATATATATATATATATATATATATATATATATATACTTATATACTTCAAGACAATAATATTTACAAAAATGATATAAAAACTTTTTCACTCTACACACTTATAATACAAATTAGATTCTGCATTTAAAAGAAATATTTTTTAAAAATTGAAAATTGGTAATCCTGCCGTCTTGTAATTTTTCTAAATTATCTTCCAAAAACTTTTTTTTCATTAATACTTTTCGATCATATACTTTGACCACGGTATCAATACTTTGAAGCTTAATATAGGTATCTATTTGAAAATCTAGAAGAACTTTTATAAACTGGTTAAAATTTGGGTGTGTATTATAAAATGAAGCATTATAAAGCGAATGAAAAGATTCGCATGCGTTTGTTGTCCTTTTTAAAGAAGAAGAGTTTTCAGCCCAAATGTTAGGAGGAAAGGTAGAAATTTCATCTATGTAAGTTTCAACTAAATAGTCATTAAATTTAATCACCCTCTCATCATCTGGTTGAATTGCAATGAGATCAAGAGCAAAGCTATCGCCAACGTCTTCTGCTTTAAGGAATGGTAAACCAAAAATATAAGTAAGGTATTTAGTTATATCTGTTTCTAAATTGTCTTTTAACTGATACTCGGTAGAAAGTCCTAAACTTTGAATTTTTCTATACCAACTTTGACCTAGGTGAAATAGACATCCCTTAATTTCTGTTTTTGGAAAAATTTCGCGAATTGCTTTGTGTATTGCTAATTCAAAATCTGAAGTTATAGTTTTTGGAAGAAAGTCGTGACCTGTTGTAGATAGATATATTTCTTTTAAATATTGTAAAGCTAATTTATACGATACTGTATTTTTATTTTTTAGAAGAAAAAAAACCAAAGGAATATAATGATTATTTTTAAAGCCATGAATGGTAAACAATTGTAAAAAAAATTTAGGGCAATAATCGAAAGTGCCATCAACATATAATTCACTTATTTCTTTTAGAGCAATAATATTTGTTTTACATGAAAACATGACTATATTATTTATTTCATCATTTTTAAGAATAAAATATTCGTCCCTATTAGTTTTTAAAGTAACAGAATTTAATAAACTATGAAATTCAACTATATTAGTTGGAAGTTTTGATGCAATTTTGGACCTAGCAGTATACATATTTTTTCTCATCCTTTCAACGTCATGAGTAGTAATAGTTTCACAATGGGATTCACTTACCTCCTTTCTAATTAGGCCCATTGGTTTTGCCGAAACATCTTCTATTGCTTTAATTTTTACAGCATTGCTTAGAGCCTGCCTATTTAGAAGTTCTTCTGATAATTTCTCATGGTTGTGGTTTAAAGAAGATTCGATCACTTCTGGACGGTCCAATTTTGTTTTAACAAAAGCTTTGCACTGCGTTTTCCTGGACGCACAAAGCCATCTTTTTAGAGTGTCTCTTGCTAATAACTTGTGAAATGAAAATTTAAACCCATCGATCACTAACAAATCTTTGCCTTTTTCACTTTTAATTATTGTAGCCTCCATTATACGTATAGTTTCACTGTACCACTTTTAACTATTCAACAACTTCGTAAACAAACTTTACAACCTCTGAAACTTGTGAAGAATATGTGAAATATGGTTTACTATTTTTAATACCACCCTTTATAAGGCGAAGGAGGGAAAGTACTTTCAAACGATAATGTGAAATTAATGGTACCTACCTGTTTTTGGATTTGTAAAATGTTGATGGATTAACTTAACATTCTTTTAATGTTTAATGTAAGGATTATTTTCTTACTTTTCTATTTCAAGGTAGTTAAATGATTCTCATATCCTGAGAGACATTTTACAAAAAGAAAAAGGTATCAATAGTTCAACGTACTTTTAAAAATAAAAATTTTGATTTGGCAACAACGGTGTACTTTGTGAAAATTAATACCTTTTAATGTATATTACCTTGGGAGACAACTCGACCTATGATGGGAGACAATTCGACCTATAAAAAAACTACCTGCTCAAGACGGGAGACAACTCGTCCTTGCCCCTTGACGTAATTATATTGTAATATTAACCAATCGTGAGGGTCCTATAGCGGGATTATAGTATTTTGTAAGTAGTTGCTATTATAAAACCATAGTTTAATACTAATTATAAGGTTATAACGATGCATTCGTGCAACTAGAAGCAAATACAAATATCACGTGCAATATTTGAAATCTAAATTTTTGGAATTTATTCAGAATTTTATTAAAGTTTATACAGGTTGTATTCCGAAATATACATCAGTATGCTGGTGGTAGTGACGTCAGCAATCGACATCATATTGTTGATTCGTTCCGAAATATACTGGCCATCGCGTTGACTTGTTATTTCCAGCATCTATTAGAAATAATTTTCATGATGTCATTACTACTGGTCCCTTACTGATGTCTTCGAATTATCGGCATAGAGTAAAAACAATATCGCTGGAATAATTGTACACTTAAAATTATGGACCTTTACCCTGACGTCATTAATATCTGATAACATAACATAATAACATGAAGTCAGGGAAAAGGTCAATAATTTTAAGTGTATTATGTTCAAAGAATGATGAATAAAACTGAATATGACGAAAAAAGTGCTTTTATTTATTAAAGGAGGAACTTATCAGATGATGTTATACTTTCGATATTGGTGTCAATTCCACGGTATCAGAAGCTTTCCTGAAATTTACGAATATCAACAAAAGTGATTTATTATGCTGGGCGAAAGAATATTTAATTTTCGAAATAGTTTGTGCCAATTTTGGTTGTATTGACTTTATAAACATCAATTATAAATAATTGGTAGTAGGAAGGAATCCACCAAACCATTGTGTTGTGGGTTTTAGTGTCAATATTAGTTAACTTTACAAATTTCAATCAAATTCAATTGAAATGTGGAAGTAGCGAATGTTTGTGCCAGTGGCATCAACTAGGTACTAAGGTTATTTAGCATTTTGTGTGAATAATATATATATATATATATATATATATATATATATATATATATATATATATATATATATATTTATATGCGGGATACTTTATTTGACCTTTTATAGTATATATACATATATCTAAAGTTTTTCTTGGTTTTAGGTCGTTTTTATAAAATATAAACACAAAAAGACAGTTTAAGTTGGGATTACCATCATATATTAACGTTTCGGCTCACTCAAGCCTTTTTCAAAATATATCTATATCTAAAATAAAATGATTTCTTCACTAAGAGATACAATACAACGAAAATATTTTTCACTCACCTCAAACGTAGAATAATTGATGACATATACATTAAAATATCCATTTACAAATTTCGTTAAAAACATAAAATATTCTTTTTACTCTACGAAAACTAGTATTCACAACAATTAATCCATAACGTACATACACATTAAAACTATTTACAGTACTGATAGATATATCTTACTGAGGTTGTTTAAATCTTTTTTATTGTTAATGGCATGCTGGTTTTTTTGGATAGCTATTGATTCTAAAATTTCCCTCTTTTTTGTATTGTGTTCCGACCCTATAATTTTTGTGTTTTCAAAATTAAATGTATGTTTTTTTGAGTTTTCGTGGCAAGTTAGAGCTGTTGTATTTTTTTTGTCGTATTTATGTTCTTTTATGCGATTTTCCAAATACTGGCTGGTTTGTCCAATGTAAACGCCATTGCACTCGTTACACGGAATTTGATAAATTATATTACTTTTTTTATTTTTCGGCGTTTTTGATTTTAATTTTGAAAAATTGTTGGATAGAGTTTTATTTGCTTTATGGCATATGGTAATATTGTGTTTACTAAACAGCCCTTGTATTTGTTGCGATAATCCGTTTATGAATGGCATGGAAATATATTTTCTATTACTGTTATTGTTTTGTTCTATATTTTTCGTTGAATTATAGAATTTATTTATACGTGTTTTAAATAATTTGTTAACAAATTCTGAAGGGTAGCTGTTAAGGTTTAAGGCTTCTTTGGCTTTGGTGATAGCGATACTTCAATACAAAAATTGATGGTGAAGTCTCCTTTTTCTTTAGATATGTGGACGATTGTATCACTGCTGTCCCAGCACAACAGGTTAATAATATTTTGAAAAAATTCAATTCATATCATAAAAAACTTCAATTTACCATCGAAAATGAACAAGATGGCAAAATAAATGTCCTAGATGTCACTTTACATCACACAAATAATAATATTAGAACTGAATGGTATACCAAAGAAACCTGGTCATCTAGGTACCTTAATTTTAATTCACACCATCCAATCAATCAAAACAGATTTGTTGTCATTATACTGGCTGATCGTGCAATTCAACTATCAGACCCGGAATACAGAAGTATTGCTATCACCAAAGCCAAAGTAGCCTTAAACCTTAACAGCTACCCTTCAGAATTTGTTAACAAATTATTTAAAACACGTATAAATAAATTCTATAATTCAACGAAAAATATAGAACAAAACAATAACAGTAATAGAAAATATATTTCCATGCCATTCATAAACGGATTATCGCAACAAATACAAGGGCTGTTTAGTAAACACAATATTATATTACCATATGCCATAAAGCAAATAAAACTCTATCCAACAATTTTCCAAAATTAAAATCAAAAACGCCGAAAAATAAAAAAAGTAATATAATTTATCAAATTCCGTGTAACGAGTGCAATGGTGTTTACATTGGACAAACCAGCCAGTATTAGGAAAATCGCATAAAAGGACATAAATACGACAAAAAAAATACAACAGCTCTAACTTGCCACGAAAACTCAAAAAAACATACATTTAATTTTGAAAACACAAAAATTATAGGGTCGGAACACAATACAAAAAGAAGGAAACTTTAGAATCAATAGCTATCCAAAAAAACCAGCATGCCATTAACAATAAAAAAGATTTAAACAACCTCAGTAAGATATATCTATCAGTACTGTAAATAGTTTTAATGTGTATGTACGTTATGGATTATTTGTTGTGAATACTAGTTTTCGTAGAGTAAAAAGAATATTTTATGTTTTTAACGAAATTTGTAAATGGATATTTTAATGTATATGTCATTAATTATTCTACGTTTGAGGTGAGTGGAAAATATTTTCGTTGTATTGTATCTCTTAGTGAAGAAATCATTTTATTTTAGATATAGATATATTTTGAAAAAGGCTTGAGTGAGCCGAAACGTTAATATATGATGGTAATCCCAACTTAAACTGTCTTTTTGTGTTTATATTTTATAAAAACGACCTAAAACCAAGAAAAACTTTAGATATATGTATATATATATATATATATATATATATATGTATAAAAAAATTTTTTTTTTGTGCTCTTTTGTACGGTGGATCAATCCGGGTGTTATCATCTGCTTGCTACAGCATGCGGTCTGAGTTCGCCATCTTTGTAATTTTTTTCCATTCCTATCTGTCCTCTATTTTTTTTCCCCAGTCACTGACTCCCATTTTCTTTGGGTCACCAATCACCTGATCTTCCCCTCTAAGTTGGGACGTCCCCTGGGCCTGGGGATGGCAGGCTTCCAATCAGTGATATTCCTTATTGGATCGTCCTTATTCCTTCTTCGAAGATGCCCGTACCATCTTAGACGCTGCGCTTCTATATGTCCGACTTATCTCGTAGTTATATAGCCTTCTGTACCCTTCATTCGGGATATGTTTTGGTCCTATTATCCTCCGCATGATTTTCCTCTTTAGGACTCTGAGATTTTCTTCGTCATATTTTCACCAGTATACGTTATTACTGGTCGTATTGCGGCTTTATAAATTTTAATTTTGGTTTTTTAACTGACGCATTTGTCCCTTAGTAGTTTCTTATACTTCCAATATACTTTGTTCCCTGCTATTATTCTTGTGTTTATCTCCGCACTTCTGTTGTTATTCTCATCAATTACTATTCCCAGGTATCTGAATTGACTTACTCTTTGAAAAGTGTAACCTCCCGTATTTATAGTAGCTGTGTTGTCTGTCTTCCTCGAAATTTGCATATATTTTGTCTTCTCTTGGTTAACTACCAGCCCTCTCTCTTTGCTGCCTCTTTTACTAAGTTCTTGAATATATTTTTTAGGGTTTCTTTGTCTCTAGTAATTAAAGCTGAATCATCGGTATATCCTATTATTTGTGTGGGGTTGTGACTAATCATTCCTTTTATGTCTATTGCTTTAATCACTCCATCTAGGGTAATGTTAAAAATAGTTGTAGACAAACTATCTCCTTGCCTTACACCTACTTCAATGTTTATGTCTCCTGTATTCCCGTCTCTGGTTATCACCTTTGCAATAGAATCCTTCATTGTCATTTTCACTAGTCTTATTAGTTTTTCAGAAATTCTTATGTTCTTCATATCAGATATTAGCCATTCTCTGTTGACAGAGTCTGTGTTAGTAGGTGTTTGGCGGCTACCATAGATCTTCAATTTCTAAATCCCTATTGGCATTGTCCTAATATGGGTTCAGCCTGTTTATTTAGTTCTATTTTTATTACATTGGTTAATATCTTGTATGTAGTGTTAAGCAGCATTATACTCCTGTAATTTTTGCATTTGGTTGGGTCTCTTTTTTTGAAGATTCGAACTATATGTCCAATACTCCACTCGTTTGGCATGTGTTCTTCTGCCCATATATTCCTTATCAGGTCATATATTTGTTGAAGTAAGGCTTCTCCTCCATGTTGGATTAGTTCGTTATTTATATCATCTGGACTTGCCGCCTTGTTTGGTTTGAGTTGTATCACAACATCTATAAATTCCTCGAAAGAGGATCTGTACTGCAGTTCACCGATTTCTCCCTCCGTTACTGCTTCCTTATAATTTTCGTCCATAATATGATTATTTTGGTATAGATTTTGAAAGTAGGTTTCCCATTCTTTTTTATTTATTTTTACTGTCTCAATTGCGTTTCAGCTACTGTATTGCTTTCTCACATATTCGAAGAGTTTTCTATTATCCCTAATGTTCTTTTCTATTTTTTCCATTTGTTCTGCAACCCAATTTGATTTTTTTATTCTGTTGATTTTTTCTGCTTTTTGCCTTATCTTTCTGTATTGTTTTTTCTCTACGCTTGCCAGCATATATTCTTCGTCTAACCATTCTTTGGATGCTTTGATTTGTTGTAATCCAATTTCTTTCTCTGCAGAGTCTATAATACTATTTTCAATGATCTTCCATTCACTATCTATATCTCCTTTTTTATTATGAATTCTCAGTGTGTTTGTTAGGGTTTCCGCATAATCATTTTCACCCTTCTCTCTTTCCAGCTTTTTTACGTTCCACTTTCTTTTGTTGTGTTTGAAACGTTTATATCTTAATCGTTTTATGTTCATCTTCGCTATTAGTAAAATGTGGTCCGTATCTGCATTTGCTCCTCGGTATGACCTTGTGTCTTTAACCATTTTCATCTATTTCTTTGATATCAATCATGATCGATTTGGTCGCCGCTTCTCTTTCCTGACAATAACCACGTTGTCTTGTCCTCCTTTTTATGCTTAAATTTTATACTAATTATGAACGTATTTGTCTCCGCAGCTTTTGCCAGTTATCGTTTGTGATCTCGTGTATTGTTTCTTTTCCAGCTATTACTCGATTATTTTCTTCTTTTTATATCTGGGCATTAAAGTCTCCTATTATTATCAAAATGTCATTTCTAGAGATACCTTCACAGACATCACTTATATTCTCATAAAACTTTATTTTCTCTTCTTCGTTTGCTTCTTCCGTTGGGGCATAGGCATTAATTATACTTATATTTGCTTGTTTATTCTCAAGTTTTAAATATGAAATCATACCGTCGATTGGCTTAAGCTCAATGACTTTGTTTCGTATTTTTTTACTGACCATTATCGCTGTTCCATTCCTTACTTGTTTTTCCTCCCCTGAGTAATACATCGTCAAGTTTTTGTTTTCTATTTTCTCTTGTTTTTTCCATCTGATTTCTTGTAATGCCAGAATGTCTAAATCATAATTCTTCATTTCTTGCGCTATGTTGTGCATTTTCCCAACTTTTAGCATAGTTTTGATATTCCATGTTCCAATTTTCAACGCGTTTACTTTTTGTTTCACCCGCTTTACCCTCTTTGATATTTTGTTATAGTTTTAGTTACTTTTTTTCCTTGTTATTTGCCGATGTCATTTTTACAACGCTTCGATCCTCTTGACCTACTTTTGCTCTTTTGCTACTAGTTTTTCCTTTTTTTATACCCGTAAGATTTTAAAACATTTTTGTAGTTCTTTCTTTATCAATATCCTTTTCTTCTTCGGCCATTGATCTACTGCTGAATGTTCTTCCTTTGGGTTTGGAACCTGATGGTCTAACTGTATCCTTCCCTTGCATGTTTTGTTTTAATTCATTTAATGAGTAAGCCATTCCGTTTATCCACAGTCTGTTATAATTTAGATTCGCTTCATGTCCTTCATTCCTTGCTTGTTTCATCTATGATCTGAGTTCTTTCCGTTGTATTAGTACTTCTCTAGTAAAGTCTTCGTTTATGTATATTGGTGTATCTTTTAATTTGTTTTAATATTTCTACTTTCTTCTTGTATTCCTTCAGTCCCAGCAAAATCGGTCTTGGTTTACTAGGGTTAAGATTTTGTTTCCTTATTCTTCTAGCCTCTATAACTTCATCGCTTTCAAGTTCCAGCTCCAGCTTCTCTATTACATTTTGTAAGACACTCGTTAGTTGCAGCTCATCTTCGTTTCCCGTTTCTCTTACTCCCTGTATTATAAGGTTTTTGCTCCTCGCCTCACGCTCTAATTTTTCTATTTTCTCTTCATGCGTGCCTAAAGCCTCTTTTAATTCTTGGTTCTCCAATCCTATGCGGTTGTTTTCCCTTTTTATTTCCACCATGTCGCTCTGAATGCTATCTAATTTTTTCTCAATCCTTTCATTTCTATTTCTTCTAGTTTTCCCAGTGTTTTCCCCATCTCTGAATTTTCTACCATTGTATAAATAAATCACGCGAAAAAACTGAGTAAAAATATATGTGAAATTAATTGACAACATTATTCGTTGTATCAGCTGATGGAGTAGCCCCTGCTTAGGTCTAGGTCTATTAAATGTAACGTCCATAAGAAGGGGGGGAAGTTTGTTCATGTTTATAAAACTTGTTGGAACTTTGAATTATAATTTTTTCACTTAAGGCCAATCAGAAACATTTGTTTTGGATTCGTTGTAATTTTAGAAGCATCGTGTCTTCAATCCAAGGCTCTACCCAACCTCTAGAATTAAAATATGGAAAAAGTTTACAGATATATTTCTTATAAAAAATAGGCATCTCAAAATGTATCACCAAAACTCAAAAGATTTGTCACATACCAATGAAGTACACGTTTGTCTTGGGTAATATAGAAGAATCAGCGAAATGTGGCAAATATTTTTTCTAGATTTGTGAAGTTATCTTCAACAGAATTAATTCAAATTAATAATAAAAAAAATGATGGAACAAAAATAACAAGTCACTATTTGGTTTATACATATAAAATGTGAGCAAGAAGAATGGAATGGAATTAACATCAAAATAGACAAATTTTACACATCCCCGAAGTATTGTGAAATAATAGAACATATCAACAAAGGCCCCACCGGCGAGTTGTTCACTAATAAATCTCAAAATAATCTTTACTCCTGGTCTTGTAACATGAAGAGACAGTACAATAGGCGAACACAATAGTATAATACAAGTAGATATAAATAATTCATAGCTTATACGTCATTTAAATGCATTATAATATTCCCGAACAAATGGCTGAAAAGTCCCAACATTCACAAAAGGTACAATTCGTTACGACGTCCCGGAATAAAAAAATCCATCTTACGCCTTAAAAGGGAAACTGCTTCAGCAAAGGAATCCTTGTTATTTATTGATAAGAATCTGAAATGTTTTGTTATACAAAAGAGCCCCAGTTAATTTCAGAGAAAGAACAATAAAACCAGACATCATTGTGTTTTACCTCGTTCAGAAAAACTTGATTAAAGGTATGTTGGTTTAAGTAATTTTCATAATGACACGCGTTCACTCATCAAAAACAATGGCGTACCTCTCTACTCTAGAAAAAGCGAAAAGAAAATAAAAATTAAAGGTATTGATTTAGATATTTTGCAATTAAAAATGGATTTATGAGATTTGGATAGAAAGAAATTGGAAGAGGTTAAGATTCTTCTGGTTCTATGGAACAAAAATAACATTGACTGAATTACAACCAAGTTAAAATTGTACTACTGCGTTGTTAACAATTACGATGTTATTTTTACTGCAATTAACAATATCAAAGTCAATTGATCCACTTGTCTCAATATTTTGTTTTGTACTTCTAACTATGAGTCATCCGAAACTTTATCTAGTTCGTTCTCCAAAGCTTTTAATGTGGAATATTCTGATGATAATCTTCGTCAGTTACGGGGTCGTCAACCCTCAGGAGTTATTAGCAATATTTTCTTCTTTCGTGAACAAATTGAGTCCCACCTGCGAAAGCTGAAAAAAAATCATCTCCGGGAATTGATAGTCGTTCGTCTTTCTTCCAAAAAAGTGACCACATTCAATATCTTATCCACTAACAATAATAATGAACTGTTCCTTTACCCAAGGTTGTTTTCTTCCCACTTGAAAAACAGCTTTGGTTACTCCTGTCTTTAAAAAAGGTGAGACATTAAATGCGAATAACTACCGCCCAATTAGCTACTACTCTACTTCTCTGAGGTAGAGGTAGACTTAACAAGTAGATATCTGATTTTTTAACGAACAGAGATTTTAAAGTTTGGGTAGGTAGCTCAGCATTTTTCGGCAGAAAGACCTGCATCTAGTGGCGTTCCTCAAGAATATGTCATTGGTCAGCTGCTCTTTGTCCTGTATGTCAGTGATTTTCAATACTATGTTTTTAGTTCTATATCCATATATGCAAACGAAACAAAAATGTACTCTAATCATTCCATCAACCACGTAGATGTTCAAAAATATCTAGAAATGTGCAGAACTGATGTTCTGAGTGGCTACTACCCTACTACCTCTTAATATTGATAGGTGTGTTGTTCTCCACATAGAAAAGAATAATCTCCTACCCTCTTATACAATTAACGGTCAGTTCCTAATCCCAGTGTCATCCCTCAATGACTCGGGAGTTGCAGTAAAAACGATGGAAGGATGCCGTCTCAACAGACTTATTTAGGACTGGAGTCCAGCAGTGGGAAATTAAAGCACACGATCGTAAGAGGCAGAGGGCAATAGTTGATGCGGCTAAGACTCGCTCAGAGTTGTAGGGTCAGTGAAGAGGAAGATTCACATCAGTACTCGCGACATATAAAAACAGGTTAATCTATTTTTGAAATGTTCTTACTTAATTGTTAGAGACATATTGACTATATTAATTAGAGTTTGCCACCCCCTTTTCTTATTGTGAAGTAAATCTTAAAATTGAGAATATTGGATGGCGGCATTTTGGCTTTATCATCATAGCATATATCGGTCTTTTATTGTCCTCCGCATCAATTCAAACATTTTGAGATCCCAAACGAGTACGTTGAAACAGGCATAGTATAAGTGTTCAGCTCAGACTTTTATAAAGAGTTTACCTTTGCATATTGATCTTCAATAATAGTTTAGCCTGCTAGCTTTGCCCTACTCAGATTTCCTTCTGGTGGAGGAGCAAAAGAGAGCAAAAGGTAATGGTTGTTGATAACGTAATTCTTTTACATGTCCATCTTTCATGGTTTAAAAGAGAACTTTCGATATTGCAAAGAAATAAAGTCTACCCTAGTCTAGTCACTTGACTTGAATTGGCAATGGAATACTAGGAAACAGATTTCCATTTGCACCTGAATGGTAAATATTTGAGCACTGATGAAAATTAAACATCGAGAAAGAAAAAGACGAAATTTCCCTACCTAATGTCGAAACAATGAAAAATGGTGAAACTTATGAATATCTATATTTCTACTGGTTTATATTACTTTTCCGCCCAACCCTATCTAATATGCGAGAAAAGTATTGGTTTCTTCCAAAAAAAGTTGGAATTTGGGGCAAGAACAACTCTAAAAAAACGGCTTTTAGAAAAAATCCTGTGTGTCTGGCGTCATCGTTGTCGTCGGCACGATACAGTCTCCGGAGTGCAAAAAGTCACCAATTTTATCATAGAATATTGTTCAGGACATCTCGAAGATGAACCTTATTTTCAGGTCACTTGAGCCAGTACAACGGGTGCTATGGTCCTTAAGGTACCAAATTTTCGTCATTTTTAGAGAAATTTCAGTTTGTTAGCTCGATACAGCCTCCGAACGTACTTAAGTGAACAATTTGATGATAGGATATTGTTCAGGGGTCTCACAGACGCGGAAAAGTTAGTTTTAATCTTTAAAACCGTTTATTTATGGATGCGATTAGCAATGCAAAATGTTGATATTTTATGCAACGTTGAAAGGTATGTGAGGGGAATAATGGGTTCGAGATATTTTGGAAGTATGTAGGTGAATCCTGGAATAATGAATGTGGGTAAGACTACTACCAGAAGTTTTGGATATTTGTATAAAAACTCTTTAAGCTTTTCAATTTCACATAGCCTCACCTCGCTTACAATTATTTTGTCGAAAAACAATTTTAATACCCAATTTTGGAAGTAACTCATCTTTATTAATAAATGACGAGACAAAATAGCATAAATTAAAGGTTATGGCAGGAGTTCGACTTATGTTAGTATTATTTAATGAAGCAATATTTACCGGTTTGAACGTAAATCAAGATCAAACTAAACCGAGAAATTAAAAACTTATAAGTAATTTTCAAAATGAACATTTTGTCTCTAATTATTCATGAAAATAATCAATTAATTTGAGCTCCTTTAATCTTCACAGCTCATGAATAAAACAAAGTAAATCAATTCAAAGAGTTATTACTGATTAATATTTCCCTAAATTAATACCAAAAACAAGCAGACAAAAACGAGCGTCAGACAAAGGTAAATTTAATTTAACGCAATGAAAGTTTCAGACAATCCCGCATACTGATCTACTTTGGGATTGTGCCCTTTCGGTAACCGCATCTGCTTTTAATCATCAACATAAAGGTTGGGTGTATTAACATTAAGCTTTCTATTATAACTGCATAGATTATTTATTGGACACAGTGGCTGGCGTTATTTGTTCTAAGAAACTTTATTAATACATTTCGCATACGAAGGGTGTGCTGAAAGAGCACAAAATAGATGTGTTTTACTTAACATACATTAAAAGGAAGTAGATAGGGAGCATATATTCTGCGTAGACTCGAAGGATGTATCTATGAGGAAAACCATTAAAAGGGGGCTAGTAAGGTTATTGTCCGAGATGGGGACATCAAACTGAAGGATACTGAAAACGGTGGATTAAAAATATAGGTTAACTCTGAAGCATCTGGCAAAGTGAAGGAAAATGTAAAAATTCTATAATTTATAGGGCAAACTAGTGTTGGGGAGTATAACTATTCCAAGGTGTTAATTTAATGAAGCCGGTCATATTTTCAAGATTTTTTTCATTTGAATAATTTAAAATCCATCCAAAGCTATAGGAAATAAATTCAAAAGCTTACAAATTCGTTGTGGAGGTATACTTCGTTTCCATCTCATTGATAGCACAAACTCAGGTAATAATCTGAAAACGGCAATAAACCAGAGGCGGACAGATTATTTAATTTGTAGCGTCAGAGTATAAAAATAACTTACTCTTAGTTTAAAGTGACTAGAATTTTTAATAAAATATGAAATTTGGAAGTTAACACATAACGCACATGTATAATATTAATAAATTAAAAGAATTAGAAACTAACTGTCTCGATCCCTACTTTGAGGAATCTATGATGATATTTAGGTAATATCGAAACAATTGTCAATTTTTTAGAATTTTTAACATTTTTCAATATACTGTGGAGTTAACTAGAAACAGTAAGTTTCATTTAGAATTAGAAACCTTCGTGAATGTTTATCGGTGAATGTAAAATATTTTTCTATAGGATTGTGCCTGTAATATAATTATTAATCACATTATTAAAGATTTTACAAACATAATTAGATTAAAATTGGTGAGTAGTTACTTTTAGAAAGTTGTAATAAGTGCGCATAATGCAATGGGCGGAGCGTATGGGGACAATACTTACGAGTATGAATAAAAGCGGTTTTAATATTTTGGTCAGTTTGTAGGTGGAACTAATACCTACCTGATTAATTAATTAGCTATTTTGTTGATCGTTTATCAAGAATGGCTAATTTGTAATGCCTAGGAATTATACGGGTCATCTTGTTGTCACGTGCAGCATTTACTGCCAATTCTAATACTTCGGCTGTCAAGTATTCCATTACCACTGCCAAATATAAGAGCCCCAGGACCAACTATTTCTGCAAAATTTTCTTTTCTCAACAAACGGTGTATATGTCCTACTGGAAATTGTAATCCAGCACGATTTGAGCGAAACTTTGCCTTTCCCTTAACTTTACCGGCGTTACCACGCCCTGATATTTTTGATTTATTTTTATGTTAATATTCTCGTCTATTCGAAACAACACGACACGACTTAATGTTTTCGTGATATGCCTACCTATGAATTCATATTAAAGCGTCCCACTAATAGAGAGATATTGCTTGGTAAAAAATGCTTTGCGGTAATTACGCTTGTGGTATTTTGACGTTTATTAAATGCGCGATTCACTTCTTTACGTCTCTAACGCTAATAACGTTAGCGCTTCGTGTAATTTACGGTTACGTACCTGAGAGCGTTATTGTAAATACCGCACAAAATTGTCCTGCGCACTTCTCAAAACAAAACGCATCGGTTTTCTAATGTTAGGTTTTTGTTTATCATCGCGTTTAGATGATGTTTAGTATGTGTTATGCAACTATTTTTAAAAGTATGCAAAGTCCAATAACTCCTAAAAGTACCAATAAAATATGTAAAGGAGATAAAGCAATGTGCATACTTACTTTTATATCTTATAATACTAACAGTAAACTATAACAGAACTACGAGTGAAATTATAGATTGTTTCAGCGATTTCAAGAGCCTCTGTCAACTTAGAAATACCTTCCCTTTTAAACATAATTTTTTTTTACATTATCTTCTTGCATATATATTATCAAAATCAAATACAATCATAGGGCCTTGGGTATATTCTATTTGCTTTTGCTCCCCTCCTTTTATATTATGCAAAATCACATATTCAGTAGGATTTACACTAGCTCCAGCTAAGAATTTCATCCATTCTTAATTACATTTCATTTTATCAAGTATGCAAATAGTAAGTTTATTTGGTTTTTGGTTTTAACTTTAAAAAAAATTATAAGTATACAAAAAAAGCAGCGCTACGTTATTAAATAATAGTGATGGCAATAGCTCTTATTTCCAAATCAATTTTGGGTAGAGCGTTATTAAAATAACGCAACATAAATACCGCATCGTATGCGGTATTGCAATTGGCAATATAAATCTAATACCGTTACAGCAATGCGCAAACGTAGAGGGTTGGAGCCTATTCAAAAAACATAGTTTCATATATAAGTAGTGTGATTGATTCGTGAAACCACTGCCTACGTACTTATTGTTATTACTAAAATATGACGTCGACTACAAGTATTACCTTTACTCCAATTAACAGTTTTAGTAGGACTCCCTACACTTTAAAGGAAAAAACTATAATGTTAAATGTCCATGATTCACTTGTGTACCATTGTCCTTCAACTAACGTTCAGGAAATATCATTTGTTCCAATATGACGGGAGTTGGAGAAGCGACCACTTATAGATTTTTACGGGAAGGAAAGAGTGGAATTGTTAGTTCTCCCAAGAAGAGTGGGGGTAGTAAACATTTTGAAATCAAAGAATTTCATAAAAATATTATTAGAAGACAGTTCCACTCATTATACTTTTATAAAGAAATTCCAACGTTAGACAAAATTATTAGATTTCACTGGGAGAAGTATAACGAAAGTCACTACTAATTGATAGAGAAGACATTGTATGTTGGAGAAGGGATTATCTTCGAACAATTAAAAGGTACGAGAAGAAGGAAGAAATCTTTATTATTTAGACGAGACCTGGCTAAACGAAGGTCATACCGTATCAAAAGTATGGGTAGATACGACAGTTAAGGGTTCACACCAAGTGTTCGTCGAAGGAGTATCTACTAGTCTGAATAATATTCCCATTGGAAAAGGACGCAGACTTATTACAACTCAAATGGGCAATAAAAGTGGTTTTGTCAATGGTGGGTTATTGAGTTTTGAATCTAAATCAACTATAGATTACCACGAAGAAATGACCGCCGAAGTTTTTGAGGAATATTTTAAGCAGATGTTAGATTTAATTCCAGAACATTCTCGAATTGTTCTGGATAATGCTAGCTACTATTCAAGACTGTGTGGAGAAAAGCAGAAATTATTGTGTGGTTGGATACACATAACATCATGTACAAGGAGCATTCGGTAAAAGGAGAATTATTAGCAATTGTAAAACAGCTCAAAACAAATTTCAAAAAATATGAAATTGACGAAATGGCATTAGAACGTGGAGTAAGAATGCTACGATTACCACCATACCACTGCGAGCTTAGCCCAATTGAACTCATCTAGGCGCAAGTGAAAGATGACGTAGCACGGCACAACAAAACTTTAAAGGCGTACAACAATTACTATCAAAGGTAACTCCAGTTGTGGAACCCATTGGAGTTGAATATTCCGATATAACAAGTAAATGTGAATTGTAACTTCAATTAGACCATCTACCAGTTTTGAGCAAATCAGTTTTTAGGGTTACAACTTATTTTTTATCTTGATTTACTATTATTATTTTAATATTATGTCGTTCCTTTATATATATTCTAATAAAAGAGACAGTACTATTTGAGCTATAAATTGAATAAATAATGAATAATAATAAATTAATAAACAACATACCAGTACCTACTACACTCATTAAGCGCTTCCCGTTAAAAACATTTTGAAATTTATATCATATAAATCATAACTTGAATCGGTTCTTCAGTAAAAACCCAATACTCCGTCCGTGATATTTCGGATTTATACACTTAGGACAATAAGCAACGGATTTCGAAACAGAAACAGATAACTGTAATTAGTTTCTCCATAAATTCGTTTTCCTTTAAAAAAAATAGGAGGTTCCTAAAAATAAAAGCCAACTTAAAAAATTACGTATGCAAAAAGTATAAAGACTCTTATTCTAACCTTAACGGACGTGTATGATGTGGTGTCCCGTCATGCAAAAACAAATTTTTTTTCCTAAGGCTATAAGTATATCCTCTAGTAATTCAAGTAAATGTTCTTGAAGAGAGTCCATTTAAATTGGACCTATTCAATTATCATATATTACACCACACCAAATGTTAACCTTAAACTCCTGCTAAAGTTGTGTTTTTCCAAGTCCAATTAAATATTCCTCGTCTGCTAAATGTTTCATCGTCAGTAAAAAAATGTGTCCAAAAAATCTGGGTTAACATTTTGTTTATCTTGCTAAAATTGTGCAAATTGAAGACTCACAGGTAAACATTGAGGTAATAAATTCTGAACAGGAGTGTAATAATATGGATGCAGTTTTCCCCTCTTCAATATTCTAAAAACAAACGATTGGCTTATTCCTGTCGCCAGATTTATTTGGCCAGTACTATATATGGATTCTTTGCAACAAGAATTAAAGTTTCATCCTCTTCATCGACAGTGATAGTTTTTGTAGGCGGTTGTAAATATTTCAAAACAGTTTGTAGTTGGGTTGCTTTCAACAATAAAACTAAAATCCATTGAACATTTTAGAAGCAAATAACTCGGTAACTTAATATATTTTTAATTATGTTAATCATATTTCAGCCGAAAAAAAATGCTTTCTTTTACTAAACATAACCAAGTGTAGAGAGTCTAAATTGCCACATTGGTAATCCTCATGACAAAAACGTAAAATTACCAATTTTCAAATAGAAATTGTGAAAACATGTAAAGTTATTACGAAAATCAGAATACACACTTAAACTTTAAACACGCGGTATCTCGAAAACTAGCAATATTTGTATATGGCATGTTGGGCTAAATCATAATAAATGGAGTGAACGAAACAAATGTAATTTTGATAGAGAAATTAATACAATTAAACAAATAGCAACATCCAACGGTTATCCATTACATATGATAAATAAGTTAATTAATAAAAACGAAGAAAAAGTGGCATTAAAACTAATATTTCCTGAACAAACTAACGACATAAAAAATTATAAAACCATCACATATGCAGGTAATATTTCTAATAATAATTCAAAGATAATCTTTAGCTACAAATACAACAATTTCTTTTAAAACTGAAACTAATGTGAGTACAAAATAAACAACCAGAAACGTAACCCTCAAATGTCAAATTATAAAGTGGCTATCGGCATAAATAATCGTTCTACGCGAGTGGTTGCTAAACGACGTAGATAAACGTGACAGAATTGGGTTTCTGCGATTGTCAATGTTCCAACTTCAGATGGCTTCTATTTTCATGAAACGATGTCTATTAGTGAGAATGAAAATTTTTTTGTTAACTTTAAAGATATATCTACGTTAGAGAGATATTATTCCCTCATTTTACAACAGAAGATTGGAAGACAACGATATTGCACTTCCGACGACTCTAATATATCCACACGCTTCAAGTGGGTATCGACTCGGCAGCCATTTTCAATCGATTCAATTTGTCTAATGTTTTATTTCATCAATCCACTGAAAAGTTGATCAAACGTTCTGTATTTTGATCCAAAATTTGTTGTTCTACTTAAATCGGTCAACAAAATTCAGCCCATGAGATTATAAACGAAGTTGACTGGTCTATATATGTCTCGAATCGATTGAACGCATCTTCTAAGAAAAACGTCTCGTGCGATCGGGCGAGAGCAAAACCACAAGAATTAGCCGGTGTGTTAGTGTCGTAGCGGGGAATGGGACCGCCCCCGCTGGCGGCTTAAGCACGTTCGAGACGGCGGCACGCGACCGCTGTCCGCCTCTGGTCTCTGTTTCACCCACCCTGCCCGCCTCCGTGGGACTCGTTCTTCGTATCTCGCTTCCGTGTTGTCTGTCAACGTAGCTGACACACGCTGTTGCCAAATTAAGATTTTTTCGGTATTTGTAACAATAATTCATAACCAACTAGATTTTATACAATCCTTCTGTATTTACAATACGCAAAAAAAAATATTTTAATTTCGTTATTTGGCAGATTTTCATGTATATAAAAAAATAAAATTATAATTTATTGTCAAAAATTGCGGTTCAAACTGACAGTTTCAATTTTGTCTACTACCACCTCACAATTTGCAATAAAAAATAGGTTAAATTATCATCATATCGAGTAACATTAATCAATTTCGACTAAGAAATTAGACTGCGAAAAAGCTAATGAATAAAGTAATAGAGGCAAGTATCATCAAGTGAAAATACAAAGGAAGAAATGAGTCAAAAGATTTACTTAAATTTCAATATATTTCGGGTCAAGTAAAGTCAAAAATTATTAATGCAGTTTAAATGTGTCCGGCAACACTGCTGGCGGCGGTAAACGAGGCGTTAGTGGGCGAGCGAGAACGACGGGACTTATACTCTATGATGATGCTTCACTTACTTTTGGGACACGTTGCGTTATTAGGGCAGGTTGAGTTGGAGTTGTTGTTATTGACCTTGTTGTGGTAGGCCAAGGTATTTTTTACATGCAATAATTTAAGTTATAAACAGCAATAGAAAAGTTTGTATTGAAGTTGATCAACAATCAACAAATGTGTTTGATTTTCTACTTCATTATGCGTGATTATGTTAGTGATAAAGTTACAAAAACAAAAAAAGGCTCAAAGTTTGTCCTTGGTGATACCCAGATAATCCATTACTTAGCAGAGAACTTCAAAATTACATAAGGAAGTTGCCTTACCAAATATTGTAGACAAAACTACAAAAATTTACACAGAATATTACATATCAAGTCGCGAATACGAGCCTAAGTTGAAAAAATCCTGTCTGGATCATATAAAAAATGTATCAATTCTTAACTACTATCATAATAACGTAGTTTAGTTTATTTAATGCACTCTTAAAACTTTATGCAGTCATAAAAACTGACTTTACGGCTTCTCTCCTATTACTAAAAGGAATCATAATGTGAACAATTTCATTGAACGATTCACTCAAACTGGAAAAGACAATGTACTAAAAAGAGAGATAAAAACGATTAGGAGGAATATATTAGAGCATTCGGAAGTGGAATAGTTATGTAATTGTCCTAAACTTTTTATCCAAAATATCGTCGCCTTCCTTTTCAAAATAAGGAGATAATATCTCTCTAATGTAGATGTTACTTTAAAATGAAAAAAAACGTTTTTCATTCTCACCTTATCCTTTCCACCCCTCGGTATCCTAAAAATTCGGCGAATTATCATTTTAAAATTTCTACAAATCCCCATGTTTTCATTTTCGTCAGAGATTAATACAATTAGACAAATAGCAACATCCAACGTTTATTCATTACATATGATAAATAAGCTAATTAATAAAAAAGAGGAAAAAGTGGCATTACAACTAATATTCCTAAACAAACTGAAGAAATAAAAACTTATAAAACCATCACATATGCAGGAAGTATTTCTAATAATATTTCAAAGATAATATCTTTAGCAACAAATACATCAATTTCTTTTGAAACAGAAAGTAACGTAAGTACAAAATTGTTTAATGTTAGAACAAAAATACCAACATTAAAGAAATCAGGTATATATAAAAATGTCCAGAATGTAATGCTGTCTATTTGGGTCAGACCCTTAGAAATTTTGAAATCCGATACAGTGAACACTTACGAGCATACAGATTAAAACAACTAGATAAATCCCATTACGCAAAACATCTACTTGACACCAACCATTCATTGACACCTAACACAGAACTAGAAGGACTACATATTTGTGATAAGAAGCAAGAACAAGATTTCCTTGAAGAGTTGGAAATTAAAAGACACTTAAAAAACCCACAATATGAAGTCGTCAACAGATAAATCTAGGGAGTTCACTATTAAACTGTCTTCTTAAGTGATAATTGTAAAAATCAGCAGATATAGTTTTCCTGGTTTTCTATATCATTGCACAGTTATACTGATCTTAATTGAAAAAATGATATCCAGGATATCACCATAGGGCTAATAATATCTAAGCTTCAATATTTGTAATATCACATCTTCTTCTTTTTTCTATTAACATATATTAAGTCAATCACAAGGTAGGTCACTTCTTGGTCTAGCCAAAAATAACTACTAAACATCAGGTAGGCATCAAATGAAATGTAACTTCTGTCATTCTGACGATGATATTCAGTTATCGAAACAATTGTCAATTTTTTAGTATTTTCAACATTTTTCATTATATTGTGGAATTTGCTAGAAACATTGAGTTTCAATTAAAATACTAATTATTATGTGAATAAGATATTCCTATAACAAATCTAAATCATAACTAAGAAGTTACTCTAATGCATAGCAACTGATTGACAATAAGAAAAACTACATTTAGATGTCAAAAATTATCTGATATGTGATTTCCACCTTACTGCAGTACGTAGAGATATAAAACAGAGTGATACCTGATACTATTCAACTTATATTGCAAGTACATGTGTCAGTAATATCCTATTCGTAATAAGCTGCCTACTGGAGTGCATTCATAATCTATTGGCGGAGCGAGGAGCGAACTCTGATAGGGGTAACATGTCAGTCAGATGCCGGGTAGACGCGTATGGAGAAGCGGGTCTGACCGATTTGTAGGTTGACACTGTCAAACTTTAATTTTGACATTGAAATGTGTTGTTTATTTTACGTTGGTTGCAGAAAAACAGGGATCGTGAAATGTTTATACCTTTAACATTATTACCAATGTAATTTGCAAATCTTCTGTTGATGGAAACTGATAGCTAACCTTAACCCACAGAATAACGATTACCGGCGCCTTAACCTCTATAAACAAGAACATTATGTATAATACTGTTGTGTATTGATTAACAATAATTATGGATTTCAGTTATATTTTATGTTATACTTTATTCTTGAACAGACCTATAATATATATGAACAAGAAATATCATTGACAACTATATATATTTTACTGACGGCTGACAGAGACGTTTTCCTAACGGTGCGTTGCTATGTATCCCCGTAACACTTCCCCTCGTTGTATTTATAAACTTATAGATCTAAACGTTTGGGCGGCCTTCTGTTTCTAGTACTGCGGCGAATTACCACATCTTCCTGTTTCGGTTCGTTGATCTGAGGAACAGTCTCGGCGGCCGAATATACTACCTCTCCATTAGCCGGTTGCTGCTCCGCTCTCTCTAGTGTCTGGTCCTCTTTCTCAATATGTTTCTCCTTAACTGGTTCCTTTTCAGAGTCAACACCCGTGTCCGCCTGTGATTTTTCTTGCGAATCAGGCAGATGATGCTGCCTAACAGACTCATCCTTGTGGATAGGTGGTCCTTAACATGTGATTTTAATATTTGATCCACGTGTCTTTTATGAATTTTTCCATCTGCATTTATCTCATAGTGTAATTTTCCTATTTTTTCCACGATGACTCCAAATTTCCATTTATTGTCATCATACGATCGTATCTGTACTGTTTCTCCCACACTGAATTTTTTATTTATTTTTATTTCTTCTCTTTTGTTGTTCATTACTGTTATGAATTCCCTTTGAACTAAATTAATCCTTGTTCTATATAATCTTTTGAACATCATTTCACTAGGACTCAATCCAGTGGAATTATTTGGCGTTTTCCTGTGCATCATTAATATTTTTGATAGTTTGTCCTGGAGGGTACCTTCCTCATGTATCATGGCCTTTAATTTATTTTTAAAAGTTTGTACATATCTTTCTGCTTGTCCATTGGTCGATGGATGGAAAGGTGCTGTGAATTTTGATTGAATTCCATTTTGTTTTAAAAATCTCTGCATTTCTTCTAATCGAAATTGTTTGCCGTTGTCCGATACTATTATTAAGGGTAATCCAAATGTAGTGAACATCTTCTTTAGAATATTAATAGTTGTTGACGATGTAATAGATGATGTAGGTATCACTTCCATCCACTTTGTATAGGCATCTACAACTATCAAGAAATAATTATTCATGAAAGGCCCCGCATAGTCGATATGTATTCTAGTCCATGGTTCTTTTGGATACTCCCAACTGTGCACGGGTACTTTGATAGGATTTCTTTGAAGCATGCAACATGCTTTACATTTCTTTACCATCTTTTCAATGTCGGAATCAATATTTTTCCACCATACATAGCTTCGTGCCAGTGCTTTCATTTTAACAATTCCCGTATGAGCTGTATGTAACTCTTGCAATATAGTGGCTTGTAATTGTTTTGGTATTACGATTCTAATTCCGTAGAAAATGCAATTATCTTGTAACGAGAATTCATGTATATTGTTCATGTTTCCTTTTCCTGATTTAATATTTTTATATAACTGGTGCAGTTCCGGATCCTTAGCTGTTGCTTCTTTGATTTCCTCTCTAGTAATTGGCATCATTGCAATTTGATTTAGGTAAAATATATCGTCATCTGTCTCTCTTTCCTTATTTTCTGTATTATGTTCTAGTCTTGAGAAATAGTCGGCATTTGCATGCTCTGTTGTTTTCCTGAGTTTAATGTCGTAGTCAAATCCAGCCAAGAAATTCGCGTAATGTATCAGTCTAATTGCTGTAGTTGACGGCATCACTTTTGTGGGATGTAGGATTCTTGCAAGAGGTTGGTTATCAATGATAATTATAATTTTTCGACCATAACAGTACTTAAAAAACTTTTTGAGTCCCCAAATCAGTGCTGCTGCTTCTTTGTCAAGTTGGCTATAATTTTTCTCGGCTTTGGTCAAAGATCTTGACGCAAAAGCAATGGGTCTTTCGGTTTTATCAGGCATAATATGTGACAATACTGCGCCGAATCCCGTTGGTGATGCATCTGTAGCTAGCGTCACAAGTAAGTTGGGATAGAATGGGGTAAGTACTTTTTCACTACATATCTCTGTTTTTAAGCTTTGGAAAACATTTTCACATTCTTTGGTCCAATCAAATTTGGTATTCTTTTGTAATAGTTTATACAGCGGATTAAGTTTTGAAGCTAGGTTCGGTATGAATTGCTGATAATAGTTGATCATTCCGAGAAATGTTCTAAGTGACGAGACATCTGTTGGCCGGCAACTATTTTTTATATCATCTATTTTCTCGTCAGTTGGGTGTACTCCCTCCTCATTAATTCTGTGACCAAGGTATGTAATTGACTTTTGAAAAAATTGACATTTCTTCCTATGTAGATGTAGTCCACACTCTTTTAATTTTCTGAATACTATTTCCAGTCGTTGCAGTAATTCTGTATATGTACGTCCTTGTAAAGCAATGTCATCAAAGAAACATGCTGTACCTGATAGCCCTTGTAATGTCTGATCCATATATATTTGCCATATATTTGGAGCTATTCTTACACCAAACATTAAGCGATTTACGTTATAAGTTCCTTTACAAGTGCTAACTGCTTGCATTTTTGCTGAGGCTTCATCAGTTTTCATGTGTAGGTATGCTTGATTAATGTCCAATGTGCAAAAATATTTTCCTCCACTCAATTTGCTAAATATCTCTTCTATTCTTGGAATAGGATAGTTATCATTTTCTAGATTTTTATTTAATGTTGCACTGTAGTCGGCACATAAGCGTATTTTCCCTGAAGGTTTCACTACAGGAACCAAAGGTGTACCCCATTGTGAGTAAGTAACTTTTTCAAAAATCCCAACTTCTTCCAATCTATCTATCTCTTTTTCTACTTGTTCCTTGAGCGCAAACGGTACTGTTCTTGGTCTCAAGAATATTGGTGTAGTGTTTTCCTTTAATTTGAATGATGCCTGGTAATTATTAATTTCTCCAATTTGTTCTGAAAATAAATCTTCATATTCTTTTAGTAATTGGTGTAATTTTTCTTTAAATTCTTGTTCTGTGATGTCTTTGTTTTCTTCTGAACTTATTGCATTTACTTCAAAATTTATCTTCAGTTTCCTTATCCATTCCCTTCCGACTACGGGGTCTACTTTCCTATTAATCACGATTACTTGCCCCAAATTACTTTGTTTTTGTATTCTATCATCATATTACAGGTACCCAGAGGTTGTATTATTTCCCCCGTATATGTTCTGAGTTTAATTCTAGTGCTTTTCAGTTCCAGGTTTTTGAAATGTTTGTTATAATAATCTGCAGAGCATGTAGTTACTGCTGCGCCTGTATCTAACTCCCAAGTGTGATCTGAACCATTTATTTTTAATGTAATGTTGAATTTATCATTTGATGTGTTCACTGTAGGTATTGTATATATTTCGAAAATTTCTTCATTTTCTGTATCATCTGAGTATTCCTTTTCAATTTCTAATTGTTTCTGTCCTCTGAAGCATACAGCCTCGACATGCCCTTGTTTGTGACACTTTAGACAAAAAAGTTTATCTTTAACCTTACATTCAAATGCTTTATGATCTGGTTTTCCGCATCTGTAACACATTATTTTCTTTTCCTCTCTGGTATTATAATTTTCTGTATTTTTCTTGTATGTATTTCTCTTGAAGGTATTCTTGTTATATGTACTTTTCTTGACTGTAATTTTATTTATTGGAGAATTTTCATAATTTCCCATTTCTTTGCTTTCTGATTTTGATGTTTCAATTGCCATTGCAATTTTTATAATATCATCAACTTTCGTAGTGGGAGGTTCTTGTAGTAATCTTTCTTTAATTTCACTGCTACGTAGGCCACGAATAAATTGTACTCTCAGATGAGTTTCAAATGTACTATTTTTGCATCCATTGCAAACAAAATTTGCATTTTCCACCCATTTCTTTTAATCCCGCCACATAATTAGCTATAGATTCATGTTCATGCTGTATTCTGAGGCAAAACTTGTGCTCTTGGGCTACCTCACCTGGTTCTGGAGCGATGTGGTTTCTCAAGATTTGTATGAGGTTTTCATATGTTTTTAATTCTGGTACATCTGGAGAGGTAATGTTTTTTAGTATCTGGTAATACTTTGGTCCAATGCAATTCAGGAAAATGTGCACTTTTGTATTGGCATTTGTCACACCTTTCAATGTAATGTAGTTTTGTAATCGTTGTAGGTAACTATCGAATGACTCGTTAATTTCGTCGTATGGTACAAGTGAAATGCCACTGACTTTAGACGTAGACGTATTTTCTTGGTTTAACATTGTTTGTTGTAATCTATTTTGCTGTTCTTGCATATTTGTCATTGCATCCATCATACTTGCTAACTCTTTTGCTAGTTGATCCTCCATCCTCGTCGCCAATCTGTTGTGTATTGATTAACAATAATTATGGATTTCAGTTATATTTTATGTTATACTTTATTCTTGAACAGACTTATAATATATATGAACAAGAAATATCATTGACAACTATATATATTTTACTGACGGCTGACAGAGACGTTTTCCTAACGGTGCGTTGCTATGTATCCCCGTAACAAATACGAATTGCGCATGTCAGGGTAATACATTCTCCGATCGCGAACAGGGAACTAGGAGTGCATTCTCGGCGATTCCCGTAGACGTGGTGCGTTTGTGAACGCTGTGGTGTATAGGGTGAGGGATATATTACATGTTTTATGAACGCTCATTTTATAGCCAACTATAACTCTTACACTCAAGGCGTTGTTGTGTGAACGCACTCCCGCTAATCACTCGATCAAACAATATAAAATACTTCTTGACATATGTTAACTATTCTTTGAAAACAAACCTCATTTTTAGGTTCAAAACGACAAAAATACATCTGAACTGTACAAAAAATATATACTAATTTACAATGAATTGAAAGATATTAATAGTTACGAATTTAAACCTACCCAAAATCCTTTTCTGTGATAGAAAATGAGTGAAAATTGTCTAGGTAAACTATACAAAAAAATTATATGGGGTCTAAAGAGTCCTGGAAATTCCAACAATCGTCAGCAGCTTCCCGAATAAATAAGACGGTTTTTATGAATCTCCCCGACTGGGATAGTTTCAAATACCATAAATAAATTAGAAACCATTGAAATTGCTGGCAATCATCTTGAAAGTCAAAAAGAAAGTCAGTGACGATAAAAATTGCTGGAACTTCAACTTCTTTCTAAAATGCAGACCCGAGTAAATTTTACAACCAATCCAGCTGACATTAATTCGTCTTAAACACGAACCACAGATCTACAATCTGCATAAAACATTGAACAAAAATCAAATAAATCCAAATGTTACAAGCACATCAGAGCGGAAATTTCTAGGTACGCATAATTCATTTGCTTTAGCAATTCCGAAAAACGGTGTGACGACATTTGTCCAGGAATAGTAAAGTCACAGAGCTTACTCCAGCTATTCCGACCATCATAAACGCGACAAATTAAGTTGTCTAGGACTCGTAATGACACAAAGCGCATGCTAGACAGAAATTTAGACAGCTCTCACTGTTCCTACTGCACGAAATGACAAACGAACACTTTTATCCAAGACGTACCTGTCATCGAGCAAATTTTCAATTTCAACATAAGCAAAGATTCACAACATTTAACCAGAACAGAAATACTTACGTATTAGAGATTATTGAAATGATTTTAAACAATAATAGTACCATAATATCCTGCCAATGTTAACGTACAAATAACAAATATACGGAATTATAACACAAATCAGATGGAATCAACAGTTAACGTAATATGGGTAAATGTTTACAATATATTCGAATGTCATCCATGTCCTAAACAGAAGTTTCTAACCAGAATGGACATCTTCACCAAACCCCTAACATGGTGGATAAATGAAGATCAAATATACCCTTATCCCAAAAGAAAAGTATGTAAAGTTAATCAGCTAATTTACTCTAACCTAATACTAGTAAAATGTTTTAGACTAATAGTCAAGGGGCCATCTATACTAGAACCCTAATCAGTTATAGTACTTATCAAGCTAAAACGGGCAGTTTTTTGGACTACTGAGGGTAACACCCGAAGGTGATGTAACCAAAACAAAATAGTCCCACGGTCACTTATGTTTACTACTGTATTAACCACAAGAGAGAGAGGAAACCTCGTTTTGTATCATATGATAACAAATATAAAATCCCTGTCAAGATGTAATGATATGTTGGTTACAGCCTGCACTACTTGGCCAGTGAGATGATGACAGAGTAATCACTAGAACTCTGGCCTGACAAAAACGATTTCAAACGATTATCTATAAGCTACCAATATCACGATATGACGCAGGGTCGAACTCTGATCATTTCACCTGGCAAATAAAAATTCCAATTTGTATCACCAGTCTTTCGTCTCTTGATAAATATTCTGTATAATTATGAAATCTACGCTAAAGAGCATACTAGAAAAGTTCCCCAATTACCTCCATATTTACACTGACGCCTCAATAAAGTCAAAGTAGCTGTAGTGACTACAACTTCGACCCTTATGTTCAAGCTCTCACCAACGTGCTTTATCTACTCAGCAGAACAGTATACACTATATCAAGCCTTAATCCTCATAAATGCATCTGACACCCATAACCACATAATTTTTTCGGTTCCCTTAGCGGTCTAAAAGCCATAAAAACCGTTAACCCAGATTATTCCATTGTAACTAAAATCAAACAAGAACTTTGCCGAACAAAGCTATCAGAATGTTGTTTTCATATGGATAGCATCCCATATAAGAATCCATGGTAGCGAAGAAACAGTTAAATACACAATAAAGTGACATAAAGGAAACTATTAGATCATCAGTGAGTGCGGGTATAAAATCTAAAATTACTAGTGCGTGAGAAAACCAGTGGGAAAGTGCGATAACAAAGTTGAACGAAGTGAAAAAGTCAACAGAGTCCTGGTCTGTATTGCCTAAAAATCGCCGACACCAAGTTTGCTAGCTGGACTACGTCTAGGCTATATAGACTAACACACGGTCATCATCTCAGTTAGGATCCTAAACCAAAATGCGATTATTGCAATCAAATACTCTCCGTGAAACACTCTTACTTACTCAGTGTTCACAATTAGCAACGAAACGACAACAGGCGCAACTTCCTTCTGGCGAACTAACACACATTTTAGGATCCTCATGTTGTACATAATTTTTTAAAAAAATTTCAAATCTATAGTTGTTCTGGGACTCATATAGATATTATTCATGTATAACACGCTTTTGTTTTTCTAAACCTTAATGACGCTAATGACCCACGCGGTCGATGTGCGTATTATTAAAAAAAATCAAGTTTCATATAAATAAATACATCATTTCAGTAATTTTGAATTACTGCCATTTTGCATATTGTACTTACGAAGAAAAATAAAATCTGTTACCAAATAACATGACTTTTTCCATAAGAACTTTACTCATCGTACAAAAATTCGATAGCGTGAGTAACAAATATAACTGTAAACGATTCGAGCAACGACATACGGCAAGGCAATCAATTGAAGTCAACCTTAATAACCATCTATCAGACAATCAACAGAAAACTAATGAACAAGTCACGAAACAAAGTGAAATACAAGAGAAAACTAAGAATCAACGAATACCTACATATAACGGTGAATGAATAAAATTAAAATAACTGATGATATTGTTTGTGTAAGCGAAGTCACAGTAAAATTAATGAAATCAGCGACGATACTGCATCTGGTGTTGTAACTGGTCGCAGAATATCGTTAGTGTCATTGTACAGCGATATTTTGAGAAATAATCTCAACATGTTGATGTACTTTCAAGATATGAAGAGATATGACGTGCAAAAATAAACTCAGAGATATAATGGCATCGTTACTCTTACACAAACTTGTTTTATACAATTTTATTGAGTACGTGTAGACTTAATTTTATAATCTTTGATCGTGGAATGATCAGTGGCCATTTTGAATTGTTATTTTATTGAAAACTGTTAATATATTTGTCATTTGTGTATAAACAATAATGGCATTTGAGTTGATACATTTTACAAGATTTGCCAAAGCAGCTCTTATTCGTTGAAGAAAAAAAATATTTGTTGATATGATCATTTTAACGTATGCTTGTCAATAAAATTGTCAAATTATTTCAAGTTTCTACCCTCATACCAACGAAGCTCAATTATCACATTCATTAACTCACATTTTTTTGGTTTTACTCAAAAGCAAGATCTTCTCATAGTAATTTTTGTGAGACCAAATCAAAAAAGGAACGAAATGTTCAACTCAATCCTCAGATAGGTATTCTAATCGTAACAGACTGTTACAACAATTGAGGAGAGAAAAAGGGAAGGGGCATATTTGTGTTATCGGCATCCGCCTGTGAAGTTTTTGTTACTGTTTTCTCGGCAGCAGAATCTAGCAGTGAATAGTAGAGGGGGATTCATACACTAATTAAACAATAATTAGAAAATATGTCCGCCGTAGATGAGAATGCCGAACAAATTAGAGTATATTTAAGTGTTCCCAATACACATTTTCTGCCCGTTCATTATCTTCAGTGAAGAGGTCTCACATGCCTAAGATGATGAGAGTCACCATATCCACAAACTGCTATTTCTTAACCTTAAAAATATTTCGTCTGCTTCATGACATCGATTTGTCGTTATTAGATGGTTTTGATTGGTTCGCTAAGTATAACAGTTTATGATCTGTGAAATTTTTTGAGGTAGTTTTCCAAGTTTGGATGGTTATTACTAAATCAACGAAGCAGAAAAACAGAGTTAAGCTGATTCTAGAATATAAGATTCATTGACTATCTATTTGTTGAATAGAGGTAGTTTCCGACACAAAATAACTTCGTTGAACTGGTTCATAGGACAATAAAATCTATGATAACGTCTTACATCTCCGAAGATCACAAAAGTTGGGATAAATATCTAGTAAAAGTTGTATTTGCAATTCGATCGAGCAAACACGATGTCACTGGGGTAATACCCTATTTGATTAACTTTGGTAGAGAGGTTTCAGTAAATAACGAAGATTGTGTAATTACTTTATCCACTACAGTTGAAAATCGGAAAAGGAATGTTCAATAACTTTTTCAAGATGGAGCAAAAGGCTCAAGAAATCATACATCAGATCAGCAACTAGAAATTGTACGGCAAAGCTCGCCGGATCCCATTAACATAATACAAATTATTTCCCCATGGACATACGAACTAGAAGATAAAATCCATAAGTAAATAGCCCTGTGGAATGCTAAAGACCTTAAGTCACATCCCCTTGATGTCGACGAAGAACAAATCCTTTTTTTTTCGTTCAGGAATATTGTGTTACGTTTATGAAACGGAAATAAGTTAGTTCATGTTCATAAAACTGTTCTAATTATGAATCATGAAATCTTTTATCGTGTAGATGGAGGTTTCTTTATGATGACCATGATTCTAGCCTAACGTCCTTTAATTAACGCTTGTCCCAAACATTTGTTTTGGATTCTTTGCTCTTTTACGAAAATCGTGTCGGGTACCAAGTAGAAGGCTTGGTACTACCTGATACTCTATTTAAATGAATATCAATATTTCTGTTGGCCATCTCTGCTCTAAATTGTGTATCACAATAGAGTACAAATGAGGAGATTTCAGTTTTACATGGAACTTTCAATACGTCGTTTTCCTTGGAGTAATGTAAGAATCTGATTATTTGTGCTACCGTAGAGTGACCCTTTCTAATACAGAATTGTTTATTTGGAATTAATTTCAGACGGTTTTCATAGTCAAGAATTCATCTTAAAATAATTGCAACTATAATATAACTACCGTAGTTTTATTCAATTTGTTTTATTGAAACTATTATTATTGTTAAGTGATGAAAAGACAAGAAAGTAACAGCTGTAATAAATGATCTGACTTCTGATACATTGTTTAAAGTAAAGTTTCAGTTTAAAGTAAATATAGTGGGATTTTTATCTTTCGACCTTTATATTTTTTTATCTAAATGTAAACACTTATTTACCATATTCTCTAATGTTTGTTTTCTCCACGTAAGTTACAATGATCGTTAATTAAAGATAAATATCTTCGCCGAATCAAATCAATAAAAACAATTCATTAATTAATAAAAAACACTGAGAATATCTTCAATATAACGTAGCTAGAATACCAAACATAATAAAACGTATCTCAGGTATGCATTTAAATAATATTCACACAATTAAATGAAAAAAAACATTGCAGTTTATTCCAATGGCAGTACTCTTATTCCTTAACTTTCGGCGTTAATAACGCTATTAGGATGCGCTCGCTGTCTCGATCGACTATATGAAGTGAAAATATATCTATGGTACGTGGTCAGAATGTAACAAAGATCATTTTTAATGGAATTTCTTTTTTAGACAAGAATTTTCCGAGCAATATTTAACATAAAACTGTAAAATAACGAGTTTTTTTACAATTTAAACGACCATTTGTATTTTAATGTTATTTTTATTGTTTCGGATTGTCTCTTAAGGTGTAAGAAGTATGTACTAGTTTGAGATTTTTTCATCGCTTCAAAAATGGTAAGTAACTAAAATTGGTTAAGAAATTTTTACAAAAAGAAGAAAAAAACTGCCATCTAAAGATAGTCTATCTAGTATTACAGACTGTGAACTGTGAAGGTCCATGACTTGATGTCTTTTCACACCAACTTCTAGTGCGACTTTGTCCTTAGTTCAATCATCGCTTCCGTTTGAACTCACATTTCACCATTAGTTCCTCATTTTCTTATGTATTATAATATTTCCATTGCTTGTTGACCAATCCAGTTTCTAATACTATATATTTCTCTACCTCAGGGTTCCATCGTGTCTTTGGTACTCCCCTTCTTTGCTTTCTACTTATGGAACCATTAATGACGATTTTTGGAAATCTGTCATTTGCCATTCTCTCTATATGACCTAATAATCTTAGATTGGGCTCTTATCAACCATGGAATTGTGGGTTTTTGATCAAATTTTCCTAGCTTATTGTGGGACCTTCATTATCATATACCATTATTTGTAGGCACTGTACCTCCATACATTTTCCTTAGAACTTTTCATTCTGATACTTAGAGTATTCCAATTTATATTCCTTTTTTCTGTTTTTACAATTAGGTCGTTTTCTTAAACATTATAATATACTGTAGATTTTATCAAACGTAGCTTTGGAAGTATGAAGGCAAGCAGGCACATACAGCTAACGTTTTTTATGGGCTCACATATTGTCCAAAATCTGGCTGATATCGTGGGAGACTTTGCTACAGAACTATTTATTTTCTACAGGTTTATTTATGGATTGAGTGATTATTCGTACCTGATGAATTGTTGAGTTGTTCTCGCGGAATTCACAGTGGTGATCTAGAATCCAGTTTTAAGGTGGTGGGTCTTCATTCAATCTTATAACACGTTCTGACGATGCTCTTTAGTAATATCGAAACAACTATAATTTTTTTAGTGTTTTCATCATATTGTGTGAGTCATTATTATAATTAACTAGCTGCAAATACTAGCTTCGCTGGGTTTATAAAGTCATATATTTATTTATGTGTATTTAAACAGTTGATGATATGTTTATTAAATTGAAAGATATCATTTTTCGTGATATTTTTTATTTTCATGAACAAAAATTCATATGAAATAATTATTACTTAAAATATTACATTATAACATTACTTATAATCACTCTTCTCTGTTATACAAGAAAATGATATTGTTACGAAACAGCACATTGGTGTAGACCCTGAATCCGACTCTGTCTAAGCCATGTATGAAAGTTAAAATTATGGCGGATGCGCAGGGATTTCTTAGAACTGTTTACGATTTTTTATCTATCTTATCTAGACATTGTTTTTGTGACCAGTCTTATCTAGAAAATTCCAGTGAGGCGATTATTTTTGTGTAAGCCGCAAACTAGAATTATCTAGAGAAAAAGGCACTAATATATAAAGGACCGACCAGCGGGAGAAGTCAGTTGATGAGTTGATCTAGTGAAATAAACAGTAAACAAGTAAATATAAATTAAATAGTGAAGTGTAAGTGATTATAATGTGTATCTAGTATAAATTAGTGATTAGTGTAGTGAATAAATAAATTAAGTGAGTAGACATACCGTGTGTATAAATTTATCGCACCAGTCGAAATAAAAACTTTAAATAATTACATTGGTGTCAGAAGTGGAATATAAATAAATTGCTACGTAAAATTGGCCAAGAGACTATGTGACCTGAAAGTGACGGAACTAAGAGCAGAATTGGAAGATCGTGAGTTGGAAACATCCGGTAACAAAAGTGAATTAATAGAAAGACTTAAAGTGGCACTGGAACATGACGGCTTTGATCCAGAATTATTTTTATTCAATGACGAGGCTTCCACCGTAATCTCGTCAATTTCTGCCATGGAAGAGAAGATGTGAAAAACGATATTTCTGCTATGAAGAACGATATTTCTGCTAATATGGACAAGAAGATTTCAACCATGAGGAACGACATATCTGCTAACATGGACAAACCTTCTGCCGATATCTTATTAATGAAAAATGACATTTCTACTGACGTCGAATATAAAATTTCGTCCCTAAAATTCGATATCGAAAATAAGATGACAACGATGGATGAGAAAATCAAGGAATTAGAAAGAAAGATGACAGGTATAAGAACTCAAGACACGTCAGCGGAAGAAAAGAAGACCGAGCAAACAAAACCTCGCAAGCCAGAAACACACCCTAAGTTAGAAGACATTGGCAGTTTTACCCGATGGAAAAATGGCGTGGACCAATTATGTAAAACAGTTTGAAGCAGCCGCTAGAGTGAATAATTGGTCCGATAAGGAGAAAGCAGTGAACTTAACAATCGCGCTTCGGGGAGAAGACTTAGATGTACTTCAGACGATACCACTTCAAGAAACGGATGACTTCAAGCATCTGAAGAAGAGGCTGGAGATGCGATATGGCCACGAACATCTCGAACGTTTGTACCAGTCTCAACTGAATAACCGAAGGCAGTAACGTGACGAAGCCCTTCAAGAGTATGACGTGGATATTGCCCGATAAATTCGATTCGCTTATCCATCAGCACCAGAGAACATGATGGAATGCCTGGGCATCCAGGCCTTTATTGATGGCTTACGTGACTCCGATATACAGAGGACGATTCGTTTAACGCATCCCAAAACATTAGTCGACGCATTGACAGCTGCTCTTGAATATCAAGCAGCAACGAAGGCTTCGGTATATAACAACATTAGGACCATCCAAGAAGAAGGTGACGCAGACAGATTTGACCAGTTCTTCAGTTTAATAAAAAGTATGGTAATCGTAGCTGACATTGAAGAAGGCGTGATTCTGGGAATGGACGTAATGAATGTACATGGTTACCAATTAGACTTTAGAAACAGAACCATTAAAGTGGGTTCCGAGGAGGTATTACTTCATCCATACGAAGGCAGCGCGGTGTTGGCAGCTAAACAGGAAGATACCCTTCTACCTGCACGAAGCGAAACCATTATAGTAGCACGGCTACAGGGAATCATGGAGGAAGGTAGACCGGTTATGATGGAGCCAAGGAACCACGACGAAGAGGTTGGCAAATGAGTACTAATTGGAAAAGGATTGGTTACGTCGGCGAATGAGATCCCATTACATGTGATAAACGTGAATGATTACCCAGTTACCATCAAGAACGAAAACCAGGATTGGAACCTGCATACCAGTAACGTCTATAATTCCTCAAACAACGACCACCGACAATTTAATGCCAGATTCGAACAGATGTTATCAGTAGCTGGTCAATCCTTGAATCGAGCTGAAAAAAAAATGAGAGAATTTCTCTTGCAGTATCGAGACCTATTCGTACCAAAATGAGGAGAGACTGAATGGTTGAGAGAATGAACAGGACTATTAGAAACTACCTGTCCAAAGTAGTTTCCTGCCATCAGAGAGATTGGGACCAGTATCTTTCCCTATTCGCATTGGCTTATAGATCTGCCGTCAATGAGGCCACGAGTGAAACACCTGCGAAACATCTGTTTGGACGTGAAATGAGGCTTCCTTGTGACTTGGAATTTGGATGTCGGCCTGAAGAAGATTCCAGCCCCTGGCAAGACACTGAGACTGAAACAAAATTCGCGGTACGTCTTCTACGTGGTAACTAAAAATGAATTTCAAGATCGATCTACCTACCTACCTACCGCGATGTGTGGGAAGCATTTCGAAACATCCGAGACCATGTGTTGGAATGCAGCGTGAAGAAACTTGCTATGCCCAAGATAGCGAGTAACCAGTTGGATTGGCGAGTCATCAGGAACATGGTAGATGTAATCTTCCAAGATACCGGTGTCCAGATATTAATTTGCAGCTACAACACCCGTTATCAGTATCCGATGAAGACGGTGCCCCGTTATTTCGATAAGACGGAAAGTGTAGAAATGGGGCCAGTTACCGATTTAAGCATCCAGTTCCGGCTACACAGAAGTTCCAGGAGGAAGTTCCTTTTAAGGACAGGCTAATGTTACGAAAGAGCACAGTGGTGTAGTCCCTGAATCCGACTCTGTCTAAGCCATGTATGAAAGTTAAAATTATAGCGGATGCGCAGGGATTTCTTAGAACCGTTTACGATTTTTTCTCTATCTTATCTAGACATTGTTATCGTGACCATTCTTATCTAGAAAATTCCAGGGAGGCGATTGTTTTTGTGTAAGACGCAAACTAGAATTATCTAGAGAAAAGGCACTAATATATAAAGGACCGACGAGCGGGAGAAGTCAGTTGATGAGTTGATCTCGTGAAATAAACAGTAAACAAGTAAATATAAATTACGTAGTGAAGTGTAAGTGAACATACTGTGTATCTAGTATAAATTAGTGATTAGTGTAGTGAATAAATAAATTAAGTGTGTAGACATACCGTGTATGTAAATTTATTCCACGCGTCGAAATAAAAAATTTAAATAAATAAGAAAAACGTTAGAATATTTTGAGAAATTGTTTGAATTTCCAAAAAGACTCATAAAGTTACCAGTCTGTCAAGAAATTGCTTGAATTTTCTAGAAAGATCAAAAAAATTATCAAAAAATTCCACGAAGTGACCTAAACACACCCTCATTCTTTTCAATACCCGTAATTTTTTACGCCCATACATATATCACCTAATCAGCGTGGTGAACGATAGGGAGCTTGGGGCTATTACCACATACAAACACTATTCGCATGTAATTTGTATTTTTCTATCTCCATAACGTTATAGCAGGTGAAGCCGCGTAAAACTAATCCGAAATTTAAAAATGAAATTTTCTGTACAGCAAGACTAAATTGGTTACAGAGAAAGTTGGAGCTAAGCTGGCCCAGTCATGGAAAAATAATGACAATTCTGTATACACTGGTCAGTTGATAGAAAAAAGAATAATGGTAGAGCAAAATAAAGAAAAAGCGCATTTGAATGAGTGATGTTATACTTGCAAAGTCCTCTATGGGACTATTGCTCCAACACAGACTGGACAACATACCATCATCGGAATCTATAAACTCACTCAGAACCTTCTAGCATCTAAACTGGAAGATTTTAGATCTACAACAAGAGATTCTATAACATTGTCCTCCATCCTACCAGCCTACACATCCCATCTTCTGTTACAACGAGAGAAATAAGGTTCTGTCAATGTGTTGCTCCCATTTGTTCCAAACTGGTTTAGAGTAAATGCGGAACATCAGCGATTGCAATCATAGCTGGATTTCCTATAATTTTACTGGTTTTCGACCGCGTTGATGTTGTTTTGAAGCTCTTTCATTTCACGCATAATCATAATAAAACTATTGTAGATCTATCGTCGCAATTGAGGTTAAAAATAAACGGTTTTAAAGATTAAAACTAACTTTTCCGCATCAGTGAGATACCCTGAACAATATTCTATCATAAAATTGTCACTTGTATACAATTCGGGGGATGTATCGTGCTAACAAACCGGAATTTCTCCAATAATAACCAAAAATGTAGCACTTCAGGTACCATAGCAACCGTTGTACTAGCTCTGGTGAGGTAAAAATCAATGAAGTTCATCTATAAGACGCCCTGAACAATATTTAATCATAAAATTGGTCATTTGTATATACTCTGGAGGCTTTATCGTGCTAACAAACTTAAAATTCTCCAAAAATGACACAAAAATGTGGTATTTAAAGTACCATAGCACCCGTTGTACTGGCTTTAGTGAGCTGAATATCAATAGGTGTTATCTTTGAGTTGTATATACTCCGAAGGCTGTATCGTGCTAACAAACTGAAATTTCTCCAAAAATGACAAAAATGTCGTACTTAAAGTACTATAGCACTTGTTGTACTGGATCTGGTGAGCTGAAAATCAATAGGGTTCATCTGTGAGATGTCCTGAACAATATTTAGTCATAAAATTGATGACTTGTTGCACTCCGGAGGCTGTATCGTGCTAACAAACTGAAATTTTCCAAAAAATGACAAAAACGTCGTACTTCAAGTACCATAGCACCCGTTGTACTGGCTTTAGTGAGCTGAATATCAATAGGTGTTATCTTTGAGTTGTATATACTCCGAAGGCTGTATCGTGCTAACAAACTGAAATTTCTCCAAAAATGACAAAAATGTCGTACTTAAAGTAGGTACTATAGCACTTGTTGTACTGGATCTGGTGAGCTGAAAATCAATAGGGTTCATCTGTGAGATGTCCTGAACAATATTCAGTCATAAAATTGGCGAATTGTTGCACTACGGAGGCTGTATCGCGCTAACAAAACATGCTACGAAAAGTGGCCGACGACATACAGACAGGCTTTTTTTCCTAAAAACCGTTTTATCGTGTTGTTCTTGATGAAAAACGTAAAAATAACTCAAAAAAAATTCCAAAATTCCTACTTTTTTTGGGTAAACTATACTTTTCTCGCATATTAGATAGGTTGGGCGGAAAAGTAATAACCGCACAATTGCCTTTTCATCTCTTGAAACGCGCTTACGTCGTCGCGGCTGCGTATTACGATGTTCTTCCTTGTATTAATCGTTAAGAAGATCAAGTCAATGAAAATTCAAAGGGAGTAGTCATCATACTAAAAGATGCACTTTATCATAGTCGTTTATAAGAAGAACTTCGAAAAATATTAATTATTCCTTAGCATTGCAATATTAACTTACTAGAACTCAAATTAATGTTAGTATTAGATGGTCTCCATTAATTTACTAGGTAATATCTCTCAATTTGAGTCAAATTTCGATTTGTATTCTCCAGAACCACCGAATTCACTTATTGTCGAAAATGATCGAAGTTAGTGATTTAGGAAAATTAATTCATCCTGTCAGAAATTGAAATTCTCGAGCATTAATCCCTACTTTAATGGAAAGGCATTGTGAAATAATCATGGAAATTAATCTTTATTGATAGACTTGGTCTATTGTTTGGCGTTCCCATATTATATACGTAACATATAGTTAGAGTCACACTACAGAGTGAGCGCTTTGCACAGAAAAATTCTATAAAAAACTTATGTGTTCAAGTTTTGTAGGTTGATGTGAAGAAATGGAAAATAAATAAAAAGAACAGGAAAAATATGTGTTGTTTACTCGACACCAAACGTCCATATCATAAATATGATAGTCGGAATACATATAAATTCTGTCAGTAAAATTTATAGCTGAAACGACTCCACCTTCAAGGAAAATTTATGTTTTTCAGAAGGCTCATCTCGTCCTTCTATTACTGAATTTAGTGACGACAACTGAGTTATAAATTTTGTCTGTCACATCTCATCACACGGTATGTGATGATCATACTGGGTGAGGAAACATCATAAAGATCATTTTTCACGGAAGGTTTCTATACAAGGTGTCTCGCCATCGTATCAAAAACTTGGAAGATGATAGTGAGACTAAAAATAACGATCAAAGTTCGTTTAGCTGAAATCAGTTATGTAAGAAATATTCGTTTATTTACTATTTGGAACTCTTTCCAAACAGATAGACTCGAAATTTTTTTTTGCGGAAATGCATCATTTTCATTTTTCCCACCAGTTACAAGAAAATACATTTCTGCTTTACATTTTAGACATTCTAAACATAGACACGCAAATAATTTGAAATATACCATTTTATTTATTGATAAAAAATTTAGAATGATTTAAACTATACTCGGCAATTGCGTGTCGTGCTAGATGCGGTTAGTGTGAGATGCGTTCAAGAGATGCTTAGGAAGTGCACACCTAATTGTAATACAGTAACAAACCCAAAGAAAATTTAACGAGGGTGAGTCGGGCTTTCTTAAGCTGAAATGTTAGCGAGCATCATCCAAGGGTTTGCGCATCGATGTTATACATAGACGATATTCGGTGTACGTGTAGAAGTTTAATAGGTTAGGTTAGGTCAGGTCAAGTTATGTTAGGTTGGGTGACTCTCGCACGTAAAGGGCCATCCAAGAAAATCGTCGGATGGGATGTCCTCGATGAACAGATCTTTACTCATCACAGGTTCATCACTTACTAAATAAAGATCAAAACATATAAATATGCCGTGCCCGTGGAATATACTCGAAAAGCGGCGGTAAAAATGAAAACACAGAAACATATAAAGAACTGAAAAAACTACTGGGCAAAACAATAATGAACGAAAAAAAGAAAAAGTGGCAGACATTGTGTAGCGCACTCGAGGATGACAAGTGGGGCGAAGCTTATAAAATAACAATGAAATCATTAAATACAATCGCCCTATACAAATTAAGTGAAGATCAGCGGTTAGACGCAGCGACCCTCCTCTTCCCACAAAAGGAGGAAAGAAACTTTGCAAGGAGAGTCGCTATATGTATCGAGACATTTACAGATGAAGAAATAAAAACCGCTGGTAAAGACATAAAACAGGGCAAAGCCCTGATGGTCAGCCACCAGGGGCCATAAAAATATTAATAAGAGAAAAACCGGGTTTGATTAAGGACAGACTCAACGATCTACTGCAAAGGCAAGAGTTTCTCAGTGAACTTGAGGAAGCTAATTTAACGTTGATTCCAAAACCTAATTTACCGGCCTCCTATAGGCAGATATGTCTATTGGACTGTCTAGGAAAATATCACGAAATTTTACTGAAAAAAATACTAGAAAAATTCCTGGGTAGCACCGAGGCTCTATCTGGTCAACAGTACGGATTTCGCAACGGTCGTTCAGCAATAGGAGCCGCTAAATTGGTACAAGAAGCGGTGGAAAGTTCGAAGAAGAGATGGGTAGTCCTGATACTCCTAGATATTAATAATGCATTCGACATCGCAAAATGGGGTCTCATTTTAGACAATCTCGTAAGAATAGGTACCCCAGCATACCTGCTGAATGTCATCAAGGACTACCTATCAGATAGGAGCGTATGCGTATCCAGAAAGAGAAAAATGAAAGTTACCGCCGGAGTGACCCAGGGGTCGGTCCTAGGACCTACTCTTTGGAACATATTATATAACAGGGTACTCGAAATGAAAATGAATAAGGGGGCAAAAACGGTAGAATTCGAGGACGACCTAGCGATATTAGCGGAAAAAGAAGCTATGAGGATAGAGACATGGATGAGTCGACCGATTTGAAGCTCGCAGTAGAAGAAACTGAAGCTATAATACTGAGAGAACCAAGGGATTGAGAGGGAATCGTTTTCGACCTCCACAATGTACAAATAAAGCCTAAAAGAACGACAAAGTACTTCGACATCACCTTCGACGACAGACTGACAATCTACAGGCATATGGAGGTGGCGGTAGGCAAAGCAGAAGACAGGATCCAGACATTATAAAAGATCATGCCGAACATCGGAGGCCTTGGACAAAAAAGGGGAGAATGATATTAAAGACCGTACATTCCATACCTCCTCTACGGGGCCCCGGTATGGTACGAGATCCTGTCCAAAGAGAAATATAGACAGAAACTCCTTAATACAAAAAGGAACCCGCTGCTTCGAGTCTTAAGTGCTTACAGAACCGTGTATACAATTGCGCTGCAGGCGATGGCTGCATGGACAAGGGCCCTAATATCGGAGACGTGACGAAATAGTAGAGATACGCACACCGCCGAACGAACTATTTTTTCACGCAATTTTAAACGGGACACGGATCATTTAGAACGTATACACACAACATAAAGAAAACAAGAGGATGATATGTGGCCCGACTGCGGTGTGGCAGACTACCCGCACCACGCGGTTTTGGAGTGCCTTAAATACACAAAGGTACAGAAGACGCTGTAGTTAACGATAGGAAATGTCGATCTTCCCGTTGTTAACCCAAAAACAAGTTCGCATAATTAAGGGTTATCTAGTGAAATGGCACGAAAATCTGAAGTATTCTATGTACGGTTGATTTTGAAATATTAAACAGCATCTAGTATCTTTTGTTCATGTATTGGAGTATGCGCGTTTTTTATAGTCCCTTCTCCACCTTTCTTCGGTAAAAAGGATCCTATAACGTATCAGCACTTCTGACTTTTGACATATAACCGAATAATTGTGTAAATTCTAAACAAACTTTCATTTAAGCAAAAAGAGGATGATTATTTGTTTAAAAAAGAGCTTGTATATGCTCTTGCGATCTATTTATATTATGAACAGAATTATTTCTGTTATACATCTTCACATAGATATCTGGTAATTTATCCCAAAAATCGAACGTTATGTATACCTATATATATTGATTCTATACAATATAAAAATAAACAATTGACAAATTATTGATAAATAAACGTTATCGAGCTTTATTCATTAATATTTTTAATATATAAATCATTCTAATTTACCTTTAATATAATAATTTGCTAGCTAGAACAACGCTAGACCATTTTATTTATAATTTGTCACAAGGTTAAAGTCAAATGTCAAATAAAAATATAACTAAATACAATAACCAACTGTATACTAAAACATTGTTCAAAGAGCTTCATTGTGACACTGTAAACAATGTTATAATGAAGTCTCTTTTATACGCGAATAATAAAAAATAGTTTATAACATAACTGCATTAGGCTAAAAGTAATTGTTTCTCTTAAACTCCGATCTGTGCGCTCAATCGTTTTCCTGTTAGATAAACTTCGATTTGGATATCGTTTCAAATAAAGTCTTCTAGTTAGGCTAGCATTTCCGTCTGCCATTCCAAACATCATTTCGCTATCCGCAAAAATGGTAAATTCTTCCATTTTTGATTTTAAAATAAATAATGTGATAATTTCATATCCTGACAAGTCTCTCTATCATCTCCTAAGTTTTTGGTGTGAACTCCTCGGACACCCTGTATACGATAAAGCCTAAGAGTATTACTTGGGTCAAGAATAGAGCTATTTTGTCAGTTATAACGATCAAGTAGGTAAAGTGAACAACCTTATTATCTCTAAAATTAATATACAGGTTCAAATACACTAATCTGTAGATACTATAACAGAATTAAAGGTAAGTAAGTAGAATATGAATTTGAGCGTAAAATGGCCGAATTAAGTAAAAGTGATAATAAGTTCGTTAGTGACAAAGAGTGTGCAAAGGTACAACACAAGACAGCAATTCACAAAAAAGTATAATAATTGAAAATATCGCTCAAAATATTGCTATATATTTAGAAGGAAACCTTCATTTTTCCACTACTGAACTCGCCAATACATATGCAATTAGCCGGCGTTCAAGAACTCACTGAAGACGATTTCGACACACGTTCAGAATTTTATGAAACGATGATGAATATTTGCAACCGTGATAATGATTTTATAAGAATTATGGTGTTTTTAAATGAGGCTACAATTTGTTAGAACGGTACGTTTAATCGACACAACTGCCACTACTGGTCGCAAAATAATCCTCACTGGATACAACAACATCTCCAGAAATTGGACGTTTGGGCCGGTATTTATAACAACGAAATCCTTTGTTCTTACAAGAAAATTTAAACGGTGAGCTTTACAGCTTTTAAACAGAGAATTGATTCCGTTGGTGGAGGTAAAATGACAATTGCCAAATACCTAATATTTGGTTCTAGTAGGATGAGGCACCACCTCATTAGGCTCGCATTATTCGAGATCGTTTAGATAATAATTTCATCATAAATGGATTGGAAGAAGAAGTACTTATGAATGTTCTGCGCCCGACTATTTTCTATGACGTTGTATGAAGTCCAAAGTTTATATTAACACATCAAATAATTTGAAAGAATTAGCTGAAAAAATAAGGCAAAAGATTTAGAGAGTTCCACCAGAAGTAATAGACAATGTTACAAGAGATTTTACAAATCGAATTGCTTATTGTCAATAAGTAAACGGTGATCAGAGTGAACATTTAACACATTAAGTTTATTTTCGGTTTACATGACATCCTTGTTTTATTCCAATGTTTTGTAATTAATTTAGTTTTAATTAATAATATGATTATTAACTTCTTTAGTAGACTACTAAAAATCATTAGCTTCTTCCTTTCTTCATATACGTTTTTGTTAATATCTCGGTAGACATCGGACCCGATGTTACAGTGGTTACACGGTGGCCAAATTAAAATTATTATTTGTATAGTAATATAAATATTCCTTTAAAACTGATCTAAATGATGGTGAATATGACATAAGAACCCTTGTTTTAAGAATTACCGGTAGGTATATAAGTTTGTGAAAATGCGAAGCGCAATTTGATTTAATGTATGTTGAAAATAGATGATTAAATATCAATATGAGGCTCTTATGCCGGATACTGTTGTTCCCTATTATTATTTTATTGGAGAATAAAGAGATAGATGTTTGTTCGTTATTTCTACAGTATGTATTAGTCGTATTTACAAACTTTATATAAAAGTTTTGCGTAGTATCTTCGAAAAAAGTGTTACTACTGACATATATTTGAATTTTGTTTGAAGTAGATACATAATTATATGATTTAACTCAACAAGAGGAAACATAGTGTCCGATAAACTCGAATCATGTCAACTATTTACTTTAATCAGCCTTTGAAACCGAGATTCGCAGTGTTTGTTATTTAGGATATGATAGCTATACGTTTATTTCACGGCATATATACTCCAGCGTTAGTCCAGCGATAAAATCAATCTATAAATTATGGGGATAGTCAAATTGGATCGATTTTGTAAACATCGAATTGTCGGCGAGTCAATTACACATTGTTGTATCGGACAAGTGGTCATGAGACAGTTAATTGACAGAACATAATCCCCAAATGTGTATTCCACTACCCATCGTGGCGAATTTTGTTAACAATACGTTAACAAATCCAATCATCATTTTGGTTTTCATGTTGATGTCGGTATTTATTACACCTTTTTAGTTTTGTGTGAAAATAGGGAAAATATTCAATAGAGAAATTTGATTTTCAATCTTTTCGACAGTGGGTTCATGAAATTCAAGTATAAGTAATGAAAATTAGTTTCTAAACAATAATGTAGCTCTAAAACCGCAATATACAAGATCGGAGATATAAACCACGACAAAGATACAAAAAATCGTAATAAGAATCGCAGATATACTAGCCTCAAGAAAAATATAGAAACAAACAAAATATTATTAACAAAGTACGAGTAGAAATACCGGAAGGAGCTTATAGCCAGTAAAGAAGAACACCTACAACAAAATCTAAATATACGGAACGAAGAACACGCAACGACAATAAATACAAATAAAAGTAAGTAATGAACTAAGAAAATAGAGATAGATGATACCGAAATAGAGCAAGTGAAAACATTCCATTACTCAGGAGTAATAATCGATACGACATGAGCAAAGAAGCTGGAATAATCCAAAGAATAAAGAAAACACATTCACAAGGGAAGAACAAAGCAAACATGGGACAAGGCAATAGCAGGAATACTGAGTTGGAAGGCAAGAAAGTGGAACGAATCAACTATAGCAAAGAACATAAAAGAGTGGAAGGATTTCGCGAGAAAATAAACACTGTGTTACTCGATACCATAAATGAAGAATGAAGAAAGGAGGACAGAAGAAATAGTAAATTGTATTTTATCCATGTTAACAACTTTTTGAGTTCAGATCATTGAATAAAATGATATATTTTAGTTGAAGCAATTATTCAATAAACTTTAATGGAGAAATTATAAGGTTTGTAGGACAAATTTTAGGGGTCACATTTGTTTAACTAACATTTAGAAGCAAGGCGATAATTTTTATAAACTTGAATGCTAGAACGCGACCTACATACTCTGTGATATTTTGTGTATCTAAAGGAAGGTAAGATTAATTATTAATAAGAGAAAAATATGACAGAGTAAAGAAGAATTTATAAACTGGGTGATGCATCCACCGGAAGGGGCAGAACAACTTTTCTATTGTGAAATATTAATGATACAGATGTACATTATATTATGTTTACGCAGCTTTAAATACGATATCAGATAAATGGCGTTCGTTATTGTCCATTAAATATGTTTTCAAGAAGAGCGCCTAGGGCTAGGGATCTGTTTTAAGCACTTCTCTGTTTATCAACGCGATAAACAAATTTTGCTACAATATTCCCTCTCCAATCAAATGCGCTTTATATGGTAATGGCCTAATAATGGTAAATCCAATATGACTACTTGTAAAATTATTGAACAAGCAGTTAGCGACCTTCAAATTAAAACCGTCACTCTTTCACTCCTGAAATAATAGTCCACAACTTCTTACTGCCGGTTGTTGATAATTGGAAAATCATGGGCCTAATATTTGACTCCCGACTTTCATGAAAGCATCATATACAGGAAACTAAAGGAATATGTCTAAAAAGGCTAAATATTATTAAAACTCTCTCTCTCATTACCATTGGGGCGCATAAGAAACTACTTTGCTGAAAGTATAAAGAGCTCGCATCCGCTTCAAACTCGATTACGGTAGTTCATTTATATGTCTGCAATGCAATCTCATTTAAAAGCCCTCAACTCAGCATACAATACTGCTATCCGACTATGTATAGGTGTATTTCGGTTAAGCCCTGCTGAAAGCCTTTACTGTGAAGCTAATGAACCCCACTCTGGCTTAGACGACAACATCTTCTACTCTCCTATGGAGCTGAAAAATCCTCAAATCCCGTGTATCGTTTAATAACATCAACTCATCAGTTCCATTATAACCGATTTAATCGCACGCCCTCTTCCTTTGCTAATCGAAACCTTAACCAAACACATAAACTTCAACAAGGAAGAACCCAGAGCAAATGTTTTACGGTCCTTGAATTGTTGGATAGTAAACAATTTAACATGGTTCTCTACACTGATGTCTGAAAGACTGAAACTGGGGATTAATGTTCTGTAACCACCGCACAAAACACATCGTTTCCTACAAAATTTCCTCATTTTTTAATGTCCATACGGGTGAGCTATTTGCTATCTTATACGCGTTTAAATATTTGCAACCCTCCATACATTCTGTCAAAAACGCATTTAGCCCAAGATGTACATGACGTGTATTAACTGCTCAGAATTCAAAATTCTACAGTCACTATTATATGGATATTTTTTCACATCGTGGAATCAAGTAACTTCGGCGCTGCGTGACATTCAACCAACAGTGAATCAAACTACCTGTTTTGGTCTATCCAGGCGAAATAGGATTGTTGTTCGTAGATTAGGTATTGGTCACACTAGACTCACACATGGTTATCTAATGACATAATCACCTCGGCCAAAATGCCAATACTGTCACATGAAGATCATGATAAAACATATTACGCCATGAGCTTTGTATCAAACCCAATATGAAAGATATCCTAAATTGCAGAAATCAAGTAAATAGGGTGGTTCAGTTCCTGGACGAAAAACAGCTTATTAACAAAATATAATATTGACTGTCTCGACCCTTACTTCGTGGAATATGCTCATATTAGTGTTTTTAAATGAAACTCACGGTCTCTAGTTAATTCCTCAATATAATACAAGTTATTGGAAATTCTAAACAATTGACAATTGTTTCGATAATATTGATTTATCGAAACAATTGTCATTTTTTTAGAATTTCCAATAACTTGTATTATATTGTGGAATTAACTAGAGACCGTGAGTTTCATTTAAAAACACAAATATAATATTATTTATTTACTACTCAAATTAATTGTATTTTATTTCATAATTTATTCAATAAAACTGTTTTAACTACTCTTATGTATAATATACCTATATTTTGTACTGTCACTCGTGTTAATGACCATAGCTGTCACATGCATGTTAAATTGAATAAAAAAAATAAAGAAACTACGATAAATTATTTTTATTCTATATGTATAATTTTTTTGCGTACGTTACTGATCGTCTTGCACGCTTCATCTTTTATATGCTTCATTGAAACCCATAATAATCAAATGATCAGACCTTTCCTCGACTAACCCCCACTCAACCGGTCCATCTGTCACCGTCCTCTACAGGATTTGGTTACCGATAATCAACGCATACATTTCAGGATCAATCCTGTTTTTGTTAAGGATTACTTTGTTGAACTAACTAAGGTTAACATCGGATTGCTAGAGTACACACTGTTCCTCTTTGCCCTAAGTATAACACAGTTGATCTCAGTAAGTTAGTTCGGTATAGTACAGGGGGTTATATATGAGTTTGGTAGGTGGATTAAGTTCAGTTTAATTAATGTAAGGTTTAGGAAATTTATGATGTTGCTTCATGTAGTCTTTTATCTGTTTTTGATGATGGAATTTTAGCAAGTATTATACTGTGTGTACAACCTTATAGTGTTTCCTTTTCTGATAGGTTTACAAAAAAAAATGTGGTGTTATTTCTTTAATGTATGGTAAAGGTACATAATAATTTATATTATCTGATTGGTCGTTTCTAATATTAATGTGTGTAATGTCTATAGTTGGACAATAATTAAATAGTATATTTTTAACTAATTTATTTCGATAACCATTTTCCAAAAATAGTTAATATACAATTTTTAGGTTCTTTTCATGAAAAATTGGATCTGAAATTTTTGTTATTCTAAAAATAGAATATGTTTATATTGTTACTTTTAAAATTTCACATGTGTACCGAACACAAAAGTATAACGATTCTGAGAGGTTACAGTGACCGTAGAAGAAGTTTTGATGAGGTAGCTCTATTATTTTATGGTACCTATTCAAATCGTAGCCCAATTTCTAAAACTGCTGTTTGGAGAATTGTGAAACGTTTTGAAGAAGTAGGTTCAATTAAAAATCGCTCTAAAAGTGGCCGACCAAATAACGTAACTAATGTTGGACGTTATGCAAACATTTGTAGAAAATCCTCTTTCATTCATTGGGAAAATTGCATTAGAACATGATGTTAGTGTGGCATTCGTTCGTAACGTTCTCAAGCAAAATAAGTTTCATCCTTATAAAGTTATGATGGTACAGGTCTGAAGATGATTTTGATCGCAGAATGGAATTTTCTGAAACTGTAATGCAACAGGTTGATATGGACCTTCTTTTTACAGATAAGATAGTTTTTTCCGATGAAGCCATGTTCATGTTAAACGGAACAGTTAATCACCACAGCTGCAAATATTGGAGTAATCTTAGATGGATTTGCGAACACATAAAGGTGCGTTCTTTTTGACTGAGATCTCAGTTAATCTCAGCTCACATCAGTAATGTGAGCGTTCTTTTTGTTTTACTCACTTTAAGTGAGCTGAGATTTTTCCTCCTCCTTCACCGATGCTGAATGTGTTGTACGGGGGAGTCAGTTGGACTTGAGTCGGAAATAAAGTGGAGGGGATGAACAAATATTTAATTTGCTTGGGTTATTTGTAGTTTTAACCAAGGTTATCTTTAGTTTTAACCATTGACATATATACACACATAATCTATTTTTCTTTTGTTACAAATTATGGATACAATAACATTATAATTATTATATGTTTTGTTTCTTATTCACGCATGCGTCGACAGATCGCGCGCTTCAATTGACATGTCGTTCTTTTTGGTGCTTACTCACATCACTTTATCTCAGATCACCTTAACTGAAGTGATCTGAGATCTCAGTCAAAAAGAACGCACCTATTATCGCGCGGCGCGTGCTCCGCGCGTTCGATACTCATTGCATGAGAAAACCCGCAAATGCGCATTAAGCATTCAATTCAATCAGGGCAATGTCGCGCGAGGAGAAATACGCTATTGAAGAGCTACGCAGAAACTTGAAGGCTTGGTAGGCGAACCATCTGCTGATATACATTTCGTCTCTTCCTGATACAATAAATAGATTTAAAAAATGAATGAATTAGTGTAATAAATATAAAAGTTCACTATTTTGTTTACAAGAGCATACATTTTTTATTTAGAACTCGGAATTATTGTATTACAACATAGCTTTTCCTGAAATCTTTCTTGCATCGGTGGGAAGAAAGCAGAGAAGTAACCTTTTTTACATATATCAGCAGATATTCTCTTCTCTGCTGCTACTGCCCCCTAGGCATCTACTTTCAGTGTTTTTCTTTTAAATGATCCTTGTGTGGTGGATCCCACAATAAAGAATAGGCATCGATAAGCTTCATTAAATTTTCTTCTGACCACTCCATTACTGAACGATGTTCATAAAAATGGAACGAAGCGCGCCGATAACAACAGACCTTTCTCAGTACCGTCTCAATTTTAACAACGAACCAACAAAGCGGAGCGTTGGAAAACTGACAGGAGATGGATCGAGGTGCGCCGTATAGGTGCGGAGCGCGTGCAACTTGAAAACGCGTATCAATTTAGACTCGTTTCAGACGGACTACTTTGTGGTCGCCACCAGTGTCGACCATCGATTTGTGTTTTTAGCGGAGCATTGATGTATATGGAGGTGTTCACACGGATGCCGACCACCGAAAACGCCGCGTCTATATAGGCATTTTTTTCTACGTCTTGCTACAGAAGGATGTACCCAGAACTTCATCTTTCCTCGCCATCTTCTTTTGCGACGTAACAACAGGAGCAGTGCTTTTGCCACCGCCATCACATTGATACTGAATTGTCTGCGTTGGAGCCGTCTGAAACGAGCCTTAGACAAATAAATGCGCGATCACCTCGCGTTCGCCGAGCAGTGCGCTAATTTATACGCACCTTTACGCAAATGTCATTAAAAATGAACCGTCTCTGCAGACATTATAGATACCGTCGTTAGTTCATTTTTCAAATTAGATAATTTGTACGGTCAAAACTATTTAGATTTGATGGGAAATCAAATAGCAACTCTGCAAATAACAAATGAGTAGTTGCATAATGCTACATCAGCTTTTAATAATAGATTTGGATATTGTCAGATAGAACAAGGGAAGCCACTTGGACCATCTAATAAGACAAAATTAATAGGCTATTAACTAACAGAAGAAATGCTTACTGTTTTCTAAATATACTATATTATTTAACATGTGACGAAAGAAGCATTTTATGCAACGAGAGAACAGTTTATCAAACGAGGCGCAGCCGAGTTTGATAATGTTCACAAATAGCATAAAATGCTTTTCAACGAGTAAAACACTATACTTTTTCTATAACCATGGCTAACTACATAGGATTACAAGAAGTTTGAAAGAGTTGAATTATATTTAAAGGGGTCTCGACGAAATCTGCGATTTGCCATGCTTGTTTTGGCATCTACCTTTATATTATAATTGAACGTTAATAAATTTTTGCCATATAAATACAGTATAAAATCTTAAAAATGGAATCTAAGACTGCAACAATAAATTTAATTAATTATTAATTTACAAACTTTGAATAAGTCAATACTAAAAAAATTTATTTTTGATACACATATTGGTTCATAATTATATTAGAACAATTATTTAAAAGGATTGGGCGATTTAATATCTGAAATGACAACCACTTACTTTCGTCACTAGTGACGAAAGTTAACTTTATGGGATACTCTGTTACTGGTGTCGGAAACTAACGTTTTCGGTTGAAGTGAAATATGACGAAAGTTGTTTGATTTTTAAATGGTTATAGAAAACATATTTGTTTTTATTTTTAAACCCTTGTAACTTTGGAACAAATAAAGTGAACACACTGTGTATTGAATTTACTAAGATAATATTAGAAATCATGCACAATTAAACATATTTTTTCTAAACGATATCAACAAGTAATGAGAATACGAAATAATTTTAGTTAAAACTTTTTGTTTTTTTTTCTTGCTTTCTGTTGGGTAAATAACGGTTTTTACTACAAATAAACAGATTATTCTTTCCATACTGATAGAAACTAACTCTTGTCGCAAACTAAAAAAGATAGTGTGTCGACAGAAAGATATATATCAATAACACGCTTTCTGGAGTAAAGCTAATTCAATGTCTGTTGAGGCAGATTGTATCTCAAAAGCGAAACAGCTCACCGCTAATTTTCCTCCACTACAGTTTTTATTCTGATTTTGTAGGGTATTTTTTATAAAATTATGAAAATTTCTTGAGCAGACAAGAACATGCTTCAAATGGAGAATGACATTTAAATTGCGAATTTATTCATTGCCGATCGAAACGGACAAAAATTGTAATTTTACGAGAATTCACTATCCTTAGGCTGTGCTAAAAATAATTTCTTATTTTTCTTGTATAAATATTATTTTGAAACTTTGATACTTGATTATTGATTTTCAGAGTATGGAGATATTTTTTTAAGGATATTTTTTTTGAGAAATGAGAGATAAACTTTTCTTCATTTGTATAAAACTTTTTGGGACGCATTGTATGAAACTTTAAACACTCAAACACCTCACTTTTGTCAGTGAACTCATAATATGCTTTTAGTACCTCTCTTTTTAATATTTCTAATTTAATAGCTGCATCGGGTTCTGCAGTAATGATGTTGATATATAAAATTATTATGGTATTTTTATAAATGTCATCAAAGCTTCGTTTCGCTCTTATCTATTACCCCATATAATTATCTTAAATATACACAAATTATATATATCATTATACAATAAAACTTAAATGGAATCAAATCCTGGGTCGATTTAATTCCGTTAACGAGATCCTGAAACTCAAGTAGACCGCTAAATACCCAACTACCGTACATAAAACAGAATGTAATAAAATATACTCGTTCTCTTTCTAACCTACTTCCGTTCGTACGCCATTTTGTACCATTTTGCATAATCATCATTATCTCTGCATCATTCTAATTGATCGTCTCATTATAGTCAACATTTGGTTGTTCTAATAATGTGAAATTATCATTTACCATAAAATATAACATATCTGCTTACGGTTTATGGCAGTTTCTGTGGAATTAATGAAGCTATGTTTATAAGGATTCAGCGAGTAATAATGATATTGAGTCGATGATGGTTTGTTTGGTATTTCACGTCTATCTGGTATTTAGATAAATTTGTAAGTAAATAGACGTAACATAACAGTAATCAAAATATATTGGCACTCTCTACATAAACTTTTATTGCGAATCGTATAACATCAATCATCTATTAGAGTTAGTATCTTTTAACGATGCTTTTATAACGTAAAATTTTTATTAAAATTAGGAATTGGCACCAAAACATTACGACATCGCTAGCGTTATCCAAACTTTTTCCTTGAGACTGAACTTTGCTGCTTTCAGAACTAATTCAACTATTTCTAGAAATATATCGACCCTGGCAATTCCTTAATTGAGCCTGTTTACTCCCGGTAATTCTTTGACAGAGCAAGTAATATAAACATTCCCATGTGTCTAACGTTGCAAACATTAATCGACAAATAGTTTTGCTTGTAAGAGAAATACTGTTGAGGACTTATCAGAAAAACCGGCGAAAATTATCAGACAGGCTTAAAAAACCAATCTCCCATTAATTTTATCAGTTGAAGAAACTTTTACAACAGCAGATGAAAGCTTGTTCCAGCATTACCGCACTAATATTTCCGATATTCATTGCAAGTTGGAACTAATTTATGACAGTGTAGTAAGTTATTTAGGATATGCTTTTATTCTTATTAATAAGGTGGACCAAATTATAGTTTTTAGTAGTAAAACAAATTTCAAGACCTCATTCAACACAAGAATATATCTTGATGAGACATTTGATTACTGTGTGCAATATTTTTGTAAATTGTTTATTGTACAATTCATCGCAATATTAACGGCCACTATATACCTTTAGTATTCGCTTCGTTGCCAGATAAATATAGTGCCTCTTATGAAAAACTATTTTGTCTATTAGATGAAAAGTATGAAACAATAGGTATAGAAATCAATACATGCAGGGAGAGTGAAAACATTCAAAGCGATATCAGAGCGAATATGTTACTTGCAAATTAATACAGACATAGAAAATATGAGCATTTTAAACATACACGCACCAATAGAAGAAGCGTTTAACATGATGACAAAGAAATACATCAAAATAGTAATAGGCGACGCCAACGCAAAAATCGGAAAAGAGAGTGTGTATGTACCAGTAATTGGAAAATATAGCAAACACGACGGAACAAATGAAAATGGAAAAAGACTGATTAATTTTGCAACCGAGATGGAGCTAGTTATTGCCAGCACAAAGTTTGAACATAAAGAAATCCACAAAGGAACATGGTTAACACCAAATGGGAAGTACTGCAATCAAATCGACCATTTCCTTATACAAAAACAATCAACGAAAAGAGTAGAAAACGTGAGAATCTATAGAGGAGCAGATGTCGACAGCGACCACTTTCTAGTAGTCGCGAAAATAATACAAAACAGTAAACAAGTAAAGGAAAAGCAAAGGTGCATACCAAAAAGAAGGCTACTGGTGGAAAGGCTTATAGATAACAAAACAACAAAAAGAAAAGACGAAGAAGAACTGAAGAAAACCCTAGAACAACAACAGAACCACAACGTAAACGGCGAATGGAGACATTTAGAGGAAACTGTAAAAAAGACGGCACGGAAAATAATACCACCGAAAATAAAAAAGGGAAAAGGAGAAGAATAGTTGGATGCAAAATAACGAGAAGAAATTAAAAAGAGAAGCCAAGCCAAGCCAAACAGAAAATGTTACAAACTGATACATATAAAGACAGAAGATAATACGAAGAACAAAGAAGATATGCAGGGCAAAAAAGCGAAAAGGAATGGAGGACAAAATAAAAAGTATAGAAGAAAATTTTGTAAATAAAGAAATGAAGAACTTTTACCAAGAAATAAAATATACCTAATAAAGGGAAAACTGGGCAGAGGACCATATGTATAAAGAACAAAAAAGGAGAAACAATAATGGATGAAAGCGAAATGATACAAAGATGGGAATAGTACTTCAAAGAATTATTGAATAAAGAAAATGAGAACGAGCAGCGGGAGGAGCTTACAACCCAAAATAGACATAGACGGAGATATATCACTACCATCGAGAAAAGAAATCTCAGAAATAATACAGAGACAAAAGAACGGCAAATCTCCTGGAGAAGATGAAATAGAGCCAGAGCTGATAAAATACGGCGGAGACGCACTAAAGAAGAAGATCTACCATTTGATATCGAATATATGGGAACAAGAGACAATGCCAGAAGCGTGGGAAACCACTATAACGGTACCAATTTACAGGAAAGGAAAAAAGGACGAATGCAGAAACTATAGAGGGATCGTGCTACTGGACACAGTGTATAAAATCATGGCCAAAACCATAGAAAAAAGGTTAAAAGAATATGGAGAAACCTTGTTCGGAAACTGTCAGTGCGGATTCATATCTGCAAGATCAGTCATGGATCACATTTTAACTCTGAAGCAAACGCAAAGAATGGAGTACGAATACGATCTACCAATCTATGCAATTTTTATAGACTTCCAAAGGGCGTATGATACAGTAAATAGAAAATCTTTATACAGTATTATAAATGATCTAAGCATCCCAAAAAAACTAATACTTCTTACCAAAATGACAATCGAGCGTACAATAACTAAGATCAAGGTGAACCAAAAAACATCAGAAAGCTTCGAGTGCTATACAGGATTAAAACAGAGAAATCCGTTGTCTACCATCTTGTTTAACATTGTATTAGAATGGATAATACGCAAAACCGGCATGAACAGGGCAGGGACACTGAAAACTAAGACAACACAATTACTGGCATACGCGGACGATGTAGTACTGCTATCAACACCAGACAACGAAGTGAGAAGTATATTCAGAGCGTTCATAGAAATAGCAGAGACAATGAACCTGCGAGTCGATGAACACAAATCGAAGTTTCTGAAAATGGCAACACCTCAAAGGAAAGGAGCAATGAGGAATTTTCCAATAGAACTGAATGGGCAAAAAATAATGAACTTCGAACAAGTCCAAAGCTTTGTATATCTAGGTGTGGTTATCAAGGACGTCGGCGACGAAGGAGGGAATTTAGAAACTATGCTGATGAAAGGAAGTAAACAGGCAGGAGCATTGAACAAGATGATAAGTTCAAAGAAGATCTCCAGAAGGACAAAGCTACATCTGTACAAATCAGTGATAAGACCAACAGTAGTCTACGGAAGCGAAACGGGGATACTTAACAAAGCAGAGGAAGACAAATTAGATAGATGGGAAAGGAAAATACTCAAGAGGACATTAGGGGGAAATAAAGAGGGAGTTATGTTACTAATAAGAACGAATAACGAAATACAGAATTTATTTGGGGAAACAGAACTGAGGAAAATAATAAGATCCAGAAGAATAGGTTGGCTGGGGCACGTACAGAGATTGCCAGATAGTAGAACGACCAAAAAAATGATTGATATAGAACAAGCCGGAATAAGAAAGAGATGCAGACCAACGAAAATATGGTATACAGAAGCGATAGAAGACCTAAGAGAGAGTGGAATCCAGGACTGGAAAACGAAGGCAAAGGATAGGAAGGAATGGAAGGAAATCACTTCCAAGTTATGAGCCTAAAAGGCCTGCGTGTATTAATAGATTTCGAATGAGCGATTCGCAAAGGAAAAAGACCAAATATTCTCGGATAGGCGAATAGTTGCGAATAACATTTACTTTAACTTATTTAAGCCCCTATGAGGTTGGAGATTGTTTTGCATTAGATTTGTTCGAAATAATACCCAATACTGATGACGAAAGAATTGTAAATACGCAGACTATCTCACAGACACCTATATTTCTGAAGATTCCTTGTTTCCGCCAAACTTTGGGCTGAAAATTATGTAGCAACTTTCATTGTTCTATCTATAGTTCACATCTAAATTTATATGTTTTTATTGAAAAGTTGAAAGAGATTCAAATAGAAACATATGTAAAAAGATAAAGTACAAATGAAACAGCAAAAATTTATAATGTAAAAGGCAATTTAACTGTACAGTGATAACGAAATCACTAGACTTCATTTAATAATAGTAATTTATGCAACATGTGCATAAAGTGGTACTTTTTTTCACGAATGGAAAAACAGGCGAGTGCGGCAGTTTCATGAGTGTAAAAAAGACACTTTATGCACATGTTGCATACATTATTTTTTCTACAGCCCTATACAAAAAAAATTTCAAATAGAAATTTGGGATATTTTAATTAAGCTTCTTCGGTAAATTACAATTATACGTATTCCAAGTTTCATGAAAGTCCATCCTCGATGCCCAGCCAAGATTCATTCTGTTAGCTTATGGGAAGCGTGAAATAAAGTTAACGTTATGGCACTTTTTTTAACGCTTTTTTACTTTTTTTCACTCTAACCATAAACAACCACTTTAAGCGCTGCAAACCGATGAAATACAAGGTACTTTACAGATAGGGCGTAGAAAAAATGCATTTCTTTTCATTGTGCGCCTTTAAAGTAAGAATAATATATTCTATATCAAGGGTGGAACAAGCAAAATTCTACACGAGTAGAAAGATTTGGTTCTACGACTGTAGAATTTTGAATTCCTCCCGTGTTTTAGACTATACTTTTTTTCTACGATTATCAAATAAAAAACAAAACGACATATATTGAATTGCTAACTCCTTATTTTCTGGAGGAGGCGTTGTGGTGAAATCATTACTGCTATCAGTATCAAACACTAAAAAGGAATGAAGCAATGTAATAGTAATTATTTAAATGAGATTATATAAATTTATTTACTTTTTATGAAGTATTAATCAATTTCAATATAAAATTTAACAAAATAGATAATTAAACAATTTTGACAGTTGACAAGTGTTGCTCTACTTTTTCTTTTCAAAATGCCACAAAATATACTTATGCTTCTCTGCTGGCTCTAACAATTAATTCTCGAAGACCATATTAGTAATTTTACGTTCACTTTAGAGGATTTTATATGCATTTTTATACTTCTGCACTACTTCTACACTGCGTAGTGCAGCTGGTGTAGAAAAAGGAAACACGCCTATTTTCTCTTTCTGTCAAATGAACCGTGACATTTAGAGGGCACCACAAGTATTCATTCCATAGCAAGGGTAATAATGAATATTCTTACCCTAGGGCTAGAATGAACCTATTCCATAATCAAAAACGACGTCGGAATATAGAAATTCGATATTAGTCGTAGAAAAAATTAGATTTTTAATTTAGTTTTAGGAACTGGTAAACTACTGTTTGTATTTAACGTAGATATTTATTAAATTCTAAACCTGTATATGACAATATTGTGGTTTATTTTAATTATTACCTTCCCTAATACCGATAGCGTGCGACCTTTAATTATCATGGGACGAAATTACAAACACTAGAAAATATCTATTTATACAATCCACTTTCAAATTTGTTCATGTCAAATAAAATAAGTTTTCAATAACTTGAATAAAATTATTTTGATTATTTAGTAACGCATTTCCCAAAATTGTACCGTTCAATATGAATATTGATTCAGGTGTAGCTTAAAATTGTTTTTATTCTATTTTTAATCCAGCTATTTAATTTTAATAACCGATTGACTTTTCTTTTCTTCTCTGTAGATTTTTTGAACTTGTTGCTAATCTATTAATAAGCATTTCAATATAGTTGGATTCATCTGTATTTTCGCTAGGCAATCTTCTTCTTTTTTTTATCAGGTCACTTCTTTTGCTAGAACCGAAATTGCTTCTTCGATTTGAACTATTTTCTTATAATTTGAATTTATACCGATACAAGAATAAAACATCGTTTAATTGGCACCTTCTTCGATTTGAACTGTTTTCTTATGATTTGAATTGAATAAAACATCGTTTATTATTAACAACTTTCGAATGTTTCCAAGGATTTTGATCCTTTCCTAATAAGCGTTAAAAGATGCGATCCCATATTTATTGTCGGAGCTCCGCAACTAACTCTGGTGGCTTATTGAATGTCAGATTTTATTGGTGGCATAAATTCTACTCTGTAGTAACATCTATTATTTTCAAGCAGTTTATTTATAGAGGTAAATTATGATTTATTTATTTAAATTACATCTCGCCATATTGCTATTATGATTTATGTTCTAGTTTGGTGCACGTTACTGAGCTAGATTAATTCAAGCTTCGGTTATAATGAAATTCATATTAACGGGCAGAAACAATATGTAAAGTAGGGGGGAATTATTAAGTAAGAAAACGTTTTGTTTCACCAATGTTTTATTTCCTATTGACTATTTATAGACAAAGAGAAAGTATATTCACAATTATTATACTTTTTTCAATGTTCATTTATTGTTTGTAAAACCGTTTTGGTCGATAATATACATGGAGTTAGCAATAGAAGAATGAAAGTGCGTGAGGCAATAAAAATCTCCACTGAGCGAGTAGGTACATCACAGTTGATATGAGTATTTGGACATAAAAATACACTGTTTTAAAGATTGAAACTTACTTTTCCGCATCTGTGAGATGCCCTGAATAATATTCTATCATAGAATTAGTGACTTGTATACACTTCGGGGGATGTATCGTGCTAAGAAACCGAAATTTCCCCAAAAGTAACCAAAAATGTAGTATATCTGGATTTATAGGACCCGCTGTACTCGCTCTAGTCAGCTGAAAATCAATAGGGTACATCTGTGAGGCACCTTGAAAAATATCCAATTATAAAATTGATCACTTGTATACACAACGGAGGCTGTATCGTACTAACAACTCGAAATTTCTCCAAAAAGGACAAAAAATGTGGCACTTCAGGTACCATAGCACCCGTTGTACTAGCTCTGGTGAGCTAAGAATCAATAAGCTTCATCTATAAGACGTCCTGAATAATATTCAATCAAAAAAGTCAATTTTATACACTATGGAGGCTGTATCGTGGTAACAAACTAAAAATTCTCCAAACATGACAAAAATTTGGTACTCCAAGTACCATAGCACTCGTTGTACTGGCTTTAGTGAGCTGAATACACGGTAGAAGGTAAGCACTTTAGTTTAAAATATTCAGGTAATGAGAAACAAGGGCAATATGGGGTAGCATTCATGATATTTGGCGCGTTAAGGCAAAAAGTGTTGGAATTCAAGCCAATAAATGAAAGGCTGGCATATTTAAGAATAGAAGCGAAACCATTCAACATATCCTTGTTAAATGTGTATGCTCCAACTGAAGGTAGCAGTAAAGAAGACAAAGATGAATTATATGGAAAACTGGAAGAACAACTAGAAAAAAATTCTAAACAATACACTATACTAATACTAGGAGATCTCAACGCACAAATAGGGAGAGAGGATTACATAAGCCATGTAGCAGGAAAGGAGACGATACACGAGAAAACGAATGACAACGGACAAAGGTTATGTAATTTCGCAGCGAGGGAGAACTTTATAATAAGCAGTACTAAATTCCGGTATAGTAAAAATCACAAAATGACTTGGATATCACCAGACCAAAATGTGTATTCCCAAATAGACCACATATTGGTAAACAAAAGAAAACAAACATCGATAAGAGATATCAGAACATATAGAGGAGCGTGTGCAGACCCCGACCACTTCCTGGTAATGGCTAAGATAAATAAAAAAATAAGGAAAACATCTGATATACATTATAAAAACAAGAAATGGAACGTGGACAGGCTTGAAAATGAAAATATAAGAGGAAAATACGCAATACAAATAGGAAATCTATTATCACAAGGCGAAAACAAACAGGAAACAATAATGTCTGAATGGAGCAATAAAAAGAAATGTTTGGAAACAGCAGCGGAAATACAGTTAGGTGCGAAGAAAAACGGGAGAAGACAGGAGTGGTTTGACATGACATGCAACACTGCGGTAGAGAAGGAAGCCAAAGCAAGACTAAAATGGATAAAAACTAATAATCCGGAGGACAGGAATGAATACGAGGAAAAAGGAAGGAAAGTAATAAAATAATTAGAAAAAGAAAAAGAGAATGGATAGATAATAAGATCAGAGAAATTGAAAGAGAAAAGTCGAGAGGAAATACGAAAAGCTTCTATAAAAAAATTAACGAAAACAACAAGACGTATAAGGGCAAAACAAAAGGAATAAAAAACAAGGAAGGAAGGTTGACAGAAGAAGAACACCAATATAAACAAACATGGGTGGATCATTTTAGGGAACTACTGAGAAACAAGATAAATTAGAAGAAGAACCAACAATTGAGGAGGTCAAGGAAATAATAAATAAGATCAGAAATGGAAAGGCCACCGGAAAGGATGGACTAAGCATAGAACTAATCAAATATGGAGGGAACACTCTACATAAAAGAATATATTACATTATTAAAAAAATATGGAACGAGGAGAGGATGCCGGAAGAATGGGAAACTCGACAAATTGTCACTCTACATAAGAAAGGAGACCAACATGAATGTAAAAATTACAGAGGAATCACATTATTAAACACTGCGTACAAAATACTATCCACGTTAATTAACAGAAGGCTTGTGGAAAGTACAAGGGAAGTGATAGGGCAATATCAATGGGGCTTTACAAAAAGCAGATCAACAAATGATGCTATTCATACATTAAATAATATAATGGAAAAAGCACATGAATACAGATTAGACATAGAAATGCTATTCATTGACTTTCAACAAGCCTTCGACTGAATCAAAAGAAGTGAACTCATGAAGGCATTAAAAGAACAAGGAGTAAGCGCAAAACTGAGAAGACTAATCAAAATGACCATGAATGAGTCAAGGATCAGTGTAATAACGCAAAAAAGAGAAACAGATCAATTTAGGATTAATAAAGGGGTAAGACAACGCTATTCAATCTATCATTAGAACACACAAGGGTAGCTTAAGGTCAAGTGGCAATCAAATAATAGCCTATGCGGACGATATCGTGCTTGTATCCAAAAGAAGAAGAATCATGGAAAATATGCTAAACGAGGTAGTCACAGAGGGAGGAAAAATGGGGCTAAAAATAAACGAAAGTAAAACCAAGCTAATGAGATTTGGGAACCTAAACTAAAGAGGAAAAATAAAAATCAGCGACTATGAATTTGAAGAAGTTAAAAAATATAAGTATTTGGGAGTTATGATTAGCAATACTGGAGATAGAACTACTGAAATTGTAGAAAAGATACTCGCTACAAACAGAGCATATCATGCAAATAAAAAGATACTTAAGAGTAAAATTTTAACGAAGCAAACAAAATTAAATATGTATAAAACGATGATAAGGCCAATCATGATGTACTCGGCAGAAACAATGACGATAACAAAGAAGGAAGAGGAAAAACTAAGAATAACTGAAAGGAAGATATTGAGAGCAATACTGGGTCCTGTAAAAATAGATGAAAATGAATACAGAATAAGAACGAATCGGGAAATTTTGGACGAAATAAAAGGCGAAGACATTGTAAAGAGAATAAAAGCACAACGAGTTAAATAGCTGGGACATGTATGGAGAGAAGGAGCTAAATTAGTAACCTACAATATTTTGTAGTGGAATCCAGGGGGGAAGAGGTAGACCCAGGTCAAAATGGAAAAATGAGGTGGAGGCGGACCTTAATAGAGCAGGAGTAACAAACTGGAAGGAGAAAGCAAGAAATAGGAAACTATGGAGAGACATAAGTGAAAGAATTTAAAGTCATAACGGGGACTGATCCACCCCAATTAAGCGGATCTAGAAAGCACACGCGGCATAACCCCACATGGGGTGTCAAGCCATATTCATTCATTCATATCAACACGGTTCATCTTTGAGACGCCCTGAATAATATCCAATCATAAAATTGGTCACTTGTATATACTCCGGAGGCTGTATCGTGCTAACAAAATGAAATTTCTCAAAAAATATCGTACTTCAAGTACCATAGCACCTGTTGTACTGGCTCTGGTGAGCTGAAAATCAATATGGTTCTTCTGTAAGATGCTCTGAATAATATTCAATCATAAAATTTGGTGACTTGTTGCACTCTGGAGGCTGTATCGTGCTAACAAGATATGTAATGAAAGGTGACCGACGACGACAACACACAGACTTTTTTTTTCTAAAAACCATTTTTTCGTGTTGTTCTTGATGGAAAACGTGAAAATAACTCAAAATTCCAACTTTTTTTGGGGTAAACCAATACGTTTCTCGCATATTAGATAGGTTGGGCGGAAAAGTAAAACAACAAAGTGATGGTTGCTGTGATTTCTTAAATTCGACAACGAATGCAATAGTGTGACCAAGGAGTGAATTACAGTAACCAAGTGCATGACTTAGAAATAGAAATTATATAAATTTACTTGGAATATGGTGCTATAAATTACTTTTTGGAAAAATAAAAATAACTAATTCAAAAGTATGTATAATTGGGAATTTTATACTTTTGTATTATATATATCGCACAAAGTAGGCATCATAAGTTTTAATCAAAAAGAATAAATTAGTAAACTGTTCTAAACCAAACATTTTTGCCTGCCCTCCGTAGATCACGCTCGTCAAAAAGTGTATGTTTTTACCTTGATATCGTAAAGTCCATAGTTTTCAAACTACGGAATTTTATAAAAGTTATAAAATTTCATAATTCGAAAACTTTTAATTTTACGTGAACAAGGTAAGATGTTTTTCAAGACAGTGGATCACAGAATGTGAAATCTGATTATATGTCAATATGATATTATTACTTCTATTCTCACCAGTTTTTCAAAATTACTATCAGAGAGCGCATTCCTTCTGGGAGCATTGACTATTGTAGCAAATAATATTTTTACAGGTCCATAAGTGAAAAGTGCTGTGTTATATTAAAAAACATTTTTTTACTAATAGATAACTATCTACCATGTTATATTTTTTCTTAAATCATTCAAGTACTGTAACACTTCCTATTGTACTGTATATTGGTTTTCAATAGATGTTGCACCTTCATTGAAATCGAAGAAATCTTCGTTTAAAATATCTTTGTCGCTTGTGTTGGATTAGAAACTAGCCTGATGATGGGACTTTATCAAAGTTCATGTAGAATATTTCTTGTTTTTAAGCCACGTTGGTATGTCTCATGAAGACACACAAGTAATTGTAATTAGAAAAAGTAATTGTACGTATTTATTCCCCTCCCTAAAAAATCAAAAGCTAAGAAATGTGACGAGTTCAGCTTGATGAGCCAAGTGCTTAAGATCCTACTTAAAATTATACAAGCTAGAATCTACCACAAATGTGAAGCCAATCAAAGCGATACTCAATTTGGATTTCGTGAAGGTCTATGAACAAGGCAAGCGCTCGCCAGCTCCACAAATGTCGTGACATGAGGAAAGATGTCTATGCCTCTTACATAGACTACGATAAAGCCTTCGATCGAGTTAATCACACCGTCCTTCTGACATTACTACAGAAAAAGGGTTAGACAAACAAGACATCGAGTTTATTAGAAATCTTTATTGGAACCAAGAAGCAAAGGTTTAAATATGAACAAACGACATCGGAACCGGTGTGTATAGAAAAGGGGGTACGACAGGGTTGTGGTTTCTCGCCAATACTGTTTAATATGTACTCTGTGCACATATTTAACAAAGCAATAGGCAATGACGAGGATGGAATTGAAATTAACGGCAGGACGTTAAACAACATACGTTATGCAGACGACACGGTTATCATTGGAGACAATCCAAAAGCCCTTCAACGCCTAATCAACAAAGTTGTAGAAGTGGGGGATCCCACTAGGCATGAAAATTAATGTAAGAAAAACAAAAGTAATGGCCATAACAAGATTACCGAACCGACAACTGAACATAAACATCTATGATATCGCAATAGAGGAAGTTGAGAAATTTAAATGTCTTGGTAGCTGCATAACAACAAATGTAGACCCTGACGTCGAAGTAAGATCACGTATAGATCAAGCCAGAGCCATATTCCTAAAGTTGGAAAACCTATTGTGTTACGCAACCATAAACTTAAGATACAAAGATGCCGTTTTGTAAAAGCATACGTGCACTCAGTTCTCCTGTATGGAGTAGAAACATGGACATTAAAAGTGGATACCATGAACAAACTCGAGGCTGTTGAAATGTGGATCTTCCGTAGACTACTAAAAATATCATGGACTCAACATATACCTAACGATTAAGTGCTTAGACGTATGGGAAGGGAAAGAGAATTACTTACAACAATAAAACGAAGAAAGACCGCTTATCTGGGCCACATATACCGTAACAACAAGTATGATATACTGAAATTAATAATAGAAGGAAGAATCGAAGGAACACGTAGTCCTGCTCACAGACAACATTCGTGGTTAAAAAACATACGCGACTGGACTGATATGAACACATCATCTTTAATTCGTACCACTCAGAACCGAAATAAGTATGCCGAAATTGTCGCCAACCTTCATTGAATGAAGATGGCACCTGAGGAAGAAGAATTGTACTTATTAATGTAATTGTAATTATAGAAAATTATTTGTTAGCGGAAGAGGAATTGTAATTGAAAAAGAAATTATCCTAGCGAATTTAGAAAATGTAATTACAATTCCCACACAGATTTTAGCTGCAAATACAATTCCAAATTAAATTGTTTAAATAAAATTACAAATAACACGAAAAAAGTGATACTAACTATTAATTATTTTTTAACTGGGAATTACTCAGCTCCGCCAGAGAACAAGAAATAAAGAAGGCAGTCGGTTTATTTGGGTGAACATCACAGTTTTTTTAGGTCATTCACTGTGATTATCTTGAAAGGGGTAAATCGTTTATTTATCGGCAAATATTCAGATCTTTTGGATAGATTAGATACTTTTGGAGAAGAAAGAAACTGTTCTATAAAGACAATAAAAATCTTTGGTTTTCTTCCAAAAAATTTTAAAAATATATATATTACCGACTTTGGATAAACTTTAAGTAGATATTAATGAAGATGTAATTGTAGAATTGTAGAAAACCTTACATGAATTAGACTTCGTTTGGGAGATGAACGGTAGAAAATCTGCGCTCATAGAGAAAGATGAAATTATTTGTTGGGGTAGGCAATATTTAAGGGAAATTAGAAAATTAAGAAGAGAACACAAACATATTTTTTATTTGGATGCAACATAGATAAATGAAGGACATTTGTAAAAAAGGTTTGGCAAGATAAACTGGTTATAAATGCTAGTCAGGAATTTACAGAAGATTTGTCTACAGGCTTAAAATTTCCAAATGGTAAATGTCGCCGTTTAATTATCACTCATATTGGAGGAGATAAGCATTTGTTAATAGAGGCTTGTTATAATTTGTATCAAATTCTTCGAAAGACTACGATGAAGAAATGACTGTTGATATTTTTGAGGAATATTTCAGTCAAATGATAGATACATTTATTACCGACCAATTCTGCAATATTTATGGACAATTCCAGTTACCATTCAAGATTGAAGGAACGGTTACCTAACCTTAAATGGAAAAAGCAAGAATTCTCCGATTGGCTAATAACCAAAGAAACAGAGCCAGAAGAGGGATTACTCGAAAAAGAGTTATTGCAGTTATGCAAACAACATTCACCAACATTTAAGAACTATAGTATAGATGAAATAGCAAAAGAGCATGTCACCTTATCACTGTGAACTTAACCCCAATGAACTAATTTGGGCTCTAATGAACGGATATATAGCGAGAAACAATATATTTAAACTTCAAGATGTTCAACTATTATGTGACTCCATATCAAAAATTTCACCGGATAATTGGCAAAACGCTAATAAGGCATGTCCTAAAAGAGGAAGAGAAATTCTGGAAAATTGATATGTTATAGAGGAAACAATAGAACCAATTATTATTTCTGTGGGAAGTGAGGAAATTGATGATGATTCCTGATCGGGAGAAAACGACTTTTCAAGTTAGTAATTCTATATGGATATTAATTATAATAAATAATAAGTTTAGTACCCGAAATACAAACAAACACATTTATATGGAATTACCCCGTATTTCTAATAACGAAATATGAGTGGTTTATCAGTAAATATTTTTTTTCAAATATTTTTTGGTAATAATGGGCGATTCCATATAAATTTGGTTGTGTGTATATTTATTACTACATTTTAAGGAAATGTCCTAGTATACTATTTTTATAAAAATAAATGTGGGTAGGGAATAATGATGGTTTACTACTTTTTATATTAAAGTAATTTCGTGTTCCCCGTCACTGAGGTATAGAATTATTGGTTAATCCCTTAAGGTTTCTTCATCTATATTTTATGGTGTATTAATTGTATTCGAGGTTTTTCGGGGTGGTCATACTACAATCTAGTGAACATTTAGATAAGAAGGTATCAATATTTACTTTTTTCTGCTCTGAACAATCTTGTATATAGACCTTTGCCATAAAAACTGTGCTATCATGCATTTTTAAATAAGCAATAATCACCATGGTAAAAATCCTTAAATTAGTCTACTAACTTCTACTTCATCCAATGTATTCTCCAAATTTAACCCTCTGCGACTATTTCTTATTACCAAATTTGGAAAAATGGAGGAGTGGTGAGAGATTTAATTAAGTTTTCGAAAAAATAGGTCATCATTGAAACAAACATCTAATATGGGTGACTTGAGGAAATTTATTATTTGAAAGGAGACAAAAACTGGGGTTGAATGTTTCCAGACGATATTAGGTGTTAAATTTTCTGAGATTTCCATAAATTTTCAGCAAATGTTTGGTGTCAAAATACCTTTTAATGTACTAGAATTAACACAAACTAACCTATTATCATAAATTTTTAAAATCAGAAAATGAGGTAATTTTGTTTTATTACGGCTATAAAATTCAGTTTGTTTATGGCGAAGGGAGCTGGAAAATCGATAACACAGAACTCTTTATTATAGTCTAACACGAACATAACCTTTTTTTAAAACGAGGTCTTGCTCAATTTTGTTTTCACTGAATGACTGATGATGTTTTTAATATTTTACTTATAGACCATTGTTTTATTAAATACTTATTAATCTGTGAAAAAATCAATAGTCCGTCCGTGACTAAGCAAAATATGAATCAAAGATAGCATTGTAATAAAATTTTTATAATACAGCTTGTTTATTCCTTTGGAAAGTTTGACCAATAAATCTAAATATAAAAAATATTAAGAAAATACTGAAAAAGTATTTGTAGTTAGTTCTTTTGAAAATCCATATTTTGGAAAACGTTAATTTTCGAAATAAAAGAGTTAGTAAAATGTAATTATTCTTTTTCCAGTTTCAATGTCTTGTATAAAAAAACACTCAGCCATTCGATTTTGCCCAAGGATACTATTTCAGAGAAAATCAAAATTTTCCTGTCATCAAAAAAAGGCAGCTCGGTCGTCTTAAATGTAAATTAAGTAAATTTTTCGTCGCCTTAAGTTTATATATATTTTATTTGTTGTTACTTACCAATATTTTAATAGTTAAATGGACAACGTACCTGAAACAATAAAAAAAAATATTGTAGGGAAATAAATGGATTTAACGACGTCTTTATAAGTGACAAATATCACTCAAAAAACAGATTGAGCATATGATTCAATATATTTTTAGTTACTGTAGAATATGTTGAATACTTTAATAGTATCTACATCAAGGGTGGAATAAGCAAAATTCTACACGAGTATAAAAATTTGGTTAGGTATACTTTTTTTAAGACTATTGTTACGAAACAGCACACTGGTATAGACCCTAAATCCGACCCTGTCTAAGCCAGGTATGAAAATTAAAATTATGGCGGATACGCAGTGTTTTTTATAACTGTTTGGGACTATCTTATCTAAGACTTGTTTTTGTGACCAGACTTATCTAGAAACGGCCAGAATCAATTATTTGTGTGTGTAAGCCGCAGCCCGGAGTTTTCTAGTAAGAAAGGCATTAATATAAATAAGGACCGATCAGCGGAGGAGTTAGTCGATAAAGTGATCTCGAGAAATAAACAAAAATACACCGAACAGTAAAGTGCTAAAATAAAGTTTGTGTGCATATAAATTAAATTTAAGTGATTAGTTAAGTATATATAAATTAAGTGTTAGTGAGTTAGTGTTTAAATAAATTATCAAGTAGCCATCCGTGTGTTTAAAATTTATCCCACCCGTAATAAAAACTTTTAATAAATAAAAAAAACATTACATTGGTGTCAGGTGTGGGGTTATATAAATAAATATCTATGTAAAAATGGCCAAGAGATTAAGAGATCTGAAAGTGGCGGAATTAAGAGCAGAATTGGAAGATCGTGAGTTGGGAACGTCCGGTAAGAAAAGTGAATTAGTAGAAAGACTTAAAGTGGCACTGGAAAATGACGGCTTTGATCCAGAAACAGTTTTATTTAATGACGAGGCTTCCACCTTAATCTCGTCAATTTCTGCTAATATTTCTGCTAACATGGACGAGAAGATTTCTACTATGAAGAATGATATTTCGGCTAACATGGACGAGAAGATTTCTGTCATGGAAGAGAAGATTTCTGCTAACATGGACGAGAAGATTTCTGCCATGGAAGAGAACATGGACGAGAAGATTTCTACTTTGAAGAACGATATATCTGCCGATATCTTATTAATGAAAAACATTGCCGCTGACGTTGAAAATGAAATTTCGTCCTTAAAATCTGAAATCGAGGATAAGGTGTCAACGATGGACGAGAAAATCGAGAATAAAATGTCAACAATGGACGAGAAAATCGAGAATAAGATTACAACGATAGACGAGAAAATCAAGAAGTTAGAGGAGAAGATTGCCGATTCAAGAACGCGAGGAACGCCAGAGGAAGAAAAGAAGACGGAGCAAACCTTGCAAGCCAGAAACACTACCTAAGTTTGAAGACATTGGCAGTTTTACCCGAGTCAAGGCCCCAACGTTCGATGGAAAAATGTCGTGGACCAATTATGTGAAACAATTTGAAGCAGCCGCTAGAGTGAATAATTGGTCCGATAGAGAGAAGGCAGTGAATTTAACCATCGCGCTTCGCGGAGATGCCTTAGATGTACTCCAGACGATACCTTTGGAAGAAACGGATGACTTCGAGCAGCTGAAGAAGAGGTTGGACATGCGATATGGTCATGAACATCTAGAACATTTGTACCAATCTCAGCTGAAGAACAGAAGGCAGAAACGGGATGAATCCCTTCAAGAATATGAAGTGGACATTGCCCGACTAGTTCGATTTGCTTATCCGTCAGCACCAGAGAACATGATGGAATGTCTGGACATCCAGACCTTTATTGATGGCTTACGTGACCCCGATATGCAGAGGACGCTTCATTTAGCCCATCCGAAAACATTAGTCGACGCATTGACAGCTGCCCTTGAATATGAAGCAGCAACGAAGGCTTCAGGATATAACAAAATCAGGACCATCCAAGAAGAAGGTGACGAAGACAGATTTGACCAGTTTGTCAGTTTAATGAAAAATATGATGGACAAGAAACCGAGAAAGATCAGATGCTGGAATTGTGGCGAGCTAGGGCATGTACGTAGTTCATGTAAGAGCCCCAAGACTCCTGCAAACCAAGCACAACAGTCACAGGAAAACTAGAACGGGTCGGCTACGAGGGGGCAGCACCGACCCATGATCGTTCCAAAGACCCTCTCATACTGATAGTTTCTCTCAGATGTCGCAACGACAGTGTATATGTGGATGGCGAAGTAAATGGCAAGAAATATGCTCTGCTGGTTGACACTGGAGCAACTAGGACCATTATACGAACAGAAATAATAAACTCCAAGAAGAAGCTTTTACCAACGAGACTGCGACTGCGGACCGCCACAGGTGAGAGTGCCAACGTTCACGGTGAGACACAAATCCAATTGGGAATTGGCGCAGAAAAGTTCACGCATACGGTAATCGTAGCTGACATTGAAGAAGACGTGATTCTGGGAATGGACGTAATGAATGTACATGGTTTCCAATTGGACTTTAGAAACAGAACCATTAAAGTGGGTTCCGAGGAGGTGTTCCTGCATCCATATGAAGGCAACGCGGTGTTGGCAGCTGTACAGGAAGATACCGTTCTACCCGCACGGAGCGAAACCATGATAGTAGCACGGCTACAGGGAATCATGGAGAAAGGTACACCGGTTATGATGGAGCCAAGGAACCACGACGAAGAAGTTGGCAAAGGAGTACTAATTGGAAAAGGATTGGTCACGTCAGCGAAAAGATCCCAGTACGAGTGATAAACGTGAACGATTACCCAATTACAATCAAGAAGGAAACCAGGACTGGATCCTGCGTACCAGTGACGTATATAGTTCGTCAAACAACGACCAATGACAATTCTAATGCCAGATTCGAACAAATGTTATCAGTAGCTGGTCAATCTTTGGATCGAGCTGAAAAAAAGAGAATGAGAGAATTTCTCTTGCAGTATCGAGACTTATTCGTACCAAAAGGAGGAAAGACTGGCAGAACATCAGCCGTCAAACACAAAATCGATACTGGTAATGCTAAGCCAATTAGACAATCAGCTCGAAGACTTCCACGAGCGAAGAGAGAGGAAGCTGAAAGAATAATTCGAGAGATGGCAGAAGAAAAAGTGATAGAACCATCTACTAGTCCATGGATGTCTCCAGTAGTGCTCGTCAAGAAAAAGGATGGAACTACGAGATTCTGCGTGGATTATCGCCAGCTTAACAACGTGACGAAGAAAGACAGCTACCCTCTGCCTCGAATTGACGATACGCTAGACACTTTGGCCGGCAGCAAACTGTTTACCACCTTGGACCTGAAGTCTGGTTATTGGCAAGTGGAAATGGACCCAGAAGATAAAGAGAAGACTGCTTTTACCACCGGATCTGGATTATGGCAATTCAACGTCATGCCATTCGGGCTCTGTAATGCGCCTGCGATATTTGAAAGACTTATGGTAAATGTCTTGAGAGGGTTGTCTTGGAAGACATGCCTGGTCTATTTGGACGACATCGTAGTACTGGGGAAGACATTTGACGAACATCTGAAGAATTTGGAAGACGTATTCAAACGACTCCAAGCTGCCCAGCTCATGTTAAACCCGAAGAAATGTCAGCTGTTCCAAAACCGAGTCAACTATCTAGGTCATATAGTGAGCAATGAAGGAGTGGCGGTGGATCCAGAGAAAATTGCTTCCATTCAGCAATGGCCGCAACCAACTGACAAACATCAAATTAGGAGTTTCCTTGGACTTTGCACGTATTATAGAAGATTTATCAGGAAGTTTGGAGATATCGCCAAGCCTCTAACGCGATTTACAGACTGTCAAACGGCTTTTGAAACTTTGAAGAGGCATTTAACCTCGGCGCCGATATTAGGATATCCATTACCAGAGGGAGACTTTATCCTTGACACTGACGCCAGCAACGTAGGAATTGGTGGAGTGCTCTCACAGATCCAAGGAGGGAAAGAAAGAGTGCTGGGATATTTCAGTAAAGTCCTCTCCAAACCAGAACAAAACTACTGCGTCACAAGAAGAGAACTTTTGGCAGTAGTGAAGTCCGTGGAACACTTTTACCAGTATCTCTATGGTAGGAAGTTTTCAATCCGGACTGATCATGCAGCACTCAAGTGGTTGATGCAGTTCAAGAATCCCGAGGGCCAGATCGCTAGATGGAATGAACGACTTCAAGAATATGATTTCAACATCGAACATCGAGCCGGTGTGAGTCACGAAATATTAATCAATTTTAATGTAAAATTGAATAAAATAGATAATAATTAAACAATTTTGACACTCGACATTTTTGACAGTTGACAATTGTTGTTCTTCTTTTTCTTAAAAAGAGCCATAAAATACACTTATGCTGCACTTTTGGCTCTAACAATTAATACTCAACGACCATATTAGTCATTTTACGTTCACTTTGGAGGATTTTTTATGCATTCTGATATTTTTTTAACACTTCTACTCTGCGTAGTGCAGTTGGTGTAGAAAACGGATCACGTCTATTTTCTGTTTCTGCCAAATGAACCGTAATATTTAGAGGGCACCACAAGTATTCATTCCATACCAAGGGCGAGAATGAATAGTCTTATCATAGTACAGATTATTACATTTTCTATTGTTTTTCCTATGCCAAATGTTGAATTAGATCCCCATAAATTATTGTGTACATTAAAATCTCCTACTAAAATTTAGGGATGAGGTAGTTGAAAAATGAGGTTTACTAGTTCCTCTTCTTTTGGATGATGGTTTGGGGGAATGTATATACTGCATACCGTTAATTTATTTGGGAGCCACATAGTTACAGTAACAGCTTCCAGATTGGTAGTAAAGGGGTAAATGGGATGAAAATATGCCATTAAAAATAAAAATAAAAGTAGCCACCACTGGCTCTACTGCAACTATTACGTATGTAATGTTAACCTTCACTATTTTTCAGCCGGGGATGCTTCGAGAGTCTGGCATTTGTTTCTTGGATTCTTTTCACTAGATATGAGTTGTTGGATTTTCTCGAGGCGAGGAAAGAATCCATTACAGCATTGGATTAGCTTGAGAATTATTATTATATGTACATATATTGTTTGGGGCATGGTAAATTCGGTCCCAGCAGGTAGCAGATTAAATTAATTTTATACCCTTTTATCGGTAGGTTAATTCCCTCCCAACCAGAGTTTTACGATACTGAGGAGCTTAATCTCTTTCGTAGAATGAAGTAATTATGGTAAGTATGGGCTGTTCCGAAAATAGTAGCAATTAGTAGGTAAATGAATAATATAAATACATGAAATGGATTGAAATATGTACCATTTAGTTGCGTATGTTTCCCCAGTTTACATATTAGTCGATTCAAGTATTCTTTGTAGTCTGGCACCATGGATCTTAATATTATTTTGAGTGAAAAAGGAAAGCGTAGTAGTAGTTATAAATAACTATAAGTATAGTTTTCAAAATTTTTTAAAAAGTGGCGAAAAGCGGTACACGTGTATAAATAAAAAGAGTAGATCTTATTTGGTTAGTATGGGTGAAGTGGACAATGTAACTGTTACAAAGCATGTAAAGGATCATTGCCATAATGCAAATGTAGAACAGTTGAACCGCCAAATTGTAAGCACTTCTTGTAAAAGAAAGGCTATTGATGATTTATTGGAGAAGCCTGCAAAAATCATCCGCCGGAAGCTTGAAGACAATCTGCCTTCAACGATCAATACGTCAGACGTTGCGTTAATAAGGAAGAATTTGTACAATGCTCGTCGAAAACTGCTTCCACAATTGCCAACAAGTATTCAACAAACTTTCGACACTCTGGCGAAGATCAACATTGAAACATCCAGAGGTGAACATTTTTTACTTTTTAATGATGCAGCTGATCAAATCGCCGTCTTTTCTTGTAAATCAAATATTCAATTTATCGGAAAAGTCAGACGAATATATTTAGATGGATCATTTAATTACTGCCCACAATTTTTAAGTCAGTTTTTTACGATACACGGGTATTATAACGGCCACTATATTCCTCTGATTTTTTCTCTATTACCCAACAAACGGAGTGAAACGTACCAAAAATTATTTAATATTGTAACAGAGATCTGCATCAAAAATAGTGTTAGATTAGATATTTCTGAAATTGTAATCGATTTTGAAAGAGGTATCCATAAGGCTGTAGAACAAGTTTGGCCATTAGCTCAAATAATCGGATGTCGATTTCATCTTTTGCAGGCATGGTATAGAAAAATTCAGCAAATTGGTTTAATATCTGCCTACAAAGATGAATGTTCCGATGCGGGGCGATGGCTAAAAATGACTTTTACCCTAACTTTCTTAAATCCTGTAGAAATCAGCGATTGTTTTGTATTCGGTCTGCTCTCAATAGCACCAGACGATGAAACGATTCAAATGTATTCCGATTATTTGATAGATAATTACATATCTGAGGAGTCACTATTCCCTCCTTCACTTTGGGCTACAAACTCAGCAGAACTTACATGGACTACGAATACATGCGAATCTTTCCATAGACAATTTAACGATTCGTTTTACAAGTCTCATCCAAACATTTTTGTTTTTATTAATAAACTTAAAGAGTTTCAAATCGAAACTTATGTAAAATTACAAAGTGTACATTTGAATACTAAAATTACCGATAGTAAAGTTAAAAAGCGTCAAAAATTTATTACAAAAATTGACTGTCTCGACCCTTACTTCGTGGAATATGCTCATATTAGTGTTTTTAAATGAAACTCAAGGTCTCTAGTTAATTCCACAATATAATACAAGTTATTGAAAATTCTAAAAAATTGACAATTGTTTCGATAAATCAATATCATCGTCAGGATGACAGAAGTTACATTTCATTTTATGCCTACCTGATGTTTAGTAGTTATATTTTTGGCTAGACCAAGAAGTAACCTAACTTGTGATTGGCTTAATATATGTTTATAGAAAAAGAAGAAGATGTGATATTACAAATATTGAAGCTTAGATATTATTAGCCCTATGGTGATATCCTGGATATCATTTTTCCAATTAAGATCAGTATAACTGTGCAATGATATAGAAAACCAGGAAAACTATATCTGCTGATCTTTACAATTATCACTTAAGAAGACAGTTTATTAGTGGAGAATTCCCTAGATTTAACTGTTCATTGACAACTTCATATTGTGGGTTTCTTAAATGTCTTCTAATTTCCAGTTCTTCAAGGAAATCCAGTTCTTGTTTCTTTTCACAAATATGCAGCACTTCTAGTTCTGTGTTAGGTGTCAATGAATGATTGGTGTCAAGTAGATGTTTTGCGTAGTGGGATTTATCTGGTTGTTTTAATCTGTAAGCTCGTAAGTGCTCACTGTATCGTATTTCAAAATTCCTAAGGGTCTGACCCAAATAGACAGCATTACATTCTGGACATTTGAGTTTATATATACCTGACTTCTTTAATAGTGGTATTTTTGTTTCTACATTTAACAATTTTGTACTAACGTTACTTTCTGTTTTAAAAAAAATTGTTGCATTCGTTGCTGAAGATATTATCTTTGAAATATTATTAGAAATATTTCCTGCATATGTGATGGTTTTATAAGTTTTAATTTCATCAGCTTGCTTAGGATATATTAGTTGTAATGCCACTTTTTTTACTAATTAGTTTATTTATCATATCTAATGGATAACCGTTAGATGTTGCTATTTGTCTAATTGTATTAATCTCTCTATCAAAATTACATTTGTTCATAGGAACTGAAAAAGCTCTATGTATCATTGAATTATATGCTGCTAGTCTGTGTGAGACAGGGTGGTTAGAATTGAATGGAATTGTCACATCAGTCTGTGTTGGTTTTCGGTAAATTGAATTATCAAGTACATTATTAACTCTTTGAATTTTTAAATCAAGAAAATTGATTGAGCTATTTTCTTCAATTTCTAATGTAAATTTAATTTTCGGGTGTAAATTATTGATGTGGTTGAAAAACACATCTAATTGTCGCTCACTACCCATAAAACAAGCTAATATGTCATCCACATATCTATACCCAAAAAAAAATATATTTTATTTTGGTATAGATATGTGGATGACATATTAGCTTGTTTTATGGGTAGTGAGCGACAATTAGATGTGTTTTTCAACCACATCAATAATTTACACCCGAAAATTAAATTTACATTAGAAATTGAAGAAAATAGCTCAATCAATTTTCTTGATTTAAAAATTCAAAGAGTTAATAATGTACTTGATTATTCAATTTACCGAAAACCAACACAGACTGATGTGACAATTCCATTCAATTCTAACCACCCTGTCTCACACAGCATATAATTCAATGATACATAGAGCTTTTTCAGTTCCTATGAACAAATGTAATTTTGATAGAGAGATTAATACAATTAGACAAATAGCAACATCTAACGGTTATCCATTAGATATGATAAATAAACTAATTAGTAAAAAAGAGAAAAAAGTGGCATTACAACTAATATAATATAAACAAGCTGATGAAATTAAAACTTATAAAACCATCACATATGCAGGAAATATTTCTAATAATATTTCAAAGATAATATCTTCAGCAACGAATGAAACAATTTCTTTTAAAACAGAAAGTAACGTTAGTACAAAATTGTTAAATGTAAAAACAAAAATACCACTATTAAAGAAGTCAGGTATATATAAACTCAAATGTCCAGAATGTAATGCTGTCTATTTGGGTCAGACCCTTAGGAATTTTGAAATACGATACAGTGAGCACTTACGAGCTTACAGATTAAAACAACCAGATAAATCCCACTACGCAAAACATCTACTTGACACCAATCATTCATTGACACCTAACACAGAACTAGAAGTGCTGCATATTTGTGAAAAGAAACAAGAACTGGATTTCCTTGAAGAACTGGAAATTAGAAGACATTTAAGAAACCCACAATATGAAGTTGTCAATGAACAGTTAAATCTAGGGAATTCTCCACTAATAAACTGTCTTCTTAAGTGATAATTGTAAAGATCAGCAGATATAGTTTTCCTGGTTTTCTATATCATTGCACAGTTATACTGATCTTAATTGGAAAAATGATATCCAGGATATCACCATAGGGCTAATAATATCTAAGCTTCAATATTTGTAATATCACATCTTCTTCTTTTTTTATAAACATATATTAAGCCAATCACAAGTTAGGTTACTTCTTGGTCTAGCCAAAAATATAACTACTAAACATCAGGTAGGCATAAAATGAAATGTAACTTTTGTCATTGTGACGATGATATTGATTTATCGAAACAATTGTCAATTTTTCAGAATTTTCAATAACTTGTATCATATTGTGGAATTAACTAGAGACCTTGAGTTTCATTTAAAAACACTATTACAAAAATGATTGAATCATATACGAAAAACGAAATAAGTCGTTTGCATTTTAAATGTGTCTCATTTCACTGTGGCGTTTAATTATTAGATATACAATATTATGTACCTGTGTTAAAGCCTATTTCGCAATTTTCGAGAATTTGGTTTCTTAATATTATTAAATATATAATTGTATGTAATATGTTTATAGGTATAAACAATATATAGACATATCAATTCCGTTTATGAAAACTTTGTCAACAATGTAAATATTTTTATTTAATTTAATAAAACTAAAATTATTCAATATTACAGTTTTATTGCACTGGTAAAATATTTTGCCCGGGACCGAATTTTCTACCCGTTATTTTTGACCCATTTTTTCTTGGGAGGGAATTTGCCTATCCCCTATTGTTTTATACAGAGTAATGATTTTAACAAATTTTGTGCTAATTAAGAGGTTTGGTTATTATACTCTTCATCAGTTTGGTTTTCTGATGTGAGGCTCTTATCGTCAGACGAATTTGCAGGATTGAGTTAATGCTTTATTTTCTTCTGTATTCTAGTTAGCCGATTTTTAAGACACCGTTCTTTAGTTTTGTTGTACAAAAGAGTTAAGTTGTTTAATATCCCTTGTATATTTGCTGTGAAAGAAAGGGCCTCGTTCTGACATGCCATATGAATTTTCCAGGAAAGCGATGAGTTGCATTTCATTTAGTGTTGAATTGTTTTTACATAGCTCTTGTATGTAGTGTTAATACTGGGGGTAAGCTTAAAATCCTCTGTAGTGGTTGTTTTAGATCTTTTCTTATGTGGTTTAGTTGAGTTTTGAGGTATTGTATATAAAGAGGGTAACATTATGTTGTGGGTCGGTGTGTCCATCGGTTACAGCTCAAGTTTGCTATCCGAAGATGAACCTCTACTTTGACCTTGAGTTACAGGTAAATTCTCTTCCTCGCTAAGAATCTAATTAGACTGATCACCTTTGGCAGGTATACTCCGAATGTAAGATATAGGTATATTGTCAGAATATGTATCAGTTGTTTGCGATATGGGAGATGGGGGTGGAGGATTTTGAATTTCAGTACTAGGTGGATAGGAGCAAGAGTCGACGGCCTGTCCAAGATTATGAGTGGATAAAAAAATTCTATAAGTAGTAATATTGAATGTAATTAAAAGGGGCGTTTGTAGTGTAGAGTTGTCGTTTTCTGGTATAATATATAGTATTCTGCAAAAACTCATTATATGTAAGTAGCTATCATATGGTACGCCACATGTCACGAATGAAACAGGAGAGGCTAACTGAAGACCGACATCTTTCAAAGCTTTTTCTATAAGAAAGTGAGGAATAGTAGGGGACACATTAGAAATCGGAATTCATTTGGCAGGAGTGATGAGTCTTCGAATAGGTATATTGTTTGATTGAATAGATATACTATAATAGATAGATGCATATGCGGTTGTTTGAGATTCTAGGCAAATGTTACGTTTTTGGGGGTAACAACTTCTCCTACAGCTTTTATATACTCAAAGAGGGTGGTATTGTCTATGGCATGCATGATGATTGCTTGATCTCTTTTAGGCAAGGTTGGTGGGGGAGGTTTTGTTTGTGCGGCAGAAACGTAAGGCTTTGCAATATTTGGTGTATTTTGATGGCCCTGGATAACAAAACCAAATACGAGTTACCTGACTTGATGTTACGCCACTAGTAGAATTAAATGTCCTCAATAGTTGATACTTTTGGAATTAGTTACGTTTAATTGTTCATAAGGTCAATCACAAGTTTTGTGAAAATTTACATAGTGTTTGTACTATTTTTTCACAATACACAGAAAAACTCGTATTTTGATTTAAACTTAATGATCTATACCGATAAGTGATGTGTACTCGTCGGCTACCAGAATAGGAATGCGGAGATTTTTTAATTTATATTTTATGTCAAAATAGAGTTGAGATGTGATCGTCACATCTTAAAATACTATACAATGAATTTCCCACCCTAAAATAGAATCTATACAGTAAAAATGTTGATTCGAATCATAAAAATAAGTGGTAATAACCATTTAAATTTTATGAGCCGTGATCAATTGATATACCAATCTTATCTGACATCTGTCACTTGCCATGTGAAATGCAAATTCCACGTTTAATTAACTACTTTCGTAGAACATTAAATCAGTTGGTATCATTACCAGTAGCTAGTAGTACAGTTAATTCAGTGATCTATTAAATAAAATTACTATTTCTATAAAAAGTAATAATAACAAATTATGTATGAAATTTCTACTAAGCAATTAATAGAAAAGAAATAAAATTATGCGAAAAATAGGTTTCAGTCATAGTTTTCGCCTAAATTTAAAGATTTATGTTCCACTCAAGAATTAAAATGATCCAATAATACTCAAAAATAACTAATTTTTTATTATATAAACATTTGCAATGCGAAAAAAAAACATAATCAGTCGGTATCTATAGTTAGACAAATTAATAACCCAACTACTTTCCAGAAACATTTAAACTCGGAATAACCCTTCAGTGATCACTTTTTAAGATGCCATAAAGTGTTAATAACGCCATATTAAAAATCCAGTTTGACGTCTTTATGGCCAAAAGACACTATTTCATTTCGTCCAATATAATCACAGAAAACAAAGAAGAAAGAACACGTTCTAATTTATGATAATTACCTGTGAGATGCGGTCTTAGACAGATGTGGGAAGGGTTTAAACTCATGGGCGAGAGTGTTTAATATACAGGGTGTCACTGGTACACTCATTTTAGGAAAAACACATATATTCAATGAAACTTTGTCCACCTGCATACTATCATTTATTGAAATCCTATTAAACTGACAGTCAATTTAGAACAAAAATAAATTTCGAAACGTTCCAATACAAGCCCTGACAGTATTAATCTGTATGCATTGTGGGGCGGTGATAGATAAAATCGAAGAAAAGGGTGACGAATACCAACACACGTATTTCAATAGAACATCGAATAGTGGGGAAGAGAGAATTGCGACAATGAGCGCTGTTATAACAGACCCGCAACAATTTTTCAGACCCGAATTTTCAAGAAGAACTGAGGTTTTAGTATAAGGCACACGAGAGGCAGTCCAGATTCTGTTCCAGCGCTGTAGAGATGTTAACGGTCCTGTATACGTATGGTTCCTTCATTACACCAAAGCATTTGATAGAGTTAAACATGACAAACGAATAGCAATACTAACGACCATCGGCTGGGATGATAAAGACATCAGAATCATCAATAACTTATATCATAATCAAACTGCTGCCATTAGAGTGGGAGACGAGCTAACAAAAGAAGTAAAAATACAACGTAGCGTGAGACAGGGATACCTACTGTCTCTCCTGCTCTTCAATATTTATTCAGAGGAAATCATAAAGTTGGCGCTAGTAAACATTGAGGAGGGAATTCTCGTCAATGGTGACCGTCTAAATAACATACGATGCGCATATGTCACAATTATCTTCGCGGACAGTTTGGGAGGATTACAAACGCTGGTCCAACGTGTAGCAGAAACCAGTAAACTATACGGTCTTGATTTTAACGTCAAAAAGACAAGGTATATGGTCATTTGTAAAAATCAAATTCCAGATGGACAGCTAATATAACAAACCAATATCAAAGGTAAGCAGCTACACGTACCTTGGCACCAATCTAAACGACCAGTGGGACCATTCAATAGAAATGGAGCGGGGCATCGAAAAAACAAGAACGTCGTTTATTAAAGCTGCCAAGATTATCAAAAGCCGTGATTTACCACTTGAGATGTTAAGTGTTTTCGGTACTCTTCTATGGGGTGGAGGCCTGGACGCTGACTAATGCGACAATGAAACACTGGAGGCTTTTGAGATGTGGTGCAACAGAAGAATGCTCAAGATAACTCAGGTGGATCATGTCACCCACACTGAGGTTCTGCAAGGACCAAATAAATAATGCGAGATTCTTTTCCAAGTAAAATAACGCAAACTTAAAATATTTGGCCCACGTAACTAGAACCAACAACAGATATAGCTTAATGCTACTCAGCTTACAGGGAAAAGTGTATGTAAGAAGAGGTCCGGGGAGGAGAATAAACTATTGGCTTAAAAATCTCAGACAGTGGTTATCCTCAACAACGACGGGACTGTTTCATACTGCAGCTAACAAGATACGAATAGCCACGTTGATCACCAAACATCCGTGCCGCGTAGGCACTCTAAGAAGAAGAAGACTAATCCAAGTGTCAAACTTTTACATTGATGGAAATTTGCTCAGTTAGTTTATGTTTGTATAGTGATTTGAAAATATATAAATTTGTGAGAACCTTTTATCGTGATAGTAGCTTACCATGTTTTAGATTGTTTTGTAATTGTACACCCAAAGGAAAATATACGTATATTCAAAAGAGAGTAAGATCCCAAAACTTCAAGGTTACTTGACAAAGCCGATATATCTACCATCAAAGACTTCAAATCGCCAGTCGCGTAAAATATTTCCACGATTGTGGGTGTAGGTTTCTGTAGGGATCGTTATTCGCAAAACATGATTGTTCATTTCCAATAACCTTATACTTCAAACTAGTAATGAACTCAGCTCCGTCTTATAGATTAATCTGAATCAATCCCTTCAGATAAAATAATCATTTCGAACATAATCAACGTCAATTATGTTGCCTTTCCCAAAAACTATCTCCTGTCGGTTTTTTGAGACCATGTTTTTCAGCCGCTTTTCAGGAGTAACCCAGCCAAAAGATTTCAGGAACCATACCTATATTTTAGTTCTCGCAAACTAGTAATGTTTTCAATAGCAAGGAGTCACGATATCATCTCCAGAAGAACCCAACATATCTAAGGATCGCCAGAACATCAGCTTGTATATTATATAATATTGTACATTCTTAGATTTATGCAACCAATAAAAACTGAGGCTCAGTTCATAAATGAGCAAAATCTGATCTACGTTTTTCCTGAAAATTCTATGTTCATGAATTTTTCTCAATTTTCCACCCGAAATAATTTTTTTAACGAACAACTGAAAAAATGAAAAATATCGGAAATCGGAATCAAAAATTTTTGTTGGGATTTTCAAACCATAGGGGGGCCCTTTGAAATAAGAATTTTTAAAAAATGTTCAAGCTCGGTATCCATTATCGATGGGAAGCTGCTGATTTTTTTTAGAACGTAGAAACAATAAGTTTCGACTTGAAATACACTTACTTGACTTCAATACTAATTAAGAAACAATGTGTTTGACTTATGAGTACGCACTTGACTCGAATAACAACTAAGAAACTATTTGTTTGACTTAGTAACTTAGAAACAATGAGTTTCGACTTGAATTACACTTGCTTGACTTGAATACTAATTAAGAAACGATGTGTTTGACTTTATAGCGGTGAAACAACGAGTTTCGACTTATGAGTACGCACTTGACTCGAATAGCAACTAAGAAACCATATGTTAGACTTAGTATCCTTTGAAACGACGTGTTTCGACCTGAATTATACTTAGAACTAGAGTTTCGAGTTTGTTGCACAACTTAAGAAACCGATTCACTAGTCAACCAACTAACTCGTTAATAATGTAACTGATAACTTACTAACCGATTGCGTAACTATGTGTGACTGCTGCGTGATTGTGTGATGACTGATTTCTTCACATTGTAAGACGTTTTAAATAGAAATCTTCAAGGGGGAGCCTTTACACTAAGGTTGGTGGGACTAAAGGAAATAAGCATTTCCTATTGGTGCGTATTATTTACTCGGCCGGAACAATTGACAAGAACAATGGACACGTTCAATATATATTTCAATTACTACTGAAAGACGTTCAAAGGTGAGACCGTCCTATTGAAACTATTTACTCTTAAATGTTCGAAAAGTTTTATTACAGGCCTTCGGACACCGATTCATTATTAAAAGATCCCGTCTCTTTCAACCATAGAAATTCAAATATGATATGACAATACCTCTTACAAACTTTACAATTAGATATTTCATTTGGTCGAAGCAATCCTACTTTAGGGCACTACAAATGAAATGATAGTGTAAAACGTGATATTTTTTTAAATTTTCAACAATGTTACAGATCTAGATTAAACTTACGCTTTGAATATAGAAACAATAGCGAACGGACACAAAGAGAGTTTCATATCTGCAAATATTTTACATATTTATAAAATTACCGTAATATATACGAATCAAGAATTCCCATCTTGAACAATTAGGAAAGGTCTCTGACTTTCGAAATTGAAGGAATAAATTATGAAATTATCTATAAAATTTTCGGGTTCGGTTGATGGTATGAACATTAGTCTTCCTTGTACTCTCGTTGCACTGCATAGAATACCATATTCTCAAAGAGAAATTAACAAATTCATTGTATAGGAGAAAGAAAAAAGACGAGGGCACAGGTAAGACACAAATGAGAGATAGGTCCATAGGTCTCGCTACTATACGATGTAAGTATCTTTAATCGCAGCTCACTTTGCTCTTCGCGCTTATGGCCGCTACAATAAGCGGCCAACCTTAGGTCCAACGCTGTATAAAATTCACAGCAGGTTTTCCGACATCATATAGGTAGACGAGGATCCCAAAATAGCATCAGAACAATATTTACAATATCGAATGTAATGAATTGATTGTTGGTTTGAAATCAAAATAAACGTTTTCCAGGACCAGTCTCGTTATTTGATATCCACACCTCGTATGTCGATCGAGCAAAATGTTAAGTTTTTGGTAAAATGTAAATTTCCAAAATCTGCTATTTAAGCCAAATACATTTTTTATGGGCATTGGAATAAAATAGAGAATGTATTTTCAATTTGCACAATAAATGTAAGCCACTTCCGTAATTTGATTCAAATTCCTGCATAAGACCGAGAGAGAGAAGAATTTTATACAATGTTCAAGAAAATAAAATTGTTTTATATGCAAACACGCCAGATCTGAGTAGATATAAAGGGAATTTGACAACGGACACAGGAGAATTTATAGTAAATAAAACTAGGAAGAAATAAAAGCCATAAATTCTACAGTTCAATCTTTTTATTCTCGTACAGAAAGGCGCTTAAACTACGGCTTATGTACACTGAATCATGTTAATTGAACATCACTTGGTTATATAAATTTATAAATTTCATTTCAAGGACTGACGGCAATAATGGTTTAGTCTGCAATCATTTCGAGAATTTAGTTCATTTTGGGTAGGTTTATATTTTTTATCTAAAGATGTTTTCAAATATGTTGTTTTTATTTTAAAAATGGAGTCTTGAATCTGATTTAAGGTTATATTGAATACAAAAGTTTTGTACAAATGAGTGAGGAGTACCTCGAGGTTCAATATTTGGTCCATTATTGCATACTATATGCACATACAATATTTCTAACAACATTGACATATAAAATTGCTATTTGGAATATATTGGTATGAAAAAAAAATGCAAAGAGAATGTGTCTTCGATAACTTAAAGAACAGATGGTGAAATGTTAAAGCGAAATCACAGATTACGTTGATAAACAAAAATGACGGCGAAAGAGATATAAAGAAATAGCTGAGAATAATAATAATGAATTTCTAATTGTAAGAATCGAATAACAGGAGATTCTGGGGAATGGTGAGACCAATAAAAGGGAGAAAATATGAACAAACCAAAAGAATAAAAGGAAGATAATATAATAAAAAATAAACAGTTTTAGAGATTAAAACTAACTTTTCCGTATCTGTGGCCCTGAACAATATTCTATCATAAAATTGTCACTTGTATCCACTTCGGGGGATGTATCGTGCTAACAAACCGAACTTTCTCCAAAAGTAACCAAAAATATAGTATATCTGGATTTATAGGACCCGCTGTACTCGCTCTAGTCAACTGAACATCAATAGGGTACACATGTGAGACAACTTGAACAATATTCAACCATAAAATTGGTCACTTGTATACACGCTGGAGGCTGTATCGTGCTAACAAACTGAAAATCCTCCAAAAATGACAAAAATTTGGTACTTCAAGTACCATATCATCCGTTATACTGGCTTTAGTGAGCTGAATATCAATACAATAGGGTTCATCTGTGAGACACCCTGAACAATATCCAATCATAAAATTAGTCACTTATATACACTTCGGAGGCTGTATCGTGCTTACAAACTGAAATTTCTCCAAAAATAATAAAAATGTCGTTCTTGAAGTACCATGACACAGCTGTTGCCGTTTCTCCGTCCCCAATTTCCATTTTTTCCTATCAAAAACCTCGTCTTCCTCTAAGTTCCTCGTGGTCATCGCTTTATCAATGTCATCTCGCCAGCTCCTTCTTGGCCGACCCCTCTTTCTTTTTTCCGGTGGTATCCATTACAGAACCTTCCTGGGCCATCTGTCAGAGTTCATCCGTTTCACGTGCCCGAACCAAGTTAGCTGTCTTTTCTCTATGTCTTCATGTATATTTCTATCCATTTGAATTTGCATTCGGATGTCGTCATTCCTGACTCTTTCAAGACTTGATCGTCCGCAACTTCTTCATAAGAAATCCATTTCGGTTGCCATGAGTTTATTTTTGTTGACCTTGGTAACATCCCATATTTCCGAACCGTAAAGGGTTACACTTTGGACTAGGCTACTATATACATGTTTATTTGTGGCTATTGTAATTTTTCTATTCCAGAGAAGAGAGTTTAGCGTTCTTGTTATTGCTCTACCTTTATTGATTCTTTCTTGGATTTCGTTTTCAATATTCCCTTTTTTATTGAATATTATTCCAAGGTACTTACTATGTTTAACTCCTTTTATTGTGTCGGTGTCCAGGATTAGATCGTTCACCTCTTCATTGCCTACTATGAGGTATTCGCATTTCGCGAGGTTCATTTGAAGGCCTGCCATCTCGTACTCTTCTTTTAGTTTTCTGACCATGTAATTGAGATCATCTTCGTCTTCAGCTATTACTATCTGGTCATATGCGAAGAACAACGTAAATAATGTGTCATCTCCTATATTTAGGCCCATGGTTTTACATTTTTTACCCATTTCACAAGAGCTCTATCTAGATAGATTTTAAAAAGTGTAGGAAATGAACAACAGCCTTGTCTTAATCCTTTTGTCGTATTGAAAGACGTGGTTATCTAATTTCCTATTTTAATTTTTGTGGAGTTATTCTGAAAATAGTTCTCTGTAGCCCGAATGAAAATTTTATTAATCTCCAAGTTTTCCATCTCCTTCCATAGTCTTGAGACGGGTACGTTGTCTTATGCTTTTTCTAGATCTATAAGAGCCACATGGGACTCTCGGTTTCGTTGAACTCTCTTCTCTAAGGTTATTTTAAGGGTGAAAGCATTGTCCACATTCGATCGTCCTGCTCGAAAACCTGCTTGCTCTTCAGGCTGTTTCTCCATGATCTCCTCTTAGGTTTCTCAATATTCTTGAGTATATTCTGCCTATTGCTGGTATTACAGCGATTCCTCTATAATTCCTGGGATTGTTTTTTGAACCTTTTTTATGAATAGGAGATTTATAAGACTCTCTCCATTCTTTAGGCATGGTATCTCCATTTAGACATCTTTCAAAGAGGCTTCGAAACGTTTCTAATAGTTTTGATGGACCGTATTTGATCAACTCAGGATATATTCCACCGGGGCTAGGGGATTTTTTTAGTTTCGTTCGTTTTATTGCTTCCCTTACGTGCTCATAGTTAACTGGATGTTTCCATCTAAAATAGTAGGTTCTTCTTCATCCAGAAATTCTTTTCTTGTTTCGGTAAGTAACTCTCGAAAGTGCTGTAGCCATTGTTCATCTGATATGTTGTTTAGCACGGTGTTTGTCTTGTTTGTTGTTCTTATTGATTTGATCGTTTTCCAGGCTTCCGAGCTTCTTGTGCCTTCTATTTGACTGTCCATGTTTTCACACTTGTTTTCCCATGCGCTGTTTTTTTTCTTATTACCTCCTGTTTCACTTCCCTGTTCATTCTCCCCTTAACAATACTCAATCATAAAATTGGTGACTTGTTGTACTCCGGAGGTTGTATCGTACTAACAAGACATGTAACGAAAAGTGGCCGACGACAACGACGACATACACACAGGATTTTTTTCTAAAAACCGTTTTTTCGTGTTGTTGTTGATGGAAAAAGTAAAAATAACTCAAAAAAAATTCAAATTTCTAACTTTTTTGGGGGTAAACCAATACTTTTCTCGCATATTAGATAGGTTGGGCGGAAAAGTAATAAGCAAAATTTTAAGTGTTGCGTTAATTTTATCCATGAGTTTATATATACCTATATTAAAAATTAAATATGTACATACTAAAAAAGTAGATGTTTAAGTAATTTTGAATAAATATAATTAATGCGGGAAAAAAAAGTCTTGAATTATCTGAAATAAATAAATGCAACTTTGTATTTTTCTTCAAAATCAAAGTAATGCATTTATTACTCAAACAATTATCTCTTAAACAATAGATTGTTTACTTTTAAGTCTAAAAGCATGGAATTGCACCTACTTAATATTAATTAAATTATATAGTTTGTAGCATCATTATATTTATGAACTTTTAATAATATTCTATTGTATTTTTTTAAGAGAAAATAATTAAATTTTAAATTAATTTCAAAAGATTTGGGTGAGCCTGGGCCCAACCAGCCCACCGCTAGAGCCGTCCCTAATATGAACTAATTATATGAAAAATCTTATCTCATTATTTGAGTTACATTATCGATTCCCCAGCTTCAATTTACTAATAAGTGTCGGTAGAGGGTTCAGCCTCAACCTCACGGAACTAAATTTCCAACGAAATAAATAAAAAGTCATTAGCAACTTTTCTCATAAAGTCAATCTGAAACTTTGGAAAAACCCTTTTAGCAAAAGAATAGAAGAGAATGGGGGAACATGTATCCGCTAATAAATTGCCATGTTGTTTTCTGAAAATTATATTCTAAACCTTATTGCTAAAAACAATTTTTTAATTTAGCTTTATATTTGTTTTTTGGAGTCAGAAAAGAGAAAAATTCCTTTTCACATCATATACAAAAGAACTTCTCGAAGAAAAGTTGATAAAAAGTCAAGGGAACTGAAAAAAACTTCCATAAAATCATCGCGTGAGTTTACTACATCGCAAGCTCTAATTTCTAGAAAAAGTGATTTAATTTCCCATGGGCTTTTTTCGTTATAATTGATTTTTCTCGTTTGGGAAAGGATGTGTGAGAGGTTTTGTCAATAGTTCGTTAAACACATTTATCGAAAGCTATACCGTTCAAAACTAATGAGGAAAGTCAGATCGAGGGAACGGAGAAAAAATACACCATAACGAGGTTCTAATTTAATAAATAATGACCATGTACTAAAAAGCTCCAGGGGAAAACTTCATAATAATATTGCATAAAACTAAAAGAAATATTTGGGAAAATATATATTTTAGCACAACCATATACATTTTTCATGAAAGTAAACTGTTTACCTTCGGTGTCTGAAGATATAACTTGGTTATCGAAACGCGTCAGACAGTGTATTTGTGAGTGTTGGTAAACAATTTGTATAGTATGAGCATCACCAACGGTTCCAGAAATTCCAACTTAATGGAATATCTGGTTTTATTAAAACATTTTCTTGAAATATTTCAGTACATCTTATTCCACATTCAAAAGATTAAAATAAAAGTAGTAGAAGACATTAAATAAAATTTAAAATGTTTTTATATCTGTTTAAACATCTGTATGACGATAAAGGACAAAATATGATCATAATGGTCAAAATCGGTGTTAATGGTACCAAACTATGCCATTTCAAGACATAGTGTCATCAAAAATAACAGTTATATAAACACCCAAAAAATTTATTCAGGCCGTCTACATTTTTATGTAAATTTCTGTGGTCTCTCGTATTTTCATCAGCTTAATTCTACTTCTTTAGTTCTAGTCTGCTATTACCGACAAAGTCGTGCTCACATTATTTCAATAGGAGTTAAATAATTCAAGATATTGTCTTTTATTAACTATCTACATTTCAATATAGATAATTGATTAGAAAATTCAGGTCAATTGTACACATAAAATATGAGAAACGTCAATATAAAATAAACGGAATTAAAGATTAAAACTAACTTTTCAACATCTGTGAGATGCTCTGAACACCCTATTATAAAATTGGCCACTTGTGTATCCTGCTAACAAACCAAAATTTGTCCAAAAATGATAAAAAATGTGGTGATTTATAGGACCCGTTGTACTGGCTCTAGTGAGCTGAAAATTAATAGGGTTCATCTGTGACACGCCTTGAACAATATCCAATCATAAAATTGGTTACTTGTATACACTCCGGAGGCTGTATTGTTCTAACAACTCAAAATTTCTTCAAAAAATTGATCAACAATGTGGTACTTTAAGTACCATAGCATCCGTGGTACTGGCTCAGGTGAGCTGAAAATCAATAGAGTTCATCTGTGTGATGTCTTGAATAATAATCAATCATAAAATTGGTGACTTGTTGCTCTCCGGAAGCTGTATCGTGCTAACAAGACATGTTACGTGAAGTGGCCGACGACAACGACATACACACAGGATTTTTTTTCTATAAAACATTTTTCCGTACTGTTCTTGCTGAAAAACGAAAAAATAACTCAAAAAAATCTAAAATTTTAACTTTTTTTGGGTAAACCAATGCTTTTCTCGCATATTAGATAGAGTTGGACGGAAAAGTAAAATTGTACCTATGATCTACCGTAAGAGGAAAATTCTTCGGCCACATGGAAGTTTGTCAGGGAACATAAGCGACAATGTGTTAGAAAGAAACAAGTATAAATTCAGTGTATCAATTATTTTCTTTCAGGATAACATAACATAAGAAAGAAGTGAAATAAAATATGTATATCTTGTTGTTGGGCAGTAACCTGAAATTCTAAGTAATGGCAGTGATGTAGCCGGTTTTCGTTTTTGGTAATCACTTTGTACCTACATTTATATTCATTGTATAACCGCTTTGTTTTAACACGAGCAAGAGATATAAGAAACTTTTGGTTATGATAATTCGAGAGGTAGTAATGCTGGTAATTGTTTTCTTTTCAGTTCGAAAGTGGTTAAACACTTTACTATTTTTGATATTCGGCAATGTGGAAAAAGATCGATTAACTTTCGAAATAGTAAACTGAAGATATTGAAGTAAATCGAATCCTAAACAATAGCTCAAACGGTTATAAACTTCTTGGCTAATATGGGTGAGTATTTCAGGTGTTATCTCCATACAGGCTTGTAGAATGTGAGTTCATTCAGGGAATTGGACCTGTTCTCCTGGAATCCCTAAATGATCGATTTCACGTAACTCCAGAAAAAGAAATCGTTGGGTGCGAAATCTGGAGATCTAGCAGGCCATCGAATATCACCATTCATTGAGATTATATGGGAAATAATGTATTTAAATAATCAGTTGCTAACCGATAATTATGTTGGTACCAAATATCATTGAAGTTGACACTTAACTGTATGAGTCATTTGATTTTACACCAAATTGAAATATTTTTATCCGATTAAATTCTTCTTCTTCTTAAAGTGCCTATCCGCTCGGATGTTGGCTATTCGAACATTGTTAACAGCAACTCGGAATAGTTGAGTGGTTGATTTATTGAACCACGTTCTTAAATTTTTCAACCATGATATTCTCCTTCTTCCCACTCCTCTAGCTCTCCATACCTTGCCTTGGAGAGTCTTCTGTAAAAGGGTATATCGGCTCTCATTACGTATTATATGTCCAAGATATTGTAGCTTTCGGGTCTTGACTGTATTTAGGACTTCTTTTTCCTTTCCCATCCTTCTCATTACTTCCATGTTGGTTATTTTCTCTGTCCAAGGTACTCGTTGGATTCTTCGGTACAGCCACATTTCAAATGCCTCAAGTTTTTTGGAGGAGGCCTCCGTAAGCGTCCGTGATTCGACCCCATAGAAAAGGATTGAAAACACGTAACATCGCATCCACAGAATGGTCCCAGTCATCATTTATGTTCGTGCCCAAGTATGCGTATTTGTTGACTCTTTCTAAAGGAGTTTCGTCCACCAACAAAATGCCGCGGGTATTTTGGTTCTTACTGATTATCATGAACTTTGTCTTGTTGGTGTTTATTTCCAAACCATATTGTCGGCTGTATGTTGTAACACTGTCCATTAGGAGTTGTAAGGAAGCGAGGTTATCCGCAAAAATAACGGTATCGTTCTCCGTTTAGTAGGATTCCAGCTTCAATGTCTTGCAGGGCTTCCCTGAAAATGCATTCAGAGTACAGGTTGAAAATGACAGCTCGTAATATTTGTATCTCTTCTGTTGTCTCTTTGTCTACCCTGACACAAGCACTCTGATTCCAATAGAGATTTCTAATTATTTTGAGGTCCTTCCCATCCAGGCCAGCTTTTTACAGAACTTCCATCATTTTCGTGTGCCGTACTTGATCAAACGCCTTCCTATAATCAATAAAACATGCGTAGACATAGCAGTTGCCATCCCTGCATCGCTCGGTTAAATTGCCGTCAATAAAAAATGGGCCAATCAAATGTTCCAGGTCACACATTCAATTTTTGGGGTCAGTTGACCACCTGTCATTGATGCGCTACTAGCGCTACTAATAAAACGATTTCCTAGAGAACCGTAATTCTATCTATATTTATTTCTTCATTTTCAATCTACATGTTAAAAATGCCTAGTGCCCCCAAAATATTCCTAATTCAAAACAACAGAATTCAGTCCTCATATAATTCTAATGTAAAACGATAATCGCTTCATAGACAACGGGAAAATGCATAAGACACATGTCGTTATCAGTGTGTTAGAGAGAGGCATGGAGAGATAGACAGTCTTAGCGTAGCTTAATATTACTGTTATACTACAACAACTAGAGCATTTTTTATACTTGTTTCGCATCTTATGATGTCATATTAAAGAACAGAAATGATACACTGAATATATATTGTTGCTTAAGGCACATGTTGAATTTCCATATGACCGAAGAACCTTCCTCGCACGGAATCTGTCAAATATAAAATAACTATTGGTGCTATCCTTCTAGCTATTTTCGAATATTTACTATGGTTTTGCATTCTGAATAGTCTTAATAATGGCTTCTTACTTTTAATTATTTTCTTTCATTTCAAAGCCAAGTGCCTTGTAATTTGTAAAGTTCAATGACGCGCGAATGTACCTATGTTTCTTTCAACACAACGTTTATGGTATTGCTTTTGATTCATGGATTAATTCCACTATGAGTTACAAAAAATGTGTCTGAAAATTAATGCCCGTCCTTAATTCATATTCGTAAAGAAGTGACATATTTCTCGGATTTTAGTGTCCAAACTAATTCAGATATTTTCAATGATATTATTATTTTGGTTATCCTCTGTTTAATACTTAATCCCACCCCAATTCTACGCCCTAAAATAACAAGTTCTATAACAGCTGCAAAGCTTTAGATTTTTCTACCTGAATTGTCGGCGTCGCCGGTCGAAAACCGGCCATAACATCTTGGAGAAGAAAGAAAAGGGAAATAAAAAACTTTGGAAGTTAATTTATTAAAAGATTTAATCTTGTATTAAGGAAATACTAAAACACAAGATGGCCTTCTTGTGCTGAATGCTAAATTGTACTTTACAAGAAATTATAGACTGATATGGATCTTTGGCAGTTTCTGCTAAACAGAAGTTTTTTCGATGAGATAAGGCAGTGAGATAATACGTCTGCTAGAAATCTATACAATAATTTACGAGGAAATTTTTTAGATACTAACCAATTTTCAAAATTCGCTTTTGACAGTAATAGTTTACGTGTTGCAGTTGAAAGTTGTTAATTATTGAGTATTTAAGAATTTACAAATTCTTTCAGATCTGATTTTTAAAATATTCGTTTATTTGAAAATGAAAAATCTACAGTGCAATTTATCAATGGTAAGTTTCACATTATAACTCGTTATACTTAACTCAAGTATATTTTTCGCCTGATAGGCTTTCTTCAATAGTTTGTGTTATTATTTATTTTCCCATTAAAACATCTGGTGAATACTCAATTTCCCCTATCTTCTTGAATTGTAACTGTCTACAATTTTGAAACCTGACTATAGAATAATTCACCATCTGTCCGGGTACCGATTTTTCAATCAAACAATTTCGAAAAAGTATTTATTCAACATAGATATTGTAAGTCAAAATGCTTTCGATGAAATCTCAAAATATTTGGAGAATATTAATTGAGTTTCTGCCATTGTTATTTAAAATTTTGGTGTAGGTTTTACGTCATAAAAATTAATGCATGATATCAATGTCGTATTCGTTTACAACTAAATACCAACATTACCGCTTCAATACTAGGTATAATATATAATAATAATAAGTTCGGTTTTAAAACGTCCGGCGACGTTGTCCGATACCTAACTTCCACTCGTTTCTATTGTTCCATTGGCCCTCTCTTAGGTCTCTAGCACGCATCGCTTTAGTTACCCCTTCTTTCCATGATTTCCTAGGTCTCCTCTCTTCCTACGGTTTGGTGGCATCCACTGCATTGCCAGCATTGGCAGTCTGTTTTCGTTCATTCGCTGTACATGTCCGTACCATATAAGTTGCTTTTTCTCAATATCTGATGTTAATGAGCCGTCCACTCCCATACGTTGTCTGACGTCATCGTTTCGGAATCTGTATCTCCTGGATATTCTAAGAGATCGTCTGAACACATCCATCTCGGTCGCCTCAAGTTTTCTTCTATTGTTTTCTGTAATTCTCCATGTCTCTGCGCCATAGGTTAGATTACTTTTGACAAAGGTTTCGTAGATATTGTATTTCCGTTGTTTTCCAATATCTGAACTCCACCATATCCCATTTAAGCAGCCTATAGTTCGTCTGGCTTGTGCTATTCGTTTTTTGATTTCTCTGTAGTATTTTCTTGTTGTATCAAATTCAACTCTTAAGTATGTGTATTCGCTACATGGTCCTATTTCTTCCATTTCTAGTTTGCTATTTCCTAGTTCAGCTCCTATTGGAAGGTATTTTGTTTTCTGAGTATTCATTTCCAGACCCCATTTCCTATACTATTCATTTAGTTTTCTCGTCATATATTCAAGATCTTCTTTGTCATTCGCTATTATGACCGGCAGTGCTATTCTTGACCGTTCGCAAGTTTCAAGGTTGTTCGCATGTTTAACACTTGCGAACGGTTGTGTGAATTTGGTATTCTCGATCAGTCGCATGAGCTGCGTATACTCACAAAAACAGCGAGTGATCATCACCATTCGTATCTCCGACAAATCGTACGCACACATCACTTTCATCCGTGGCTTATATCTGTCATTTTCGGTTTTATATGTTTTATTTCTTGTTCAAAGTGTTTATTGTTCTTAATTAGTTTCAATCAATTTTATCTTATAGTCGTAGTGTTGGAGTATTAAATGTCGCAGTTTAATAAGGTGTTATTGCAATGAATGATGATTTGCTATATATTACAAATATCGAATTATCGGCTTGAAATACACGTTACGCGTCCCCTCTCTTTCATAGCTTAAGCATAACATAAAATAACCCTAAAAAATCGCCTATTATTTGACACTTCTCAAAAATTACTACGTTGCCAAATGTTATTTTAGCAGGGAATCCAAACATTCGCATGTCACTAAAAAGGGTAGTCAAGAATACCGGTCCTAACATCCGTTCGCACCTAGACCGTTCGCATCGATGCTTATACGTGACTTTGCGAACGATCTCGAGAATAGCGTTGCTGGTCATCGGCAAACTGTAGAGTGTATATACACTTCTCTCCATGATCGATACCCATTCCGCTGCATTTTTTCTTCCATTGATTTAACGCTCTTGCTATATAGATTTTAAAAAGTCTGGACGAGATACAACATCCTTGGCGCAGACCTTTATTTACCAGAAAGTTCTTTGCTATATTATTACCAATTTTGATTCTTGATTTTGATCCATCATAAAGATTCTTAAGTGCTCTTATAAGGGTGTGACTGATATGGGTTTCCTGTAGCGTCTTCCAAAGCATTTTTACGGGAACTGTATCATACGCCTTCCGCAGACCCACGAACAAAAGGTGAGTTTCCATATTAGTATTTGATCTTTTTTCAATAATTTGTTTCAAGCAAAAGATGTTATCTGTACAAGATCTTCCCGCTCGAAAGCCTGATTGCTCTTCATCTTCCTGTTCTCTGTATTCAAGTTCAATTAGATCTCGCAGAACTCTTCCATAAAGCCGACTAAGAGTACTTGTCACTGATATGCCTCTATAGTTCGAGCAGTCTAGTTTGTTACCTTTTTTATGGATTGAAGTTATATGGGCCACCTTCCACTCTTCCGGCACTGGAGTGCCGTTTAGATACTGGTTTATACACCAGGTAAGTATATCGAAAAGTTTATCTGACCCGTTCTTAATCAACTCTGCAGGAATGCCCTCTGGGCCCGCAGCACGTCCATTTTTGAGTTGTTTTACTGTTTCTCTAATTGTGTTCCCTGTGACGTTGATTGTTTCACCCTCAATTAATATTTCTGCTGGTGAGGTTGCAAGGTATTCATTCTGTCGGCAATTGTTCATAGTGATCGATCCACTTTTTTGTTGGTAAGTTGAAGATTCGCACAGTTCTATTCATTCGATCTAATATTATTTATGAACTTCCGTGATTCAGAGCATTTTTTACCATAGAGATGCATATTAATTTCCTGACATTTTTTGCCCCACATTTTTATCTTTGCATTAGCTACAGTTCGTTTTGTAATTCTTTTTATTTCTAGATATCGATCTCTATCTTCTTGTGAGCGAGTGTTAGTCCATTTTTGATACCATTGTTTTTTCTGGGTAGTTAGCTCTTCTATATCTTTGTTCCACCATATTTTTCTAATAAGGGTTCTAGTTTAACACCAATTGCTTATTCCACGGCCTCTTTGATACCATTCACAACGTTCTGATAGACTTCTTCCACATATTTCTGGTTTAACTCTGACACATTAAAGAGTGTTTTAAATGAAATAGTAAGTTTCATTTAAAACACTAATATGAGTAGATTCCACAAAGTAAGGGTCGACACAGTTAATTACATTAAAGAGTTTCTCATTTAACCTGTTGCGATACAGTTGTTGTGTGCTTTCATGAATAAGGCAATTCAAATTTATCTCTTCCGATTCCTCAGCTGATTTGTCTGTTACGTTGCTTTTCAGTGCAGGTTCATAGGAGAACAGTATTTTTGCTTTGACCATGTAATGTACCGTTTTGTTTTACAATTACATAATCAATAATAGGTCTCAAGTTTCTCGTGTGATGTACCCATGTGTATGTATGAATATCCTTGTGTTTATAGAATCCGTTAGTTATTTTTAGTTAATTGTTTTGACATAATTCACTTAGTCTTTCACCGTTGTCATTTACATTTATTTCTCCGTATGGACCCACCACATTATCCTTAATTTTCCGACCAACTCTACTCTCCCAATATTATTACTTTTCTTGTTTTTCCTATTTTTGTAATTTCCTAATAATACAAACACCTATTCGTTTTCGGTAGGGTCGAGTTGTCTGTATTATTACTTCGGTTGTTTCGATTGAAAAACTGAGACGTTGTCAAATTGTGTGCAAATAAGTACACCGAAACAACTACAAAGTCACTGCAAAGAACTAGTTGCATCATTAAGTCACTATTTTCAGCAAGAACGTGTAAATAAGGACCCATTACCACCCTCAAGGGCAGTGCGAGACGTTTAAATATGAAAAATGTTCAATAACATCTTTTTTCTTTGTCTCGAAATAAAAAGCAGCTATGGAAGTCTCAGTTGCATTCTTCCTTCCTTCATTGCAAAACTTTAATAACATTATGATCAGTATTATTTTTTGTTCATTTATCAACTCTATATAATATTCGATTGAAATAAAGTATTAATCAGTATTTTGAATCTTTTATTAGAAGAAATTTTTATTGTGATATCCTACAATATAGACATAATTATGCATTTAATAGATATTTATAGATGCCAAAGAAAATAAAACTTCATAAGTTTGTTAGTTGATAAAATCTAAAAAGAAATCACTTGGCTATATTCTATTTGAAAAGGCAGAGAGCAATAAAACCTTGTAAAAATACCATTCCAAGGGCGTACCTGCTTGTGATCCTAAAAATCTCAATAATTGCGAATTTTATATTTGAGCATTATCCTAAAATCATGTGAAGTTCTTTTCACAAAAAATGGGATTGACAAAATAATAGCTTATTTCGGTTTCGCCATTGCTTATCAACTTTATAGATCTATTAATACCTAGAAAATAGTCCTAGCGGAGGTTAGCGATAACATCTGCAAAACAATTTCTATTTTCAGCTGTTCTTATTAAGGTCGGCAAGTCCATGTTTGTCCATTGCCTAATATTTCGCAGCCAGGAAATTTGTCTTCTACTTGGCCCTCGCCTATCTTCGATCTTCCCCTTCATTATGAGTTGCAGAAGTATGTATTTAGGATTTCATAAAATATGTCCTAGGTAAGCGGTTTTGCGTTTTTCAATAGATATTATTAACTCTCGATCTCTCTGCATTCGCCTCAAAACTTCTTCATTGCGGATTCTGTCAGTTCATGGAATTTTCAGCATTCTGCTAAATACCCACATTTCAAAGGCCTCTAAATGACTCATAGAGCTAACTTTCAGTATTCAGGCTTCCATTCCGTAAAGTACTGTAGACATAACACTTTGCCATTCGGTACCTAAATTCTAGACTTAAGTCTCGAGATGACAAGAAGGGTCTCAATTTAACAAAAATGGACCCGGCTTATTATATTCTTGAGCGTATCTCATTTTCCGAATCCAAGGAATCGTTTACCAGACAGCCCAAATATTTAAACTTAGATACCTTTTCAATTGTTTCGTTGTATATTAAGATATTGCATGGAATATTTAAACTTCTTGATATTACCATTCTTTGGTCCTTTTTTTATTGATGCGCAGTCCCCACATGTCTCCTGCTTCGACGAGTTTATTAAGCAATGCTTGCAAACTTTCCTGGCTGTCAGCTATGATCACTGTATCGTCGGCATACCTAATATTGTTTATTACTTCTCCGTTGACTTTGATTCCTTTGGCGGCACATTTAAGTGTGCTATCAAAAATAAAATTTGAGTAAAGATTAAATAGCAACGGTGAAAGGATGCAACCTCGCCTAACGCCCTTCTCTATTTTAATTGGATCCGTACGTCCCGCAGTTGTTTCCATAGTTACCGTCTGAATCCAGTATAGCTCCCTTGAAATATTGATGTCATTTTGATCTAGACCCTTCTTACTGAGATATTCGATTAAATGCTTATGGTTCATTCGGTCGAAAGCTTTTTCATAATCGATAAAGCACAAAAACACGTGTTTTCGTTGATCCCTGCATTTTTGCATCAGAACATTGAAGCCAAACAAGGCTTCTCTTGTGTCCATGCCGTCTCTAAATCCAAACTGCTTGTCTCCTAAATCGATTTCACGTTTTTTATAAATACGATTATGAATTATCTTAAGAAATTTTTTTAACATACTGGACATCAAGCTGATTAACCTAAAATCATTGCACCTCTTGGGATTTCTAGTTTTGGGTAAAGGAATAAATATGGAATGCAGCCACTCTTTTGGGAATTTTGCTGTACGGTGTATCTCATTGAAAAGTTTTTCTAATAAAATTAGGTTTTCGTAGTCTATAAGCTTTATAAACTCGGTGTGTATTTCGTCCGGTCCAGGTGCCTTGCCACTCTTGGATATTTTAATAGCATTCATAATCTCGGACTTTAGAATATTAGGGCTGGTATCGCTTGTTGAGATGATGTTGGGTTATCCTCGATCTTCTTGAAATGCATCTTCAATATACGACTTCCATTCCGCCAGTACATCTGTTTTCTGTGTGAGTATTTTGTTGTTGCGGTCTACCAAGACAGTAGCTTTACAGAGTCTCTTTATTACACAGACTTGTTTTACTCTTTTGTGAAGAGTTGCGTCATCATGTTTTTGTTGGAGTTCTTCGATTTAAGTGCACATATCTTTCATCCGCTTCTCTTTAGCCAGTTTTATTTCTTTCTTAATTCCTTTGTGTATGCATTTGTATTTCTTGTTGTCTTTTGCCTTATAACCTCTTCTCTCATTCATCATTCTAAGTATTTTTGATGAGCTGTCTTTGGTTGGTCTTTTGGGTCTATCAGGTGTGTTGAGCACTATTGATAGCATATTTGATTTTAGTCCATAGCTCCGATGTTGGGTTGTCCTGACTGGCTAATGTGATTTCTAATTTCTTTCAGGTTTTCATTTAGTGTTCAACTGGCTCGTACTTTGGTATCCTCTACCTTTAGTGCATCTATTTTCCCTTGCTTTTTCTATTTTCTTTAGGCGGATTTTGAATTTGCTTCGTATTAGGACCTGGTCAGTGGGGACATCTGCACCAGGGTAGGTTTTCACTGATTTAATACCATTCCTATATCTTTTCTGGATCAATGTGTAGTCTATCTGATTTCTAATTATTTTGCTTGGACTATCCTGTGGTAACTTCCAGGTATTAAGCCTGCGTGGCGGTGATGACTAAGTGATGTTCTTGGCAGAATTCAACAAGTTGGTCTCCCCGGCCAATTCTAATTCCTAGGCCAAACCTACCTACGATTTCTTCTACTCTACCTTCTCCGACTCTTGCGTTCAAGTCCCCCATAATAACGGTTATTTCATTTTTCCTAGTATATCCGATAAGCTCTTTAAATTGTCTATAAAAGATTTCTATTTCTGCGTCAGGTTTTTCTGCAGTTGGCGCATATACTTGAATAATATTGAGATTGATGGAATTGTAGTAGTAGCATTCTATCGTTGTAAGGTACGAAATTAATTACTGCCTTCTGAGCCAACTTGTCTACTATAAGACCGACTCCATTCCAATTATTTGTATTGTCATTACCTGAATGGTATACTGTCTGTTCAAGATTATAAAATCTTGAATTTTATTGTTTACGATACTTTTAAAATATGTAAGATATTTGTATGTTACTTCTTTTCGTCATTGTATATATTTAAAGCGTAAATTCATTTTAGTTGCTAGCGTTGTAAAAATATGTTTCAGAATTGATAAGATCTTTTATATTGTTGTAAATTCAAAGCGTAGGTACACTTTATTTCCAGCTTTTGTTAAATACCTTTAAAATTTCACGTTTTGCAACAATAATTGTAAATAGTTTTGTTTGGGCATTGAAATAGCACATTTTTGGAAGTCGACATCTTGTCGCATTGTGTCTGGAATCCTATAGTTAAGAGGTTAGGAAAATGTCACGTTTCACTCTATTATCTATTGTATTGTAAAAACCGTAAATTAAGTGTCACTTCTGCGTGAATTTCATGCTCGACGATCGGAAGATTTTAAAAGACATGTTTGAATAACCTTTCTGAGTAAAAAGGTTACAATTGCTATTGGAGTATTCAATAGAAATATCTATTGGAGGCACCCATTGTTGATTCTTGTCAATGAACCCGACGAGTCCAATGATACTGGCCAATAGGAAATATTTATTTTCGTTTCGTCAACCCAATCCACGTGTAAACACGCCCCTTGCAGATTTCTATTTAACACGTCTCACAACGTGAAGAAATCAGTTCCTCACTCATGAGTTCTACTACTTATCGAGGCGAGTTTTACACTCATCGAATCGAGCTCAACGCTCAACAACAAAGTTAGTTTTTTACACTCATCGAAGCGAGTTTTACACACTCATCGAATCGAGCTCAACGCTCAATAACAAGTTCTTATACTCATCGAAACGAGTTCAACACTCATTAACAAAGTTAGTTTTAATATTCATCAAATCGAAACATAAAGTGTCTTCCGATCTGAAACCACCGAAGTTCAGCATTCACAACTTTGTACCATTTTGTAAATTTGTATGTAATGAATTATTAATTTCGACATTAATTTTGTCAAATTAAGATTATTTATCTAGTTGAATGTCTACGCCAGTTGACGAAGTTCAGCAAGAAATATAATCAAAAACACTGTCATATCATTGATTTTAGTTGTTCCTGAGTGTAGCCAACGCATCTCGCTTATTCCCAAAACATTTATTTCAAGTCTATTCATTTTCTGAATTGTATTGTGGTCTTTCCTGCTTCAAACATACTATTTATATTCCACGTTCCTATTAGTAATTGAGATCGGTTTTTAATTGTGTTTCCCACTTTCGAGTGGGATTTTCTCCTCGCGGAGATTCTTCGCACCCCTTGACCATTTAAGGTCTGCCGCGGACTAGGGGCCGTAGTCATTTTTGAGTCTGGCATAGTTACTTTTACTAGGAATACTTCCGCCTTTTGAAGCGATTTCTCACTTCAAGGACAAAAGAGCTAAATGAGAGTAAGGGCTCTCATTTAGCTCTTCCACACGAAGCTGTTGGCCAATGGCCAATCCGTCCTGCAATGGACATAAAGGTTTATTGTAGTCAACCATTTAACTTGACAAACACTTTACCTGATAAGATAATGATGATAGTTGATAAGATAATGATGATAGTTGATAAGATAATGATGATAGTTCACAGTCAATGCCTGTATTTGTGATGTGAAACATCGAGACATGGCTAAGCGTTACACCATCGGAAAAATATGGCAAGATAAAAATGTAACCTCTTCCCGTCAAGCGTATTTGGATGGTTTATCTGTAGGAATAAAAACACCTCGTGGTTTTTGAAAGGTGGTTTGTGAGCATTTGAGTCAATTCACACCAGAAACTATCACGAAGATAGGATTGCTGATGTTTTTGAGAATTATTTTTCACAAATGATAACTCTAATTCCGCCCAACTCGGTAATTGTTTTGGACCACGGTCCTTATCATTCAAGGAGATGTGAGAAATTGTCTACCGCCGCTTGGAAAAAAGCGGAAATCAGTCAGTGCCTTTTAGATAAAGAAATTACATTTGAAGAGCATATAATAAAAAAAAGAACTGCCGGCAATTTTAAATATACATAAACATTGTTTCCTAAGATATACTGTTGACGAAGTGGCAAATAACCGGAATATTAAAATACTTTGACTTCCTCCTTACGATTGCGAGCTAAACCCTATATGTATTATGGGCTCAGATGAAAGGATTGGTGGAAAAATACCACATATTAACTGAAAGATGTCCGTCCACATTTTGAGCCCTGGAAAAAATTAATGCAGAGAGATAGCGAAAACGAATAGAACATGTAATCAAAGAATAGCAGCAAATGTGCGAATTAGACAATTTAATGGATCAAACCATAGAGCCAATAGTTATAAAGTTCGGACCAGATGAAAATTCATCATATTTTTCATTTTCCGATAACCCCATATTGTAAATAATATCATACCTACTGACACTCCTATCTAAAGGTACGGATATGCTTGCAATTACAAGCGACCCGAAGAGGGGATTTCTATTGTATACCGGCGTTGTACAGGGTTGGGTAGGCAAATAAAAGAATAAAGATGTGAATCATAATCTAAATTGTTTTAAAATTCCTTAGTTTCAGTTGCCCACCCGGTAAGGGGTTTGCATGTTAAATTAGGTTTTATTACTCTTTATCTATTTCCAACAAACTATAGCTTCTTTGGGGCATCTGGAGTCCCGATAAATGTAATTATTTTACCGTACAGAAAATCTTTACTTGTAATGACCTATTCACTCCTTGTGTTGCTAGCGCCACATGACACGACAGAATATCAATTATTCGCAAAATGTCACAACAGCGTCGTGTATAAAGTACTAGTAAGCGCCTGACAGGAAACTGTTTTACTGAAATTGCTATTAGATTAAGAGTTTTTAATGAAAAAGATCATAACTAATAATTATAATTTTATCATTATTCAAAAAATTGTCTACCAAAATTTGTGCTGGTTTTCCAGAATTCATCTCACGTTCTTTAATTTCTTCGTGAACTTTTTTCTCTTTTAAAACTTTATATATATATTTGTTCTACCAATACTAGTATATTTGGAACATATCGCATTTTTTAGCTTTGTTAGGTCATTCGTAGACAACGCTTCAAAAACATTTGCTAAATTTTGTCTCTTCAAAACTTACATTTTTTCGAGCAATAGTAGATATGGAACACCCTGATACATCCAATTTCTAATGAATTATAGTCGTACAACACTGGCTGAAATACTAATTTTTTATAACTACTAGTAAGCAAACGACTGGTATTCAAAGAAATAAGTTTTACAACAATTGCTAGGGGTTGGTTGTAAGTTGGCCATTGCTTTGTAGTTGGTTTGCTTATTTGCTTGCTTGCGCTTGCTTGTCTGCTTGTAGGTAGCTTTCTGCAGTCTAATGGAGAAATGCAACCATCGAGTGTCTGGCACCGCTGGATAAGTTAGCGCTGTTGATCATCAGTGACAGCAGTGTTGACCAACGAAATGACATTCCAACAACCCAAGCTAAGGTGTGAGGAACGTGCCGATGGCTAAATGGCCGCAGGGAATGCGACCGCGAACATCCCCCTGGGGGTACCAGGCGAACGTCTCCCTGGGGTTACCAGGCGACACCCCCTTGGAAACAGCCTTTCACTGGCATGCGGGGCTCTTCCAGAGATGACGAACATTTCCCTAGCTACTCGTGGGATCAGAATGGACCAACAGAAACAAAAAAAAACCTCCAACACCAAAGAACCGTCGAGGCAAAAGAATCTGCGGTGCCGAGGCAAAGGGAAGGAGGAAAGCGAGGCAGCAGGATGGCGTCTGTACAGACACCACCAGCGCCACTCGCCCCTCCCTTTCTAAATCTGGCACCAGCGGCCAAAAATGCAAGGGTGGCGATGGCAGTTCCTCCTCCAATAGAAGCCCGGAACGCGTCGTCCCCCAAGAAAAGAAGCGCATCCGCTCCAATACCCCAGAAGAAAACTCTTCCAGAGGAAAGAGGATACGGATGGATGCTAAAGCGAAGAGCTACAGCGAAGCAGCTACCAGCCATTTACGAGTAGCTATTATAGATAAGGCCGATCCATACGGTAGAATAACTACCGATAATGGAGACCTTATCAAAAGACAACTAATGGAGGCTTTGCACGTAACCCTTATGTCCGCGTCTGGCAGTCAGAAAGAGCCACATACTTTTAGGTCATGGTCGCACTCTGGTGAAATAATCAGAGTCACCTGCGATAATGACGAAACGCTAGAGTGGCTAAGGAATACAGTTTCAAAACTGAAACCGTGGAAGGAGGCTAAGCTGGACGTGGTACACGTCGACAACCTCCCTCAGCTGACAAAAGCCACCATCTGGGTCCCTAGCGAAGCACACGCTGACCTGGGTGACAAAGAGGATGTGCTGCGCCGGCTGGACAAACAAAACCCAGACCTTCGGGTGGATGCATGGTTTTCCTTCCACCACGAAGTGAAGGTCAATACCAAAGGGCACCTATTCGTCTTTAGCATAAGAGACGAGGAAATGGGAGTCCTAAACAAACGATCAATGAAGATGATCTACGCGTTCACCTCATTGATTGGTTAAACAAAGAAACTGGACCCGGAACGGAGAGGATCGAGCACAGATCCCCCTCTCCCATCCGAGTAACTCCAAGGTGCTGTTGCTTCTGCGGAGATTGTCGAACCATCCTCCAATATGGCGACCGACAGTCTCCTGGCAGAACTAACAGCTCTAAGCCAGGATACAGGCGACGTCAACCCACCTCCAAGTGAGGAAGTGGAGATGGCCTAAAAGAAATACCCATCTCACCACCATCAAGAAGAGATGGACAATGAAAAGGTAAGATTTATACAGTGTAACCTTCAACACAAAAAGGTGGCTTCGGCAACACTATGCCGCCTACCGGATAAGACAAACCAAAATCATGGGTCTAAATAATCCAAAAGGTTTAATTTTCAGCTTCCCAAGCAATCAGCAACCTAGGACGGCCATATACGTCCCTAGAAATTTTAAGACCTACCCACTGACGCATTTTTCGTCCTCCGACCTAACGGTAGTGAAGGTTGAATATGCACAGAAAGGTCCAAAGAAAGTGTTAATACTGGCATGCGCATACCTTCCCTCACACGCAGCTAAACCACCCCCGATTAAGGAGTTGGAGGACCTTGTGGAACACTGTCTCACCCAGAAGCTTGAACTGATAATAGGCTGCGATTCAAACTCCCACCACGTAAGCTGGGGCAGCAACAATATTAACACTAGAGGTAAGTCTTTTTATGATTATATAACTAACAAGAATCTTTGTATTCTAAATAGAGGTACTGAACCAACTTTTATTATCTCTCGTAGTCAAACGCGAATAGATATTACCCTATCTACTATTAATACTTCGAATATAATCTCCGGCTGGCATGTATCCGACGATATTTCAATGTCGGACCACCGCTGGATAAAATTCGAAATAAAACTTGCGCTCACAACCTCTAGAATGACTCGCAACTCCAAGAAAACGGACAGGACAGAGTATGCCTACTGTTTGAAAGGGGATCTGCGAGGAGTCGAGATGTGTTGCCTAACAATAAAGGAGATTTGGAAAGTTATTGTGAAACAATTCAAAATTCCATCATTAATGCCTACAAGATGTCTTGCCCACTCAGGCTAGTCGATCTCGATGGAGCCCCCACTTCGTGGTGGTGCCATGAGATTGACCAGCTCAGGGGGACGGCGAGGAAATCTTTTGGATTGGAACTCATACAAGTCTCACCTCAAGGAGTATAAAAAAGTCATTAGACAAAAACGAAGAGAAGGAGGGGTGCTCTCGCCACTACTGTGGAACATGGTCTTAGACTCCTTGGTCAGCCACCTCAACGATAGCAACTTCTACACAATAGCATATGCAGATGACCTAGTGATTCTGCTAATAGGAAGATTCGAGGAGACAATCTGTTCTTTAATGCAGGAGGCCCTCAATATCATAGGACAATGGCGCAGAGACTATTCGCTGTCAATAAATCCAAAAAAAAACGGAGATGGGTCTTTTCACGAAAAAAAGGAAGCTTGCAAAACATCAAGCCCCAAAGTTCCTAGATACCAAACTTCATTTCTCTTCAGAGGTGAAATATTTAGGGGTCACCTTTGACAGTAAGTTAACGTGGAACTCTCACTTATAAAACAGAGTTAAAAAAGCATATATTTCTTATGAGCAGTGTCGTAGAACCATCGGCCGCACCTGGGGAATTTCACCTAGGGTTGCTGCCTGGATCTACACTGCCATCATCAGACCTATGCTAGCGTACGGCGCGATTGCCTGGGGAGCTAAAGCAAACCAGCTGACAGTCGTCCGTAAACTGAACCGAATCCAAAGAACAGCATGCCTCAACACAACAGGAGGCATGAGAACCACACCAACAAGAGCTATGGAGGTAATCCTCGGTCTCACTCCCCTTGACATATACATCAAGCAGGTTGTTTTGATGACCATGACACGTCTACGCACTACTGGTATACAACCTGATGTGGGATCCGGTAAACTGAGACGTAACTTGTGGCATGAGGCCCTCAGTGAGGCTGCTGCAGGCCAATACGGACTCGATTCCACCGCGATATGCCTTCAACGGGCCCTACAAGGTAATTTTTAAAAACAACAAACAAGACTGATTGGAAGAAGGCACAATCCGCATCTTCACAGATGGGTCTAAATCCAACGTGGGCTCAGGATGTGGTATTTTTTCCAGATCCCTGAATCTAAACATAAAATGGGCAATGGGCTGCAATGCAAGTGTTGCTCAAATAGAGTTCACTGCTATCTGCATCGCTTCAAAAGAGATTACCAAAATGAAAACCACAGGTAATAAATAATATATACATCCTTACGGACAGTAGACAAACACTACCAGCCCTGAACAGACCACGTATTACATCAGGCCTAGTACTAGAATGTCACATGGCCTTAATCGAAGCCTGTAACTACAACACGGTCACTTTAGGATGAATCAAGGGCCATGAGAAATCGAAAGGAAACCGTATTGTAGACTCGCTAGCCAGGACGGCAGCGTCCCAAAAACTCTTGGGACCTGGCACTTTCATTGGTCCATCGGCGGCAGCGACGGCCAACCTATTAAAAGAACATTCCCTTGATGAGTTTAAGGGTAGATGGGACAACGCAGAATGCTGCAGGCTTGCCAAGGAGCTGCTACAGTATCCGGATAGCAAAGTAGCCAAAAAATACGTGACTATGAACAGGCAGAACCTACGAACAGGCAGAACCTACGAACAGCCACGGGTATTCTGACTGGTCACTACCACCTACGAAAACACCTCCACAGACTAGGTCTGTCTAACACCCCACTTTGTAGAGGATGTGAACAAGAAGATGATACTGTCGAACACATTCTTTGCGAATGTCAGACACTTTCTCATTTTAGGTTTCAAGTATTCGGCGAGCACAGGCTAACATACGTCAATATGAGGGAACTTAATACAGGCGACGTTATCGCCTACTTCAAGGAAGTAGGCTGGATGACGAGCTAGAAGGAAGTTTTGAACCTCAGAAGGATGCACAATGGGCCAATTGTGGCCTAAGTGCTGTGGGGTCACCCACCCTTCAAACCTTTACAGATACAGAATCGCTAGGACAGTAGGAATGATCGAAAGTGACCGCGATCTTTGGTAAATAAAAATCGGCAATTCATCGTTGCGTTATATCGTTCTTTGATAAGGAATGTTGGAGGAAAACTGGAGGGTACGTGAGGAGACGAGGTCAAGGCAGAAAATGCTCAGCCACAGCTAGAGATGACCGATTTTTAATGTTGTAAATACTCAGAAACAGACGCCGTACAGCTGTTCAATTAAGAAACGAACTGGACTAAGTTAATGGAACCAAGATAAGTGAGCGTACGGTTAGGAGGAGACTTGTCTACGTATGTGCACGTACATTGATAATTAGGGCACTGTTATTCCAATTATTATTGTATGTAGTTAAATAAAAATAAAATTGGGACACTATGTATATTTACACAGAATTATTACACTATTCACACTTATTATTAATTTTACAACGTTTCTTTACGGTTGCGAAAATTTCATATATAATTATCACTCGTTTACTAATCGAGATACCGAGAGAAAAAATTGCGAAATATTATTGAGAAGGTGTAGCTCAAATAGGGAAACTCACGAGATATACAGAGAAAGAGAAGCGTAAGAATAATAGAATAAGTTACAAGAGTTACTTCAGTAAACTACAGAGATACAATTTGAGGTTGACTCAAAGCTGGAGCTGAACCGATCCACTTGAAGAAACATTCACGACTAAGGGTTAAGAATTATATCTTCTTGTAACAAATATCGTATGCCATCAATAAAACACGTGAAAATATTACAACAAGAAGGGATACTTGCCTCCCAGACTTTTCTAGATAAAACTATAATGCCTCAATAAAGAGAGAATAGATATGAGAGGAAATGCATCAGAGTATATTTCGAACATGGCCAATAAACCAAATACAAAAGGGGGTTGCGAATTCTGTCGCAGCACAAAAGCACACGAATAAATAAATAATATTTATTTTTGTGACAAAGAGAATTTATCAGAGAGAAAAATGTATTTTCGAACAAGACTTAAAGAAGGTAATTTTAAAGCGTATAGGACAAAAGAAGCCACACAACTCCAAAGACGTCACCGAGTAGCACGACTAGTGTTTGCTCCAACACCAAAATTGGAATAATAATCAGAGGGATCATGTTTTGTTGAGCCACTTCTGTCTCAGTTCAACTGATGGCAGGGAAAGAGTATATCGCCGCCCTGGAGAGCAACGTGAACAATTTAATTTTGCTTCAACTAACTCTTTCGGTGGGGGCTCAATTATAGTGTAGTGTAGGGAGGCATATGTTTAGGGACACATTCTGCAAGATAATGTGGTGTCTTTTGCACCATACAATGTAGCAAATTTCCTTCTAATGCAAGATAATGCTCGTCTGCACGTGGCTCGTTGTGTAACTGAATGTTTAAATGAAGTACAAATTCCAACGAATTGGCCTGCGTGTTCTCCAGACATGAATTCAATAGAGCATGTCTGGGACATCTTAGGCAGACGAGGTAAACAGAGTTAACAAATATTATTTCAGGATTACCGTGTTTAAAACACTCATTCAAATTTGCTTGGAAAAAAAAGTTTTAATTTGTCGGTATATATATTATTACAATTTTTATTTCCATATTTTTAAACTACGCCAATGGCCCTCACTGATTGTTACATTGATATGGTTCGTCTAGATTTGAAAAAAAGTATATTTTAGTCAAACCAAATTGGATGCGTTTGTGCCAATTCACTTCACTCGATATTCGAACACTGAATTCGCAACTACTTAAATTATATTATTACAAATTGATTATCAATCCTGGTCTATTTGATCCGTTTATAACGTTTTTTTTTTTAATTTTTTCAATTGGAATTAATCAAATGAGTGATTGTTTCTACCCTGATAGGCCCCTATGAAATTATTTCACAATCGATCGAACGATCTAATTCAATCATTTCAAAACTAAAACGGGTTATCATTATGATGAGGTCTATTTTAGATTTTTATTAATGATGTATTGAATTGACCTAATAAAACATTATTTGTTATTGTGGTCCGGAACAATATTTTATTAGCATTTTTTATATCCTTGATACTAATAATAACGACATAATAAATAATTAAAGATAGACCTTGGATTTAACAACTTACTTCTGGAAAAATGTGGCAAATTTCATAAAGAAATTGAATATTAATTTGCGATTCGTTTCAAACTGAAAATAAACTTTGATTATTTTTCAATATAAATAATGTCAAGGAACGGGGGTGTCAAAACTGTACAAAAACAAAATAAAGATCGTACAGTTGGTACCATGTGGATAAATACGGAAGCAAAATAATCACTGAATATTATTACAGCTGTTTTTCGAGGACATCTTTTGGAAATCATACCTTTCAAAAACAAGCAAAGTTATCGTTATCTGTTTTGTAAATGCACTGCGACCTAAAGATATCTATTGTGTCCTTCCTGCTAGAACTGAGCATATACGCCACAGCTCTTCATACAGTCCCAGAGGATTGATGAATGCTATTTTTTGGGACGGCTTCAGGAAGGTTAGTTCTGAGCTTTCGATGTCGGTCGAACAGAATACCTGAGCACAGGTGCTTACTATTTTGGGGAAAACAGATATTACAACAAAATCTGCAGTCGCCGGTGTTTTTTAGTTTCATTCTCACGGGGTCTTAGTTCAAATGGCAGTGTTCCGTCAATCATAGGGTACATCGATCGTAGTATGCGGGGGCTACATCCCCTCTGAACACCATGGTGGATAATATTTTGGAATTCCTACCGGCCAATGACAAGCAAATTTGTCGTAGTATATCACTCGTAAAGGGAGGAAGGATTGTTTATATCATCGGCATCAACTGCTAATATATACACCTAGTTTTTTGAAAATAATACATCATCTATCTCTCTCTCTCTAGTGAAGAGGTCTCACATTCATATAGTGATGGGGGCAACCATATCTACCAACTGCTATACTATTTGTTACCCTGAAAAAATGTTTCGTCTGATCCTTGACATCGACTAATGTGATCAAACGGTAAATTTGGAGCTTGATGGCTATCTCTGAAGAAACAATGAGAAAAATAATAAAATAATTGTAAAGTTTAAGATTCATTCACTACTTTATTCGTGGAGGTAGTTTCTGATTGAGTAGCCAGTGCTTCGGAATAGGATTATCTCTAGATTTTTTAATGTAACTTCCATAAGAAGGAGAGAAATAAGTTTATGTTTATAAAGTTTGTACGAATTTTGAATCTTCTATCGTGTCTATCTCCGCGTTGTCGTGAAGGTCCGTGATTCTAGCGTCACTTCCTCTACTTAGCGCCAGTCTCAAACATTTGTTTTGGTTCCGGTATAGTTCGTGTCAGGGGCCGAGCAGAACTATTTATTGAACAGCATCTTAGGAAGTTGGCTTGTAATTTTTTCAAACTGTATCGATTTACTCAAAATTTTGACATTAAGTAGGGAATAGAAGGAGAAAAATCTATTATCATGCCGATGGGCGCTTTTACCCTGGGAATGGTTGTCACTCCATCTCGGGGGTGGAAAATTTCGATGGCCAAACTAATTCTAAGCAAAAAATGCTCTGTATATTTTTTTTCGTAAAATAAGTTTTTCGACGAAAAATCAACATTTTGAATAGGGTTTTCGCAAATAACTCGAAAATTATGTATTCTATGAATAGAAAAATTGTATCTTATAAACAAACAAAGAAAATTGTTTTTTATACTTTCTGTATGTCCGATAAGGACCGAGCTACGACTTTTGGGTTATCTTTTATTTGTCAAACGCTAAATTAGTGAGATTCAAAGTCAAATAGTGGGAAAGCGGAAAACTATGCATTTTTCGAGAAGAACTTATAGAATCTTTTTAAAGCATTTAACCAAGTTTTCTTTTGAAATAAGGAAGTCTGTTGCACGAAAATTTAACCAGTTATGATAAAAATAAGGTGACTCCCCACTTTTTGTACGAAAAAAATCATTGGAAACAACCCCCTAATTAAAATTTATCGTTGCCCTTCTGCAGTTCTCTTCATTTAGGTATCAATGGGTCTTAGAAGTTTGACCAATTTAAAATGTTTAATTTTGAAAAATATAGAGCTGAAAGTGAAAACGATTTTCGGCAATTTCGTAAAAATGTTCTTCTTCTCAAAATAACTTCCAAGATACTGGAGATAAAAAAAATGCTATAGTATCGAATTGTAGTGTCTTTAATTGCAAAGATTTTGCTTTGAGTACATTTTATGAACGATAAATATTTGGTGAGATTGAGATATGACCATTTGAAACGTCTATTTACGCGCGAATACAATTTTATTTAAGCCGTTTAATCTCACCCCCAATCAAAACTAAGAGGTTTAAAGGAATTTTAATTCACACATAACCTCGTGAAAAGCCTTACAAAATTATTTGTTGATGGACTTTCTATCATCAAAAATGAGGGAGCTATGTTTAAAAAAACAATCAATTCTGTTTTATTTTTGTCTATGTATGTAATTATTCTAGGAAAAAAGCCCACAGGAAAAAAGCTCACATGAAAAAAACCCACACAGAAAAAAGCTCATATGGAAAAATGATTACTCTAAAAAATTCACGTGGAAATTTGCTTACATTATTCAACTAATTTTATTAAACCATTTAAACATCCTACACCTACTTCTGTTTTTAAAAGTTTTTATTTAATTTGACTTCATATAATAATTATTGTTGGTCCTTAAAATATTATAATCATTATTTTATCCATCTTCCGTGGTTGAATAAAGCTTAAATTTGAAACACACATATATTTTGGATGAAAAATACACATACTAGTGGCGGATTTTCTCACTTATGAACTCAACTTTTCCCATTTATGCCTCAAAAGTGAAATATAGGGGTTCCTAGGAATATTGATTATGAATCATTAGTAAAAAATTGAATAGTATATTTACCTTATTGGGCTAACCATTGCTCGGTATTAAAACGAAACCGGATAAATAGAAAAAAACCAGAGATCCACTGTATTTTGTTTACAATGCGCCCGATTTATGTTATTAACATTATTCTAATAAGCGAATTTAGGTGATGCGGCTTCCAGTTATTTATTAGTTCTTTGGTTAGTACCCATATTTCTGTCTCACGTTGAATGACATTCTGGCTAATGATTTTGTTGTCGTCCGGTATATTACAAGTGAAAATGTAAACATCTGTAATCTTAATTTGAACTTGATTTACACTGACAAGAAAGTAAAAGATCACAAAACCCTGTCAGGTATTAGAAGATAATTGATTACTACCAGCAGTGGGAGTGGGAGTTTTCCACCGTTTAATTATACTTATATTGACAGGTGATTTACAGCGAGATTTCATGAATATATTTTTATTCTTTTCCTCCTTTGTATTACCGCTGTCCAAAGCTAGACTTAGAGGGATGAATTTCATTAGAAAAACCCGTTACAACCAAAGAAATTTCATATTCCAGTCACGGGGACTGCACCAAACTAGATAAAACTAAACTTTTCATGCTTAAGCATTTAGCACTAATCCTAATCCTGTAAAAAACAAAAAACTTTTGGAATAGATAAAGAACATAATGGAACTTATAAACATTATTATCTACTTAGAGAGCCACAAAAAAGACAATAATTAATTAATGTCAACAATAAGCTCGTTTGTCGTTGTGAACTACGCAATTGGAAATGATTTACGAGCAGCTGTTTCTTGCAGTAAATTGTTGTCTCGGCCAATTTCAGATTCCACGGATTTTTTTAAAAGAGAAAACAGTGGTTACTGTTAAGAGTTTTGTTATTATTTCGTATCCTTATTTGTCGATAAAAATGTTACGATGACAATATGAATTGTTTCGCAATGAATAGCCTAACATGATGCACAGCCTAACACAGAATTGAAAATCAAGTTTATTAGTATTAGAATGTTAGAGCATACAACATATGTTCGAAAACCCAAAACTTCATTTTACAATAATAATATAACTAGTAATCTGAATCGTAACCCAAAGAAAGCTTTAATCAACTAAATCTTCGATAAGCAATTTATAATCTAATTAAAAAGGGCACTTTCAATATAAACTAATTAAATACCCACATAGCTAAATCAACACGCCCTATAATTACGTGTCATAAATATTGATGAACATCAAAAAAGTTTTTTAATTATATTTCGCGGCGCTTTTTCGTCAGATCCGGTGCGAGACTAATTAAGTCGCTTGGATAAGAAATGGGATAGGGTTAAGTTAGCAATTAAATCTCACACCGAAATAGCACGTATGTCATAAATGGAAAAAAGTCGTTCGGAAACAGTCTCCACAAATTATTACTACAATAAAAGGAAAATTCTTTTTTCAAAAAGTGACTCACCAATAACACTGTGAAACAACTTTTAACCCAATTTCTGTTGATTTCGATTGTTTAGCTGTTCTAGAGTAAAATCTACATGCTGATTTCCAAACTGTATTTAGTTTACTTCTACCAAGTTGTTTTGTCTATATCTTATGTGAATGTGACCACTCTATGTCAAATAGAGTTTGGGAAGACATATTCCCCAATTTAAATAGGCCATTCAGTCTGTGTGAATGAAGAATATGAAGACATGCTGAAAGTGCTCCATTTATTGCAATCACACGCACCAACGAATCATTTGTGTTGATCTTATAATGGTATGCTTCTTTGACCAGCAACGAGGATATACCCAATATCCCTGTTTTTTATGTCTGTGGGACAGTAGACCTCGTGAGACGCTTTGGAAGCATTCATATTGGCCGTCAATATCTAACCTGAAACCTGGTAATCTAAACATTCTAAATCAGCCGCTCGTCAACAGAAAACATATTATAGTTTATTTACGATAAAAAGACGATGATGTCATTTTCAGTTACTTTCCTCCTTATCAGAATAAATATTCATTTACCAACCAAGAATACAATTTATCCTCAATAGCCAGGGCAATTTACAGCTAAAGGGTTGGCAAAACTTCAAGACGTTGTCAAATCCACTGGTAAAATTTCCCAGTTTGTTTTGACGTTTGACATTCGATCATCGCCTAATATTTACAAGTTTTTTTGGTGTTTTTAAATTCATTGCTTCTTTAAGATTAAAAAAACAGTTACTTTCATAACTAATTATTTAGGAAAATCTGCAGTGTGTGGTTAATAAAATGCCGAAGCAACTGAACAGAAAATGTCAAGAGATGGCAACATCTTTGTTGAGCTATTTTGAACGAGAATGCCGAAATGGGGGCCCGCTTCTCCCGCTTACTGCTGTAAGAGACGTAAGTAATAGTATTCGCTATTTGTATTCATCATTATTAATATTATTGTTACATATTTAAATGTAAATGATTAAATGTTTTTAATGTTAGGTTAGGTTAATTAAACTTGATAATATATTATTCTTTTATCAATTGAAGTAATTATATTGTAGAGAATTGCAGAAGCTTTAGAACTTAGCGTTACCACTGTTAACCGTATTGCCGCCAAGCATAATAGAGATGAACAGCCTAAACGCCCACCTAAAAAAGAGACGACGCACAAAACCTACTGATGAAATTGATAACTTTGATCAAAATACTTTCCGAAATGTTATATACGAAATGTATGGAAACAGTGAGTATATTGAATTTACTGTTTTATTTTATTCACAATTAACTAACACAATATTTTTTCAGAGGAACACATAACCTTGAAAACTTTAAGGAGACAAACTCCAGGAGTGAAAAATATTGGATTTAAATACCAAAAAGATGATCCTCGTCGTGGTTTAATGGAGTTGCCACATATTGCATTGAAATGTGTACATTTTCTACATGAATATGTCAAGATAAAAAGGGAAGATTTATATCAACTTGTGTTTTTGGATGAGGCCTGGATATTTAAAGACGGTACTGTTGGACATTCTTGGCAAGATTCTAATCATAGAAGCGTGAAAAAAACCAAAATTGGTGGTCCAAGGTAATTGAATAATAAAATTTATCAATTAATTTATGATGTAGGTACTAACATTCCTGCCAGTTTAAGACCCTCTCCAAATATTTACTAGTCACACTATTTTATTCAAATCTATATAATTATTAATAGTTGTTTTGAGCTATGCAGTCTATCTAGGAAACCTAGTAGTAATTTATTTTCTTATTGTAGGTATATAGTATTGCATGCTGGTTCCTCTTCTGGATTTATTCCTGGAGCAGGGCTGGTTTTTTCTTCCAAAAAACAAGATGGTCATTACCACGGTGAAATGAACCGAGAAAATTTTTTGCATTGGTTTGAATACCAGCTTTTAGTGAACTTGGAAGAACCTGCCACAATTGTAATGGATAATGCAAGTTATCACAGTACAGTGATCAATAAAGTACCAACAACAGCTACCAAAAAGGCTGATATACAGAACTGGTTGATATTCCTTTTACTTTCCTCAAAACACATTTATTGAATTTAGTACAACGATAAGTTGATATAAACATTTTTCAATATATTATGGCAATACTTAGATAACTTATTTTGTTTAAATATATGCATTTTTGTAGGAATAAACCACCAACAGTATATGAAGCTGACATATCATGTGAAAAATATGGTCACAAAGTGCTTCGACTTCCCCCTTACCGCTGTATGTTCAACCCAATTGAACATATTTGGGGCATAGTTACAAATTTTTATAGAGATCATATGGGAACTGATGGTTCTTCAACAGAACAAGCAATAGGTGTATGGAAAAAGTTTTTAGAAAAAGTGACTCCTGATATTTGGTCAGACAGTAGAGCACACTGAAAAAATTATACAAGATGGGTGGGATAGAGAAGTAGTATTTGATAGACAGGATGTGCCTCCACTTATTATTAATTTTGACAGTGACTATGAAGATAGTGATGATTTTGTAGTGGAGTAGTGGACATTTTGTGTTTTATTTTTTGTATATTTTTATCCACTTTGCTTTATTTCCACCTTTTCAAAATTACTAATAACTATTATTAAGTTATTTTATATAATACTGATAAAATGGGAGATTTTTTATTTTTATATCTTGTAACAAAATTTTATTTTGTGTATCCATATTTTTCTATTCCATTCTATTTTTATTATAATAAATATAACAGATATTGTATAAAGAAACAATATTTAAATTTGCATGTAGATGATTACAGCTTGTATTGATTCCTTTTAGCGTAAACACTTGCAGTGCTCTTGAAGATGGTTCTATATAGCATAGAATAAGGTATAAGGACCTACAGTTCTTCTATGTAAAATAATTAAATATTAATTCGAATATAGAATGATTGGTTACTGTTTCTTGTATCTTATCCATAGTTTTTCATGAATAAATATTTATATTAAATTAATCAAGCCTATCATACAAGCCAATGAAAATGAAGAACTGTTAATCTAACATCAGATTGACTTTTATATTTTTCGTTAAGTAAAGGAAAAAAACTACAGCTTGGCAACATCACAATATTTTATTTTGCAACGTCATCGTCTTTTTATCGTAAATAAACTATATATTTCCAACTCTAAACTGTGTGAAGCAGTTTGTTAAAGCTCTGCCAACGAATGCAGGCTGTTTCAAATATCTCATTTCAGCATTTCCTACCCTGTTATTTGAAAAGATAAAGACTTGTGTGTTTGATGATCCACAGTTTCGGAGGATCATTAAAGATGAACATTTCACTGAAACTATGACAGAAGGTGAAAATAATGCTTGTTGAGCATTTGAAAACGTCATAAAATACTTTCTAAGAACTAAAAGAGCTCAAAATTACATCCAAATTGTCCCAGAGATTTTGTAAAGGTCAAAATTATTGGATGCCACTTGAGCATCAAATTGGATTTTTTACGCAGCCATCTTGCTGAGTTCCCGGAATATCTTGGTGCAGTTAGTGGTGAACAGGGTGAATGTGGTTGATTTCATCGTGATTTTAAGGTTATAAAGGCAATGTCTCCAGGTAGATGGGATCAATACAGGATGGCTGACTATTGTTGGAGTATAGAGAGAGAAGGTCCACAAATTAAAAACTGCAGACAAAGCTATTAGCGAAATTTTTTACCTTGTTCTGACTGTACCGCATTTGATATTTTTTTTTAATTTTGTATGAAAAGAATTTAGCTAGCAGAAACTACCTATCTATCTATATATAAATATACAGGGTGTCTCAAAATTGACGCCCGTCCTTTCAGAATATGAATCGGGAGGCTGAAACGAATTAAAACGTAAGAATAAAAAAATTGCGTTATGTCCATGGTTACAGAGTTATTGACAAAAAACAAAGATCTAACATTCAATGTTTACACTTTATTAAAAACGAAGTCAGGTAAAAACAAACGAGTGGCATAGGTTGCTGTGGTAATGTTGAATGTTAATTATTAGTTCTGTCAACTTTTGTCATAATAAGTATAAGTATAATTTCATACGGTTATTTGTTTTAAAAATGGATCGTTATTATTCCAATCGAGAATATGTTGATATGTTAAAAGTATTAGGTGCGCATAATGATAATGCCAGTGCTGCAGCTAGAGCATATACCGTAAAATTCCCAAATCGACGGCACCCTGATGCAAAAACTATACGACGGGTTGAACAAAGATTACTAGAAACAGATAATTTAAATCCCAGATTAAATAAGGGAGGACGCCATTCTACGATCAACGTCGTCCAAGAAGAGCAAATTCTTGATTTTGTTGAAGCGGAACCAAATACAAGTCTTCGAGTTACATCGAGACAAACGTATTTTCAAGAAGATACCATTCATAGATTATTAAGAAGGAATGGCTTATATCCATTTAGGCCTCAAAAAGTTCAAGTTTTACATGAAGGGGATAGGGAGATTCGGATTAATTTTTGTAGATGGCTATTGGAGAACGTAAACAATGATCCACATTTTATAGAAAATATTATGTTTCCTGATGAGTGTACATTTACCCAGACAGGGATTATAAATAATTTGCACGAGTGGAGAGATGAAAACCCTTATTTAATACGTAAAAGATGTCACCAAAGACGATGGTCAGTAAACATTTGGGCTGGATTATTAAATAATAATGTAATCGGCCCAAATATGTTACCTAACCGACTTAATTCAGCATCGTATTTTCATTTTTTAAACGACAATTTACCACTGCCATTTCTCGATCAAGTTCCATTAGCAACTAGATTGAATTGTTGGTTCCAATATGATGGTGCCCCTGCACATTATGGTAGACAAGTAAGAACATTACTAAATCAAACATTCCCCGACTGTTGTATTGGAAGAGGTGGACCCGTACTATGGCCTCCTAGATCTCCAGATCTAAATCCATTAGATTTTTTCTTCTGGGGATTCTTGGAAGAAAAAGTTTACTTTGAACCTGTTGAGAGTGCGGAAGATGCAGTAGCTCGTATTCACGCTGCTGTGACATTTATAGACGAAAACATGCTACAGAGGGTTCGTGATTCAATGATAAATCGTGCACATATTTGCATTGAAGTAGGAGGCGATTTGTTTGAACAACTTTTATAAATTAATTTCTTGTTTTGTAACAAATATTCGTTTTTAATAAAGTGTAAACATTGAATGTTAGATCTTTATTTTTTGCCAATAACTCTGTAACCATGGACATAACGCAATTTTTTTATTCTTGCGTTTTAATCCGTTTTAGCCCCCCGATTCATATTTTGAGACACCCTGTATATTAAAGATAAATTTTGGTTTTCTACTGTACACCTCCGTTTAAGTCAAAATTTTAATAATTGCGACATATCAGTTTGACCGTTCTTTGAAGAGAAAAACAACTACTTTCCTGGCCAATACCACGCAGAATATTGAATTACTTTAATTAGAATTTTATTTACGTTTCGATATCATACGTGTCATCTTCTCAACAATGCTGATAAAATCTGTGACTTTATACAACTCAAACCATGTTTTTTGTTTTTTTTGTTTTTTTTATTTTAACAAGTTTTAATGGTTTATACTGTATGAAGATATATTAATTCATTTCAAGTGTTATACCGAATGAACTCATTTGTCAAGATGCAACAGTTATTTAGATATATATTTTTATTATACTATTTAATATTTTTAATTCTAAATTTAGCAGTTATATATGTGATTTAGGTTATTTATGCCACTTCTAAAATTAATCGCGTTTTTATTTTGTTTTATCCTGATCATTTCCAAATATGTATGTTTTTTTATGTTTGTTTCTTTATCTAATATTATTATATCATTATAATTAAATTGATGATTTAGTTCCTGTTGGTGCTTTGTCAACGCGGTAACATTAGTTTTTGAGTTGCGATGGGCTCGCATTCTTTTATGTAGATATTGTTTGGTTTGCCCGACATATACACCATTACAATTTTCACACCCTAGTTCATATACAGTTTGTGTTTGTTTATTTTTGGGAATTTTAGGTTTTAATTTACTGGAGAGGCTATTGTTTGTATTTTCTAATTTATGAGCAACTACTATGCTGTGTTTTTTAAAAGTATTATTAATTATTTCCGATAGTGAATGTGTGTATGATCAAGGTATGTATTTGACTGTGGTATCAGAATTAATATTTTTATTATTCTCATAAAATGATTGTGGATAGTTATTTTCTTCTAAAATTTCTCTTACTTTTTTTAAGTTGTCTTTTCGAAATTTGAGATGTTAACATTCTGAGAGCATTTGATTTGTATTGTTTTGGTGCATTTGAAAGAAAGTTTGTATATCTATTGGATGACATTTCTCTTGTATACCAGTTTGTGAAAATTTTACCTGTTGTATCCAGAAAATTCAAGCTTTTATTATTTTCCATTTCAATAGTAAATTTCAAGCGAGGAAGAAATGCGTTGAGTTTATCTAATATTTCTTTTAATTTATTCTCAGGAACACATGTTATACTGTCATCTCACATATCTTTTGAAAAATATTGGTTTAAAACTTAGTGATTCAATTACGTTCTCCTCGACATATTCCATAACAAGATTAGCTATAGTTGCAGCAATTGGAGATCCCATGGAAAAATGTTTTGAGTTGTATAAAATCACAGATTTTATCAACATTGTTCAGAAGATGACACGTATGATGTCGAAACGTATATAAAATTATAATTAAAGTAAAGGAGACCTTTTATTCCAAGAATAGTTAATATAAAACTCAAAGAGAGGTTTGAAAATTTCAAATTATAGTGTCAAAGATACTTTTTCATTTGCTGTTGCTATGAAAAGCAGAGTCATTCCAAAAGGTTACGTCTTGATATTATTAGATGTTGTGCCTTTATTCACCAACTTTCCTTTGGATCTGGTAGTGGGGATTCTGTAATCTGGTTAGAGTCTGATTGACGTCTGCACCACTTTGTCTATGGACAACTTTTTTACTCTCATTCGTTTTATATTTAATAATAGTTATTTCAGTTTTAACAACAGTTTTTATTCTCAAATATTCCGAACTCCTATGGGTTCGCCTGTAAGTCCCATTCTAGCTACTACAGTGTTCAATTATCTGTTGGATAAAGTGATTCCGACTTTACCGTTTGCTCTTCCTTTTCATTACAAATACGTTGATTTGATTTGTGATGTACCTAACAACCACATACAAACCCGTGTGGATACTTTTAACGCTTTCAATAGTAGCATTCGATTTACCATTGAAACTGAAGCAGACCAAAGAGTACCTTTCTTGGACACCAGTGTAAGTAGTCTGGACGATAATAGACTCGTTCTGGATTGGTACCAAAAACCCACGTCATCTGGTAGATACCTTAATTATTTGTCGGATCACCCAAAAAACCAGAAGTATTGTACTATAATGGCTTTAAAAAACAGAATATTACTCATTTCTGATGATCAGCTTCTACATAAGTACAAACTTAAAACAATTATATTCCTTATTTGTAAATAATGGGTATCCAAAACATATGTTGAAAAAGCTTCTTTTTAACTTAGACTACTATGACGGACCAAGAGACTAAAATAATAAACAAGGCACTATATATAAGAGGATCCCATATGTGTATTCTTTAACAAACAGAATTGTGTCCGTTTTCAAAGAAATGGATCGGGACTTTGTGTTTTTTAATGAATACTTTATGTAGGTACTAACACTCTGCAAAAAATTCAGCTATCCCATAATTACTTACGATAAAACTTCATTGACTGGGATATAATGTGTAAGATTATTAATGATAGTTTCCTTAAGATCTCCCATTACTGATTGTGCTATAAAATTCGATATTGATACTCCCATAGCACAGCCTTAAATTCAAAGTATGCTGAAGTAAGTGTTAAATATTCAGCTTTTACAAGTCCTATTTGAGTTATGTATCAATTGTAATTTATAAATTCTATCTAAAATCTAACTATTTTTAGATGCTGTATAAATTTTTATAAGTCTCATAAGCTGTTCGTTCAGTAATGACTAATATTTAGAAATAATAAGAAACGACCTACTTTAAATTTGCAAAGACAACCATTGCAAATTGCTAGTATTTGGGTCAACAACTAAACTTTGACCTGTCTAAATACATCGAGAATTCAGTCTTAAAAATTAGGACACAATCTACTTATCTTAAAAAAGACATTATTCTGATTAATATTTATCAATAATAACACAAAAATATTTATAAGAATTATTAAAAATTGATGTAATGATACAATATAATAATCAATTCATTTGAATTTTGCAAGATCAAGCTGAATTTATACTTTTTAAAACGTTTTTATTATGGCTGAACTTTCATGCTTCGGCCATTAGTTTGCTAGTTTATTATGAATACTGTAATATTCTTTATATATTTATTTCTGTAGGTATCATATAAAATCTACTAAAATATAATCACTTTTCTTTAAAAATACATTCTTTATTATCAATAATCATGTCGACAGGAACATATTTTTGTTTGTGAATGTACCTAAATGTACTGATAAATTAAAAAAGTTTGTGAATCACTGTGAAATCGAACAACTGCATTTTCTACTCGACAATAACACCAAACAAATATCCATGGTACAAATCCTGTGATACTGTTTTAATTGATGATAAAAAAATCTACTAAGCCGTCTCTGTCTTGTAAATTTATGATCGATCATAGTTTTTTTTCTGTGAAATTAATACTGTGCACGTATAACAAATGTTTGACTTTCATTAGTGTGCGAACTACACTAAACTCTACAGTTTCAGACAGCTCTCTTCGGGCCCGTTATTAAAAAATCAATATATCACATTTTCGGAACAGAAAGAAAGAGAAAGAAAACACAAGAACGTGCTGTAAGGCGGGATAGATCAATTTTAATATTCAAATATTCCCATGAGGTTCAGCTTATATTTGTGTATTGAATTAATTCATTAGATTAATCTCTTAATTAAAAACCTAACATAAACTAACATTTAAAATGCTTTATGAGCATCAATCCATTAAAACCTCGAACATGCTCCACAGTGCCCTTCTACATATTAACCAAAAATATTTTGTTATCTTATAAAAATGAGATCGAATAAACTAGAGTAGAATAAACTGAAGAATCATATACCATCGAATGGAAGGAAATGTTAGGGGGGTTAGGTGCAAAGACATCTTGGTCATTTAGCACCCATAGGAGTTTTTGTTGTGTATATGTATTGTGTGGAATTACTTTAACTTTTATGTTTTATATTGGAGTAGGTAGTAACATAATTATTTCGCATTGCAAATTTTTAAAGAAGAGTCTTTGTGTTATATGTTTTATTGTTTGTTGTATATATTGATGTCTTTTATAGATTGAATGAGCTTTTTGGCTGCTGTTAGATTTGGAGACATTGTCTTTGAATGAATTTGAGTTTAGTATGTTGATTCTCTTGTTTTGAAGGTGTGGACAATTTATGATTATGTGTTTTATTGAAAGGATGGAATTACAAAATGGGCAGGTTGGTGGAGTTTCATTTTTGAGAAGGAAAGAATGGGTTAAATTGGAATGACCTATGGCAATTCTTTTCAATTTAACAGTGTCCTTCCTAGGTAAATCAGGGAAGTCATATGTATCGAAGAAATTGTTTTTCACTTCATATAATTTGTTATTGTGTTAGTAGCGTGCCAATCTTTTTGACTTAGATGTCGATTGATAGGGGAGAGGAAGGAGCTAGCTTCCTTTGAGGTGTATAGGATTAGGATAGGTAAGCCATCTGTAGTTGCTTGTTTGGCAAGGAAATCTGCTTTTTTGTTGCCTGTTATGCCTTTGTGACTAGTTCTTTCCTGCCTCTTGATTTATTCCACACAGTAGTGGATCGTCGTTATTTCCGCCTGGAAAATTATGGCGTCCTAATTAGGCTTACTGGGAAATATATCCCTAGCTTTAGCCCTACTACTCCTGCTCCTACGCCATCCGACGTCTTTAAGCCATTCACTCTACCCTACCTGGTATAGTTATTTTGAATTTGTTCTTAAAGCTGTGTCTTGTGACTGTGCATCAATGGGTCGCCCCATTACATTGTCCACTTTCAGCTCCGCAATTAGCTTCCGAAAATACGCACTATGTGTCTGGCTTATGTGCTGTTGATTATGTATTAACCTGTGTATTACATATCTGGCCTCGCCTCGTAAGAAAATGGGTAGAGGCGGTAGAATCAACAAGTCTTCCATGGTAGCTGTGGGAGTAATTACTTAATAGTCTTATAGTCTCCCTTTGCTGGGTCTTTGTCCACCACACCACCGATCCATAGGTTACCATTCCTGACTGTTGTATATACTGACTGGGCCACAGAAAAACAGTCCACCCCGATATTTCGCAGTGTTCATTAGATTTTAAGGAAACGCTGAAACAGGTCGATTTTTGTTCTAAGAGGGACACATTTTTACGATACTGACATCTGTCATTTGTCAACACCCTACTTTCCATCCCTTGTTTTTAAATAGGGAATATATCATGTGTAGCACATTTAGATGGAGTATTCAGACATAATAAACGTCAACAATTTTTTCCGACATTTACACCGTTTTGCAAAAAATAGGCTTAATTAATTTAAAGTACAACACCTCTTAAAAATTAAACGCAATGCCCATGGTTTGTTAATGTGTAATTTTTTCTGTATATGAAAAGTAAATTAAAGAAAATTTTGCAAAAAATTAGTTATTTGATAATAAGACAGGTATTTTTTGGATACTCTCAAAATGGTATATTCTATTGCAGAATGAGTTGAAATTATTTCCATATTTTTGAAAACAATGTGTGCAAGGAGAACAGCGAATTTATTTAATTAGTCGTTGCGTCTAATTTTTAAAAAGGTGTGGCACTTTAAATTAATTAAAACTTTTTTGCTAAGACGGTGTAAATATAAAAAAAAATCGTTGACGCCCATTATGTCTGAATTCTCCATATAAATTCGCTTCTAACGACGTGCTTACACATCGACGAACACAAGGCACACGGACGTAAGCGACATTTTGGTGAATATTGAGTCCAGAATGTCATTCGAAAGTCCAAGTGCCAACAGTTAGCTTAATACTCAAATACTGGCGGCAAAAAATTGTTTATTCAGAGAAAACTTGATTACAAATTGCGTAAGCGCCAAATTCTCATGAGCAGATTACTCAGGTCTGACGATGAATTATGATGGTATATCCGCCGTGTAGCATGGATCATCATCATAGGCATAGTGCATGAATTTGTGAATTTTATTTACTCAGTTTAACTTACTTTATTTAAATGTAATTTTCCGTATAACATCACATACTTTTGTAAAAGATTGATATAAATTTGTGTCGGTTATGCCAATTTAAAATTAGTGAATTCTGTCATAAGCGTAATTTACTACTATGATTCCCCATCCTTTTTGAATTCCACTAATTTTATCCTGAATTAGTTATATGCTATTTTCTTTTGTTATGTACATTCGGCAAGTAGTAAAGCTTTAAACACCTTCATGAAACTTGTCTACAATGTTTATTTTTTATTTATATTAGCAATTTCTAGTTGGCATTTATGCCTAAACAAAAATGTGTTCCAGAGGACATACAATTCTGGTCCTGCTCAAAATTACTGTAAATAAACGGTTTTAGATATTAAAACTAAGTTTTCGCATCTGTGAGATACCCTGAACAATATTCTATCATAAAATTGTCACTTGTATACACTGCGGGGGATGTATCGTGCTAACAAACCGAAATTTATCCAAAAATAACCAAAAATGTAGTATATCTGGATTTATAGTACCCGCTGTACTCGCTCTAGTGAGCTGAAAATCAATAGAGTTCATCTGTGAGACACCTTGAAAAATATCCAATTATAAAATTGGTCACTTGTATACACTCCGAAGACTGTATCGTGCTAACTACCCGAAATTACTTCAAAAAGGACCAAAACTGTGGCACTTCAGGTACCAAAGTACCCGTTGTACTAGCTCTGGTGAGCTGAAAATCAATAAGGTTCATCTATAAGACGCCCTGAACAATATTCAATAATAAAATTGGTCACTTGTATACACTTCGGAGGCTGTATCGAGCTAACAAACTGAAAATTACAAAAATTTGGTACTTTAAGTACCATAACATCCGTTTTACTGGCTTTAGTGAGCTGAAAATCAACAAAGTTTATCTTCGAGATACCCTGAATAATATTCAAACATAAAATTGGTCACTTCTATATACTCCGGATGCTGAATCGTGCCAATAATCTGAAATTTCTCCAACAATGTCGTATTTAAACTACTATAGCATCTGTTGTACTGGCTCTGGTGAGCTGAAAATCAATATGATTCATCTATGGGATGTGCTGAATAATATTCAATCATAAAATTGGTGACTTGTTGCACTCCGGAGGCTGTATCGTGCTAAGAAACTAAATTTTCTCAAAAATGACAAAAATGTCGTACTTTAAGAACCATAGCACCCGTTGTACTGTCTTTGTTGAGCTGAAAATCAATAGCGTTCATCTCTGAGATATCCTGAACGATGTTCAATCATAAAATTGGTAACTTGTTGCACTCCGGACTCTCCGGAGGCTGTATCGTGCTAACAAGACATGTGACGAAAAGTGGCCGACGCCATACACATAGGACTTTTTTTCTAAAACCCGTTTTTTCGAGTTGTTCTTGATGAAAAATGTGAAAATAACTCAAAAAATTTTTAAATTCCAACTTTTTTTACGTAAACCAATACTTTTCTCGCATATTAGATAGATTGGGCGGAAAAGTAAAAATGAAGAAACATCTGAAGATATGCTGACTGAAGCAATTAATCACGACATAATTTTTGATAATCTGGTAAATAATTATTCACAATCAAATCCAAATTTTGATGATCAAATTATTTTGTATGGTAGCGTTGGTCAAGGCGAATTTACTAACCCAGGAAATTTATTAATCATTTCACATCCTTCTGCAGTTGCAGATTCTTTTTCAGCCCCGATTTTTTCCCAGGTGAAGAACCATATTTTTGAAGATCAATGTGACCCAGTTGTGCTATTCTGCTATGAAAGTGCATCAAATGCTTTGGACGTGGTGATAAGTTTTCCTAAAAACAATTTTTTATTTCACCAATAGCAACAATGATACTAATTCTGGTCTTCTAAAAATATCAGATGCTCTTGCAGCACATGACTACTTAGAAAACGTGAATAAATCTACGACTTCATCCTGAATCATCAAACTCATCATCGAGTTATGCACCTAGTAATCCAAATAGCGGTAGCAAATCTTCATCAGACAGTGAAGCTTAGGAAAACAAGTCAAAAGAGTAAACGAAACGTTGGAAACCCAGAAAAACAGACAAGGTGGGATAACGTACAATACTTATATGAAAAAAGAATACTCCTAAAGATAAGACTTTCTTTTTACCTATGAAGATCTAAGGACCGAATTAATATAAAAAATTATTGCTTCCATTAAGGTAGATCAAAACTCATACCTGTTATATATAATAAGCTGCCATTGGTACTTTTTTTTCGATAAATAAGTTAATAGAAGGATACATTTTCAATATGTAACCAATCCTAATAGCGACGTAATCACTGTGTATCATGAAAAGTTCCATTCATGCGTAAGTGCTCATAAGCGACATTGTTGACTGTTTTTGTGTCATTGCTTGGCGTTAGAAAAAAAATGAATGGTGTAACAAAAAAAATTGTCATTTCATTTGTTACAAGACATGTTTATGGTTTATATTGCATACCATGCATTTTTTGTGCAAACAGAATAAAAAAAGTACACCAATTAGAAAGAAAATAGTATATTGTACAACAAGTGTTGAGAATGAAAGATTTCACACGAGTTTGCAGGATTGAGCCACGAGCCGTAGGCGAGTGGCTTAAGTAAACGAGCGTGAAATCGAATTTTCAACACATGTTGTACACGATATTTTTCCAAGGACCACAAAAAAAACAGAGTTAGTATTTATTTTATTAAATAAAGTTTTTGGTAAGGTTACTAGAATTTTAAAAATAAACTGGTGCTTCAAGACCGTTGTTGACCATTATATGTTCTTTAGTTGATACAAAGTTTTGAATTTTATGCATATCAGACTCACAATTACAGAAAATTCAATAATTATCTCCAATTCGCTCTTTCACTGGCTAACAGTTCAAAAGTCAAACTCAAAATGTTAGGTAGACATCGAAAATCATTGACCCGTGTGCAAAATAATTACACACAGCTGTCTGTCAATCAGATTTCTCAACTTTTTCATTTCACACGGGTACGCCCTTCGTTTGCAATTTTAAATTTTCAATAAGTTAAAACTGTATGAAATATGCCATATTTCATAGTGGTCGTCGGAAAACGGTTTTTTTGTGTATCCTGAACATTTCGCGAAGGGAGGGGGTTGACAAATGACAGATGTCTGTATCGTAAAAATGTGTCCCCCTTTAAACAAAAATCGACCAGTTTCAGCATTTCCTTAAAATTTAATGAATACTGCCTAATATCGGGGTCGACTATTTTCGGTGGCCCACTCTGTATATAATATACTATATATAACATGGCCTCTTAGATCCCCAGATCTAAATCCTCTAGATTGTTTCTTCGGGACGTTCTTGAAAGAAAATCTTTGCTTCAGACTTGTTGAGAGAAAAGGGGAATTTATCTTTATCCTCAAAATAGACGTTTTTTAGGACTGCGAACAGGCGCAGGATAATTAATTTAGAGGGAGCCAGAGAGAGATGTTGAAAAAGAGGATATTGTTGTTTACTCTGGAAGTTTGTGGTTTTTGAGTGCTGATATAGGACAGTATCCTCTAACATCTCCAAATTTAGAAAATAGAATAGGTATGGCGGTATTCCCAGCTATAATCAATACAATTCGGCCATAGCCAAAAACTTGTGGTGGAGTGTATGTATTCGGCGAAAGATTATTTCCTTACTTTGTATAAGTAGCCGATTCTACGATGTTTTTCTCATCAATACGTGATGTTTTATCAATTCACGAAATTTCTTTCTTCTCATTGTTTTGAAAATAGAAAAAGTTGTTTCACTTAAATTTCTGTAACTTTTGACCCAAATTTCAGATGAATGGAAGATGTAGTAGCGTTGTCACATGCCGTTTCAACATTTATAGGTGAAAACATGCTATAGAGGGTACTAATTCAATGATAAATCTACCAAATGTTTGCTTTGAAGTAGGAGGCGACTTATTTCAACACCCTTTATACATTATTTTTTTAAATAAAGTTTAAATACTGAATTGTGTACCGTTATCTTTTATAAATAACTAAGTAAGCAAGGACAACTCGCAAAATTTGTATTCCCATATTTCAACGATTCTAGAGATTTCTGTTGCATCTTTTAAACTTCAGACAAGTTCACTTTTTTGGCGAAATTTGTCAGTGTCAATCCCTTTTGGAAAAGTTAGTCGTTACGGTTGTGGGGGAAAACGGGAAGAGATTTTGAGAGAGAGCGAGATGGATATAGACGAATGGGAGAGTCTGATGTGGGGAAACATTTTCAGACGGGTCATTGACACTGGTCTGTTCAGTAAAAAAATGATTTATTTAAGTAACCTGAAACAGGATGGTGGAACGATGTAATTAGATTGAAAAAGATGGATGTTTTTTTTGATGAGATGCATTAATATAAATTGGATTTGATTATTTTTACGAAAGGATATTTTGATGTGTTTAGTTGATGAATACATTAAAAAACATAAAATATTTATTAAAACCGTCTTTTGAAATTTAGCGCTTAACCGATAATCATGAGTATACGAGGAAAACTATAGAAGTTATCTACCAACAGGGTTAGAAATAAAAGTGTCGCTTTTCAGGATATTTTGGAAAGAATGGAAAGTCTTCAATTCAAAATTTATAATTATCTTCAACGTGGCAACGACTCGAGAAACCCAAAAAATCACGCATTATTTATAAAGCCATTTTACTAGAATTAAATCCAATTTCAAAAATGTTTCTGCGGAAGACGCAGAAGAAATACCACATACTGAACAAATCATTCATAAAATCATACAGCTTGGCAAACGAAGGAAGACCTCCCAAATGCGCAGAACAAGTTAGGAATTATTGCTTAGGTAATCAGGCATATTTCGTTGCTATTCTAAATTTTAGTACCAATTTCATAATTTCTTAAATATGTTTATGATTTTTTGTTGTTGACGTAATGGTAAGGTAAACTTTTGTTCTGTAATATAAAATCGACAAAAAAGCTCAAAACCAAAACTAAAACATTCGTAAAAATAATATCATAACTGATTTCAATATTCTCTTTTCACGTGACATTTAATTTTACTTTTAATTCTCTTTTGAGTATTTTTTTAACAAATTAGTCAGTTTTTTAAACAAAAAGTTTTTATTGAACATTCTTTTTTCTTGACGATATAAAATTTTACACTTAGAAAAAACAAAAATTTGAATATTGTTTTGATACAAATTGAAGTGTAGTTTCCTACAAATTAAAAAAAGTAAATTGATTAAAAAATATCGAAATCAAAATAAGCCATTTCTTCTCAAATTATATTATTTAAGGTTGAGAAAATGACGAAAAACTTGAGGGGAAATGGGAGTATTATTAGACAAAAAATGGTGAATGTAATTAAAAATAAAACTTAATTTAAATTGTTTACAATGCCTTTTCCGAGGTGTACCGGTTTTTTTCTATAGCAGATTTTAAGTCAAGTGCGCAGTCTTAGGCATATTTCCCCTACTGTCCATTTCTTATTTCTTAATACTCTATTCACTTTAAATCACTTGAAAAACTATTTATTTTTAAATCTATCAAAAAAGTGCAAAATTCTTGGTGTAAGACCAAAACTAAGACTGGACCCTGCAAGACCAAAACTGGACCCTGCAAGACCACGACGACATATGCAAGACCAACCCTGTCTTGGTCTTGCATTTACTCATCGCTATCCCGAATCAGTTACGAATTATTATATACGCTTGCGTCAAAAAGGTATCAACTTGTGATCAGTTTTGTTATGGTTCGTAAATTTGTTCAAACGTTAGTCAGTTTTGTACATGCGTTGTTTACTTTTAAGAAGATCAATTAACATAACCTATACAAATATAAAGAAAATTTATTTGTTTGAAAAATAGTCCGAAACTGATCATGAATGTAGGAATAATTCAAATATAAGAATAAGCATGGATCCGATTATAACTCAAGGTAAAATACATAATCGAAAAACGAATAAAAAATATCTTTATCCCCTCCTTTTAATGTCGTCATTTATAAAATCCATTTTGATTTGTTACTGTTATTAGCGATAGATAATACGTCTCTCAAGTTAGCGGGACAACTATTCGGAAAATGACTTTTGACTGGACCAAAAATTGCCGCTCAATTGCCGTTTTTATGCCGTGAAATTCCCGGAATTTGCCGTTAATTATTTTTTAAAAAAATGGCCTGTTCCGCTAACTTGAGACTCAAGTTAGCGAGACACCCCCTGGAAAATGGCTTCCCTCCGTACGGCAATTAATTTGAAGTGGATAGATAATTGCCGCTCACGAAAATATCATTCCCAAGGTCGGGGTATGATGAGGTCTGGGGCAAAACGGGAAATTTGCCATTCTCCATCTCAAGTTAGCGAGACACCCCCTGGAAAATGGCTTCCCTCCATACGGCAATTAATTTGAAGTGGATAGATAATTACCGCTTGATTTACCGCTCACGAAAATATCATTCCCAAGGTTGGGGTATGATGAGGTCTGGGGCAAAAAAATACTCGAGGAATTTGTTGCTGGTGTAACCTCTGTGAAGGTGGCAGAACCATTTTGGCAGAATCAAATAAAACCTATTACGACTTTTAGTACTCATTTTGTACTAATTCGTACCACAAAAAATAATTTTGTACCTTTACCCATTAATGAAAAAAACATGGCGCTGCTAGCTTCATGTTAACCTAGAAAACCCAAATTAAAGATAATTTGAAAAAAATGAAAATTAATACAGGAAATTGAAGAACTGAATTTGTACTATGTAATTTGTACCACAAAAAAAGTTTACGTCAACCCCCTCAAACAACCCCTGTTGCGATAAATTGAATAGCAAGCCCATACTTCTCCGATCTTTTCAATATTTCTTAAAAACGAAATATCAAAGTCGACTTCATTAAAACTGAATTTGTACTAATTTGTATCACAAAAAAAATTAACGTCAACCCCCTCAAACAACCCTTGTTGCGATACATTGAATAGCAAGCCCATACTTCTCAGATCTTTTCAATATTTCTTGAAAAACGAAATGTTGAAGTCGACTTCATTAAAACTGAATTTTTACTAATTTGTACCACAAAAAACATTAACGTCAACCCCCTCAAACAACCCTTGTTGCGATAAATTGAATAGCAAGCCCATACTTCTCCGATCTTTTCAATATTTCTTGAAAAACGAAATATTAAAGTCTACATATTCTGGTATTATTTTATATGTTTCCTTAACCAATTTTTCCTTTCTTCGAGATCGTTATATTTAATCCAAACACTGGCTCTCAATCACATTACTGTATAATGTCCTATTGATTGTGTAGTCCTTGTCAATAGAGTTTTTTTAATGACAATTCCATGTTATTATTGCTAACACCCCCCTATTTCAAATTAAGAATAAATTGATGTATATTTTAGGACTAATTTGTAACGCAAAAATTTGAATTTGTACTTCCTCAGTTTTTCTGAAAACCCGCTATTTAATGTGGGGGTGATAGTTTGAGGTCAAGCTAGCACCCCACCTTTACAAAATCAAATTTTAATGGCATACATTTAAACTTTAAATTTTGGAATAATTTGTACCCAAAAAATATAATTTTTACCCACCTAGTTTTCCCTGTAAAACGCTTTTATAAAAACAGTATGGATTTAAACTGTGAATTTGGAACTAAGTTGTACCCAACAACGATTTTTAATTATTACTGTTTGAAATGAAACTTACTGTTTCTAGTTAACTCCACAGTATATTGAAAAATCTAAAAAAATTGACAATTGTGGAGTTAACTAGAAACAGTAACCTAAACACTAATATGATTAGATTCCACAAAGTAAGGGTCGAGCCAGTTAATTTCATTTTTTAATTATTATATTATTTTGTTTATAAAATATAATAAATTAGACCACGTGTTTTATTAATTTCCAAGTAAATCGTTAAAAAATTTGAAAGTATCAAAAGTAACCAAATAATGTTAATTTGAGAATATAGGACTAATTTGTACCCATACAGTTTTCCCTGAAAAAGGCTTTTTAATGTAGTGTCTTCACCTCACAGCAGTCGTTCTGATGTAAATTAAAAATGGACCAAAATCTAGATAAACTGTTACATGCAGTGTTTCATGAAACCTTGTCACCAGTCATTTTTATTGTTATATTCTGTATTGTTTTGCTTCTCATAATAAATATATTGTTATGATTACAATTAGAAATCCATATTTTTTGTCATAGGTACATACTCTTTATTTTCAATAAGGTCTTTTGGGGTAATCACGGCAATTCTTTGACGAGACAAAAAAATTGTTTTCTTTCCCTTCTGCAGTGCGTGATCAGGCAGTTAGAAGAATGGCATCTTACTCTGGTGTTATCACTTTTTTTGACTACTTGGCGGCTTAGTAAAGATTGAAAAACATTTTTTTGTTACACTGTAGCAAAAACCGATAGGAGTCAGTAAGGTGATTTTTTTTGTTTTTCAGATAAGAGGCGTGTCTCATCTACACTTTATTTAATAATTTTCCTAGTGGTAGGAAATATTTTAGCATGGATTTTTTGGAGTAATTAAGCAGTGCACAAAACGCCAAGAGGGCTTATTTTCCATTTTTGGTACTTCAGTCTAAATCTGTGTATAAAATATTTTGTGGTACAAATTCAGTTTTAATGCAATCTACTTATATATTACTTATTGAAGCAGGGGTTGTTTAAATTGTTTAACTTTAATATTTTGAAATATTTTTTTGTGGTACAAATTCAGTTTTAATGGAATCTACTCTAATATTTCCTTTTTCAAGAAATTCTGAAAATATCAGAGGATAATGAGCTTGCTATTCAATTTATCAAAGCTGGGGTTGTTTAAGTGTGTTGACGATAATATTTTTTGTGGTACAAATTACTACAAATTCAGTTTTAATGGAATCGATTTTTTTATTTCGTTTTTCAAGAAATTTTGAGATCGGAGGGTAATTTGCTTGCTATTCAGTTTATCTAAGCAGGGGTTGTTTAAGTGGGTTAACTTTAATATTTTGGAATATTATTCGAGGTACGACCATTTGTTCTGTATTTGAATCCAAAGAGTCTACATCCTACAGATTTCACCTCACGACATCACGTATTAGAATTGCATTTTTCAGGGTACATGGTAATTGAGTTATATAAAAAGAGCCTCCTTGTTGTAGGTGTGATTTCTACTATTTACAGATATTTCGAAGTAAAATCCGGGGCTATAGAGTCGCGAGGCTGAAATTCGCAGAGTATAAGGTACTTGGGGTTTTTGAAAAACGATGTAACCGTTCATAGGTGTGGATATGGCTATTAAAAAATTATTTCTAAATATAATTCGAGACCATACAATCGCGAAGCTACGATTCGCAGGGTACAGTTATCATTTTTTTTAAGGGAAATTTCGGAGCTACAGAGTCGCGAAGGTGTTGCTCGCGAGATACAAGGTCTTGGGTTTTAAAAAACAGACCTATCTGACGTAGGTGCAGCACCGGCTTCAAACAGATTCTCATTTTAAATATAATTTGGGACTGAAAAATCGCGAGGCTAATATTCGCAGAGTACGGGGGTCTCGGGCATTAAACAAACGGCTTACCAGTTGTACGTGTGGCTCCGGCTATATATAGAACAAGTTTCAAATACATATCGGAGCTATTGAATCGTGCGGGAAACGGGTTACTTATCGTCGGCGTAGATCTGGCTGTTCAAAAAATTATCTAAAAAAAATTTGGGTGGGAAAAAATTTAGGTATGACTAGGGTTTAAAAATCCATCGGATGCGAAAGGCATGAATAAGAAAGACGAGAAGCGAATTTCTCGGTTGAGTGCTCACGATTTTAAAATACTGTTAAGTACAGAGTTTCTGGAAATTTTTTTTAGCTGAGTCTATCACAGGCCCATAAACGATGTGTCGCCCGTAGAAACCGTATTTCACGGAGCGGCAATAATAATTCATGTCATTATGGAAAATTGCGATTTTCTTGTTTAGCCCCAGACCCTATCATAACCCGACCTTGGGAATGATATTTTCGTGAGCGGCAAATCAAGCCGCAATTATCTTTCCACTTCAAATTAATTGTCGTACACGGGGAAGTCATTTTCCAGGGGGTGTCTCGCAAACTTGAGATGGAGAATGGCAAATTTTCCGTTTTGCCCCAGACCTCATCATACCCCGACCTTGGGAATGATATTTTCGTGAGCGGCAAATCAAGCGGCAATTATCTATCCAATTGAAATTAATTGCGGTACGGAGGGAAGCCATTTTCCAGGGAGTGTCTCGCTAACTTGAGATGGAGAATGGCAAATTTCCCGTTTTGCCCCAGACCTCATCATACCCCGACCTTGGGAATGATATTTTCGTGAGCGGCAAATCAAGCGGAAATTATCTATCCACTTCAAATTAATTGCCGTACGGAGGGAAGCCATTTTCCAGGGGGTGTCTCGCTAACTTTAGTTTCAAGTTAGCGGACCAGGCCATTTTTTTAAAAAAATAATTAACGGCAAATTCCGGGAATTTCACGGCATAAAAACGGCAATTGAGCGGCAATTTTTGGTCCAGTCAAAAGTCATTTTCCGAATAGTTGTCCCGCTAACTTGAGAGACGTAGCGATAGTTATGTGTGTAGTAGAATATAAAATAACCTGTCCAATAAGTTTTAATAACAAGCAAATTTATCAGCGCTTGCCCAAACATAGTATACTTTTCAGTTCTTAGGTGAACCAAGAACAGTTCTTGTTTGTTCGAACAGAATAATACAACATGCTTTGTATGATTCCTGACTGATTTGAACAAACCTTTACTTGGTCACTTGTAAAAAAAGTTTTTACTTTCCTCACTTATGATTCAATATGCTACTTTGCACACTATTTTCAGTTAAATTTTGCTCACGATTGTGGAAAAAATATTTTTTTTCTTCAATATCTTTGTACCGACATGAAACATTCACAACTAATTATTGGTTATTATTAAAATAGCACAGCCAACAAGTAATCATTTTTCCGCTCGAGTGAATTCAAACAAATGAGATTTTCCTTTTTATCGATGAGTCATAAATAATTGATAAGCAAAAGAGTCCGTTTATTAAACTCGGATACTTAAAATCAATCAGGTTCGTTTAACTTCAATTCCTACGAAAATTATAAGCATATCTTGGATATAGAACTAATTTACATAGACATATCGCATAGCAATGATGAGGGTATTTAATTTTTTTATGTTTAAAATGGCATCCACCCAAAGGGTTATTAGCGACTGCTGTATTTATTCCACAATATAATATAATAATGTACAATTTCTAATTATTACCTAGATTTTACCAAACAAGTTAATGGTTTTAAGATATGCGCACAAGTTTGCAATTTAACGTTGTTCCCTTAAGACCAATTTTAGGTTAGTTTCTTATGGCCACTGTATTCTCGCGGGTTTGCATAACGGACACTCCACAAGAAAATGTTTAAACATTTCTAAATGGGCGTATAACCCGTTTAGATTCCATTGTAATATAGTCGTAAATTTAATAGTTATCTGAAGCTCTTGAGGCCAAACTCAATGGTATTGATGATACAGACGAATCGCTAGCCTCTTTATTAATAGATTCAAGACTTAATTGACCTATGATTTTTTTAGAAATCTTGATACATTTACTTTTCATTTTTTGTCTGTGAAGTAGGGGTACATACTGTATAATGTATTTTACTTTATGTATATGAGGAAAAATAAAAAAATATACAATTGATATAATTTCAATGTTTTTACTGTTTTAGACTGTTTTTTTAAGATAAACAGTAGCCGACATGATATTACGTTATAAGGTCACGTGGACAAAAAAGTGTCAACTTACTACTAGTTTACAGTTAGTCCATTGGTTCTTTACCGATGCGTCATCATAATATTCATAAAAAATAATCGAAAAATTTTATGTTACATTATTTTGTTCTGTTTTTCACTACTAATTGAAAGATATGCCACTCAATAATTATGTCGAATATGTTTTGAAATATTAATGACGCATGGGTAAAGAACCAAAGGACCAACTGTACATAATTTCCAAACACGAACCAAATGGTTCCTCCTAGAAATATGCCACTTTTCCACGTAAACTATTGCGAAAGATATATATATATATATATATATATATATATATATATATATATATATATATATATATATATATATATAAATGAATATAATTTCATAAAATACGAGGTGCTATATGAAATATAAATTTCGATTTTCTACTACACCTGTTTTAGTCGAAATTTCAATAATTTCGACTTATTGGCCTGACCGTTCTTCGAAGGGCAAAACAACTACATTCCTGGCTAATACCACGCAGAATATTGAATTACATCCCCTTCGAAAACCGTGACGTCGATCGGCCATTTTACCGATACGGACATCTGTGGTGATTCGCAACTGATAGCGGAAGAGCATAGTACACTTACGCGTTTCGACCTTCTTGGGTCTCTTCAAGAGTGCCGTAATGCCTTCCAGTTCAGAATCTCTAATCCGAACTAAAGATTACACCCTCCGACAACCTCTCTTGGTTCGTGTAGTTGCACAAGCGAGAAGTAGTCAGTTGGCGCCATTTTCACTTTCAGTTGCGAACCAACACCTCAGATAAATGCGACCGTATTAGTCGTATTAAATAAAATAAATAAATAAGTCGAAATTATTGAAATTTCGACTAAAACAGGTGTAGTAGAAAATCGAAATTTATATATATATATATATATATATATATATATATATATATATATATATATATATATATATATGTTTCAATATAGTTATGAGTGATTCTACAAATAACGGGCAACTCAATATCATTAGTCAATAGATACTAACTGGTATTATATTTTTTTAATGTTTCATTATATTTTAAAACATTTAAAAGTTTTTTATTTGGTCGCACAATTTCAGCTATCTATTTGAAATACAAGTTTGAAAAACACTGTACTATATTCTCAAAACGTCTGTTCTTTGGCACATCACAATCCGAAAAATGGACAACCAAGTGACTGTGTATTAAACATTACCTCAAATTATCGTTTCACTACAATCTGAAATTTACTAATAATGTATATTACTACTTTCGTAAAATAAATTTCGCACCGTTTATTGTAAAAATAATAAGAAACTTTGTGTTTATTTTTATTCGACAGTCTCTTGTGTGTTGTTCGAATTTGATTTCCTTGCCAAATATCACTGATTGAAGGAACAACCTCTGTTTAATATCAACATTAGTAGTAAAGCTTGCTGCAGACCACGCCATTTGACGGCCGCTATTGTTGAGTTGTGTTTGCCGGGTAAACAGATGCCGATCCATTCAAAATTTCAGTACTATGGTAAATCGTTACTTCCTTGTAAACCTGTGTTATATTTTAATGTATATTTGTAGCTTGTTAATATTAGAAAATACCAAATTCCATTACAACTAATATTTCGTAAACAAACTAAAGAAATAAAAACTTATAAAACCATCACATATGCAGGAAATATTTCTAATATTTCAAAGATAATATCTTTAGCAACGAATACAACAGTTCCTTTTAAAACAGAAAGTAACGTAAGTACAAAATTGTTAAATGTAAAAACAAAAATACCACCACTAAAGAAATCAGGTATATATAAACTCAAATGTCTAGAATGTAATGCTGCCTATTTGGGTCAGACCCTTAGAAATTTTGAAATCCGATACGGTTAACACTTATGAGCATACAGATTAAAATAACCAGATAAATCCCATTAGGCAAAACATCTACTTGACACCAATCATTCATTGACACCTAACACAGAACTTGAGGTACTACATATTTGTGATAAGAAACAAGAACTGGATTTCCTTGAAGAGTTGGAAATTAGAAGACACTTAAGAAACACACAATATGAAGTCGTCAATGAACAGATAGATCTAGGGAGTTCTCCACTATTAAACTGTCTTCTTAAGTGATAATCGTAAAGATCAGCAGATATAGTTTTCCTGGTTTTCTATATCATTGCACAGTTATACTCATCTTAATTGAAAAATGATATCCAGGATATCACCATAGGGCTAATAATATCTAAGCTTCAATATTTGTAAAATCACATCTTCTTCTTTTTTCTATTAACATATATTAAGTCAATCACAAGGTAGGTCACATCAGGTAGGCATCAAATGAAATGTAACTTCTGTCATTCTGACGATGATATTCAGTATTTGAAACAATTATCAATTTTTTAGAATTTTCAACATTTTTCATTATATTGTGGAATTTGCTAGAAACATCGAGTTTTATTTAAAACACTATAAAAAATGTTAGTTCTGATTATAAACTCAAATTTATGTCTTTCTCGTCAGTCCGTTTGGCATCAGTCCTTTGTCCGGTATTGTGCCAGAGGACTAACGTGTTTCCAATGTACTGATCTCTTTTGGTTTGGATCACTGTTATCTCAACTATAAGCGTGCGTTAGCATTTGTTTACTCATTTAAATTAAAAACTTCATGCGGCCTCCTAAAAAACCCAATTTGACGAAGAAAAGGGAAGATATATTAAAAATAAAAGAGAAGCCGAAAAGGCTCGCTTAACTTGAATTAAAAACGATCCCATTAAATTAGCGCAATACAAAGAGGAACAAAGATTGCAGTACTTAAAACAATGAGAAAGGACAAAGAAAGAATGTCGAAGAAATAACACCTCGAGATCAACGATTAACTAGAAAAAATGAGAGTACAGGCAAAAAAACAACTATTGAAAAGCAGCACCGATAATGTTGCATTCCAGAATACTCCATCAACTACTGACGATGAAGCACAAGTAATAGTTGATGAACAAATGAGATCTATTTTATCGAAGAGTATAAGAAGTAAGCGATAGAGAAAGTCCAGAAGAGGTCACTTATAAACGAACAGCAGATCAAGTGATTGCTACAGGATGTGATATAACTAACTTGAAGGAATTTGTCATCCGCGAGAGATGTCCAGATATAAAAGTTGTGATCGAAGGTTGTGAAATCGAGCAGATGAATACCTTGATTATCGATAAGTCATCACAAATGGTTGCCTTTGATGGGATACTATTGGTGCATCAGGTGATCGGCTCAGCTTACATTCCCAACAATCTTGCAATAAAGCCACTAAGTTGTTTCTGCGTCGGTGACATATGTGATTATGTCAAGCTAGGATCCATTCATTATCAGACAGAAATGTCGGTTAAACCGACATGAGAGACGTTAATGACCACTATGAATTGAATAGCAATCGATACACACCAGGAGTTAGCGGCTATTCAAAACATCAATGTGTTCATAGCAGTTGTGTGTGTTTTGGTCAAATATGTCAGCATTACAGAACATCGAAATGCAGCAATCTGCTCCTGTATTGATAATGAAGGCGGTGAATTGAGAGTAACTTTCTCTATTTAAATTGAATGAGAGAGATATATCAGATGTTCTGATGGATCAAATAATTAAAAAAATAAACGGTTTTAAAGATCAAAACTAACTTTTCCGCATTTGTGAGACACTTGTCACTTCTATACACTTGGGAGGCTGTATCGTGTTAAACTCGCTCTAGTAAGCTGAAAATCAATACGGATCATCTATGACACACACTTAAGAATATCTAATTATAATATTTGTCACTTGTATACACTCCGGAGCTATATCATGCTAACAACCCGAAATTTCTCAAAAAATTACCAAAAATGTGGCCCTTCCAGGAATGGAGTATTTTACCAGTCTAAGGAAAAGATTGATCTTTTGAAAAGTAATTATTGTAGTGTAAAACTATTTACCCCTACCCAACATCATTCTAAAAGGGAAAAGAGTCTTTTACCAATTTAAGGAAAACATTGATCTATTGAAAAGTAATTGTAGTGTAAAACTATTTTGAAGCATTATTATTATTTTTTGTTGAGAAAAATATCTCATTTTTGCGGTTATATTTTCAGATGTTGATGCCTTTAAGGTGTAGATTGACACATTTTAGTGTCTATTGTACACTGATTAGTAAAACTAAATCAAAGTAATATAATTTAAACAATATAACGTTATTAAAAATGACAGAAGTCTGTTTTGAAGCCTGAGTTTACTATTCATAGTATTACGTGGTAATTGTTATTAATTCAATGTTAATTGGTACCTTCAAGACAGGGAAGTCATTTTTCTTTCAATTGATTGTTGATTACTTAGAAAATGTATATTTCTCAGATACACTACCCAAAGTATCAAAACGTTATTTAAAATATTAAAAAGCTGTAAGTTACTCAAAACCGGAAAACATGGTAAGTGGTCTATGAGACAAAAAACTTTGCTCTAATGCTCTAATCAATACGAATGTATTTATATGAGCGATGATAATCTTGAAGTAGATGATTAAAATCTTTCAATGTTAACATATGTCAGAGTCAATAAACGGTAATTTCCAGTGATGTTTCTATTACAACGGAATTAATTAAACACTTATAGTATTTCTTTTGAAGTCTGTACATATATGTACCGTAGTACTAACGGTACATGCAAAAATAAAATCGGCAACCACTCAACTATGAATATAGTTTGTATTAATTAATATCTTAAGGCCGCGATTTTATCAACACACTCACACACACACACACACACAAAGAGAGAGATCTCTCTTTACAAAATAATCTGGGTTTGTAGCAGTCCAGTTGAAACATCGATCATGTGACATTGTTTGATCTGCCGAAAGAAAGAGATTTGTTTTTTGCTAGCTTGAGCTTGACTGAACTGCGAAAAAATAAACATGTAGTTTGTCACCTAGACTGTGTAAAAATGTGAGTGTTTTTAGTTCATTCAAGAAACAAATTATAGGGATGTACCGGAATGCCGGTGGTACCAGTAAATCCGGCCGATCCGGACCAGAGGCCGGAACTGCCGTTCCGGCCGAATCGGAGTTGCGATCCGGCCGAAACATTCAAATTTTTAAAAATAGGTTAAATATATGAAAAAAGCAAGAACAATATTTTGAACTGTAATAAATTGAAAGTTGAAAATAATTATAAGATATTTTTTAAATAGACGAATGTATTCAACCGCGGTACATATAAAAGAATAAAGATATAAACCAAAAACTAATATTCATAATTTATTTTATTTAGATTGTTATGAATAAATAAGAGCTTTTCTGCATTTTCAGACCTTAGCCTACACCTATTATCAACATATATGCTCGCATATATGTTACCAATTTCCGAAAATAGTCTCTCTGAATAAACACTAGTTGCTGGACCTGATAAAAAGTTCTTTACTAAATTAATTGGACCAGGAAATCTTCCACCACTCAAATGGGTATGACTTTCTATCAATAACGGGCACTCCATAGTATACTTCAAGTTGATAGAGTCTTTCGAATCACTAGTAGAGGATTCAGGTGTCGAAAGTGGAAAAAAGTTATCGTAGCACTTCCGCGGCGTAAAAATTCATAACTCTGAACGGAATAAATTAAGGACCTGTGTGTAGAAAAAAAGAAAATAATATGCTTTAGATAGATAGAACCACCTGTAAATATCGTTAAGCTGCAGGAATTTGAAATATTTCCATATAAACGCCGATACGGCCGAAATTCCGGCGGTCCGGTTAGTTTTGTAAATAAAATCATTTACTTGTATTTATACATACTTAGGCTGGTAACAATGATGTATTGCTAAGCTTTGTGTGGTTTCTGTTGTATGTAAGTGAAACCAACAAACTATCACTTCAGGTTTTTGTATCTTTTCCCCTATCACAGTCAGTTGACCAATAAGGTATATTTATATGTCTATTCCTCGAATTTAAACTGTTAATTTAGAGTGGTTTAACAATAGAATACCTAACCAGCACCCAATAAATGAATACTAACCCTTTCTCACACAATACTATTCATAGAGGATAAAACTATTGTAGGCTGTTGATCTATGCTGAAACTCCAGAAGAAATATGAAAAGAAAGGGGGGTATGAATTTTTTTAAAAGTATGGATGGTTTTTAAATTATTATAAAAAAACGATTCTAAAAGTTATCAGGTATGGAGAATATAATAATTAAAGAATAGAAAGAAATGTTGATATGATTGAAAGTAACGAAAGTAGATATATTTAATATTTTTTTCAAACAACTCAAATCTTTTTTGCAGATAAGATTCATGTAATTTACTGCAAATATTGATGCAAATGAACCCTTTACAGACTAGCCATGCAGTCAGCTCATAGAGAAGAAGTTATATCAACTGAAGAAATAATTGATGACCTTACTCTCAAGCCAAGCCACTTAGATTTTGTACTGTAATACTTAAAATTGTTATAATCACCATGATAGATCAATGTTTTTTTATCAAAAACATTTTTATATATACCGAAAGTTTTTCAGAAAAGTCTGCAGAAAATATATCTACAGGTAAAAGCTCAAGTCAAAGTTGAGTCAGGATGATAACCAGCAGGAAGAAGATTGGTTTGTGGGTAGAATACTTCGGAGAGTTAACAAATCCAAATTTAAAATGGAATTTCTTAAATTGGGGTCCTATGTATGGCCTAAGCAAGTCTACATGCCTTTAAAATTAATTGGAACAGAAGTCAGATGTGGTCAATATTAAAAAAAATGAATGAAGATTTAAAAATAAAATGAATATGTATTTTTTGTTTGTTTCATTTATTAAAAATGGATGATTCCCTTCAATTTCTGAACACCCAGTATACATCGTTCCAGGAGATTCAGGATATATCCTAGAACTTTGCTAACAAAATTTATTGAAAAATGATACCTAATAAAAAATAGCCATCGGTAAACTTATAGTGGAACTTCCTATACCTACATAACTAAATACCAAATACATATAAAAGAAGTTGGTAATTTTGGTATTATTTGTCAAATATGGTATTTTAATGTACAACTTTCGGTCAGTCGTTCATCACTCGGTCCTAGAGTGTCATGAAACAAATTATACAACTTATAAGATCCAAACAGTGCCATTTGTTAAGTCCCAACCGAATTTATTTTTGTATCAAGAAACTTCAATTCACTGAAACGACTGGCATCTCTTGATTTAGAACAATATAGCAAGAATTTCACTAAATCCAGCTTTGCAGGGATACATATCTAATGACAGGAGAAAATAAATATAGGCTTTTGGATGTATGGATGAATTACCACTTATCCAATTTTAAAGACTTTTTTCCCCTTATAACTACACTGCATATATTGTTACAAATATATATTTGATTAGATATTCACGATAACAAAAATAAGTTTTTAGATAAGTGTCAGACATGAAGTCCAAAACCTAATTTCAATACTGATATACATATAGGAGCATCAACAAAATAGGAAATAATATGCCCCAGTTGGCATTAGATTACATTTAATTAGAAGAGGATAGACATTTGTGAAATAATTCTACATGTCCTCTTTTTATTAAAAATCTAATTTCTTTTATTACAATGTATATAATAAAATATATTATATTGAGTGAACATTTTTACAGAAGCTTCTAAATACTTATATGAATGAGAAGCACAAACAAAACAAGGAATTTATTCCTTCAGTATAAAAAATTTGAACTTTACACCATTACATATAATATGTAGAAGATGTTTAATAAACACACTAAATCATCAAGGCTTTGATCTAATAGTGGAATACAGGGAATATTCAAATAAAATGTTTTCAATAATTTTGAATGGAACACATTCCCTTTGGGTTTATAGGATACATATTGATTTTTATGTGAAATGAAGTAGTAACTGTAAGCTAAGCAATTGATCGCTGAAATTGGAAATATTGTGCTTTAGCATCAGTAATTTAAAGATATAGTTGATAATGTCAGTACCCCTAGTAGTTCCTTTTTATATTTGAAAAACTAGAGATTCAAGAATTATAAACCTAAAATGATCATTGATTTACCAATTGTATTTTACATCACAGTCTTTGGAGTTATTGAGAAGATGCAATTGTCCCAGAAATGATAATTGTGGAAGCTACAGTCCATTTCGAGGAGTTCCACATATCTATTTAGTATACATTTGAATATAGTATATGAAACGCTAACCCTACCAAGTTCGGCTCTAACAACATATTCAGGATTTTCCCAGGATATTAGAATATTTTTGAACTAAAGCAGGAAGTGCTTGTTCCATTTATTGAACCAAAAGCCTGCTAATAATCACCCACATGAAAAGCTTATGTTCCTTATGAAAAAGTTGAACAAGTGCATTATAGACGCCGCCAGGACTGACCAAATTCGTGAATGACATTCCGGAAGTTTATGATGATCATAACGCGTTAGTAGAAAATTCAAAAAGATTTAAGTTACAGTGTTAATAGAAACAATGATGATAAATGCAGTTTTTATGATAATATCATTTGATGAAGTTCTTTTAATTCTAAGGCCCGTTTCACAAAGGACTGACCGCCCGTCATATTCATTGTTTTATGTGTATCATTCACATGTCCGCGTATCATCAGGTCGACCGTTGTACAACGCGCGGGCTTCAGTCTAGCCCATAATCGGTTGGAGTCAGAGCCATTTGATAAATAAAGATTTTCACATGCAGGTTTATCATCAGTTGTAGTTTCGATACAGTGTTGCTAGCCAGTTTAGTTTTACTGTTCCTTTATTTGTTACAACGCAAAGTAAAGAAAAATAACGTCATTGTACACATGAAAGATGGATCCACATCATTCTGGATTTTCGTTTCTTTTTTTACTGTTCAATTAACCATTTTACGCACAAAGCGACAACAACGCGATGCTGTGTACTTCTCATATTCATATTGACTGATGATTGATGATAGGTGTTAATGAGAAAACAATTTACTCGACTGATGAACGGCAGCGAGTGATGAACGGCAGCGAGTGATCATCAGCACTGATCATCGGTCTGGTGTGAAACGGGCCTAATATTTAATCTACAATTCTAGAATGAAATTATGATGTATGCCTTTTTTGGAACAAAATTAGAAGCCTTATATGTACTTGAATATTTCAACAGCTGTTTCAGTGTACTGTATAATGGAATGGTCGGCCGTAAATGATTATCTAAACATATTGAAGACACAGAAGTTTTCCGTTGTATAAAGGTAGAGGTATATTAGAGTAGGTATCCTTACACACAATTATTAATAAGTATGAACCCAAATAACTAGAATGGATTCTGAGCGAGCCCTAAAACCAGTCGAAGAAGGTAATTTCGATAAAAGTGGTAGAATGGATGTAATTCATTCATTATATAAAGATAAATATCAGTAGTCTTTTGACGTTAATTTTATCAAGTCATTTTATGACATGGCCTTTTTTATTGCGTACGATTATCATACTTTGTCATTACTTACGTACTCATTTTATTACTATAATTATATGTCGAGAATTTGAAGAGTATGGTTTTGAATACAGCTTTTGAAAACTAATTGGTGTCTGCACCAATTTTAAAAACTTCAACCAATTACTAGCATGTTATATTATTAGGCACTGTTATTTAATCCTGGAAATCTAGAATGAAGGATATATGTATTTAGACTTTTTTAATTTTTCCTTCATCAGATATTTTACTCAAAACTATTTACTATAAGCGAGGAAATTAGAAAGATCATGTTTAGAAATATATGTTATCAAAAATTCAGGATTTATTCTTTATCTTATCTTTTGAAATTATGTAGGCTTAATATATTTAATATTACATAAATAGAATTTAAAGGTTAGTTTCTATAATGCCGGATTATCATTTTTCTGGCATCTCTTAACTAATAATTGGAATGAAATTAGATTATAAATTCTAAGCAGTAGGTAGAAAAAAAATTGAATAAAAATTAATAGGTAGCAGGTTTTAAAAAGTTAGTGCTTCAAAAGAGATTTCCGATTTGTATGAAGATATAAATAATTTTCGTTCATTATTAGGTTATTTATTTCATAAATTAAAGTAGATAAAATATAATGGGAAGTACCTTATACAAGTACTGATCAAACATCCTGCAAACGTCTACATCAGTACCAACGCAGTAAGTGGCCTCCATATTCTCACAGTTCCCAATTAAGGTGGTGATAGAAGCCACAATAGGCCTTAAATGTTCCAGCGTTGTGATCACGTTTAGTCCAAGTTGTAAAAAAAAATCCAAAATCCTTTTTTATAACGTCAAAGTATCAGAAAAATTAAACACAGTTAACACCAAAATTAATTCAAGAAACACAGTCACTGGATATATTAAACAAAACTCCGGTCGCGTGTGTATATTTTACGAATGCATAACTCCGGTTATCGGTAACAAGAAGACAATCGCTAACGTACGATCAGCATGAAGGTTCGCTGTTGAATAGCGCGCTTTCGGATCGCGACCCCTCCCCGAACGCTTCCCCTTCCCCCACGGTTGGGAAAAGTTGCGCCAACAGGACCGTTTAATGACGGTCCCGCGTCGATTCGAATCTCAAAAATCCATGTAAAAGGAATAAATAATAACATATATCCCCCTCTGGAGAGGTCTGCACGGTGAGATGTGTGTCACATTCGCTTGGGGTAGAATTTAAACTCTTCAAGAATATACCAGATGAAAGTTTGTTATTTGATAACTTTCAAAACAGAATAATTCATTTTTAGTTTATACCTACGAAGTAAATTTCTTGAAAATGAAGGTTTAGATAATGATAAAATATCGAAAAATGATGAAACAGAAGATACACGCAGTCAGTGAGTTACCAGTAATTGATCATTTAATAAAGAACTTTCATATCAACTGAACACTTATTAAAATTTTTTTCAAAAAGTCAAATCAAAATAAACGGTTTGAAAGAATAAACCTAACTTTTCCGCATATGTAACACGCCCTGAACAATATCCTACCATAAAATTGGTCACTTCTATACACTTAGCCTGTAACGTGCTAGCGAACCGAAATTTCTCCAAAAATGACCAAAAACATGGTACTTCGAGTACCATAGCACCCGTTGTAGTGGCTCCAGTGACCTGAAAATTGATAGGGTTCATCTATTAGACGTCCTGAATAATATCCAATAATAAAATTGGTCACTTGTATACACTCCCGAGGCTGTATGGTGAGAACAAACTGAAATTTAAAAAAAAAATTACAAAAATGTAGTACTTTAAGTACCATAGCACCCGTTGTACTGGCTCTGGCGACCTGAAAATTAATAGGGTTCATCTATTAGACGCCCTGAACAATAACCAATCCAAAAATTGGTCACTTGTATACACTCCTGAAGCTGTATGGTGATAACAAACCGAAGTTTTTCAAAAAATGAGAAAAATCTCGTACTTTAAGTACCATAGCACCCGGTGTACTGGCTCTACCAAGCTGATAATTAATAGGCTTTATCTATTAGACGCCCTGAACAATATCCAATCATAAAATTGGTCACTTGTATACACTCTGGAGACTGTATCGTGCTAACGAACGGAAATTTTTCGAAAAATTATGAAAAATGTAGTATATCTGGATTTATTGGACACGTTGTACTGGCTCTGGTGAGCTGAAAATGAATAGTGTTTATCTGAGAGACACCCGGAAAAATATCCAATCATAAAATTGGTCACTTGTATACACCCCGAAGGCTGTATCGTGCTAACAAACCGAAGTTATTCCAAAAATTTGGTACTTTAAGTACCATACGATCCGTTGTTCTAGCTCTGGGGAGCTGAAAATCAATAGAATTCATCTATGTGACTTGTTGCAGTCCCGAGAATATATCATTGTGTCAAGATGAAAAGTAGCCAACGACAACGACAAGGGATTTTTTTTTCTAAAAACCGTTTTTTCGTGTTCTTCTTGCTGAAAAAGAACTGATCTGTACTCAAAGCTGAGATACAGGTATAGTTTACCGAGAGATAGTGCGAACTATAAGCTATCGGCTTTTCGTTTGAATGAAATACGAGGATATCGTCATAGTCCAGTCAATATTATAATTTAAAATGATCATTTGACGATAAATTCATTTAATATTATAATTTCAACTGATAATCTTTAAAATATGTTTAATAATTATTAAATACATTTTTCGACTGTCTAACGATTATTTTTAACCCGCAATTATGGATCGCCATCCTACTTTTTAAGATACTTAGCGTTAATGTACAGAACAAAATACATTCCTTTAAGATTATTAACCTATTTATATTTTAAAATATCTTAAACATAAGACCAGACAATTAATATTACATTATATCTCGTTTTATAATGAAGAATTAGAAATATAAATTCCAAATAACTTATTATTATTAACTGCTATTTGTTTTATGATATTTAATTCTTTGGTATAATTATTAATATTTAATGGGACTGTTAAGAGTCTGTGTATCATACTATTGAAAGCTGCTAGTTTATGACTGAATGGGTGGACCGAACTATTATGAATTGTAATATCTGTATGTGATGGTTTATGAAATATAGAAAAATCATATTTATTATTTATATTTGAAATTGTAAGGTCTAGAAAGTTTATAGACTTATTTTGTTCAAGTTCTACGGTAAATTTGATATTATTGTGAATCGAGTTTATGTAAGTAATGAAGCTCTCTAATTGTCTATTTATACCGATGAAGCTAGCTAAAATGTCGTCCACATATCGGTGCCAGTACATAAATTTTTTACTAAGGGGGTGTTCATGAATTATTTTTTCTATATTATCCATGAATATTTCTGCTAGTAGGGGGCTGAGAGGGTTGCCCATAATCAAACCATCTTTACTGCTATAAACCTCTCCATTGAAATGAAAATAATTTTGATTCAAACACACTTTTAATAAAGTAATGATATCAGAGTGAATTATAGGATTAACATTATTGTATGTGAGCAAATTCATTAAAAATAATAAATCTAAATCTTCAAAATTAAACAAATCAGGAGTTTATAAATTAAAATGTGGTAATGACAATTGTGATAAAATTTATATCGGTAGAACTTTTAGAAATTTTAAAACTAGAATTTCGGAACACAAACGTAGCTATGACAACAAAAAATTAGATTCTAACTATTCAAATCATTTATTAGAAAACCAACACATTTTCGACCCAAATTTTGAAATTCTCCATGTAGTCGGTAAATCCTTTAGTTTAAATTTATTAGAAGCCCTAGAGATTAACAAAAATAAATATTCAGGTAATCTCCTTAACGACCAAATAGATATCAATCAGTCTCCTTTATTGAACCTCTTTACCTAGAAGATAGCTTAGGAATTTTTGTAGTGAATGAATTTCCAGGTAATATCTTTCAATACCATTGTTAACCTTGGTAAATAGATTTAGCACTGTATATATTAAGACATTTTTATATTTTACCTTCATTCGTTTTGACAAAGCTACTGTGTTAGTGAAACGCGTCAACAAGTTTAAATTGAACATTAGTTCAAATATATGAAGGTTTAAACAAACTATATTGTTTTATTTCATCGTTCATTTTAAGAGTTAGAACAAAGTCGATTTCTAGTTGTTCCATTGAGGGATTGCCATGTCCATTTTCGGTTGGTGTTTTTCTTGAAGAATGTGTTAGCTATTGACATGTTGTGTTGATGTGCGTGTTGTATTAATCTCTCCCCTGTTTCATTTCTGTTCCCAATTTTAAAGTTCCCTAAGGCTTGTTCATCATTATTTCTTTTCCCCACTATGGCGTTGAAGTCGCCTATTATGTATTTGTAATGGCTTTTGTCATCGTCTAGTGCTTGTGTGATTTCATTGTAGAATTCCTCTATTTCCTCTTCTAAATGGCTTGTTGTTGGGGCGTAGACCTGTATGATTTGCATGGTATATCTTTCGGATACTCGTAATGTTATACCCGCTACTCGATACCCCATCTGATATACTTGTCATATTTACGATTCTGTCTGTCCATGTTTTCTTTATTAGGAATCCTACGCCACTTTCGACTAAAAGCAGGTGTAGTAGAAAATCGAAATTTATGTTTCATATAGACACCTCATATTTTATGAAATTATATTCATTTTATTTCATACGACTAATACGGTCGAATTTGTCTGAGGTGTTGGTTCGCAACTGAAAGTGAGGATGGCACCAGCTGACTACTTCTCGCTTGTGTAACTACACGAGCCAAGTAGAGGTTGTCGGAGGACGGAATCTTCAGTTCGGTTTAGAGACTCTGAACTGGAAGGCATTATTGAAGAGACCCAAGAAGGTCGAAACGCGTCAGTGTACTATGCCCATCCGCTTCCAGTTGAGAATCACCACAGATGTCCGTATCGGCAAAATGGCCGATCGACGTCACGGTTTTCGAAGGGGATGTAATTCAATATTCTGCGTGGTATTAGCCAGGAATGTGGTTGTTTTTCTCTTCGAAGAACGGTCAGGCCAATACGTCCAAATTATTGAAATTTCGACTAAAAGCAGGTGTAGTAGAAAATCGAAATTTATGTTATATATATATATATATATATATATATATATATATATATATATATATATATATTATAGTATATCTCGACTATGTTTTTTAATTATAATATATTATATTCTATACTGTTTTATCGTTGAATTTATTTGTAGCTGTAACTACACTAATATGAAAACACCTTTAGCTAAATATAACCTATAAAATTTTTAGTGACAGCAGTTGTCAAATTGATATGCCCGGCTAAATAAATATTAAATACTATATCCTGAAAGATAAATTATTACACAATATCAATCAACTCACTCTTGTCTCAGGGAGGGATCAAAGATTTCAAAGCATAATTCAAAATTTATAAATTTCCAAATAATTTTCCAAATCACGTATTATACTATTCAAATCGAAAGTAACTGTTTGTCCAATACACTATAAGACAATTAAATTATCTTATGACACATATGAAATTACTGTCAGAATTTAAACCAAATGTCACTTCTTGTACTAAATTTTCTATAGGATGAAATTATCAAATGTAATGAGAATGATTATGGAAAGAGATCCAAAAGGTGATTAGAATTCAAATTTATATATTATATTATCAAATAAACACTTACAAAAATTAAAACTTTTAAAAAAATATCACAAACGAATACACAAAAATAGAATTTTCTATCAAAACCTTAATATTATAAACAATCTAAAATTAGAAATTCTTATCTAAATACTTTAACTAAAAGTCCAAAATGACTTATATGTCAATGTAACATTCCCCAATTTCCTTGTAAATTGTCTTTTTCAAAATTTGTCTTGAGTTTACGTAGAATGATATATCAATAATGTTACTATAATTTGATCAAATATTTAATTCATCAGATGCATCTACTTTCGAAATATTTTTTTACTAAAGGCCTATTAATTCTCGATAAATAATATATAATATGGACTGGACTCACCAAACTGGATACAGATAGACTTGTTTGTATTCTAAAAACGTTTTAGAATATCTGGAACAATTTTCTAAATGACTTATTTAGAAACTGGAACAACACTCGCACTTAACCGCTGTAATTCTCTGCGAATAATACACGCACTGGCTTTCAAAGGCAAATTGTGTTAATTTGATAATAATGCTACAAATTATTCTGATATTCTCAAATAAATTTGAAACAACTCTTATTCCGATGTTGTCTCTCGAGATATTAAAATTCAACTCTATTTAAAAAATTCTGAGACAACTCTTATTTCGATGTTGTCTCTCGCGATGTTATCAATCAACTCCCTAAACTGTTTCCATAAATAACTCTCTTCTCCTTTGGTTACCAAGAATTCTTTTTTTTTTAAAAATACAAATTTATGTTTTTATATACCAAGAGAGATTTACATTATTTTTTATAAGTGCCATTTTGCTAATAGAGACATCTGTATTCTGGTTTTTCAAATCGTTTTAAAATCTATCTGTCATTAAGTCTATTCTGCAGCAATGTCATATGAAATTGAAATGTCAAATTTTATTGGTATATTGAACCTTTCAAATTATTGATAATACAGTGTGTATCACTAGTATTACATCTAAATATGCATATTTTCTTTATTTCAATGTTTTCTTTAGAATTTAGATAGAGGATATGTATTAATAAATACATATATATATATATATATATATATATATATATATATATATATATATATATATATATATATATTAAACTATGTTTTGTATTTTGTTAATTTTAATTTATTATATATGAGATAATTTTATTTATATGTTAAAATACATTTATTTATTTATATTTGTTTTGATTATTTTTGTGGCTAGCTCAGTTATTTAATTATTATTATGATATTCGGGAGCATGAGACTCGTTCTACCCTTCGAGTTCAAGTAGTGACTGATATATTCTGCTTGATTAAATAAAATGAAACACATTAATTCCAATGATTTAATTTTTTTCAAAGAAATTTTATTTTAATATATATATATATATATATATATATATATAACAGATACGCCTATGACATTATCAAACCACAATCACAAATGAGAACATCCACCATCCTATGCGCATGCTCAAATAAATACGAATGGATGCGAGAGAAACCAAACGTTTCTTAGAGACGCTTACCAGTTATATGTGTATTATATACATAAAATTCGTTACTATGTAATGCGGGTGATGGACATAGCATAAAAGAATTTTTGTTTGAAAATTTTATATATATATATATATATATATATATATATATATATATACAGATAATTAAAATGTTAAAATGTTTAGAAGAAATGGGTTACAAACTATACATACATTTGGAAATATTATATCTATTTATTTAAATGCACATTTCTTATACGATTGGAAATGAAGTAAGTACCACCATTATTTTCTTACACAATTAAAAACATGCATGTAGGCCTTTCTTTTATAATCTCGAAACTTTATCTGTTGATTAAACTACATAAAGTCTTTTTTCCTTTTTTTGTTAGATCGATCATGTAGACGCAAGAATTATTTTACACATGGAAATAGTCACTGAATATATATTAGTTTGTCATTATTATTATTATTGGCCAATAACATTTAAAAAACACTAACCTGAAGTCTGGAGTCTGGACTCTAACACGTCTGGTAACAGGAATACGCCTATTGAAGTCCACGCTGCATATTTTTTGAAGAATCTGAGGTATTCTTAGGCAAAAACTGGATATACACACATGTGAGTGTTCGTAGTTTTATATATACGATGAATCTTCAGCTTTTATACTTATTTGTTGCGATTTAACTTGAAATTTGTTGTAAAATTTTTCTTCTCATCCTCTCTGCTACAACGCCAAACCCAATCTACCAACGCTTTCCCTCGATCGTCAATTTATTAATAAATAAATAAAATATTGTTTCTCAGCTCACTGTTTTTGAAAATACATATGATTGTGAATTTCACTTAAAGAAGTCTATTTTTTCTTTAATTTAAACTAATTTCAATACAATAGGTCTTTAACAAATAGTGAAATTCATGGTTATATTTTGATATTACAATGTAAACTCTTGTTTTGATACTTGTGATAACTTTGAAATAACATTTACATTTATAAACATAAATTCTTTTATCTGACATATATATCTTGCTTTCGTTATTTGAGCTATCCAAATTTTATAGTTTCAAATATTTACCTATATCTATCACCATCTTATGATTCATTTCCTCCATAAAATTGATACCAAATTCTGACATATAATTACATTTATGTCATTTTATATTTTATTAACTTGACTAAATCTTTATAATAAATATGAATATTATTTTTATTCTTACTGTTCAACTCATAGTTATATTAAATTAGATAACTAAAGCTTGTTTATTTTCAGATAAACAGCTGATTCCTTCGTGACAAACAAATATCCATATTAGGCAGATTTAATGTTTTCTTCTATACTTGTTAAGCGTTTTCAAATTTTAAGACACTTATTAAGGTAATTTCTTTATATTTATTGTTACTCTTTTTAATTATTATAAACAAATGATTTAATATACTATGACTTTATATGAATTTTGCTTATGATTGTGGTTTAATAATATGTTCTTTATTAACATAGTTTCAATCTCTTTAAATACTAAGCAAAACATCCTTATTTGGTTATGCCGTGCTGAAGAGGCAAAATGAGCCAGAAACATGCATGTCCACGGCTACTACTCTATTTCAGTAGCCCTTTATTTTGCGTGAATTACCCAAGAATCTCTTTGTTGTTGTTGTTAACATATCACGCGATATTCCTACATCTTCTCTGTTATTTACTATGGGTCGGAAGGTTCATGACGGGGGGTTATATGCGCCTCCGTGTCGATGTTGGTTGTTGTCCTGAAAACTCGGGATCTTCCAATTGAAGACACAAATGAGCGTTTGGTTTCCCTGCTGAAATCCGTTATTTTGTGTTTTCCCATGTTTCGATTAACATCTTTGCTCCCAAATTTCACATCCTTATTTGGTTATGCCGTGCTGAAGAGGCAAAATGAGCCAGAAACATGCATGTCCACGGCTACTACTCTATTTCAGTAGCCCTTTATTTTGCGTGAATTACCCAAGAATCTCTTTGTTGTTGTTGTTAACATATCACGCGATATTCCTACATCTTCTCTGTTATTTACTATGGGTCGGAAGGTTCATGACGTGGGGGCTATATGCGCCTCCGTGTCGATGTTGGTTGTTGTCCTGAAAACTCGGGATCTTCCAATTGAAGACACAAATGAGCGTTTGGTTTCCCTGCTGAAATCCGTTATTTTGTGTTTTCCCATGTTTCGATTAACATCTTTGCTCCCAAATTTCACATCCTTATTTGGTTATGCCGGGCTGAAGAGGTAAAATGAGCCAGAAACATGCATGTCCACGGTTACCACTCTATTTCAGTAGCCCTTTATTTTGCGTGAATTACCCAAGAATCTCTTTGTTGTTGTTGTTATATATATATATATATATATATATATATATATATATATATATATAAGAAGATGCAGGAATATCGCGTGATATGTCAACAACAACAACAAAGAGATTCATGGGTAATTCACGCAAAATAAAGGGTTACTGAAATAGAGTGGTAACTGTATATATGTATATATGTATATATATATATATATATATATATATATATATATATATATATATATGGTAACTTTGTAACTCTTCTAACGAATTCGATGAAACTTTGCAGAATGATAGAGCTCGAAAAGTTATCACGATCGCATCATACCACGATCCCAAAAATTGTATATTCTATATCAAGGGTGGAATGAGCAAAATTCTACACGAGTAGAAAGTTTTATTTCCCGAGCCGTAGTCGAGAGAAACGGTTCTTCGAGTGTAGATTTTGGAATTCCACCCGTGTTATAGACTACTCTTTCTAAGACCATCAAATAGAAACAAAAAAAAATATATTGAATTACTAATACCTTAATTTCTGGAGAAGTTGTGGTGAAATCATTACTGCTGTCAATATCAAACACTAAAAAAAATGAAGCCATGTAATAACTATTATTTAAATAAAATTATATAAATTTACACTCTTTTTATGAAGTAATAATCAATTTTATTTGAATAAAAATAGATAATTAAACAACTTTGACCATCGACATTTTCAACAGTTGACAATTCTTCGTTTCGTGATTCTGTCAGTCCAACATATCTTCAGGATGCGTCTGACTATATAACCAAATCTCCAGTGCCTTAAATATTTTTGATTACTTGTGCTTTCTAGGTCCAAAATTCCACTCCGTACAACAATACTGGCCACTGATATATCCTTCACTTTTCTTCGCAAAATTTTCCATCAGTCCAAGTTGGAAAAAAATGAGAACAGCACCTCTACTTGGTGTGGGGTATAGACCACTCTTCAAAATGGATTATGGCATATAGTATGGATGAACAATTATACTATAATAAAGTCTTAAAGTGTGCTTAGCGCAAATGTCGAGTGCAAAAATTCAACCAAAGAGACCTGTTGTGTTATAAACGACTCAAAAAACAAACATCGCTTTCATACCACTTATTGTTGGGTAGTATTCCATGAAGAGCCTATATTATTATATGTAGTGAGGAGAGAATAAAAAATAACGATGAAGAACGCCAACGTGTTAGCAAAGAGTCAAAATAACATCAATAAGACATCCATTTCCGAAATTGAATTTTCATAGACAATAAACCGCGTATTTCCCGACGCAGAGACATAAAATGAGACTTTCACTATACCCCGTAGATTTTATTTATTGGAATAAAATTTCGTAAGTGGATACTTTGAGGAGGATTTAATGGAAAATGCGGAGATAAAGCTGCAAGTTATGGCTCATTAAATATTCGCATAAAATAACCTTTTTTACGACTTGCTTAATTAACCTTCATACTTGAAGTCGTTTTTTTTGGATTTGGATTTGAGAAATAAGCCTATTGAAACCGCTTTAATACATTGATAAGGTTCTTTTTTTAATTAATTATTTCAGAATCAGAATTATTTTTTCATGTTTGGTTATCAAGAATGGAGATAATATAAAATAGTTCTAAAAAGAGATCGCAAATACGATAAAATTATGCAGTGACGATTGTTAGGTTATTATAAGATCAAATAAATGTTGTGTGTTGTGCGCAACATTGTAAGAGCAGAGAGTTTCTGACCCAATTTAAAAATTCTGACCCATGCAGATTGTATTCTAGATAGTTTAATTAAAAGTTCGTTGCAGGAGTTTTTATTTATAGAGTTACCAACATTTCACACTCTTTGGTTTCCGCAAAAAGTTACTTAGATAGCCACAGTAACTATTGATATAGCACTAAAATAACTTAACCTATGCCAACATCCATAGAGTAATAGTCTCCACGAAACTTAGTGATATTAATCAATAATAAAAGTTCTAATTTCAATTTCATATATTGATTGAGAATATCGTTTTATCTAAAAATCAGTGCGGAGTTTGGATTTGAAACGTGAACTCAATGTAACATCTTCTGTGCATACAATTGTAATTAATAATCGAAATTGAAAAAATAACGTAGTACATACTACTAAGAAAATAAACTAAAAAATTTGGAAACAAGAAACAGTTGCAATTTCTTTTACGTTAGTATGTACCCCATTATTTAAATTATTGAGTTTCTAAGGAACATGTAATATGCAAAATAGAGCTCTGCGGTGCTTCTTGTGTTAAAGTGATAACTGTTCAATTTCAATCTTCTGTTATCCAATAAGTTCCAAGTTGTATAGTAATATTATTGCCTTTTGCAATATTTCTACCTAAAGTAAACTATAAATGAATTTTACTGTTTTAAATGAAACTTACTGTCTTGTTTCTTATCACAAATATTTAGTACTTCTAGTTCTGTGTTAGGTGTCAATGAATGTTTGGTGTCAAGTAGATGTTTTGCATATTGGAACTTATCTGGCTGTTTTAATCTATATGCTCGTAAATTTTCACTGTATCTGATCTCAAAATTTCTAAGGGTTTAACCCAAATAGACAGCATTACATTCTGGACATTTAAGTTTATATATACCAGACTTCTTTAATGGGGATATTTTTGTTTTTACATTTAACAATTTTGTACTCACATTATTTTCTGTTTTAAAAGAAATTGTTTTATTTGTAGCTAAAGATATTATCTTTGAAATATTATTAGAAATATTATCTATATATGTGATGGTTTTATAATTTATGATTTCATTAGTTTGTTCAGAAAATATTAGTTTTAATGCCACTTTTCCTCTTTTTTATTAATCAATTTATTTATCATATATAATGGATAACCGTTGGATGTTGCTATTTGTTTAATTGTATTAATTTCTCTATCAAAATTATATTTGTCCATAAGAACTGAAAATGCTCTATCTATCATCGAATTATATTCTGCCAATTTATGTGACATGGGGTGATTTGAAGTATATGGAATGGTCACTTCAGTGTGTGTTGGTTCTCCGTAAATTGAATAATAAAGTACATTATTAACTCTTTGAATTTTTAAATCAAGAAAATTCATGGAGCTATTTTCTTCAACTTCTAATGTAAATTTAATTGTTGGGTGTACATTATTAATGTGATTGAAAAATGTATCCAATTGTCGTTCACTACCTATAAAACAAGCTGTCATCAACATATCTATACCAAAATAAGACATTTTTTGAAAAGTTATCTTGTAATTTGAATGCTTTTAATTTTTTGATTAGTTTTATTCAATTTTTAAATGAGAATTCAGATGTGAATCTATAACTATTAAGTTTTTTTGCTAATATATTATTAGGAGTATTAACATAAGAAACTACAGGACTAATTGGTCTCGTTATTTTATGTAATTTAACTGTTCCATATAATTGTGGAGAATGAGGATTTTTACTAACAACGGACTTCTTTTCGTAATCAGTTAAAAGACAATTTGAATTATTAACAATATCTGTTACATTATTAGAGAACTGTTCGTTGGTTCTGCTCTAAGAACTTGTATATCGCTAGATTCTATAGTTATATATCTTTGAATTATAATCTTTAGTTGTCAATACGACAGTGGCGTTCGCCTTATCAGACTTTGTAACTGTTAGGTTATTATTTTCAACTTTCTTTTTGGTTGAATTTGAAACTGTAATGTCATTTTTTGTTTGACGTTTAACTTTTGAGGGTTCAATATTTTTGATTGAATTGGCAATTTTTAATTTCTCATAAAGAAAATTATTTGAATTAGATTTTAAAGCTCTTTCAGATTCTGTAGCTATTATTTGTTTAATATTATTCATAAATTTTGGCCGTATGCTGTATTTTAAACCTTTATTTAAATATTCTATTTCACGATCTGTAAAATTAGTGTCTGAAAGGTTTTCAAATCGTGGTGCAAAGTGTGTTGGTATATAAGTACTTACAGTTTCATGATGTTTACAGTATTGAATTCTATGTTTTGTGTGATCAAGTTTCTGCAGTTTTTGTTGTTGTTTCTTAAATTTCTTGTGCTTCATCGTGCTAACACTTGCTCTGATTTTGTCATCTAAACAGTCAAATTCTACTGGATGTAGTTGGAACGTGAGTTCAGAATGTATAACTTTGATGTAGTTGTCCAAGGAGTCTCTTATTTTAAACCATTTTTTACATTCTTCTCTAAGCCATACTCGTTGAGCACATTTTATAACTTTATGTTCTTGAGGTCTTTTAGTATGGCATTTTTTATTTATATAATTTGATATTACCTCTTTTCTTAGACATTCTTGGTTAAATACCAAATGTTTTGTGAAGCTTTGCAACGTTTTTGTAGTAACTTCTGGTACAGTCGTGTCAAATCTTCTCTCGAAGATTTTTTAATAGATTAACGGTGTCTACCCTATTCATTTTACTGTTTTAAATGAAACTTACTGTTTCTAGGTAATTCCACAATATAATGAAACATTTTTAAAAACTCTAAGAAAATTGACAATTGTTTCGATATAAATATCATCGTCAGAATGACAGAAGTTACATTCCATTTGATGCCTCTCTGATGTTTCATAATTAGTTAGGCTAGACCAAGATGTGACCTACCTAGTGATAAACTTAATATGTATGAATAGAAAGAAGAAGATATGATATTGTAAATATTAAAGCTTAGGTATTATTAACTCTATGGAAATGTCCTGGATATCGTTTTCCCATTTAAGATCAGTATAACTGTGCAATGATATAGAAAACGAGGAAAAATATATCTGTTGATCTTTACAATTATTACTTAAGAAGACAGTTTAAAAGTGGAGAACTCCCTAGATTTATCTGTTCATTGGCAACTTGATATTGTGGGTTTCTTAAGTGTCTTCTAATTTCTAATGCTTCAAGGAAATCCAGTTCTTGTTTGTAATCACAAATATGTAGTACTTCTAGTTCTGTGTTAGGTGTCAATGAATGTTTGGTGTCAAGTAGGAATTTTGGAAGGAGATATAGTGAATATTTACGAGCATACATATTAAAACAATCAGATAAATCCCACTATGCAAAACATCTATTTGACACCAAACATTTATTGACACCTAACACAGAACTAGAAGTACTACATATTTGTGATAAGAAACAAGAACTAGATTTCTTTGAAGAACTAGAAATTGGAAGAGGCGTAAGAAACCCACAATATCAAGTTGTCAATGAACAGATAAATCTAGGGAGTTCTCCACTTCTAATCTGTCTTCTTAAGCGATAATTGTAAGGATCAGCAGATATAGTTTTCCTGGTTTTCTATAACATTGCACAGTTATACTGATCTTGATTGCAAAAATATATCTCCATAGGGCTAATAATACCAAAGCTTTAATATTTGTAATATCATTCTACTTCTTATTTCTTTTAACATATATTAAGTCGATCACTAAGTAGGTCACTTCTTGGTCTAGCCAAAATAATTATTAAACATCAGAGAGGCAGCAAATGAAATGTAACTTCTGTCATTCTGATGATGATATTTATATCGAAACAATTGTCAATTTTTTAGAATTTTCAATAACTTGTATTATATTGTGGAATTAACTAGAGACCTTGAGTTTCATTTAAAAACACTAATATGAGCATATTCCACGAAGTAAGGGTCGAGACAGTCAATTTAATTCTATCTTCGTTTACAGTTTACAGTTTTTAAAAAATTTTCATTATATTGTGGAATTACCCAGAAACAGTAAAATGAGTACATTCTACGGAGTAAGGGTCGACACAGTTAATATTATTATAAATGAATTTGTTATCTATGGTATAAAATGCCCCAATGAGATGTAATTGATGTTAACTATAGTTTGAGCGGATAGATTTTGTATATTAAAATTTATGTCGCATCTTCTACATAAGTAACTAAATACCGGAGCACATGGTCCATATAAAAAACAATAAATATTTCAGATAATAATTGGAATCCTTTTTTTTTCAGAGAAATATTTTTTGAAACTATTCTAAAGATTATTAGTGTTTTTAAATGAAACTCAAGGTCTCTAGTTAATTCCACAATATAATACAAGTTATTGAAAATTCTAAAAAATTGACAATTGTTTCGATAAATCAATATCATCGTCAGAATGACAGAAGTTACATTTCATTTTATGCCTACCTGATGTTTAGTAGTTATTTTTGGCTAGACCAAGAAGTAACCTAACTTGTGATTGGCTTAATATATGTTTATAGAAAAAAGAAGAAGATGTGATATTACAAATATTGAAGCTTAGATATTATTAGCCCCATGGTGATATCCTGGATATCATTTTTCCAATTAAGATCAGTATAACTGTGCAATGATATAGAAAACCAGGAAAACTATATCTGCTGATCTTTACAATTATCACTTAAGAAGACAGTTTATTAGTGGAGAATTACCTAGATTTAACTGTTCATTGACAACTTCATATTGTGGGTTTCTTAAATGTCTTCTAATTTCCAGTTCTCCAAGGAAATCAAGTTCTTGTTTCTTTTCACAAATATGCAGTACTTCTAGTTAAGTGTTAAGTGTCAATGAATGATTGGTGTCAAGTAGATGTTTGGCGTAGTGGGATTTATCTGGTTGTTTTAATCTGTATGCTCGTAAGTGCTCACTGTATCTTATTTCAAAATTCCTAAGGGTCTGACCCAAATAGACAGCATTACATTCTGGACATTTGAGTTTATATATACCTGACTTCTTTAATAGTGGTATTTTTGTTTTTACATTTAACAATTTTGTACTAACGTTACTTTCTGTTTTAAAAGAAATTGTTGTATTCGTTGCTGAATATATTATCTTTGAAATATTATTAGAAATATTTCCTGCATATGTGATGGTTTCATAAGTTTTAATTTCATCAGCTTGTTTAGGATATATTAGTTGTAATGCCACTTTTTTCTCTTTTTTACTAATTAGCTTATTTATCATATCTAATGGATAACCGTTAGATGTTGCTATTTGTCTAATTGTATTAATCTCTCTATCAAAATTACATTTGTTCATAGGAACTGAAAAAGCTCTATGTATCATTGAATTATATGCTGCTAGTCTGTGTGACACAGGGTGGTAAGAATTGAATGGAATTGTCACATCAGTCTGTGTTGGTTTTCGGTAAATTGAATAATCAAGTACATTATTAACTCTTTGAATTTTTAAATCAAGAAAATTGATTGAGCTATTTTCTAATGTAAATTTAATTTTCGGGTGTAAATTATTGATGTGGTTGAAAAATACATCTAATTGTCGTTCACTACCCATAAAACAAGCTAATATGTCATCTACATATCTATACCAAAATAAAATATTTTTCGAAATATCACTTTCAAAGATCTTTCTTTCTAAATTGTCCATAAAAATGTTTGCTAAAATAGGTGATATAGGGCTTCCCATTGGTAAACCTTCATTTTGAATACACAGGGTGTCCCGGGACTAATGGGAAAAAAGTCAGGAGCGTATAATCTGAGCCAAAATAATGTTAGTACTTCATATAAACTTTTTCTATGCAGGCCCTCGTTTTCGAGTTATTGGCCTCCAAAGTTTTAATTTTGAATTTGGTTTTTATTTTTTTTACTAGTTATTTGATCCTTATAAAATTCACGGCAAAGCTATAATATACGTGTATGTTTATTTTGGAAAGTTAAACAGTTTTACAGTAGTGCCTTGAAGCCAGGGACGGACTACTCGCAATGGTTAGTGATCCAAAAATTTTGCAGGGATGGCACACCCTGTATGAAATTATCGAAATTCACTTCCCCACACATTAATCTAACGAAAAGGTACTCCCGTTGGAATTCGATAAAATAAGCCGTTGGGCTAATATTTACAGTTTTATTAATGCACTACGTACCAATTTACGCATTCACCATTTTTATAAGTACACAACGAGGTAAAACTAACTTATTAATACTATGTCCAAGATTTGCCTACAGTACTACAAAAAAATAATTTAATGATGGCAAGAAGATGAGAAACATTAACGACGTATCAATTCGTAAGTTGGTAAAAACTTTTTAAAAGTGTTTTTACCGTTTATCAAGTAACCATAGGATTAGTTGTCAAACGTTGTGTAGAATAGTTCGTTGTCATTACTTGTCAATAATTCATAAGTCCTTAATTTAACTGTTACAATGGCAGAATTCACTTTTATTGAGTATGCAGATATGCATTTAATGTATGGACTGGCTTCTCGAATCTGTTTAGAGGCCAGAAGGCTTTATGCAGAACATTTTCCAAACAGAGCATTGCCGAACAGACGAATGTTTGAGCGTATTGATCTCAGGTTACGAGAAACAGGTATGAATAAGTAAGTGTAATTTTCCATGTATAGAGAACAAAATTTTAAATTTTAGGAAGTTTTTTTCCAAAAAAAGGTGGAGAAGGTCCAGTACGAAGCGTACGTACTGTGGCAGTTGAACAAGATTTGTTAAATGCAGTTGATAATGAACCATCAACGAGTTTACGAAAATTATCAAGAGAAGATAACGTCTCGAAATCAGTCGTTCATCGCGTCCTAAAAGAACAGCTGTTATATCCTTTTCATATGAAAAAAGTACACAGTATGACAGTGGCTGATTATCCTGCACGACTTGAGTATAGCCAGTGGTTTCTGCGACAACAACAAGCAGACAATACATTCTTTAGTAACGTTCTCTTTACGGATGAATCCGGTTTCACCAGAGATGGAGTCGCAAATTCTCATAATATGCATTTATGGGATGATGTGAATCCACATGGCATTATCCAAACTAGGAACCAGCATAGATTCATGGTTAATGTTTGGACAGGAATAGTTGGCAATCATTTGATAGGGCCATATTTTATTGACGGTACTTTGACCGGTCAGAGATATTTGGAGTTTTTGCAAAATGAGTTATGGAACCTGTTTGATGATGTGCAACTACAAACTCGTAGGAATTTATGGTTCATGCATGATGGGGCTCCTCCTTATTTCAGTTTAGATGTTCGACAGCATTTACACACAAGGTTTCCTAATAGATGGATTGGTCGTGGAGGCCCTTTTCAATAGCCACCGCGATAGGAGACGTTAATCCTATGGATTTCTTTCTCTGGGGTTATCTCAAAAGTAAGGTATACGCAACACCCGTGCAAACGAGGCAAGATTTAATTGACAGAATTGTGTTACACTGCAATGTTATTAGAAATAATATGGGACTGCTCTTTCAAGTGCAAAGAAACAACCTTCGTAGACTTAGAATGTGCGTGGAAGTGGGAGGAGCTCATATTGAACATTTATTAGAATAACCTTAGTTTTTATTGTTGTTTAGGAATTAGTTTTAGTCCAATGTTTTATAAATTGTGTTTTTTGAGGTTTTCTTAATAGTTTAATAATTTTGTGTTCGTAATTTTGATTAAAAGCAACTGATTACGTTGTTTGCGTACCTATTCAATTCCTATTGAATGAGTTCTTAATGTTTTTATCATCTGCTATCATCAAATCATTACTTTTCTGCCCAACCTATCTAATATGCGAGAAAAGTATTGGTTTACCCCAAAAAAGTTGGAATTTTGACAAAAATGTTTGAGTTATTTTTACGCTTTCCATCAACAACAACACGAAAAAACGGTTTTTAGAAACAAAATCCTGTGTGTATGTCGTCGTCGTTGTCGTCGGCCACGATACAGCCTCCGGAGTGCAATGAGTCACCAATTTTATGATGGAATATTATTAAGGATATGTCACAAATAAACACTATTGATTTTCAGCTCATCAGAGCCAGTACAGCGGGTGCTATGATACTTGAAGTACGGCCTTTTGACATCTTTTGGGAAATTTCAGTTTGTTAGCACAATAAAGCCTCCGGAGTTCAACAAGTCACCAATTTTATGATTGAATATCATTCAGGACATCTCACTGATGAACCCTATTGATTTTGAGATCCGATATTTTTGTCATTTTTGGAGAAGTTTCAGTTTGTTAGCATGATACAGCCTCAGGAGTATATCCAAGTGACCAATTTTATGATTGGATATTATTCAGATCGTCTCAGAGATGAACCGTATCGATATTCAGCTCACTAAAGCCAGTACAACGGGTGCTTTGGTACTTGAAGTACCAAATTTTTGTCATTTTTGGAGAATTTTCAGTTTGTTAGCACGATATAGCCTCCAGAGAATATACGGTTGATCAATTTTATGATTGAATATTGTTCAAGGTGTCTCACAGATGTGCCCTATTGATTTTCAGTTGACTTGAGCGAGTACGGCTGGTCCTATAAATCCAGATATACTAAATTTTTGGTTGTTTTTGAAAAAATTTCGGTTTGTTAGCACGATACATCCTCCGAAGTGTATACAAGTAACAATTTCATAATAGAATATTGTTTAGGGCCACAGATGCGGAAAAATTAGTTCTAATCTTTAAAACCGTTTATTTTTTTGTAATACTGTAGGTAAATCTTGGACATCGTATTAATAAGTTAGTTAGGTAAATTGGTACGTAGTACATTAATAAAACTGTAAATATTAGCCAAACGGCTTATTTTGTAGAACTCCAACAAGAGTACCTTTTCGTTAGCTTAATGTGTGGGAAAGTGAATTTCGATAATTTCATACAGGGTGTGCCATCCCTGCAAAATTTTTGGATCACTAACCATTGCGAGTAGTCCGTCCCTGGCTTCAAGGAGCTACTGTAAAACTGTTTACCTTTCCAAAATAAACATACACGTATATTATAGCTTTGCCGTAAATTTTATAAAGATCAAATAACTAGTAAAAAAAATAAAAATAAAAACCAAATTCAAAATTAAAACTTTGGAGGCCTATAACTCGAAAACGAGGGCCTGCATAGAAAAAGTTTATATGAAGTACTAACATTATTTTGGCTCAGATTATACGCTCCTGACTTTTTTCCCATTAGTCCCGGGACACCCTGTATATCTTATTGTCAAAAGTGATATAATTCTGATTAATGCATACATCAAATAAATTAAGTATATCTGATATTATTCCTGGATTAATATTTTTATCTTCTAGTAATTTTCTTACAAGTATTAGACATTCTTTAGGAGGAATTTTAGTAAACATATTAGTTACATCGAACGATATGAGTTTATAGTTATCTTGCAAGTGGATTGATTTCAACTTTTTGATTAGTTCTATTGAATTTCTAATTGAGTACTGAGATTCATATCCGTAAGTATTGAGTATATTGTTGAGCTTCTTTGCCTATATATTATTAGGAGCATTAACATAAGAGACTACAGGTCTAATTGGTTTCGTTATTTTATGTAAATTACCTAAAATAACGAAACCAATTAGACCTGTAGCCTCTTATGTTAATGCTCCTAATAATACATTTAAGAAACCCACAATATGAAGTTGTCAATGAACAGTTAAATCTAGGGAATTCTCCACTAATAAACTGTCTTCTTAAGTGATAATTGTAAAGATCAGCAGATATAATTTTCCTGGTTTTCTATATCATCGCACAGTTATACTGATCTTAATTGGAAAAATGATATCCAGGATATCACCATAGGGCTAATATTATCTAAGCTTCAATATTTGTAATATCACATCTTCTTCTTTTTCCTATAAACATATATTAAGCCAATCACAAGTTAGGTTACTTCTTGGTCTAGCCAAAAATAACTACTAAACATCAGGTAGGCATAAAATGAAATGTAACTTCTGTCATTCTGACGATGATATTGATTTATCGAAACAATTGTCAATTTTTTAGAATTTTCAATAACTTGTATTTTATTGTGGAATTAACTAGAGACCTTGAGTTTCATTTAAAAACAATAATATGAGCATATTCCACGAAGTAAGGGTCGAGACAGTCAATTTCTAAAGATTATTCTTTTCCATGCTAATAAGAAGAATTTGATTTATTTTTGTAATAAGTTAGAAATTTACAAAAAAATTTATGTAGTAAAAAAGAAGTTAGCGGAAATTACATAAAAAGGGAGAAAACAACTTCAACCTACATAGTTAATCTTAGTTCCAGCCTTAAAAAAATACATCTACATTAGTATAAAATGTATGTAAACAAGAAGACAAAATATTCCGTACTGAGAAACAAAATATGCAAAAAGATAAATGCAATTTTGTTGGATTAATTTATAATTAATTTTCTATTATAATATATTCTTTTATTATATCATCCACTTTCTGGCGACACAAAAGATGTAATTTAAGATGACGCTAAAATGACAGTTGCTTCAAAGAAGACGATATTTTAGTATAAATTTTATAAATAATATAACTAAATGATCTACAATACTGAGCAGCTCGATGAGGTGGAGGAGATATCAATCAATGCCGCAAATTCAAATTGTGTACATCAGTTCTAAATTTAATTTTATTCTACAGGTATGGAGGTTTCTTTGTGGAAATTATTTTGTGAAACAAACAAGCAGAATGCAGTAACCTTCTATTATCACTAGTTAACAATTTTGTTTCACTTAGCTTATATGATATAGCCTCGTTTCTGTGTATTCCATATATAAATCCAAGACAAGCTTTTAAGTTCTTTGAATACGTAAAAAGTCGGTTTTATCTATACACGGACCATATATAATATCCCTATAATTAAAATGATTTAAAATGAGCGTATTAGTTAATTTTATTTTTAGTGGTCTAGAAAGTAAATGCGTATTAGTATAAAGTAACTGTAAGTTCATGTAACTTTTTATATACATTTTGTTACATGTTTTTGAAATCTAAAATCAACAACCAGTTCTACCCCAAGATTTTTAGCTACAAGGTACGGACTAATAGCCTCATTTTTTAAGGTAACAGATAAGTTATTTTGTACATCTTCTCTTTTATTTATTAATAAGTTTAATTTGAGAGCGTTAATTTCCAAGTTATGGGTCTCAGATCGGTTTATAAATTGTGTAATTTCCTTACTAATAAAACCGTTAGCATTTTGTAAATCTTGATAAGAAAAAGAAATAGTATATTGTGCAACAAGTGGGAAAAGTTCAACTTTTCTCACGAGTGTGGAAGTTTGTGGCACGAGCCAAGAGCGAGTGCCGCAAACACACGAGTGAGAAAAGTACTTTTTCCACATGTTGAACACTATACTTTTTCTACAACAGCACAAATTTAAAGAATACAGGTAAATAGTTTTGTAGAAAAAGTATAAGCATCGAGGACCACCCACCGAAAACGGCCGGGCATCGAGTATAAGTTTCTGAAATTGGCTGAACATCGAGGATCCCCTACTGGATGTATGTAATGTGGGCAAAGTGCCGTGAGAAATGATATTTCTCACAGTGTGAGCAATATATGGTTTAGAAAAAATTTATTTGGGTATCATCAGCGTACATATGTGAGTTGCAGTTGCGCAGCTTTGTTACAATGTTAGAAGTATAAATACAAAAGTAACGGTCCAAGCACCGAAACCTAAGGCATACCATTCCTTATTAACTCATTATCTCACTTGCCTTTATCACTTTCTATAACTTGGGTTCGGACACCTAAGTAACTTTGTATGAAATTTCTGGGATTATCAGAAAGGTCAACAAAATGTAGTATGGAATACAGAATTCTATGACACATAATGTCAAAAGCTTTCGAATTGTCAAGAAGTAGTAGTTTTGTGATTTCGCCATTATCTGCAGCTTTCAGAACATCATCTGTAATTTTTAGGAGAGATGTGATACAGCTACATACATTTCTAAAAAAATATAAACTCATTATCAGGTATGACATTTTGGTGTGAAAATTGAAGAAAATGTTGGTTAATATCATCAGACCTGTACAGATGATCAGAGAGATTTTTTTGTTTGGGTTTGTTATATATATTATATATTAAGGTTTCTGAGTTTATTCCAAATTATTATACTATTATTATTATTAGCAACTTGGCCTAAGTAAGCTTTTTTCATTGTGAATTGAAATGTTAGTTTGCTTTCATAAAATTTTACAGTATTCCCAATTCATTTCTTTTTAGTATGTTTCTTAAAGCTTTATTTCTCAACGAAATCAGAAATTTCATGTTTCATGGACCAAGACGTGATTGACTTAATATATGTTAATATAATATCATACATCTTGTAGTCAATCACAAGGTAGGTCACTTCTTGGTTTAGCCAAAAATAATTATTAAACATCAGGTAAGCATCATTCTGACGATGATATTTATAACGAAACAATTGTCAATTTTCTTAGAGTTTTTAAAAAATTATCATTATATTGTGGAATTATATGAGTAGATTCGACAGAGTAAGGGTCGAGACAATTAATTTCATTCAATATGCATGCTATAATTTTGGACATTTTAAAATGTACCGATTGAAAAAATAATAATCTGGATTTTATTTTATGTTATAGCTATTCCCTCCATCAGCTATGGGATGGAAGGTATTGAGTCCTTGCCACCTTCACTAAATGTGTTGCGAAGCGAAAAAACCATTAATCAGCATAAAGTTCTTTCATTTTTCAAACGTAGGTAGATAATTTTATAAAATAAATTACTATATATGCAAATGTTCATAATCGTATATATATAAAATTGACAATCTTGTTTATTATATTTTTTTCATTTATTTTAATTGATCAGTAAGTAGTAAAAATTGATAATTTTATTTAATGCCAAAGTTAATTCCAATACATTCAATTAAAGGCATTTAAAAAGTAAAAATGAATGCTTTACAATTAGCAAAAGCACTATTTTTCCACTAAGTACTTATATTTTTAGTTTACTCCTTAAGAAATGATTTTCATATATAGCCCATGGTATGGCAATTTATGGGAAAGTCAGTATTAACTTTTGTTGAGCCATAACGCCTAAGTATTTGGTCTAGTGGTAACCAAAAATACAAAATATCCAATAAAAACAAAAAATAAAAAAACCTATAAGTGAAAAAATTATTCAGAAATCAAAAAAAAATCATTAATTCAAAAATAAAATCAAAAACTCCAAAATTTAAACATTAAAGCATTTTTTGATTATTGTTTCAATAGTAAGCACATTTTGTTTGCTTTTGTTGATAGAAATGTTCAAGCATATTTGTGTTTACTTATCAACTGTTGTTATTTTGTGCGTTTACTTCTATAACTGTTGTTAATTGTAGAAGCTCATCCACAAACGAGAAAGGATGTCCACAAGACGGTGGGATTTTTAAGCGCCATGAAGACCTATTGATTACTTCCAGTAAATAAATAAAGATGTGTTTTAAGTGGAAATGAAATGTTAGATATATTATTTTATTTTGTACAGTCATAAGTGCTGGTTAGCAACTCTTATATGTTATTACTTGGTACCTTGTATTTACAGAGCTGGGCAGTAGTTAACTACGTTTCCATTAAAAATATTTCAATTACTTTTGTTCTAACAGTCACAGTAATTATACTTAAATATTTTCATTCACAGAAAGTTGCCAAAAATAGTAATAGTAGTTAACTACTCATTGCTAACACTTTTTTTGATTAGGTAGTTAGCAGTTATAATCCACTAGTTTGTCCAGTTCTGTGTGTTTATAGGAATATAATAATAAATAAATAAATTAATATAAACTTACCATAAATAATTTTCTACTCTTATCTTGATTTAACATAATTTAAAAATCTAATGATGCTCCAATCTAGAATGTATGTTACTCAAATTATTTTTAATATCATTGCATTGGTTTTAAATTATATATTCTGTTTGTTAAGGAAAGTACTTTGTGAAAGAAATTATTTGTTGTGTATTTTTATACCAAAATAAATATATGATTATTGTTTTATTTTTTCCATTTAGACATTATGGTCCATCATTTGATATTTCATTTAATCTAACTCAACATCTAATCATTATTGAGTTAATGCAGTTAAACTGAATGAAATGTCAAATGATGGACTATAAATTGCTATTTTGAAATAAAATAATTAAAATACAGTAGATTTGAATATACCGCCAAAACCTAAAATTACAGAAATCTTTTCAACATCACTCAATTGTTTAGTCGACAGGCTCTTTAGATGGCGCCACAATCAGTGTCTCATCTATCTGTGGGTTATCTGTGACTTGATCGACTAAGCAAAAATAAATATCATCTATAAAATGGCGACAGCTCCATGAGCGCTCAAGTAGCAAAGTAGGGGAAGTGTCATGTCATAAAAATTTTGAAGATCGCTACCTGAGCTCTCAGGGATCGGTGTCTCGGATGAACGCACCTAATGATTCTATAAGATGACGTTGCTAGATAATAAAATTAATATCTAGTAATGTAGCTGTAGTATTAGAGATACGAGTCGGAGAACTTGTTTTAAATTAAAGAAATTAATGCCAACAAAAAATGTACTGTGTTATCATTATCTAAGTGCAAAATAATTATATTTATGTCACCACCACAAATAAGACTATCGCACTTTGGAACAATCTCTGATAAACTAATTTCAAAACGATTCGTGAATTCTGCAATATTACCTTTCGGTGGTAAATATAGAATACCAACCGCATATTTTCTTTGAATACATTGAAATTTTACCCATAACTATTCTAATGAATTATACGCTGTTTTTTAATGACTGAACAAGTTAAGTTTGCCTTCAAGTACAAAGCTACTCCATCACCCCTCGAGCCCCTGGCGGCTGTAAAGTTGCAATAGGCATCTATATGCAGTCAATTATCTAACGACACATATTGTCATAAATTTGATAAACACGTAAAAAAAATAAACGATTTTAAAGATTAAAACTAACTTTTCCGCATCTGTGACCCTGAACAATATTCTATCATAAAAGTGTTACTTGTATACACTTCGGGGGATGTATCGTGCTAACAAACTGAAAATTCTCCAAAAATGTCAAAAATTTGATACTTCAGGTACCATAGCACTCGTTGTACTGGCTTTAGTCAGCTGAATATCAATAGGGTTCATATTCGAGACGCCCTGAATAATATCCAATCATAAAATTGGTCACTTGTATATACTCCGGAGGCTGTATCGTGCTAACAAACTGAAACTTCTCCAAAAATGACAAACATATCGTACTTATAGTACTGTAGCACCTGTTGTATTCGCTCTGTTGAGCTGAAAATCAATAGGGTTCATCAGTGAGATGTCCTGAATAATATTCAATCATAAAATTGGTGACTTGTTGAATTCCGGAGGCTGTATCGTGCTAACAAACTGAAATTTCTCAAAAAATTACAAAATGTACTCAAGTACCATAGCATCCGTTGTACTGGCTCTCGTGAACTGAAAATTAATAGGGTTCATCTGTGACATGTCCTTAACAATATTCCACCATAAAATTGGTGACTTATTGCACTCCGGAGGCTGTATCGTGCTAACAAGACATGTAAGGAAAAGTGGCCGACGACAACGACGACGACGACGACATACACACAGGATTTTTTTTCTGAAAACCGTTTTTTCGGGTTGTTGTTGATGGAAAACGTAAAAATAACTCAAACAAATTTTTCAAAATTCCAACTTTTTTTGGGGTAAACCAATACTTTTCTCCCATATTAAATAGGTTGGCGGAAAAGTAATATGATTGCATCTTTTAATGAGCATTTGTGAATTTTTCATTGTGGCGCTGGTATATAAAGAAGAAAATATAAATAATAGAAATATAAAGAAAAGTGTATGAAACCATCGAATTTCATTTTCACATAACAACCAATTCATACATGTGAAAGCATTCATTATCGTCATATTACGACGATTGGTTCTTCAGAGCACATTACCATAAAGGAGAATACGACATTCCGCATTTTGCTTTTCCAACATTAAAGAAGAAAACGCAAAACATGAAATTTGTACTTTTATGTAATTTACAAAAAGTTTTAATTCCAAGTTTATTTTAGAATATTTTATTATTTTTTAATTATAAAGTTCGTGGGTTCAATTGCGTTTTCACTTCGTATAATAAGCTTTTGTATAACAATGGAGTATATGAAATAAGAATAGTTTTTTATATTTTATTCAAGAAATTTGAGTGACAGATAAGCAGAAATAGAAAATGGATGTACATTAATCAACGTGAAGCGGATGGTAGAATTTTTTGGACAAAATCCCACCTTTAAGTATAATAAATTTTTTTATAAGTTTTCAAATTTTATATTTCCATTGTGAACCAATGTCTTATTTGTTAATTTTTTCTGCAAAATTTATTTATAAATCAATATATAAATTGTATCCTTTTAAATATAAATAAAATGTGCTTGTTAGTTGTTAATTACGTACTATGAAAAAAAATTATCTAGAATATCATCCTACAACCATGTCTCTGAAATACCAACTAAGTCATATACCATTTACCATAAGATCCTTAATTACCCTAAAATGACAAGTCAACGACCTTGTACTTAAATAAATTATTTTAAAATCTCTCATTCCGTATAAACTTAAAATTAAATAGATTTCTAAAAATATTTACCCACAATTATATCAAATAAATAACCACTTATATTAAATAAATCTAGTTATCAGTCGGTGTATATCAATTGCTACGCAAATAATAATTAATCTATGAATAAGTACAAATTAACAATTGATTTTATTTAACCCTGCATTACAAAAAAACACGTTTTTTAGAGATCTGCTATGAGTACATGAATATATAACAAAACAATATTTGATAACCCGGCAGTTTTCAGCATCATTTTCTGTTAGGCCGTAGAGAATAATATTTTTGTTTGTCTTGTTTATCAACCAAGTTCCTGATTATCAAACTTGAACTTCAAATTTTTCTTTGAGGTTTGTGTTCTCTTCCATTACTTGTTTTATATCTTCTATATAGCGCTTTGCAATAGTCTCAGCTATATTGCTAGTTAGTGTAGAAATAAATTCTTCCATCGTACAACAATTTCAACAATAGTAAATTATACACCAAGGTGGTGAAGACTGTTATTATTGACCGAACACCAATATTATTTCGCTAGGGGCTTTGCCACTAGCGGAATAAGATGCGATGCCTATAAATATCTTCACCACCGTAGTATATGTACAGTTTTTTCCACTACTAGCCAAATTTAAAACAAACATTAAAAACAAAAAAATTTCTTGTAAAAATCGAGTAGCAAAGGTATGCAAATTCGCCTTTCCACTAATAAAATAAAAATAAAGTAGTCTGAGGCAGATGGACATATCCACTAGTGAAACTTATTTTCAAACAACGGGCGAGTTCAGAAAACAACTTATAGGTAACTCAACTGTTGAGTGAATGATCACTAAGCAACGAATGGTTGTCGTGTGTCTTCTGAACGATGTTTTTTTCGAAATTATAAATATTGAAAAATCAAAATTATGGCTAGATATAATCTGATTCATACGTTATTATATGATGGTAATATAATTGATATATACGAAAATATTATAGTCCATGCAATAGAAGATTTGCAAGAACCATTACCACATGATTATAACGTGAGAAGACGTGGTATTCGTGAAAAAAACATGAATTATTATAAAGAAATAATTCCAGCGTATAATGTTATGTCGTATTACTTATGTATTTATTGCACCAACATAAAATATAAAAACATCACAACCTGCAACGTGTTGTGCTCAGTGAGCGCACTTGAAAACCGCTCAGAAAAATAGCGCTCACTGATCAAAGTGCGTTCACAGATCATTCACTCAACGATTGTGCAACTGTTGTGTTTTCTGACCGCGCCCAACTTTGTATCGCCATGTTGTAGCAAAGAATACACCAACAACAAGAAGCGAAACTTCGGCTTTTTGACAATTCATTTTCTGAATGCGCATGTGTGATAGACGCCATTTTTTTATATGTGTTTTACGTCAATGTCATTCTTTGTTGTTAAACATAAATATGCTTTTTATTTGTTTATTTACTTTGATTTTGAACAATACCGTTTAGTAAAAGTAACTAGTTGCACTCTTAGTGAGAAATTATTGTATTTATGGTGGGAATAATAAGCTGTGAAGTTCGTGGATGTCACTCAACAACAGGAGAAAAGATAAACTATGTTTGGTTTTCCCAAAGACCATGTGAGGTAAGAGAAATTGTTTCTATATGTAATGTATTATAGGTATATATTCATTTTTCAATATTTTACATTTTATTTTACATGTTTCTATGAGTTGTAAGTTGTGTAAATCTATGTTTTTGTTTGTTAACGTTGATCTGTCCGTCTACCTTTAATAACATGTAATGATAATATTATGTACTACAATAAGCTTTCTGCTGACGAGCCCTGCTATGCAAAAAACATGTTGAATGAAAATACATAATCTTCAATATAAATTAATAGTTGATTTCTTTTATATACATGTGAATATAAAAATATACCTACCTTTATTTACTTTTTAGGGTACAGTTATGGTTGGAAGCTTGTAACCGTAGATATTTGTTTGGAAATACTACAGATGCTTAACAAAAGAATTTATAGGTTGTGTGAACTTCACTTTGAGAAAAAGATTGTTTCCAAAGGAGGATATTCCAAACGTTTGTTTCAGCTAGCTGCCCCTGCCATATTTCCATGGTTAAAATGCAAGGGACATATTTTATTGAATCATCCACCAACAAAAATAGCTATTCAGTCTGGTAAATATTAAATTTAAGTAGACATTACAATCAACTGTTACTAATATTTATTTTTTGTCACCTGGCAACAGGATTAATTGATACTTTACCACAGGATGAATTAATACCTTCATGGAATTTGTGTAAGGGAATTATTACTACAATTACTTTTATAATTGCAGCTACCACACCATTACAGCAATAGCGACATTCATCTCTTAGGCCTCAGCAATACATACGAGTCACCGTGATGCTTCTCCACTGCTTGGTAAATATAATTATTATTTAGATTCATCTCTGTAAGTCAATATACATCAAAATGAATGGCTTTCTCATACCTAGATAAGTTAGTAAAGAATTAAGTGTTTGCAACTGTGAATTTAACTAGACGAAAGTTTCACCTACAATGTTCAGCCTACCTGTATCTCACTTAAAAGAATCTTGGTTTTGTTATAAAAGAGTATTTTTTATGATTTTGTTATGATAGAGAAATGTTTTTTTATTTATAACATGCTCACTTTGTGGCAGTATTAACTATCAGTCTCTGATATGCTATTAATGTGTAAGAGAATTCTTCTGGTAAAATGGATACTAGAAAACTAAAGTGTCGGATGAATAAAACAACACATTGTCTATAATAAAACCTACTCATACACTTCTGTGTCCATTAATATAGTCTTCGTGTATTTTTCTTTTCAGATAATTAACCTTTTAAAATGGACGTTAGGGGGAAGTACTGAGTTACGACCTGTACCTTTACAATCTCCTTCGACTTCAACACAAAGCATGACTTTTAGCACACTACGAAAGCAAACGTCTCTGAACAAAATCCTCTCTATTAGCTGCTTTTAACCACATTTTAGCTCCAAAAAGTAACAGTACATTTAATATGGGTTTGACCAGTATACAGTTTGGTTTGGTTTACCTATACATCATCCTTGTCCAGTTTTAGAGGAACATCTACAACCACAACATAAGCAAACAAGTCCTCCATTAGAAGCCATCACAAAAAATTAATCTAGTTCCGCAAGAAATATTGTACAATTATAAATAAAGTAATAGATGACTATTTTACTTATCTAACTGTCCTATACAATTGTAAATGTCCGGTATTATTATTATTATTTAATATATATTGATCATTTCTACATATTATGTTGCAGACATTAAAATATTTTCTCTATGTGTCAAATATTGAATTATGAATCTAGAAGAGTGTAACTGTTATATCATATCATGGAAATTATACAAATTGTACATTTACGCACCAACATTATTGTAATTTTATACCATCATGTATAATGAACTTTTTCCTTCTGTAATCTGGTATTCTATATATTTAATCTATATTACTGTATTAGTTTTTACATCTACCCTATCTTACACATACTGCTACTTAAATACATATTTACACATAATGAATTCCAATATCGATATAAGAAAATAAAAATCATTTGATTAAACAATAGCATGTTATTTTTAGTAATAAACTGTTCTTAAAAAACAGAAACTTAAACTATGTATAAAGAAATGCTAAAGCATATTTTTCACAATATAAGCTGAAAATTAATAGAGTTCATCTGTGAGACGCCCTGAGCAATATCCCATCATAAAATTGGTAACTTGTATACACTCCGGAGGCTATATTATGCTAACACACTGAAATTTCTCCAAAAATGTCGTACTTCAAGTATCATGTCACCCTTTGTACTGGCTCTGGTGAGCTGAAAATCAAAAGGGTTCTTCTGTGAGATGTCCTAAACAATATTCAATTACAAAATTGGTAACTTGTGGCACTCCAAAGGCTGTATCGGGCTAACAAGACCATGTTACAGGTTTTTTATGCTCACATTTTTCATTGACAATTAATACTTTCTCGGAATAATGTTTTGACAATACATTAGTAAACAATTATTTTTTGGAATATTTGATTTACATTTTTTTCTGCCTGTAAAATATAAACCTTCACAATTTTGTAACCTTTTTCTCAGTGTAAATTATTAGCTTTCTGTCAACTTCAGTTTTACAAGGTCACGAAATTTTGCCCCCAGAACATCAAACGATTTATGCCGGCTTTCGCTTCTTGTTGTTGGTGTATTCTTTGTTTGTAGTTAGGTACAGTCATTATTGGTTGAATGGGAATTTTAAACTAATGGCATTTTTACTCAAATACTTTTATCGTGTCAAGTAATTTCAAGCAGCAAATACGTTAAAGACAATCTCATAGGTATACAACATAATATTGCACAAGTTTTTGTTAAACTACTATCCCTGGATTCTCAAAACATTTGAATTTGTATTTTATTGACCTAGGTTAACAATAGAATAAAGTGTTGCCCCCTAATAGAGAAATTCAACTTCTCAGTTGCCTAGCAGACGCAATAATTGTCAACTTGATAGATAGTAGTGGAAAAATGATTTTATTGTTTCTTGTAGACCGTGTAATTCATCCTCGCCTTTAACCAATTATCTTCGACCAGTACGCTGGGACATTGTAAAAAATGTACTTAAAAGAGACTGGAAGTTAACGTATGTTGTCTTCTGTCAATAATAGGCTCTATGCACTAATACTAGGCACTATTATACTTTTAGAAGCTAGTTTGTACTTTGTTACTAATATTTTAATGTTTCAAGCGTAGCACAACAGAGATGAGATTATTTGATTCCGACCTCGCACATAAGAATTTGTTGAGTAGTATTTTAATCAAGTCTGCCTCATTAAAAAATATTTGAAATTTGTGTGTCGTTTACCACCAATAATAAATGGAGAACCGCCACTGTCCATATTTTGTGGGCCACTAGCCGCTATTCAACGTAAGAAAGATCAGTTACTTAAAGGGTGATTTGTTCCGATGCCAAGCATCGATGGCGTCCTTGTAGGATTTTGGCATTTTCCCTTTTCACGCGTTTTGAAAGGCAAGGTGAACGACACGGATTTTTTTGTGCCGGACGAAGGCGAGCGGTAAATCGAATCAGGAAACATTTTGACTTCTATGAATGTTTTTGTCGACAATACGGGATACATTCTCGTAAATGTTTGGAGCAAAAAAATATTGTATCTAATATCTAAATAGAACTTATGCAATCTCCTAGTGATTTATGTTTTCAATAAGGAAAATAATAATATAATTTTACATAATTATCATATTATATTTTATTATTACTATTATTGTTATTATTGCTGTTCCTGTGTTTTTATGTCTTCCACAGTATACGTTTTGTTATGGTTTTGACCCCTACATACACCAACACTGTCATCCTTTCTTCTAACCTATAATAGAAAGGTTCCCCCTCTCTACATCTTCATACTAATTAATTTGTGTTGGCATTGCAACAGAGGCCATTATCAAAGTGGGTAGATCGTCCCACAATGGGCTGATTTTTGACAGTTGGTAACATTGTCTGTCTATTGTTCCATCTAATTTAGAGGGAAAAGTATATCATTTCCTTATCGGCGCTGTTCAATGTGAATTTCCTTCTTACTCAACTATTATACATTTTAATATCAGTAGTTTAATTTATTACAGCATAATGGAGTCTAACCTCACTTCGGAGGTAAGTACACACGTGGTTGTTAAATTCGTTACAAATTATTCTTCCTTTGACCACAGTATTCAACTGTTGTTTTTTTCATTTTAGTCTCCCTGATGAGGACAATCATCCTCGAAAGCTTGGGAATTTTCCGTAAAGAGTACACTTTTCCTTTTTCTTCCTGCAATACCTCAATATATATATATATATATATATATATATATATATATATATATATATATTGAGATGATATGATCAGTTAGGAATAAAATATAAAGATAAAAATAATAAAAAAAATCGCTAGATATCAATAACCTTTAAATAACAAATGACAAACAAATTAAGTTTTCTCTAGAACATTCAATCATAAAATGAACAAGAAATGTTCAGATGGTAGGTCACAATAGAGTGTAAATTATAATTACAAAATTCAATTTGATTAGCACAGACTATCAAAGGTATAGAGTCTTGTAGTAAAATTTCTTTTGAAAGACTAAGTTGATTTTAAGCTTAAAGTTTCAAGATATTTGACTAGATCATAAAGGCCAATGAAATAAATTTTATTTTAAATAAAATTTGTCAGATACATAAAATCAAATGTTGAAATGTTTCAGACAAAGACACTTGGATTTATTCAGTTTAACAAAATTTTATGCAAATGAAATGTGACTTTTAAAAAATTTTCATATAGTTTCTAATTTGAAAAAGAATTTCAAAATTAAATAAGATCATTTACAACAAAATTTAGTGATAATGAAAGGAAAATTATATGTGGAATAGAATTATGAAATTCTATATAGCGTATGCAGAATAGACAAGCATATAAATAGTATTGAATTTATTATATACTATAAAGGAATAATCATTTTGTCAATTATATTTCTTTAACTTTCATCAATTCTATGTATTTACAAAGATATCAAATTAATTTCAAAGTAATATAGTCATAACGATAAATAAAAAAACTAAAATAAGTCATGCTAATAATCATTGCAGATCATCAATAAATAATTCAACGCTAGCTCAACTAATTAAGTTGACGAAGGCCGTAATATTAGACACGGAAAATATTTATTTGTTAGGGACATAAATTTATAGAAATCTGTAATTGTATGCAATGTTCATAAAAAAGGAAATGAGATATGATGACAGAAATACCAACTAAAAATATACAATGATTAATAAAAAATGATGAGAATAAAATCTATAAAAAAAACCTATTGAAATGTTATGTTTAAAAATGTGGTGAATGGAAAATCAAAATAAAATGAGTTGTATACGTATGCTTTGTACTATTATTTGTGTTGTAAGAATTGAGATTTATCTAAATTAGTGCTGACCAATTAGAAGATTTTGATAATATTAAATAATGAAAAAGACAATAATAAATAATTTAGTAACTTTGATGAATATAACACGTGGAATACAATAAACTACCATAATTCTATGTCAGAAATATAGTGACTTTTAAGAAATAATATAGTGACAAATAAGACGCTATGAATAGAAATGCTAAAACAGCGGGAACTCCCGGTCAACAACAAAGGGTTGTGGATAAAAAAGAAAACTGGGAAGGTGAAAAGAAGCGAAGTGGAAGGGTAACATCTCTGTAAATGTTTAAATGAGAAATTTTAAATAAAAGTTTTGGATATCATTAAATAAGTACGTAATAAAGTAAAGGTGATAAAGTGCATACTCTGTAACCTGTAAAAGTAGTTTTCTGGAGGAGACGAAGAATTGATTGAGTTATCTGGAAGAAATCAGTGGCTGCCAATGGATGTGTTGAATAATGATTTTGTTGTTAATTAAGTGAACTGTAATTTTAATTCTTTATTTTACTCACACTAATTTAAAAAAAAATTACAATTTTAATACAATGAAAATGAAAGTGCATCTTCTTGCCACGATGCTCGAAAACCGACGACCCCGTCTCGTCTCGTTAGCTGGTAGGGATTGCAGTGGCCCAGCTTACAGTCGGTCAAGTGAATTTGCACTTTAACATCCCGCCGCCGTTGAAATGACAAAGTATTTCAAATAAAAACGCAACACTTATTGTTGACATGGCAGCATACAAAGTTTTTGGATTGCTCGAGTGGTAGTGCCTGTTGGAGTTCGGACAGTTACGACTCGGATCTGTCCATCCTGACCTGGATGCAATTCTTCTACTCGTCCCAGCTTCCATTTTAGAGGAGGAAGATCCTTGTCCACTAGCAGCACCATAGATCCAGGGGCTAACGACATCTGTACAGAATTCGTCCATTTGTTACGATTCTGTAGTAGGGAAAGATATTCTCTTGACCAGCGGGACCAGAAATGTTGACTAGCTTGCTCAAGAGCTTTGTACTGAGTTAGCCTGTTTGTAGGAAGTTTGGAATGATCATGCTGTGGAATTGAGAGCAAGGAGCGGCCAATTAGGAAATGCCCGGGTGTTAAGGCACTAAAATCGTTTGGATCGTTGGATAGAGGAGTGATAGGTCTCGAATTCAATATTGCCTCCACCTGTGAAAATATGGTAGCAAGTTCCTCAAATGTGGGATGAATGATTTTCAACACCTTTAATATGTGAATTTTTACCTGCTTAATTCCAACTTCCCATAAGCCACCATGATGTGGAGAGTAAGCTGGTATAAACTTCCAACAAATTTGATTTTCCATGAAAAATTCTGAGAAAGCCTTATTTGTTAAAATTTTTTAATGTCTCAACAATATCTCTCAATTCAATATTTGCGCCAACAAAATTTAAGCCGTTGTCGGAATAGATTGTTTTACATAATCCTCGTAGAGATGTAAATCGCTTAAGTGCGTTAAGAAAAGTAGCACTAGTCATATCGCTGATAGGTTCTAAATGTACTGCGCGCGTGGTGAAGCAGATGAACAGACATAAATATGCTTTAATAATTTTTCTATTTCTTAATTTGCCATCCTTTATAAAAAACGGTCCAGCTACATCAACTCCAGTAATGAAGAATGGTTGGTTTGGTGTTATTCTGTCAATAGGTAAATCGGACAGCTTTTGAATTAATGTAGTTGGTTTTAATCTAAAACAGGTTACACACTTGCGAACAATGTTTTTAACGGTTATTTGCCCATTAAGAGGCCAATATTGTTGCTGTAACGAAGCTAAAATGGTTTGAGTACCTGCATGTAATTTCTTATGATGCTCATCTAGAATTATTAATTTAGTAAGGGGGCGTTTCGGATGAATGACAATTGGGAATTTTTGTCATATACAATATTAGCTCTAAGAAGCCTACCACCGACACGGATTAATTCGTCAGTGTCAACAAATGGATTTAAAGTTAATAATCTAGACTCTCTGACTCTCTGGGAAGAGATTTTGCCTTTTAAAAAGAATGAATTTCCAGTGGAAATGACTCTAATTGCGCAATTTTTAATAATGCCTTCATTGCATTATTTAATTCTTCAAGTGTTAATTCACCGCATGTTTTTTGCGTACCCTTACGACTATTATTTAAAAATCTGAAACACAGAGCTACAACACGCTTAAGCTTGTAGAGTGTTGAATAGCGAAAAAATATTGAATTATTAGTTTGAGAAATGTGTGCAACTAGATTTGATCGCCGCTTCTCGGGAATTTCATTAGCACTGATCGGTTGATTTGGCCAAAATTTAATGTCGCATGATAGCCAAGGCGGTCCGTTCCACCATAAAGTTTTTGTTTTTAATTCGGTTGCGGTTGTCCCCCTTGAAAGTATATCCACAGGGTTATTTTTACTAGGTACATGCCTCCATTGTTGTCTGGTAGATATTCTCAATATTTCAGCGACGCGATTTGATACAAATATTTTCCAAGTATTTGGAGGAGACGACAACCAAGCTAATACAATTGTACTGTCAGTCCAAAAGTGGACTGAATCTATGTTCATTTTTAAGGAATTTGAAACTCGTTGGTATAATTGCGCTGATAAGACAGCTCCACATAACTCAAGTCTTGGTAATGTTACAGTTTTGATAGGAGCAACGCGCGTTTTTGCACAAAGTAGTCTTATAAGAACTGCACCGTTAGAATGAATTGATTTCACATAAATACATGCACCAAAGGAACTAAGCGAAGCATCGCAAAAACAATGTAATTCGGTGTAAGACATGGCTTTTAGTACTACTTGACGAGGTATTCTGATATGATTGATTTCGGATAGTTGCTCCCTGAAGTTAAGCCAACTTGACTTTAGATAATTTGATTGTTTTTTAGGATATGTATGCTTATTAAAGTTAGTTTGATTCTTGTAGCTTGAATAATCCGTTTTAGTATGATAGTCACTTTGCTTTGTTTTTGAATGATAATTTTCATCACTTAATACTTTAGTATGATTGTACCGATTTTCTCTTTTTACAAATAACACACACCTATCTGATAAAAATGCTATTAGATCATTTAATGTTGGAGGCATGCTTTTTTGTGTAATAAGATATTCCTCCCAAGCATTTTCTGTATTATGGTCGAGTTTACGTACTAAAATTTGTATTAAAATTGAATTCCACTGATCTACGGACTCGCCAAGTACTTTCAACGCGCGAACTCTTGTTTGAAAGTCGTCACATAGATTTCGCCGCGTATAACCTGTTTTATTCATAACCGGCAAGTCTAAAATTGCATTTACATGATTTTTTATTGTGAGATTTTTGTTATTGTATCTTGATATCAGTAAATCCCAAGCAACTGGGTAATTATCATTGGTTATCTCTATTGACGCGATTACCTTTTGAGCTTCGCAAACCAAATAGCTAGTTAAATAATAAAACATCCTTACATTGTCAATTGTATTATCATTATGTACTAAGGTTATGAATAAATCCCTGAATTGACTCCATTTATCGATATTTCCCTGGAATTTAGGTAGTTCTAATGTTGAAAGTTTTATTGAGTTTTGAAGTGAAGAAGTAGACTGATTTTGTTGAGGTAATCTAGGTTGAGAGACGTTTTGAGACGTACTTTGTTCATTTCTATGAGTACTTATTAGATTTTTAACTTTTGTTATGACTGCGTAATATTTATTTTCGAAATTATCACGCTCTTCATCAGATTCTTCATTACCATTTAAATATTCTAACTGAGACTGAATAAAATCAAATTTATTTATGATATCTGAAATGGTTACAAGACGATTTTCTAATTCATTTATTTTATCTGTGTTTACAGAGGATATTTTGTCATAGAACGTGATAAATTTTGTTAATTTTGATTTTAATTGGCCGCGTTCAAATGTTAACCGGCGAATTTGCTCTTCCCTATTTGCTTCAATTTGGTTGGTGTTCAGTATCAGGCATTATTATTAAATAAATCTACCACAAATTCTCTACAGAATGCAATAAAAAATTCGCGAGCTATTTTTTAAGCAAAGGAATTAATGAAAAAATGGAACAGACTTACAGGTTTTTTCCATTCACTCTTGCTAATGGCTTGATTTCTGCTGTATTGTTACACTTCACACTTTGATTATTTGATGATATTATACCGTTCGGCTGAAGGACCATATGTTGAATAATGATTTTGTTGTTAATTAAGTGAACTGTAATTTTAATTCTTTATTTTACTCACACTAATTTAAAAAAAATGACAATTTTGATACAATGAAAATGAAAGTACATCTTCTTGCCGCGATGCTCGAAAACGGACGACCCCGTCTTGTCTCGTCTGCGCATGGTCCGTTGTGTCGTCTGCGCATCCTGCGTTGGCTCGTCTGCGCATCGCTTCACGCAGTTAGTTAGTAGGGATTGCAGTGGCCCAGCTTACAGTCGGTCAAGTGAATTTGCACATTAACAGGATGAGTGAAGCGTCCAACAGCAGATATGTTGCGAGAAGCAATTTCACATCAGGTTGGTGATATTTAAATATTTTGGATCCAAAATTATAAACAAAACTTTAATAATAAGAAGGAAAATGATCATTATAAATTTATTAAAACATTCAAATAAATTCAAGGCCAATAACATTTTTTAAAAGGAATTAAGCATGAAGAATGAACTATAATAAGTGCAATTTTAAAATGATAGTATCAGAATTATAGACTCGCCTGATATTTTATTGTATAAAAGTAACTTGCATGTCTCTAGTTGATAAGAAATTGAACCTTTTTAAATAATTCATAAAATTTACTGTTTCACACACACATATCATCAACACTATTGTAAAATGATTGTACGCATTTCAAAACCGACTGACCACAAAGCATTTGCTTAAAAGACATATTTCAATAAGTTATCTAGGTACAATATTTCTTTTTCACATAAAAAAAGTAAAAATGTCTGCAGCTGTTTAAAAATATTTCTAAGTTGAAACGATATGGAGATTTATCTAAAAAAGTTTTCATAGGCGTCGCATAGTTTTCAGATTTTGTGAGCTTTTGTAAATATAAATTTTAATCAAATGATTTAGTAAACAATTTGTTCCATTGTACAATTATTTAATTTCCGTTTTGAAACTAATCGCCCTGGGATAAGTTTATTTTCACAAATATTCTAAGAAAAGGAAATTTGAGATAAAGGTCAGTTATTAAATTAATTATTTATATGAGCAAGCATCTAAACTATGAAACATTAATAATAAATAGCGAATTAAATTTGGCGTTCAACAATTATGAAAATTACGACTAAATAAAGGTTTTAGTAGCAAATAAATAAGAACACTCAATTACATCAAAAATAGAAAGTTGAAACTAAAACAAATTAAATATATCAAATCAAATTATAATAAAAAGTAGCACCCCAAAATTAAATGATATATATATATATATATATATATATATATATATATATATATAACCAATTAAGAGATGAAAGAATAACGCGTGGAGTATAAAACAGATACAGAATTAAATGGGCAAATCACGCAAAATAGGTTACCACTCATTCTCTGTAACCTATTTTGCGTGATTTGCCCATTTAATTCTGTATCTGTTATATATATATATATATGGATCATATTTCATTTGTAAAAGTTGGTATACGTTTAAATATAAGTGTATAGAAAATATATGGGACTAATTACAAACCAATAGATTGCCTTTAGTTCTGCTTGATAGCCAAATAGGATTATTTATTCTAGGTAAACCTTGTCTATAGTGATGACATAGACAAGGAATTCAACAACTTCAAGTGATTTTACTCAAATAAATGTATGTAATATTCCATGCAGGCCTCAGACAATTATCCGAATCACGTATACTTAAATTCCCTGATTACATCGATCTCAATTTGCTACTCGACTAAATTGATTGACGAAATGAATTTCACAGCTAAAATAAACGGTTTTAAAGATTAAAATGAACTTTTCTGAATCTGTGAGATGCCGTGATCAATATTCTATCATAAAATTGTGACTTGTATGCACTTCGGGGGATGTACCGTGTTAATAAACCGAAATTTCTTCAAAAGTAACCAAAAATGCAGTATATCTGGATTTATAGGACCCGCTGTACTCGCTATAGTCAGCTGAAAATTAATAGGGTACATCTGTGAGACACCTTGAAAAATATCCAGACTTTTTGTTTAGGTAAAATTCTCAAAGTTTTATTGCAATATCCTGCAATGTAGACATAATTATCCTTTTAATACTTATTTATGGATGTCAAATAAAGTGTGTAAATAAAATCAAACTTCATAAGCTTGTTAATTATTGTTGATAACTTGAAAAAAATCTCAATTCAGACGAAATGTGTTTATAAAATACACATCTTCACCAAAGACACAATTTAGGGTAAATTGAAAAATGTTAATATATCAAGGCCTCGAATATGTACCGGGTTTCTCAATAAGAAAGGCGTTCGTTCATCAGAACCCGTTCATAGTGCAGCTGTGGGAAACATTATAACATAAGGGACCTCGTTAGAAACCTGCAAATTATTTTTAAGTTTGTATGTATACCGCTACGTGGCGTAATTGAATAAAAACAATTAAAAATCCAAATCTTACAAAATTAACCCAATTAAGGAGCATTACAAAAACTATCGTCGCATTCTTAAAACAATTCTACGTATATTTTATATTACAAGCTTTAGTCCATGTATTCAAATAAGAGGAGGGGGACGGGGTAGGTTCGAGAGGGAACTTTATGAAAAACGCCCATAACTCCGGTTGTACTTAACCGATATTTGCAAACTTAGTCTTCTCGAAAACAGCTCTATTTCACCAACATAAGAGTGATAATTTCGACATATCCTAATGAGTAACATGCGCGTTAGAGGGCGCTATTCAATATGTTTTTTAAATGTAGTTATCTTTGGAAAATATTAGATAAAAGTATGCAGTTTTAATCGGGGATTATAAAACTTGACCTAATAGACTACCTAAGTATGATGTCAGAGGGTGGGCGGAGCTTATGAATCTTTCCACAAAAATCGATAACAGGTGCAAAATTGCCATAAGAGTTTTTTCGTTTTCAGTTTTGTGTCAAATTTGTTATAATTAAGGATTATATTATTGATTGATAAGTAAGCAAACTTATCAATCAAACGTTCATAGTTACTTGTATTGAGATGTTAGTGTATTGTTCAAATAATTTATTCTTATAATTATCAAAGCCACGGAATTCCAAGCTTTTTTAAAGAGGTTTAAATATATTAAGATTATGTGTTTGGATTTGATGTTTTTGTTTTCATAATTATTATCTAAATTCAATTTGTAAATTACCAACATTTGAAATTCTGTTTTTCATTTTAAGATCCATAGCTCAAATATTCAATATGGTAATGTGTTTTGTACCTCTGTGTAATCATTTTAGTGAGTGTAATGATTATGTGTTTCATACAAAAAAAAAAAGGAAATGGATTTATTTAATAACGAATCTACTTGATTAACTATTAATGGATTATTAGAATGACGACTTCTACGACATTGATCAAAAAATAGTTTTTGGCTGGCTCCTACATACATATAATATGTTTTATAAAAATGTAGTTTACTGACAATTAGTAAGTAAAAATTTGTAGGAGGCAAGACAGGGAACCATTAAAATATTCCTTGGTCTGTAACTGTCGTTTGGTCAACATGGATAGAAAAAATAGACCAACAATTTTCAATTTTAATGTTAAAAAGAAAATGAATGTTGAAAGTCCAGAGAAACGAAATGCAAATTTGAATAAATAGCAGTTTTATTTAACTATAGTGTATGGCATTTCTTCTTCTTCTTTCTTTTCCTGGCCCTACAACTCTGGGTGAGTCTTGGCCGCATCCACTATCGCCCTCCATCTCCCTCGATCTTGTGCTTCCATTTCCCACTGTTGGACTCCCATTCTAGACACATCTGCTGCGACGGCATCTTTCCGTCTTTTCCTGGGTCGGCCTATTGATCTTCTACCATCTGGTCTCTCAAGGAATACTGTTTTTAACAATCTTTGGTCCTTTGATCTCAATACATGCCCTGCCCATCTTATTCGATTAGCCTTTATGTGTCTGACTATGTTCTCACTGCCATACAGTGCTGACAACTCAGCATTGTGGCGTCTTCTTCAGTGTCCTGTTGCCTGATCTTATTGCGGTCCAAATATCATTCTAAGAACCTTTCTTTCAAAGACATGAAGCTTATTTATTTCCCGTTGATTAAGGTTCCAGGTTTCGCTGCCATATGTAACCACAGGGCGAATAATTGACTTGTATATTGTTAATTTGGATTGTCTTCTTAACAGTTTAGATCTTAACAGTTTAGATCTCAACAGTGTTGTAAGAGAATATAGCGCCCTATATCCCGCCATTATTGTTGCTGAGACATCTCTTTTTACTCGATTATCATCTGTATGGCATTTACTTTTTATAATAAGTTTTTCCTTTTTTGCAGCAAACGAACCCTGAAATTAAAAAATGTTGACTCTTCGCTTGGGTCTAACTTTTCCCTAGAAGAAGCTGTACCTTCAAGTGCTGCTCAAGTTAGTGTTCCCTCAAATGCCCCATCTATTTATTTCCTGGAACCCCATTGCATAAAATACTACATTAAAAATTTCTGCAATCAAACGTTTTAATATACTGTTACGAGACAGCACACTGGTGTAGTCCCTGATTCCGACTCTGTCTAAGCCATGTATGAAAGTTAAAATTATGGCGGATGCTCAGGGATATCTTAGAACTGTTTACGATTGTTTGTGATTATCTTATCTAGACATTGTTTTTGTAACCAGTCTTATCTAGAAAATACCAGAGAGTCGATTGTTTTTGTATAAGCCACAATCTAGAATTATCTAATAAAAAAGGCATTAATATATAAAGGACCGACCAGCGAGAGAAGTGAGTTGATAAAGTGATCTAGTGATATAAACAACGAACAAGTAAATAGTCTAAGTAGTGAAGTGTTTATATGAATTAATGTAAGTGAATATACTGTGTATATAATATAAATTAGTGAATACTGTAGTGAATAAATGAATTAAGTTAGTAGACATAACGTGTGGGCATCAATTTATCCCACCCGTAATAAAAACGTTTGAATAAATAAAAAAAAACATGACATTGGTGTCAGAAGTGAGATGGTCGAGAGAATGAACAGGACTATTGGAAAATACCTGTCCAAAGCAGATTCCAGCCATCAGAGAGATAATGACCAGTATCTTTCCGTATTCGCATTGGCTTATCGATCTGCCGTCAATGAGTCAACGGGTGAAACACATCCGAAAATCCTGTTTGGACGTGAAATGAGGCTTCCTTGTGACCTGGAAGTTGGCTGTCGGTCTGGAGAAGATCTAGCAGCAGAAGACTACGTGATCCAATTGAGAAGAAGGCTGGACGATATTCATGAATTAGTTCGAACAAATCTCCAAGTTGCCAGCGACAGAATGAAAAGTCGGTACGACACGCAGGCCACAGTAGGCGGTTTTAAAGAAGGGGACAAAGTATGATTACACAACCCGACGAGGAGAAAAGGATTTGCTTCAAAATTACAAAAATCCTGGGAAGGTCCATACTTAATCAATAAAAGGATCTATGATGTTATATATCGCATAGGCAAGATCCCCAACGGAAAACCAAAAGTAGTTCACCAAAACCGACTAGCGCCATTCGAAAGAGACTATGACCTAGAGAAAGGAGTAAACCATATTCGAGATGTGTCTGACCCTATCTTCGATGAATTTATGGGCGCGTATGGAGGTAATGGGAAACCTAGATATGGAGTCACTTCCGAACAATGATAAGATTTGCTCACTCTCCCGGAAGATTATTCACTGGCATACAACATCGCCCGTATCAAGAACGCACGAGGGTTGGCAACCGTCTTTCGAAAGAAGGTCGGGCAATTAGAAAAGCTTGAAGACCAGATTCCAGCCCCTGGCAAAACATTGAAACCTTAACATAATTTGCGGTGCGTCTTCTACTAAAAATGATTTTCAAGATCGATCTACCTACCGCGATGTGTGGGAAGCACTTCGAAACCTCCGAAACCAAGTGTTGGAATCCAGCGTGAAGAGACTGGCTATGCCTAAGATAGCGAGTAACCAATTGGATTGACGAGTCATCAGGAACATAGTAGAGGTGATCTTCCAAGATACCGGTGTCCAGATATTAATTTGCAGCTACAACCCCTGTTATCTGTATCCGATGAAGACGGTGCCCTGTTATTTCTATAAGATCGGAAAATGTAGAAATGGGGCCAGTTGCCGATTGAAACATCCCTTCTCAGCTACACAAAAGTTCCAGGAGAAACTTCCATTTAAGGAGGGGGTAATGTTACGAAACAGCACACTGGTGTAGTTCCTGAATCCAACTCTGCCTAAGCCATGTATGACAGTTAAAATTATGGCGGATGGAGTCGATTGTTTTTGTATAAGCCGCAATCTAGAATTATCTAGTAAAAAAGGCACTAATATATAAAGGACCGACCAGTGGGAGAAGTGTGTTGTTAAAGTGATCTCGTGATATAAATAGCGAACAAGTAAATAGTCCAAGTAGTGAAGTGTTTATATAAATTAATGTGAGTGAATATACTATGTATATAATATAAATTAAAGAATAGTGTGGTGAATAAATCGATTAAGTTAGTAGACATAATGTGTATGTATAAATTTATCCCACCCGTAATAAAAACGTTTAAATAAATAAGAAAAACATTACAATACTTTATTTAAAAACATCAACAAATATAATATTCGCAACAAAGATTACACTGCAAATTTTGTAATGAAACTTTAATATCTAGTCGTGATTTCACAAAAATTATATAACTTAAATGCATAATTTGGAAATTTACTTGAACTTCTAGCATAATTTAGACCTCTTCTACTCGCTCCTGAATTTTTGCTATCAAATTCCTGGGCATCCTGTATCTTTATTATATTTATCAACCAAAACTAGCATTAAAGCAAAATATTTTTGTTAATAAATATCAACATATCCTCATTTTTTCCACATTTCCTCAATCTTCATATAACTTTCCAAATCTGGGAGCAATGTTCAAATTTGAGCTCAAACTCGCTCTATGACGTACCTGCATCAGTTTTTATAGTGTACGATCTATATAAAATTCAATTAGAATAATTGGAGTGGTAGAATGATGCTTAAAAGAACTATTGTTCGTGTTAAAAATCCCCAGAAAATCTTCATAAAATCCTATTCTAATAAAATACATGCCCAAAGAATAATTGTCAAAATCGTATTTCAAGACAAACGTTTTCTTTCCTAAACCTTCTTCCGTATACAGGCAATGTCTAACTTTATCCAGAAGTTCTGTTCTCGCCGCCTTTCAATTCCCGAAGGTAAGCGGCTTTGCCCATTCGTAATGTACTTAAGAGGGTATTTTTCAACAAAACAATGAAAACTCACTTACCCTTTAATGCTCGAATTAACTCATTTCATTAATGCGATAATGCTCACCTGAGGGCTTTCAAATATGACTTGATTGCTCGTGTGAATTTGTCAACAGATAAGACATATTTTCCGAGGTAATCACTTCAAATACTATTCAGAAAAAAGCAGATAAAATCATAAATGCAATTCGCCAATTCCAGCACTTCTTGGTAGTTATAATAATGTCACATATAATGACTAGAAAATGTATTAAATTTTGTATTCTATGGTAGCAGTCTATAGATTTTTAGCCTCGAAACCACATTCATTAAACCACAACTTTCCGAGTTATAAATGATATTTACTGTACTTTTCAATCAGTCCAAAAACCTCTTAACGAGGTAAAAGTAGGAGACGCAAGGACACCCCTTACAAAAGATGTCATATCAAATCATACGATGTACAGAGTGACACAAGTACTATATCTACTTATAAGCTTTGTAAAATAAAGGTAAACTATGGCTACATATTCACACTTTAATCGTTATTAATTTGAAAATTTCAAATAATTTATGTACTTGCGTTCAGCCCTGTTTAAATAATGTTATTGTTTGTATATGTTCTTCTCATTTTCATTCTAATGCATTTTCTTTTTCAAACGATCCTATTGTAGTAGGGGAAGGTGGGGTAATAGCGCTCGCTTTTTTTATTTTCAATGTAGAATCTACGATTATTTGAATGTTTGGTTTAGATTTGGCAAACATACTTCAGTAACTTTAACGTATTTGAAATTATGGCAAAGCCAGACATTCACAGTGGATTCTATTGAATGTATTGATTCAACTTTTTTCACCGAAAACGGTGTTGCCCCAGGTGTCTGGAGCAATAGCATATAGTTTAAACGCATTTGCCCCATATCTACCAGTATGTTATTTAAATGGCAAAAGGAAATAATTAGACATCAACATCAAAATGTTTATTATTAACAAATGAAATATATAACTATAACCACATGATTATCATTATTTTCAAAATATTTATTCTAAAAAATTTGAAAAACCTAACACAGAGGAATCAAATCAGGTATTGAACTTAGTTGACTTTCAAGGTGCCAAATGACACCCCAAAATCTAAACAGGACTGCTGTCGCTTAGTCATCCCATGGAGAACTGGTTCTGGTAAATTCATTTTAATATTAGTTAGTGGAATGAGTGCAATGTCTAATAGATTCGGTAAAATGAATTTATTATAGTTTTTAATATTTTTGCGGAAAAATGAAATTTCGAATTCATCGTTTTCATCTTTGTCAGTCAAGATTTTTCGAACCTAATAAACATATTGTTTTCGCGTATTTTGAACTCCACTAACACGTAATCGTGCTTCTTTGGAACTTCGGTCAATACATCAAAGTCGGAAGGCTGTTCAACGTCATCCTCATCCACAACTTCGTCATCAGAAAACTGAATATCAATTTCTCCATCTTCCCAATCACTGTCTTTTTTCTTTGTTCCCTTCTCTGGTTTAGTTTTTGCTTGTTTTTTGTTCTGATTTTTCAAAACTTGTTTTTGATTTTGATCTTTTAGACAACTTCTCCTTTTGATCCTGGCAACTTCGTTTTCCTTTTTATTTTGTTAGATTCTTTTAGTACTAATTCCTCCCTCATAGGACTAGAACTTAAAATTTCTGTTTTTCTCTAACATTTCCTTTTTTTTTTTGTCACCAGTTGGTTGTAGATTTGGCAAACTTTGAACGTCATTAAGATTTAAATTCATAGTTGCCATTTTTGGTGGGGTTGTATTATTGTGCAGTTCTCTAGTTCATGCAGTGGACGTTGATAGTGTAGCACCATTCTCCTGTTCATCAATGATTTTTTTTGCTTCAGTCCCATTACTTGTTACATTAACAGAAGGTTTCATCAATGTATTTGCTGGCGCGAAATCTTCTTCATTGAAAACAGTGGGTTGAAAAGGATAAATACCAGCGCTTTGAAAACCTTTATCCACAGTGGTAACTTTTTGATATGCTTGAGCAAACAGCGCTGCAATTTCATACACTGTTATTCGTTGTCCATAATTGTTTTTCATCCAATAATCACATTGATTATTGAAAGCTGTTTTCAATGGTCCAAAGAAAACTAAATCGAGCGGCTGTATCTTGTGGGATGTATGTGGCGGTAGTGATAGCACATCAATCCCATTTGCTTTAGCGAGATCATAGTCACGTAAAGATATATGGTTTTCGTGATTGTCTAAAATTAAACAAACATGTTTTGAACCTGAAGGCCTTACATGACTTATAAATTTTTTATCCAGTCCACAAAAATAGCTTCATTACTCCATCCATTACTACTACAAGCTTCCTTTGAACCAGGTGGAGCATTTTTCATCAAACGGTCATTCATTAATTTTCATGGAAAAACTAAGAATGGAGGAACATAATTGCCAGCTGCACTTACGCAATATATTGTTGTTACTAGGGATCCTCTTTCTCCACTGGTTATTTTACCAATCTGTTTCACTCCTTTTTTGGCCAATATTTTAGAGGGCTTGTGAACCGTGTGAACACCACTTTCATCAACATTATAAATATCTGCTGCACAATATTTATATTTTTCATATAAAGCTGATAAATTTGCAAAAAACCTATACACTTCAGGTTTGTTGAAGCTCACTACCCTATTTAAACTAGTTGCTTCAGGTGACCTTAACTATATATCTGGATGTCTTTTTCTAAACTAATAATAGAAATCGTAGCCAGCCAATTTTTCCCCTTTTTTGATGATAAATCTGCTCTCCACACCTATCTTCTCATCAAATCTATATGCCACCTATCTGAAGTCATCAATTGACAATCCAAAGTACAGCTCCGATAGTTTGAAACAGTATTGTTTTAATAAATTCTCTTCTTCTTCACTGAATCTTCTTCCAACTTTTTTGGAACAATGGTATTCCTGAATAACTCCTACGTCTGTTAATGTTTTAAATGAAACTCACGGTTTCTAGTTAATACCACAATATAATGAAAATTATTGAAAATTCTAAAAAATTGACAATTGTTTCGATAAATCTATATCATCGTCAGAATGACAGAAGCTACATTTCATTTGATGCCTACCTGATGTTCAGTAGTTATTTTTGGCTAGACCAAGAAGTGACCTAACTTGTGATTGACTTAATATATGTTAATAGAAAAAAGAAGAAGATGTGATATTACAAATATTGAAGCTTAGATATTATATGCCCTATGGTGATATCCTGAATATCATTTTCCCGATTAAGATCAGTATAACTGTGCAATGATATCGAAAACCAGGAAAACTATATCCGCTGATCTTTACAATTATCACTTAAGAAGAGAGTTTATTAGTGGAGAACTCCCTAGATTTAACTGTTCATTGAAAACTTCATATTGTGGGTTTCTTAAATGTCTTCTAATTTCCAATTCTTCAAGGAAATCCAGTTCTTGTTCCTTTTCACAAATATGCAGAACTTCTAGTTTTGTGTTAGGTTGTCAATGAATGATTGGTGTCAAGTAGATGTTTTGCGTAGTGGGATTTATCTGGTTGTTTTAATCTGTATGCTCGTAAGTGTTCACTGTATCGGATTTCAAAATTTCTAAGGGTCTGACCCAAATAGACAGCATTAGATTCTGGACATTTGAGTTTATACATACCTGACTTCTTTAATGGTGGTATTTTTGTTTTTACATTTAACAATTTTGTACTAACGTTACTTTCTGTTTTAAAAGAAATTGTTGTATTCGTTGCTGAAGATATTATCTTTGAAATATTATTAGAAATAATTCCTGCATATGTGATGGTTTTATAAGTAAGGGTCGAGACAATTAATTTCCTAAGTCTGTTATTAATATGGTCTCTTGAGGTTGTTTGTGTAATTTTATATTCACTAGAAGCTTGTCCGATTGACATAGTGTTTGATTTTATGTTATTTATGGCTTCTGCTAAATTTTCTGAGCACCATATAGCCCGGAGGCCTTTCTTTTTGTAGTTACGAACCATCTGAAACGAGTAAAAAATTAAATATTTAACATTTTTTGTCATGCTAATCATTGGGGCAATAGCGCTCACTCGCTAATACCCCAAATAAAAAACACGCTATCGTATATGAAACAAAATATAATTGAAAAATCTGTAATTATTCACAAAAGTACACTGGATATCAGAAAACACAAAAATAAAAGGACCACCAATATCAACAGTAAAAAAGTTAATACTTACAATTTTTTTGATTCCCTCAAAAATTAGTTCGGAGAACTCAACGCCACGAAAAATTTTTATTTTATAAAAGTTCATACACATCGGCTGAATAACGAAGGAGAACTGACGATCTTGACTACGATACCATCATTTTATAGTAAAGTCGTTACGCCACCTAACATACTACTTTGTGAGAAACGGGTTAAAACGCTATTGCCCCATGCTCGCTTTTGCCCCATGCTCGCTTTTACCCCATCCTCCTCTTCTAATAAAAAATATTTTTGTTTGCTTTGTAGTTCTGACAACTAAAGCGAAACAGATGTAACATTTTTCTTTGTAATGCGTTTCGATAGTATAATTCCAATGAGGTCCTTTCTATCTAACGTGTTTTAATAGTATAAATCGGATGGGGCCCTTTCTTTGGTTTTGATAGGGTAATTCGAATGGGGTCCTTTCTTTAATATTTAATATTTAAACATGGCTGAACGCAAGTATATCATCAATTATTTGAGACTTTCCAATTAATAAGGAATAAATATGTAGCCATAGCTTATCTTTATTTTAAAAAAGATTATAAGTAGATGTAATACTTCTGTCACTCTATACATCGTATGATTTGGTATCACAAGTTTTGTAAGGGGTGTACCACCTATTTTTACCTCTTCAAGTACTTTTTGTACAGATTTTTTCAATAATTTTTTAGAGCTATGCCGTATTTAAGGAAATTTATTCTCATAAAAAATTTTTGATCTGGGGTGAAAAAGCATATAAATTGAGAAACAATTTGAAAAAAAAATCAAAGGGAGGACCACTTATTTTGGCTATAACTCTACAAGGGTACACCAAATATTATATACCGTTAGAAAGGTCTTGAATAGAACTTAAAAAAATTAAGAGCGTTTTATTATCCATATTTTTTTTATCTGAGGTCAAAAATCTAGTTAAAACGAGTATACGATTATCTCAGCTTTGAGTTCAGCTAGGAGGCTAAACATTTTACTGTAGCATCACCTCGGCGCCCCGAGTCAACTGACAGAATAGGGATGTTGACAAATTTTTGGAATTCGTTTTATTTTAAAGATAGACCCTATATAAACACGAAAATAACAATTTTATAAAAAATATGACAAATATCATTACAAAATCTGTAACTAGAAATAGGCCTCAACATTTCCGCTAAAACGCTCAGTTCTGTCTCGTGACGTCATCAAACTATAAACGAATCTCGCGTTCTGTCAAAGTTAACTGACTTTGACTGAGTTCTTACGAATAATTTGAATAAAAGCCGTAAAAATGAATAGGTCGTCTTGTAACGTGTTGATTTTGGGATACGCCACTGGCTTTTGGTAGAATCAGTATTTTTGATTTATTGGTACCTATTAGTTAGGCCACCAAGAGAACTTGTCAGGTATAGAGTATTTTTTAGGTTGTGGGAGAGAGACAAGTGATCTTATTTCATTGGATAGGAAAGTTTTTGAATCGGCATTTGGTAGAAACCAACAAACGAGGTAGGTTTTACCTATACCTTGTGGTATATTTTTTGTTATTGGTTAAAAAACCCCAAAATTTGTGATTTGTGTGGGATATAACCCTTTTAATAAGGTGAGCTGCCTACTTAAGATCCTATCTATTCAAATTTGATTTATCCTTCCTTTTTTTTGTCATCTCAAAATCAGGAATGTTTTTATTGTTATTAAAAAGAGTTTTCTTTTCAGGGTTCTAAGGTAGTTTAAAAATATCTTTTGTTGGCAAAATAGTCTATTCCTCGTTTTGTTTTGTAAGACGTGTGCTTGATTTTGAGTATACACTCCACGCCCAAAACGACAGAAAAATAATGTCTTCGTAGTGGAACTCCATTTGGTTGTTACGACACATGAGGGTATTCCAGATACCAAGAGAGCTTGGGGGAAACGTTGGAGGACCTATAAGGACGATCAGGCCAGAATTTTCGTTATTTTTACTTTCACTAATTCAATTATTATTTTTAAACTCTGAGGGAAATTGTATTTTGAGTTTAAAACACAGTAGTTAAAATTAAATAAATCTCACCATAAACAAATTTACAATCCTACTATGTAATACAATAATATGAACTATAGTACTATAGTGTTGAAAAGTTACTATTGTAGTTATACTGGGAAAATATCTAAGGTTTTATTAACTTACTAATTGAGACTTAATTAACCTAGGGTTTTATTAACTCACTAATTGAGACTTAATTAACTTTAATTTCTTACTTGAATATTTTAGTATAAACCAATAGAGTATTAACTCCCTTGTTGTAAGTGAATTTTTATACCTACTCAAATCTGATTAAAGGATTGATCTTTGCTATTATTCAAATCATGTTTATTTTTTTGTGTTTGACCTCACCTCTTTACTAAGTTTTTATATTTTGCAATTTAGTAGAATCTATATCTTCTCAATTACTTGTTTTTGTCTATAAAACAAAAATTGCATGGCGCCGTGGGTTATGTGATATATTCCTTATTCACACCTATAAATGCTCTCGATGAACAGCTGATAGAGTTAACAAACCCAGGTTATAGTCTTACAAATTCTGTGCAGTGTCGATGCGCAAAAGTACGTCAATCAGAACACCACAAAAATGTTTCATAAACGTTCCAAAAAGTACTCAAATAAGGGGAAGACTTGCTAGACAAGATTCAGCTTCATCGACAACAAAAAGTAGCAGTTATTTTGTGAAGATCGCTTTAATGTAAGTTGTAAGCTCTGATAAACTACAAATATAAATTTGAAATCATTTTAAATATTTCTGGGTCAGTGGAAAAAAACAATAAATCTATTATTTATTAGTAGTTTGTTTATACAGCTAATTATTTCGATGATATAGATGATAAGTAGTTCCAAATATATCAAAGAGTATATAAAATGAATAAGTTGTGTCTCTCATTTGTAATAAATTGTATCAACGTGAAATTACAGGTACTTACGAAGTTATTTTCACGTTTTCCTACGCTGCACAAGAATCCATGTTTCTAGCAAAGAAGCTCGCACCATCATGGAATCAATATACTATAAGTTACAATTATTTCTTTTCAAGGATCCAGTCTCCATTGTGATAAAAATCGTAAAATATTATCGTTCTTCCAACGAATTATTAAGAGAAATAGTTCATATTTTTAACTTGGTTTTAAGAAATAAGTCAACTTGTTCGGGCAGTGACGTCATCGCGCTCTGATTGGTGTTGGCAGTCGCATGATAATGGGTAATAAATAATGCAATTTAAATTAGTCTAATTTAATTTGAGACGAATAATTAGGTTCCTAAAATGTTATTTTAGATATATGAAAACTGTCTTTTATGTGCAAGAGATAACTTCACAAACACGTTCCTATTTTTTCGGCCATTTGAAAATTAACAGTTTGTATGAAAAAAAAATTACTGTATATATAGACTTTTCATGGTTTGATTTTAAATGCTGTATACAGTTTGTATTGGGCTTTCCGGTTTGGTGGTTTTTGTGGGGGTGTAATTGCGTCACTTGGCAACTGCCGTTGCCTGTAATATTCTCCCGTGGATATTGGTTAGGTTGGGTTTTTTCTTGATGCGTCCAGCGTAGGTATGCTTCTATAATCATTATACAAATATTTCACTATTACTTTGGGAGAAAAAATAGAATACATTTGAAATATATAAAAAATGAACAAAAATACTTCCACACACAATAAAATAAAGCCGCTTTGTGCCCCTGTCTGTCTATTTATCTGCTTATTCTAATCCAAGAAACGGATTTTCACCACCATTTAGATAATTCTTCACGGAGGCTTCATTAGTACCAATGACGTAGAATTGGATCCATTTATTTACAATGAAAACTGAAGTTAACTTAGCCAAAGCAATAATTATACGCTCCCCGTCACCGGCGCTATTGTCAAAATCTGCTTTATTTCTGGAAACTGCTCGAAAAAATAACAAAACTATTGACACGATAGTGGAGGACATACAGTAAAAAATTTTTTGTTGCGAGTGATGTTGTTGATGTACGAGTTTTCAACAAAAAAATTATTCTCTCTACATTTCAACGCTGTAGGACCGCAAACATAACAAATCATCGAATTCTTGATATTACAGTAGATCCTTGATTTGTTTGCTTACAAGTAATTATTCGGTTATTTACGCAGCTATTTTACTATTGTAGATTCCGTAAATGTGTTATAACTCAAAAACAGGGCTCGTCACTCTTATATTTGCAAACCATTGAACCAAAAGCTTTCTTTTCACTGGTAAGTTGACATTTGCATTTGATCTCCCTTTTATAAGGACCAGTGTTATCGATATAGATGCATCTACTTACTAACTGATTTTCAATTTTGAAAGATATGCTTATTAACAATATATTATTAATGTTGCTTATTGTTGCCCAGTTGCCCATATTTTATGATACATACAGACATGTTAAAATTGTTAACTCAAGTAATACATATGAAGATATATTTACCACCAATGAAGAGCAAAGAAAATTTTGGTTCTCATTGATTGGAGTTAAGCAAAATGATATAGTTACATTGCTCCTCTCATTTTGCTTCAAGTGACATCTCTGTAAAGCAAATAGTGTAAAATATATTAAATCTGATGAAAATTCACTACTTTCACATCGAGCATTCGATTTAGTATGGTCCAGGTAAGACCTACCAAATATTTTCAATAGTTAATATTATTATAATATAATACAATATTATTAGAATTGTTACTCTAAAAATTATCAGTTCAATTTGTTAAATTACTTATAGTTCGAGCTCGACTATTGGAGAAACTTCACCTATAAAAATTAAACCTGAACTGCAGATGGAAGAAATTATATTAACCCTTTCAGTACGGTTGTCGTATATACACGACACTGACTTTTTTTGGCAGACGGACGGCTGTCGTGTATGGACGACAGTAGCTCGTATCCCTGATAGACGCCTGACATTGCATATACGACACACATAAATTTTTGTTTTTCCTCACCGGCGTCCGTCGTACCGTTTCGACAGTTTTCGTTTGTCAGACAGACGAGTGCCGTGCATTTTCGACAGTGTCGTAAATTCATGACAACCGGCAACATGGCAAAGTCAGGCGATGCCGTGTCACACCCTTAAGTTTTAGCGCCAGTCTAGTTCAGCAAAGTAGAGATGGGTATTACCTCACATTTTCGCGTTTTAACACTTCAACACACGCACGTCTAAGTGTGTCAACACTTCGTGTTAACACAATTGTGTCGTATGACACACTGTAAAAGTATGGCAAATTCTATATAGCGCTACACATGAAACACAACACATCATCTGCATATCGATAAACAAAATCGGTACGGCACACGGTGTCCCACCTGTTGCCTAGTATTACTTTGGCTTGTTTAAATTAGGAAGAACAGAAAGGCCATCTATATATTTTATCTTCAAGCAAGTGTAAGGTATAATCCGTATTGCCGAAAGACGGTGTTGAAGTTATGGTATGGTGGGTTTTTCATTTTCTATTTTGATTTGAGAATTTGATAAGTTTGTATTTGTTCATGGGCTTGATCTTGGTACTTCACATTACTAAACCCGTTCGTTTTATATAATTATTAATTTTTTTGAACCGGTATTTGAATAATATGTTTATTTAAAAACGAATTATTAAACGCGAAATTGAAGGTAAGACTATTAGTAACATTTTTTCAATTATGTAAGTATTACTGTTGTAGATTTAAGTAGGGAACATGCTGAAATATTGTGTCATGGCCCCTAAAGAAAGTGATATTTGGACTAATTTTTCCGAGGATATTAGGGGCCGAGTAAAATGTTTGTTTTGCGGACAAAATAAATCGACATATCCGCTCATACAGCATATTAAAGAAAAACATCCCACGCAACAAATATGTAGGCAGACATTCCCAGAATATGCAACTTATGATGATTCTCATTCTACGGAGCAAATACAACCACAACCTGATACATGACAAGTTCCCATGTTATCTACCTTAAATGTAAGCAACCACATTTACAATAATTACCAGTTGCCTACGTTCTCTATTATTGTCACCTAATACGTAATAATTTCGGTACGAGACTTATCTCTTCTTGGTTTGCCGACCTCTCCCGGCACGCATTGGATTTCGCAACAAAGCTCAACACTCAACAAACACTGCTTAATATATTAGATAGCTGTCTGTGGTGCTGCAGTGGCACAGCCCGTCACGCCCCACGTCATTCATGAAGTTAGAACGTTGTGTTCCAAAAGTGTCAGTGTGCTATGTGTGTCATATAAGAGTGTCAACACCTTTGACACAGTATACTGTGTTAGCACAAAAGTGCCGCACCGCACAGTGTTACCCACCTCTACAGCAAAGCATTGAGTGAGATACGTTGGTTACAGAATGTCATCTACAGATCAAGCTGGCCCCTCGGGCTTTTGTGGACTATCTGATCATGATGTGAGAAATATTTTGAATGCGGTAAACGATAGTGATATGTATTTCAGTGAGGATGAACCATTTATAGATAGTGGCAGCGAATATATTCCTGACTCTGAGAGCGAATTGAGCTCCGGAGAAGACAACGAACCTTATTGGTAGACGAACACACCGAAGAACAACAACATTCAGTAGCTTCTGTGTCTGATATCTCAGATCAAAGCATGCGTCAGGAGGATTTACAGGTAATATGGGATTCACGTGAGTTTGTTCCCAAAGTTCACCAGTTTGACGACACTAATAGTGAACTACAGAATGAAAATCTCAAAAATGACACAAGTGAGTTAGAGTATTTTTTGAAATTATTCTCAGAGGAAATAGTCAACATTATTATTGAAGAAACTAATATTTATGCTCAACAACAAAATGCCAAGGGTTGGAAAAACGTCGATAAAAATGAGTTCTACAATTTTATAGCCCTCTCAATGTTGATGCCTGACGTAAAAAAGTCTGATATAAAGGATTACTGGTCTGCAAATAATTTAATTGGCACGCCTTCTTTCCGCCAAACAATGTCTCGAGATCGCTATCTAGCAATACTAAGATACTTGCATTTTAGTAATAATCAAAATGAACAAGAAGGTAATCGTCTGCATAAAATAGAAAATGTTCTCAATATGATACAAAACAACTTCAAAACTAATTTTTATCCATTTCAAAATATCGTCATTGATGAAAGTATGATACTTTTCAAAGGGAGACTGTGTTTCAAACAGTACATCAAAACCAAAAGGCATCGCTTTGGAATAAAACTTTACGTATTATGTGATTATGAAACGGGTTACGTTTTGGCATTTCAGGTATATACTGGCAAGAGTACCGATAAAAATAAAGATAATCACAGCGGTCTAGGATTGTCAGGCGATGTTGTTGTGAAACTTTTGGAGCCCTACCTGGATAAAGGCCATTCGTTTTACAGCGACAACTACTACACAACTCCAACTTTGTCCAATTATCTTTTTATTCACAAGACAAACTCTTGTGGAACTGTCCGCATAAATCGTGAACACATGCCAATTTTTGAAGAAAAATTGAAAAAAGGGGAATCAGAGTGGCGCAGCGTCGTGACGTGGTAATACTTACCACCATCCATGAAAATAAAATGGTTACCCTTCCACAGCTGGACAGACTTACCAATGAACACAGAATCAAACCTTTATGCATACTGGATTTTAATGAAAAAATGGGGGCAGTAGATAGAAGTGATATGATGATAAGCATTACAGATTCCACGCGAAAAACAGTAAAATGGTATAAGACATTATTTTTCCATACACTGGATATATGCATGTTGAATGCGCATGCGTTATATAAGACACAGAATGCCAGTAACATTTTGTTTCCAGCCTTCCATTTAGAAGTTTTTAGGCAGCTTCTTGAAAGGTATTTTGAATCTTTTGTTTTTATAATTTTTTTTACAGTGTAATCGTTTTTGATTTTCAGAGATCCAACCAACTATAAGATGAAAAAAAGCATGCAACCTACTAACGTAGCGAGGCTATCAGGAAAGCACTTCCCCTCAGAAGTCCCTCGCAAAAACGGGAAACCGCAATTGAGAAGAGGCTGGGTGCGTCTGCTCCCATACAACAAATGCTCAAAAAAAAAAGATTTATGTGCAAATTGTGTGACGTTCTATGTTTTCAGACATATCATGAAAAAATGAAATATTAGCTCTTTTCCTATTTTTTTGTGGTTGTTTCTTTCAATAAACATTACTTTTTATAGGGTGTCGTTCATATTCGTCAGCCGTCTGTCTGCCACTGCAAAAACTCTCGTTGTCAGCCGTCTGTCTGCCACTGAAAAAACTCCCGTCTTTGTATCATGCTACCTACTTTTGGGTGCCGTACTAAAAGGGTTAAACTCTAGCAAATTGTATATGTATATAATCTTTCAATGTTTATAAGAAACGTTGATTAATAAAGTAATACAGTAATTTTATCCCAAATTTTGGATTTTTTCAGAGAAACAGAACACTCTGTCACACTGCAGATATGTAACAAACCAATAAAAGTTTCTATTGATATTGTGAAACCCGCATTTATTTTGCAACAGGATGAAGTTCCTGTTTCACTTGGGTATACAATGCGATCTCGCAGTTAAATTTTGACTACGAATTTGTAGTAAAATTGTTTGCCAAGTGGAGTAGTGTGGCGTTGATAACAAAAATGCGTGATTATCAACAAAGCTTTTATTATTTATTTTATCAAAATGTATTGAGAGTTTGTCAACAGTATTGATGATAAGCAGTTGTGTTCTAACATAAAGTGCTTTATTAGTTAATAGGAATCAACATAGGCAAATATTCCTATATTATAGTTTAATATGGATTATAATAATTTATGCTTGTTCATGTTGTTATTTTGTCATTATTTTTAAATTGCAATAAAAGTTTTAATTATCTCTCAATATCCCTACAAATTTTTTCAGATATTGGTTCATTTAGTTGAATTCAAAATTTCTTTTTAATTCAGGGTTTTCCTAAATTCAATTATTTCTAGTTCAATATACTCTTTACAGCATGTAAAGCATTTCTATCACAAAAATATTTCCAAGTCGATAATATCCTCAAAAGTTAAACAAAATGGCCAGACCATTACGCCACTGGAAACTTTATGACTCCAGGTACGCAGTGTTGACAAAGCAGGAAAATGAATTTATTGTTTTCTTTTTGTAGCACATTGTTAGAGAATTTAATAAAGGCTTCATGACAATCCCGAAATTATGAATAATATGCTAGGTCTATTCTTTTCTATGTCATTGTTTATAACCATCGAAAATTATTTAAATATCTAATGTTGCGAAATCGCACATTGAAGCCGACCCTGTTCCAGTTCGATATATAAAGTTGAATTTTTGGCGAGAGCCCACGGATTACTGGGAAGGACTATGTTTTTTAGTGTGTGATTGTTTTTATAGAGACATTCTAAGAGAGCCGATTGTTTGTCGGGAGCCGCAATCGAGAAAATTCAGGAATCCAAATGTTCTAGAAAATTGTTTTAATATATAACCGCAGTCTAGTCAACAGTTTAATTTCATAAGTAAATATAAAAGTGAACTAATTAAAAAGACAAAGGTTTTTCTAAAAAAAGTTACTGGATCCATGATTTGGATCCGAGAATTGAAATATTACATACATGAAACCGATTTAATTCAATCTAAGTTGTAATCATATACAGGGTGTCCCAGGAGTTCATACCAAAAACTTGGGAGATGACAGAGATATTAAAAAAAATTATGGATATTTCATATAACAAATTTTCTTTACGCCCTTCGTTAACATACTATAGGGCTTTAAATTTGGGAATTAAAAATGGTTTTTTTATTCATAATTATTAAATGGCTGATTGGAAATTATTAAAATTTTAACTGTTTATAAACACCGCAATCGCACCCTTTTTGGCGCGATAACACGCCATACTCAGGTACATAACAACTTCAATGGTGCATGCTGCAATTTTTGGTAAATAAAACTATTTTATGTTATAAAGGCAACAGTAGACTTTTCAGAGATACCAAGTCCTCTTGTGAAATTAATGGTTTAAGAGACACGGACAATTTTACATAGCATTGCGCACCTATTGGCGCATTTACATTTTTTTTAATGTACGATTACAGTAAGCATCTTGTATATTAGTAATATACTAATAAATCTGTACAATTAACATTTATTAAATTGAACGTTTACATTGTTGATACTACTTATTATTTACTAATGATGATGTTAAAAAACTTTACTGAAAACGAACACAATTAATTTAACGAAAGTAAAAATACGAATAACAACAACAACAACCAAAAAAAGAGAATCCAATTTCGTATTTTGCCATAGAGGGAGTAATAAGAGAGTGTTCGTTCCCGTACAAACACCTGGCATCGCGTCTATCTGAGCGCACCTCTAGCGCGTGCAGTACTAATTCTTACAGGCGGGATGTTTAAATTTGGTAATTTGGATTATGGGTAGGTAAATTTTACAGTTTGTCTTAAAATTGTTTATTATATAATAATTTCATTCCAAAAAATAAAATTATATTTCATTTTTTGTAATGAAATAATTATAATAAACAATTTTGAGACAAATAATTTAGATAAATAAGAAAACATTTAACTTTTTTTATTAATCTGCACATAATATAAAAAAATATTAATCACAATGACATATTTTCACTAAAATTACATTACATTATATTTAAGAAAATTTCACATCAAGCTGCATTTTAAGTTATTTTAAAATTATTTATAACAAAACCAACAAATTTTTTAATAAAACGGAGTTAAAAACTAGATTCTCCATATCCATGAAGACATGAATAGGTCTGAAACTAAAAATAAATTCAAAGTAGTACGTTTTAAGTTAGCAAAAAATATTTTGTTTGTTAATCCTGTTACCATCATTATATTTTTTAATTAATGAGGGAACACAAACTTTTATGAGTTGAGAAAATACGTATGATTTATGTTCTAGACAGGTGAATCAATCTAAATTTATATGACCTTTTGGAAACTTTTAATTTTTTTTAGTAATATTTTCTACATGAACTAGAAGTGGTAAAATATGATAACAAAGTCATGCAGTATTGAAAGAAATTTAACGACTTCCCTGTACATAAATCAGACGTATTTTATCATCATTTTCTTTGAAGAAAGTGAAACTATAATGAACAACTAAATTATCTGTCTGCAAATTATCCTTTCATTCTTCTCAATTAAAAGTTGTACGAAACCAGAAACATAGCTTATTGTTTGAGTGTCAACATTTGAATAATATTATGTATCTAAAAACGGGAATTCAATTCATTAATAGTTTTAGAAGTGAATGGTTTTGGTTAATTATGAAAATTTAAAAAAAGACTAAGTTATCTAATAGATTACATCATCTGTTTCACAATTTGTGTTGTAGTTCTCGACTATCAATGCTCTAACTACGCTTGACTTGATTTCAATCTTGAAACCGTCTCAATTAAAATTGACATTCCGTCAATATTGAAATCAAATGGTATGCAGTAACCACAATTGATTGTTAATAAAATTGATTGAAACTCATTTCAAGTTTACTGCTGGCAACATTGGATTTTTAACGTTTTATGGAAAAAAAGAAGAGAAAATTAAGCTATAACCTCACTTTAGCTTAACATTTAACGTAAATTCAAAATTTGTGTTTGTATAGATTCTGATGCAATCTGCCATTTTTGTCTTCGTGTCTACTAGAAGTTTTGTCCATAAAAGTAAGTAATCTTAACAAATAGTTTCCAAAAAAACTTGGGTACTAAAATACCTAGATTAGGGAGCATATTATTACATCTAGCATATTTTGTACTGCATAGGTTTGTAATCTGATTTCTGTTTTTACTTTTGTAGATGCCTCAAAAGAAAGCTACAGCCGCCCAATATAAAGAAATAATAAATTTAATTAAAAACTCAGATGCTATTAGGTGGGACAAAGGCACACCTGATATGAAAAGGGAGGCTTGGAAACAAATTTCCCAAGTCCTAACTTCTATTGGGGGTGCCCAGAAAAATGGAGAAGGATGGAAAAAGGTAAGTAGAAAATTTTAAATTCGTGTCAAACATAGTTTTCGACATAATCAATTGCTTAAGAAAACGTGTAATGAACTAGTGACTTATTAGCATTAAAAGTAGTTATTTATGATACAAGGGAAAGAAGTATTAGATTTTAGATCGAGGTTATGTTGTCTTTCTCCGCTTCGCGTCGGGAGACAACAAACCGAGAGCTAAAATCTAATATTTTTCCCGTGTATAATACACTATTTTTTCCTATGACAGGAAAAACGACGATTCCATAGTGAAAGAACATATTATTACAATATATTAAAGTCAGAATGTTATCGATATGAAATTTGAATTTTTAAACTAATAAGCTGTTGTAGTTATAGCGACAATTAGACCTGCGTTGCTAAGGAAAACTTCAAAGTAATCAAATTTATGTCAATTTAATTCTGTGATTTGATTCAAAAATTGCGAACCCAGTGATTGTTTAGTAGTTATTTTGGAAAATATTAAGTTAAAAAATGTCTGATTCCGAGTTTTCTCTGACTCTTGATATAAAGGAAATGTAACTTATGTTCAATAAAATATTCTAAAATCAAATATCTTCCTTTATCTATATGTATATATATCCGGGAAAAAAGTACACTTTTTTCACGTGGGAAAAAAAGTAATTTCGTGAAACGTTGTATTTTGTTACCTGTCAACAGAGATAAAATGTCAAATTTTTTTCCTGTCACAGGAAAAAATATATTTTTTCTACGCCCTATCTTTAAAGTACCTTGTATTTCATCGGTTTGCAGCGCTTGAAGTGGTTGTTTATGGTTAGAGTGAAAAAAAGTAAAAAAGCGTTGGAAAAAGTGCCATAACGTTAACTTTATTTCACGCTTCCCATAAGCTAACACAATGAATCTTGCCTGTGCATCGAGGATGCACTTTCATGAAACTTTATGGTTAGAGTCAAAAAAAGTAAAAAAGCGTTAAAAAAAGTGCCATAACGTTAACTTTATTTTACGCTTCCCATAAGCTAACACAATGAATCTTGGCTGGGCATCGAGGATGGACTTTCATGAAACTTGGAAAACGTATAATTGTAATTTACCGAAGAAGCTCAATTAAAATATCTCAAATTTCTATTTGAATTTTATTTTTTTGTATAGGGCTGTAGAAAGAATTATGTATGCAACATGTGCATAAAGTGTCTTTTTTCACTCATGGAATTGCCGCACTCGCCTGGGTCAACATTTTCCATTCGTGAAAAAAAGTACCACTTTATGCACTTGTTGCATAAATTACTATTACAGGCGTTTATTGAGTGGAAATCACACATAAAAGCCAAAATTCGTTGTAACAAAATTCTAACAGATACTGAAAAGGAATGTGCCGAGCAATGGGCCTGATGGTAGCTAGCACAGGCATATCAAATGTGCCTGAGCTAGGTCTTGAACAGAAAAAAATTGGTAAGAATACCTAAAATTAAATTTAAATAGCAAAAAAACAAATAAAAACTAAAACTGGAGTGAGCAATCTCAGTTTTGAATCTACTTGTAGCAGAAAGTTTGATTTGTACTTAGTAGCACATTTTTTTATATTCTAGAATATTATGGAGTGGACTCAGAGGGAAACCTTTTCTCAGATGTTCCTGGAAGCTGTAGGTCTCCCCAAATCCAAGACTTAGACCCAGAAGCTGAAGAAGCATTGGAAACAGAAGCAGAACCACACGTAGACCTTGAATGTGAGGATAGAGATAAGAAAAAGAAATCAAAGAAAGGCCTTACGTGTCACTCAAAATCAGTTAGGTGTAAGTATAGATATTATGGTAAAAAGCTTATCTCTGATTTTTTTTTAAATATCCATAATTTATTTGAGGTATTGAAAATTATTACTCTGTAAATTTTGGTACTTTTGGATGAACACATTCAGTCAACACATAATGGGCTGCAAGATATTGCCAAATCCATTATGCTTGTTGCATATTCTATTAACAATCTTGCAGCTGCAGTACGGGAGAGTAAAATATAGAACCAAAATATTATTTTATTGTTTTGATATATACATATGTCTATTTTTTTAAATGTATTTTTATTTTCTTTTATAGTCCATGAGAGAACTACAGTAGAGCAGTTTGAAATGTATATAAACATAAAAAGAAAACTTAACTACGAAGGACATTTTTCAGATCTTTGCCTTGAATTAAACCAAGAAAAATTTTGACCAACACGGACTGTAACCCAATGGAAAAAGGTACTTAAATTTCTTTCTCTTTTACTGCTAAAGTTATACTTATTATCCCTCTCAATAAAGGAGAAACTTTATTATTAATTTGGGTATCAGTCAATTAAATTTTAATTACGAACTTTTAAACAAAAGTGTATTTAAAGTGTTCAGTAAGTGGGAAAAAAAGTAAAAGCCAAAGCAAGTCGAATTCACTTTGAGCAAGAACTAACTGGAGGTGGCATTTCTATTGTAGAGATTTTAACCAATCTCGAGAAAAAACTTTTGGAGGTTTTATCAAAAATTTTAATTTTTGGGCATCCACAGGTTGTTGATCTTGGCTTCAATAGTGAAAAGATAAGAAAATTAACCTACAAAAACAGGAAATATAAAATAAAGAAGAATCTTAGGAGAAAACCCCGGAGTATGAAATAATCGTTTGTATATCTATACTATATTAAGCAATATTTTTTTTAGTACCATCAGAGTAAGATTTTTCCACTTATTTAATTAAAAGCATAAAGATGCTGAAAAACAGTATGGACGACATAAAAACTAGCTTCCATTTGTTGAGTAAAGCAATTAAAAATTTAGTTGAATCAGTTTATCCCAAATAATTTTATTTGACTGTTAATTTTTTTTAATATATGCAATTTAGATCAATTTGGATGTTTTTTTAATGCATGCTAAATTAGTCACAGCAGAGTTGCCCCTCTGTGTACATTGTACAGTTAGTTTTATGCCATTGGAAATTAAATAAAAAATGTAGTTCAAATTCCTAATTTTTACAGTCTTGCAAAGTACCACAACCTGTACATATTTTGACGTGACTAATGAAAAAATATATATATATGTAAAAATATCAAGTTTTATTGTAAAGATTTATGGTTATAAGTTATGAAAGTAATTTTCAACTACTGCATTTCTTACAATTCGGCCTTCTTGCAAATTGTTTCTTTGTGGATTGTTATTGTTATCTTCCTCATGGTCATCATCGTCAATATTTTCATTTTGGTCATCTAAAACAAATGTGTTTTATTATTTGTGCTAAATGATTACAAGAACCAACAATATTTTAACAAAATTTAAAATGTTCAGTAGAATTTACCATTGTACTCATCAAAATTCTCATTTCATAAAATACAGAAATTGTGCAAGATTGCACAAGAATAAATAATTTGTGCAGCTCTTCTTGGTGCATAATGTAGAGTACGGTGCTTAAATATGCAGCGAAATCTCTGTTTTAAGACACCATTAGTTCTTTCCACTACATTTCTTTTTGTTCTATGAGCTATGTTAAATTGCCGCTCATTTTCATTTGCAGGATGAGTAATTGGTGTCAGAAGCCATGGCTCTAGTGGATAACCTGAATCTTCTACAAAAAGTATGGTACTGTTTCACTAAAAAAAATCGGTTATGCTATTTTTGCTTCTAAGCATTGATTAATCAAATTAATGAATATACGGCATCATCCAGAGATAACTCATTAAATTGAAATATTCAAAAGGAATGTTCAGAGCAAAAGTTTTTAGAAAATGTTATAAAAAAAAACTTTTGTCTGTTAGTCTTTTTTTTATTTATTCCTATCTAATTCAAATAACAACCAAGATGTTTCCTTTAGAGTGTCATCTAGATCACCCACATAATTGCCTAATTTACATGATAAAATTTTATAATAGTTAGTTACCAACCTAATAAATACTGATCTCCGTTTTGCCTAAAGTTGGTTTCTAAATGGTTACGCACGAGTGATGTTTGCCATATAGCAGAATCATGCACTGATCCTGGAAACCTAGCATTTGAGTTCATTATTTTTAATTTTGCGTTACAAACCTACAAACAATACATAAAAAAATAACCCTAGCTGCATAGAGGTGCAGATAGGTATATATAATTTATATTATTACGAACAAGCTTCTAAAAAATCACTTTTAAAAAATTTTGCTAAAAATACTTACTATTTGGACATTTAAACTGTAAAATTGCTTACGGCAATAAAATATTACCCCAGGCATTTGTGGATCCTCAGTTTTAGGTGAAATAATTGCAATTTGTGTGCAATCAATGCAACCTATTGTTCCAGGAAATGCATCAACTTCTGTGAATCTAAAAAAGAAACAAAATTAAAAAGTTTAAAATATTAGGTATGTATAAAAAACATTCATTTTTAGTATGTATACAAAAAAAAATCCAGAATGAATGGAAGAAATACTAACCGCAATTTTTCTCAATTTTTTTCTTCATCTGTATGAGGAAATTCAATACAGTGCCCAAGTACATTAACTATTAAATCTGTAACCTCTGATACACATCGGTTTAATGAAGTTTGATGCATGCTAGTCAAAAAATCTTGCCCTACACCACTTTGATATGAACCATGACCAAGGAAATATAATGTGGCAAAAAACTAAGTATGAAAATTACTTGATTAGTTCAAAAATAGTATATTCTTTAATGTTACCCTTAAAGATTTTGGAATGCTCGTGGTTCTTTCACCTTCCCTCATGTAGGGTCCAATTTGGGTTAATAACCAATGACCAAGATCTCGAGATACTCTATAAAGCTCTTAAAAACTTTGCTCTGGCAATGCAAGTGGATCACTTCGATCCCTCAGAAGTCTTCTATTATTATTTAAATTACGCCTAAAAAGGTCAATAATATAAAATAAATTTTGGCGGTCTTTTAAATTGAAATATAATAAACACCATAGATTTAAATTATGCAGTTTTTAATTCAGGTACTTGCCTTTGAATTTCAATTTCTAAAAATTTTACAAACAGAACTATATCCATGTTAAGAACTTTTGAAATCAAAAACACGACCACAAAAAATACAAAATTATCTAAATTTCTAGGTTATAAAACTTGTTAACGACTCGTTTCATGCTTAAGGACCCAGGGCTTCTACGTGCCTTAAAATCTCGACACTTTTCAACCTTGACTTGCAATTTTATATCCATTTTTCATATAGAACATAGCAATTATTGAAATTCTCAAGGTTACTTGTCTTCATTTCAAGTTTTGAAGCAAGATTGATTGTAATTTATTTTACAGCATACCAGTCTCCAATTTTAATTGAAATGTATGCCAAATATCATTTTTCTGTCAAGATTTCAACTTGAAATCAAGTCAATGAAGTTACAGCATAGGGATGAATGTTACAAAAAATAAGGTTTCTTTTTACAGAAAAATACTGTACTTTAAAAAGCTTGGATATTATTACCATGTGGTGGTGTATGATGTAAAGATTGAAAAGGTAAAGCAACTTTAAGTCTTTTGCGACATGTACTTGTAAGTGCATCATCATCAAAATGATCTTCACACAACCTTTGATCACTAGGTGTATGAGGAAGCTCTAAAATTTTGTACCACTGTTCTTAAACCCAAATTGCGAAGTGGCCAAAAATATTTACTATTAACATTTTTCTGCAATACAACTATGACGAATTATACCTGGTAATGACATTTTAAAGGATCACTTTATTAGAACCGTAAGCCTAAATAAATTTAAAAAACTATACTAATTTTACTCAGCCTTAGAAATTGCAACCATAACCATATTTTTAGTAATTTTTATTTTTGACACTTCACTTTGACAAACACAAACCGTATTCACACCAACCAATGTAAGATTGATTTTGTATATTTTCATTTTTAATGACTTAAAAGTTAATATACTAGGATATTTTATAATATTTATCCACATTAAAGGAAATATGTTGAAATTAATTGTCATTTATAATATTTTAAATTGTTTTATTCTATTTTGTTTATGTTAAAACAGTCTTTTAGTTCGCGCGACTACAGATACTTCATGCGTGGGCGGCGGCGCAGAAACGTTGTGCCACTTGCCGCCTATGCATCAAACCGTCTCTTATATTATTGGTCTATGTATTTTACTCACGAAAATACTTTTTAAAAAAATTTATTAACAAACAATTTGTTACAATATGAGATTCAGTTGTATAATTAATGTCAAACTAAAATCTAGAATAAACTACATTCATCTATCTTTATATATATATAAATATATATATATATATATATATATATATATATATATATATATATATATATATATAAATAAACGCTGACGTTGCATTCTTCTATTGTTGTTGTGTTCGAAATTTCTAGGCCTGTAACTCATCCATCCCTAAGACTGGAAAATAATGGAATTATTTTTCGGTTCTAAATTTCTTTCTTCTAATTCAATTTCTTCTCTCTTGCTTTTTTCTGATCTTCTTTTTATATCTGCTTATAAAATAAAATATTGTTATAGCAATACAAATAGTTATTTTTGTCGAAAATAATCCAATTTTTGTGTGTGTTTTTGGAGGTTCTACTTCTATAATTATTGGTTTTATATTTTTAGCAATTTTATTAATTCCATACAATCCTTCAAAATGAATTCTACTTAAAATTGGTGAATTATAATTTTGGACTTCTAAGCATTTTGCATGTAATTTCGGTAATATAATTGATTTTCCTCATCGAATCTGCATATTAGTTGAAAATGTTTCTTCTCCTATCTGAACTTTGCAATTTTCTGGAATTCTAATAATTGATGAATCATTTACTTCTAAATATTGGTCTGAAGTGCATTAGGACAATACTGTTACTACTGGATTTGGAATTATCAATACTTCATTATTAGTTACTTGTTCAATAATAGTTTATTGAAGGTTTGCATCATTGGCATAACAATACTTGGGAGAATGGCCGTCTAATAATTCCATGATACAATTATCTCTTGAACTAACTTCTTTTCGGCTTTGGTTATCACTTCCTTCTATTACATTAACTTTTACTCCGATTTCTTTCGAGCCATGGTTGTTATTTTCTTCTACTGAATTCACATTCACTTTATTTGTGTCTGGGTAACTTCCCTTTTCTACTTGGACCATTGTTTCTGTAGTTTGCAACTTTTCCGTTTGTATTATTGATTTCTCCCTTATTTCAATTTCTTTTGGTGATTTATTGCTTGACTTTATTATTTCTGTCGGTTGTAGCGTATCTCCCTCTATTACCGGTTCCCGTTTTGTTTCTTTTAGTTCATTATTGCTTGACTTTAATATTTCTGTTCCTTGTAGCGTGTCATCCTCTATTACTGATTCCAATCTCATTTCTTTTAGTTCTTTATCACTTGATTTCATTCCTTTCCCTTGTAGCATATCTTCCTCCATTAATGATTTCTTTTTCGCTCGTAACTGTATTGATTAACTTCTCTATTTCTATTCCTTGTTCTTTATCTACTACCAATTCCATCAATATTTCTTCATTAGTTTCAATACTTTCCCCTCCGGTGTCGTTTGCTAACGATCCAATAATTTCAATGTTCTCGTTTGTTGTATTGAACAAATACTCATCGAGCCACTCGGCTTCTAAAACAATAGAGCATTGTCTGCAATTTGCAAGTTCTCATTAGTGTTCTTTCTATTTTGTGTATTATCTGCTGAAGGTTTTTCTTCGACATGCTGTTTTAATTTTCTCCATAAATTATATAGAGAGTCATCTTGTATTTGACCTGACCATTCACTCACAGTGGAGAGAGAAAGTTTAAATTTCTCAAGTGTACCTTTCTCAATGAAATTCAAATGGTGTGTATTGAATTCAACATTCTACAGAGTTTGGAGCTTACTATAATCTATTGCATCTGCATCAAATGGAAATAATCCACCAGTTTTAAAGACATTTTGCACCATTGTCGGTGTAATGACGTCTTTAATTACAGTATCCAATAACGGAGCAAAATTGTCATTTCGAATTTTTTGTTTATTAGTGTCTTGTCTAAATTTAGCAACCGCTTTCTTCCAGCCAGTTTTGAGAGGTTTAGAAACCCCTACATCCATAGGTTGCAGTATATGAGTAGAATTAGGGAACAGACTAATTAAAATGATACCTTATTCTGAACAAAAGCTGCTAACATGCAATGTCAAGTGCGACTTGTGCCCATATACATAAAATGGCAATGGCATGTCATTTTTAAGAATCCATGGGTACAAAATATTTGACGTATATTCAAAAAAACTTTCGCCTGTCATCCAATCCGACTTTCCCAGATCCCAACCGTTTAGCATTAGTGCAACAACACTTTGTGGAATTCTTTCATAGGGGAACATCACCATAGGAGGCGCTAACTCTCCTGCCGCATTTGCTGTAAAATAAAAACAGTAGGTAAGTAATATAAGTAAGTGAAAAAAATGGGAGAATAAGGGTTCTGGAATAAGACAATTACTCGTAACAATAATTGTTAAACATTCCTTCTCATTGTTAGCTGTACTCTTATCAACGTTTCTACTTCCTTTGAGTGTAAGAGCTTTTGATCCTTTTGGACATAAGAAAAAAGCAGTCTCATCTGCGTTAAATGTACGTCTACGATCTTGTGTAATCTCCATCGAATTTTCATCAAGAAAATATGATTCAATTTCTACAAACCAGTTTCGAAGGCTCCGTTCAGTGATTTGAGCCCTAGCGTGAACTAAATTTTGAGTCATTCATGTAGACATTTCCTTATGACGTCGCAAAAAGCCTTCATACCAGTGTCTGCCAGGTAGGCAAGTTTTTTCCTTGTTTTTAAAGGGATCTGTTTTTTTTAAAAGCACACAACATATACTTTCAAGAAGTTGTTCCTTGGTTACCGGAAACCCTACTTTAGCTACCGTTATTATCCACTTTGCTAGGGTGTCCTTTTCTTCTTTCGATAAAGTTGTAGGGGCTCTAGCTTTACACTCAACAGGATACTTTCCATAAAAAATATTGAGTGAATAGTAGTTTTGGGAATATTATATTCTCTACTTGCAGCTTTAATAGCCATTCCATTGTTTATAGCTTCTAATGCGGATATAAGTGTGTCTGATGAATATTTAAAATTTTTCTTTAAGGACATTCTGTAACAACGATAACATTACATGTACATAAAACGGACATCATTGGATGTAATTATGACACCCCGTGTCAGAATTAGGACACCATACTTTAATTTACAAAAATGAACGAAGAACGTGGAATACAATGCTCCTTTTATCAGAAAAAGATGTAAGATACATAACTTATAATATTGGAATATGAATATAATTCGGACACCCCGTGTCCGAATTCAGGAATAGCTATTTCGGTTGGCCGTAATACTGACACCTTAATAATTCGAGGTAATAATATAAAAAAGTAATTATTTCTTCAACATCATGTACAATTATCATATAACAATATACTACAGTAATAAAATATATTTTTACTACGCCCTATCTTTAAAGTACCTTGTATTTCATCGGTTTGCAGCGCTTAAAGTGTTTGTTTATGGTTATAGTGAAAAAAAGTAAAAAAGCGTTAAAAAAAGTGCCATAACGTTAACTTTATTTCACGCTTCCCATAAGCTAACACAATGAATCTTGGCTGTGCATCGAGGATGGACTTCTAAAATGCTTGGCTGGGCATCGAGGATGGACTTTCATGAAACTTAGAATACGTATAATTGTAATTTACCGAAGGAGCTTAATTAAATTATCCCAAATTTCTATTTGAATTTTATTTTTTTGTATAGGGCTGTAGAAAAAATAATGTATTCAACATGTGCATAAAGTGTCTTTTTTTCACTCATGGAATTGCCGCACTCGCATGACGGCCTGACTTTTCCATTCCTGAAAAAAGTACCACTTTATGCACTTGGCATAAATTACTATTTTGCAACAAAAATATAATAATAATCCTACCTGAAAATATAACGTAATATAAGTCGTTAGGCTTATAACACAATACGCCTGTCTACGCCCTGTCAGTTTCAACGACCTGCTAGAAATAATTTGTTTGGTTGGCTAGCCTGACATATACACAATATATTATGACCACATGATCATAGATGGCTCGACATGTATCTCAATCGTCGTTTTATAAACTGAAATCTTATTCTAGCAATTAACATGGAAAGTCTCCAAATTTGGTGCAGGGTCGGAATTTGGTACAATTACCTTACTACCTTAAATAAATACGTTTTTAACAAAGAATTGAATAAAACTGCTATTAAATACTAAGTCACGAGATATATCTATATAATATCTTATTTATTTTTGATGAGGAATCATTTAATTTTTAAGAGTTGATGCCTGACCATGGAAAACTGAGCACGCCGTATACGTGAAAGGTATATAATATAAAAGTTTCCTTAAAAACAATAACACTTTGTATTTAACTTTTTTCCTAAATCTTTCGAGATGACGGGATAGAAGACCCTGTACATTTCCCAAAAAACTGACAGTTTTTATTGTTGAATGTTAGATAATATAATCTTCTTACAAATAAATGTGTTGGAACAAACAACCGTATCCAAACATTCTTCGTTATTCTATCGTAAACATATATAGCTACATTACGAACGTATTCCCTTGGTCGACTTCATCGACATGTCACAGTATTGGCGACAAGGATCACCATCAAAACCTTCGGTATAAGGAGCATGGGGACAAGCTGAGCAGCTTCGGTTAGGGCTGGCACGGCATCGGCAAAAGCGACGACAGAAAACAAGTGTATCAACACGTAGCGGGCGCGTGGCTTACCGAGACCTAACCGATGTCTGCCCATTTCCGGTTGATCCCCACGGCGCCGTTTCCGCCGAGCCACGCGAACGACGCGACAGGGACGTCACGCTCTCCTCAACACCACCCAAATCTTTATAGAACAGGCCCCAAAGGTAAAAAAAAAGAAACATTATTTTTTCTGTTACGGAAAAAACGATTGACATTTTATCTCTGTTGACAGGTAACACAATATCACTTTTTATAAAATTACCCATTTCCCCGGAAAAAACGCGAGTACTTTATTTCCGGATATACGGGGTGAGTTTTTAGTGTGACAACAGTCGATAACTCCGTTATTATGGAAATTATCCAAAAAAGTTATTGACCAAAATTGTAGGCAACGACATGTCCCTTATCTGCAATATTTGCCAATATCTACCGGGTGGCACAAAACTGTGTGACAAAACAAATATACGTAATTTTAAATTATGACATCCTCATACTTACAATATGCAGTTTTACCAAATAATATACGGTATTTAAAAAGATATGATCATTTTTATATTGAATCAAAAATATTGTCTAGTTTTCAAATTCAACTTCAAAATCATCGACGAACATATGTATACAGGGTGACCTAAAAAGTTAACTTATTTTTATTCACTAAATAACTAAAACACTATCCCATTGAAACTGCCGATAATTGTAGCAACCTAGAATAATGTAATATCAACAATATTTCCACCACAACCACACTATAGTATAGATTTTAAATATCATGCAAAACTTCAGGTAGGTTATGGATAAACGGTAGTTTATGTGATTTTTGTGTTGGAAAACTGTGGTTTTAAACATGAAATTTGCCATGGAGGAACAAAAAGATATGATTTGGGTATTAGGAGAAAGTATGAGAAATTGTTTACTTGCATCCAGAATAGGTATATCAACAGCGGTATCCTGAACAGATGCACCCAAATACACGAGCGTATATGAAAAACCCGGTAGAACAGAAACTAATACCACTGAAGGAAAGGAATATGATGTACAGGTTGGCAAATCAATTTTGGCAGTCGGAAGTTTGCTAACTTCCGATGCGCCGTAGCAAAGACGTATGCGGATAGCAAGAGCTCACTTCGCTGGCAGAATTCGTAAGCTTCGTTTCGACAATACAGCTCAGAGAAAAGTGTGATTACCGGGGTTGTGCAATACTAACTTGTTATTTATTTATTTATATCAAAACGGGCCTTACGGCCTAATTACATTGATAACATAATATATATTATATATTTCACTTCTAATATAAACTTAACTACACCTAGGTACATTGTACGAGTATTAATTTGATAAAATATCTACGAGGTGTATTTACTTTTAAGTTGATAGAGTGATGAATTGCCTTAATAATGTTTACCGATAAACGTCTACTGACATTGTCCAGTCAAAATCTATCAATTCATTAAATTCATTTGCTAGACGACACATGGTCACAAGCGGGGAGCGAATGATTGTATGTAAAAGCGGAATATTGAATGACTTAGTACGGGTTCTTCTGGATGGAACATAAAATCTTAGTAATGACAAAATTTCCGGAGAGTTAATTTTATTATTTACTATTTTAAACAAAAAAACCAAAGCAGCTAATTTTCGCCTGTCTTCTAACGACAAGATCTTGAATTCGTTTCTAAGTTGGATAGTTCTAACAATGTTATAATCTGGTCGTACATGATATTTTTTTAAATAAAGATATCTCAAAAATTTATTTTGAATTTTTTCTAAAATAGATAGCGTAGTATGGTACTCAGTAAACCAAATTCGATTCCCAAATTCTAATTTAGTTCGTACGAGTGTAAAATAAAGGATTTTCTTGGCATCTATGTTAGAGAAATGGACAGTTTGTCTAATTATGTATCCCAATAACCGATTTGCAGACATTGCAATATTTTTAATGTGTTTAGCAAAATATAGTGAACTGTCATAAGTTATACCCAAATCTTTTACTTCTGTACAACGTTTTAGGAGTTCAGTATCAATGCGATATTCAAAAATAATGGGATCTTTGGAACGTGTCACAGTAAGAGTAAAACATTTTTTCATGTTAAAATATAATTTGTTTATTAAACTGCACTCATAAATAATATTTAAATCTTTCTGTAGTAGAACACAATCTCTAACAGTTTCTACACGTTTGAAAATTTTTAAATCATCCGCAAATAACAAGCATTCCGAGTATTTAAGTTTAGGGGGTAAGGCATTAATGAAAATCAGAAATAGAAGAGGACCCAAAATTAGATCCCTGAGGAACCCCCGAGTTAGCATCAAATTTGCCAGAAGTATTTCCATTGTGTTTTACCATTAAATATCTGATTTGCAAATAATCACTAATTAATTTGATAAAACTATGTGATACAACAAACCCACTGAGCTTCCATAAAATAACGTCATGATCAACCGTGTCAAACACTTTTCTAAAATCTGTATATATAGTGTCAAGTTGTATTCTATTCTCCAATGCCCCATACGCATAATTACCAAAAATGAGCATGTTTGAACTAATAGATTTATTAGCCACGAAACCATGTTGTTGTGATACTAAATACTCTTCAACATACTGATACATATTTGAATAAATAATTTGTTCAAATAACTTGGCTGGTGCACACATTATTGATATTGGTCTATAGTTTTCAATATCCATTTTGTTACCAGACTTAAAGATACGAGTAACCACACCTGTTTTCCATATGGATAGAAAAGTACTGGATGCTAGGATTAAATCAAAATATGCATTAAGGGTAGTTTCAGCCAGTCACTACAAGCCTTAAGGATATAGGACGGGATTCCATCTACTCCAGCTGCTTTTTTGAATTTTAGTTTTTTATCGCATTATGAAAATCCAATTCCGTAAAACAATATCAAATACAAAAGTGTCACTACTTACCATGCTTTCACATAGAAATTTCAAATCATATGAGGCTTTAACTTACCAATCTGCTTTTTTAAAATCATATCTAGACTCTTTTATGTTGAGTATATTTATTTTTGTATCGGACCTAACTGTAATCATAATTCCCAATGCAGGATGGTATAGATCTTCCTTAACAAACGGTAGACCGTCCCTAACTACTGTACAATTGTTAATTACTTTCCGAACCAATAACTAGGTCCAGTGTTCTACCTTGAAAATTCTTAATATCATTATACCAACTAAATTCTTTAAAATCCATGAAGTCTTGAAATGTTTCTTCTATGACATTATACATATTGCTTCCATAATTAATACCGGTTATACTTGGTATATTGAAATCTCCAAAAATAAATGTTTTATCATTATTCAGTATATGCCTTTGCAGAAGTTCAAATGCTGTTTCATATACCTTAGTTTGACTCCCCGAAGGAACATATATACAACATACAGTATATTTAGTACTATTTACTTTAATTTCTATTGCAATCCTCTCAAAATAGGAAATAATTTTAAAAACTTCTAAGATTTTATATGTTTTCTTAACAGTTATAAAAACTCCCCCGCCTTTTTATTTTCCTGTAAATTCAATATTCCTATAAGCTCTTATCAGATTGTAATATCCAACGTTTACTATCTCTCCATCAAGAGTTCCCTCCTGAAACCAAGTCTCGACTGTAATAACTATATCAAAGGCCTCACTAAAACAACTTGTATAAAACTCGTTAATTTTCGTATTAAGTCCTCGACAATTTTGAAAGTAAACGTTAAGGGTAGCTGACATAATTGTGGCAACCGAATAAGCTCTTAAGCAAACAGAAAATCATTATTTTTCGGCAATGCAAAATGCTAATAATAAAAATATACATATTCATATATAGGTATCCCACAATAATTCAGATTCAATAATACATAGGTACATCTTTATACTTGTATAATCAACTCAGCTAATCATAATTATTATAACAATTATAAAAATAAACAAATTTTGCATAATAATCTTGCTAATAGTAGAATTACCATATGACAATAAAGAGATAAAAAAAGAAAGAAATACTAAGTTATAAGTATATATAACTTATATTAATCATTGCAAGACAAAAATAAACAACATAGGTATCCGATACCATATAATAATATTAATCAAACAAATTTAATTAGATATATCACTGTTACGAATCTGTCAACAATTTATTTATTTTATTTTAATTCTTCTTGTTATTGCCTATTGCTTGTTGCTTTTACGCGCCACTGTATATCGCCGGAGTCAATTATTCGTGGAAAGTAAGTTAGTTCCGATACAACTCCGAGTTGGCTTAGACCGCATGTGTTCCTATGTGTTCCCAGTACTGGTTATCAAGAAGAATCGCACCTTATTACAGGTTAGTGGGCAAAGTGTAAGGCAATAAATGATTACAGTTCATTTGTTCTTGCAATTTATATATTTTTTTGAGCTATTCGTAACATTTGGCCCTTGGAGCCGGATGAACTAGTGTGTTTTAGAATTTAATTTTCTCTTAAAGGTCCTTCTATCTAATAACTACTTTAGGCTTTGTTGTATCTTCATTTCGCATGATAATAATCCTTTTAACATAGATATTGCAATTAAATTTTACGTTTAAAAGTAATCCAAACAAACTAAAGAAGTGGACATATCTTATCGCTTGGTTTTTGTGGAACACTATGGGTTTTTAGCTACAAACACGTTTATTTGACATTGTAGATACACAAATTGAAATTTATTAATTATTTCGCAAGCTAATTAATAGTAACGCAAACTTTTTAATTTTAGATTTCGATATCCGGTTAATCAGATCGCAGTTGTTTTTTTTGTTTAAATATGTCGATATACTGTTAATCAGATCGCTTTTGTTTTTTTTGTTTCTTTCGCTATAAAATATCTGAACAGGCCGCCGTTAATTTGAAGTCAGTTTTTTGGATATAAAATTAACACAGTCATTTTAATCGCATTATTTGGAAAAAAAATTATAAACTTTCTAAATACAAATTTTACCACAATAGTTGCATCAATGATGTGTACATATTATGGGAATTAGCCAATCGCGCCACAGTTGATAGGTCTTTACGAAATTTGCTGAAATGTAGAGCTCGCGAACTAGATGAACATAAAACAGAATTTATTAAACAGCATAACAACATCATAAGTGTATTACTAAGTCTACCGGAGGAAAATGTGGACGACGACGAAGTCATTAGAAAAGGGTTTCTTGATGAATATTATCATATCAAATCCACTGTCGAAGAATTGTGTAATGATCATAACGCGTTAATCGTTCGGTGAGGTGCCTGTACCTCTCGGTGTGTGTAATACCCCCAACCCTCGCTTACCCAAAATTAATATTTCCAAATTTTCTGGGGATTATAAAGAATTTTCCGCTTTTATTGATTTGTATGACGCTTTAGTACATAACAATTCGACTATTACCAATGTTGAAAAGTTTAATTATCTCCGCCCTCTCGCTTATTCGACAGGTTAAAATGACCAATGATAATTACGTTACCGCGTACGATACAATTGTTAAGAGATACTCAAACAAACGCCTCATGGCAAAGGATCATTGGGATGCAATAATGAATACGCCAAAAACTACCGATTATAACTGAAGTTCGCTTAGAAAATTGTTAGATATATTTACAGACAATCTAGCTGGTTTAGAGGCTATGAATTTTCCTGTAGAACAATGGGATTTTATATTAGTAATGCTTTTAATGCAATGCCTTAACCAGGATACAATTACCTTATTTGAGCATGTAGAACATAAATCAAACGAAATCCTTTCGCATAAAAAATTGTATTTTTTCTTGGAACATCAGTGTATCGCTCTCAGCAATGCTAATACGCCTGATTTCAATTCTGTCTCAAAAACCATTAAATATGGTACCTCTTTGACTTTGAATGCCAAATATAGTTCCGCTACACCATCCTCTTCACAAATATATCGCACTTCCTCATTCTTTACTTCTAAATCATCTCCCTCGATGACTTGCACACTTTGCAAAGCAAATCATTCTTTATACTCGTGTGCATCTTTTACAAGTAAAACGAGTAGTGAGCGTTACAATTTGTGTAAAAATATGCATCTATGTTTTAATTGTCTGAGCTCGGCTCATAATCTCAATACATGTCGATCTACTTCTGCATGTAAAAAATGCTTCTCACGTGAACACCACACCTTATTGTGTTTTAAAGGCAGTACGCCGGGCGTCACTGCTGCTCCTGATAATCCTACCGCTCATGTTTCACCGCGTATTTCAGATGACTCCATTCCTAATCCACAACCTAGTTCATCTAATGCTCCGGTCAACAATAATTCCACTGCATGTCATTCAATAACTACCAACCCTCAAAAATCTGTGCTATTATCAACCGCGATTATTGATGTTTTAAATGGGAAAGGTTTTTTTTCACCTCTCAGATGTCTACTTGACTCGGGAAGTCAGTCTTCTTTCATTACTCGCAAAGCCTTTCGTACCCTAGGCTTAAATAAAACCGACTTTTTAATCGAAGTTACGGGAATTAATTCCACCCGCTCATGTGTAAGCAGTGGAGAAGTTGCTTTGTCTATAAAACCCCGGAATAAACTATCGCCTATATTATATCTTGACGCGATAATAATTGACTCAATCTCTAACAAATCACCTACTGTACCGTTTGATGTTGCGTCTATTTTACTTAATTTTCGCCTTCATGAATACGTTATGTGCGCCGATATAAAACAAATGTATCGAATGATTTTTATTTCCGAGGATCAACGAGATTTTCGAAGAATCTTGTGGAGGTTTTCTGTCAATGATGAACTTGGAGAGTATCGCCTCAATACGGTAACGTATGGAGTAAGCTGTATCCCGTTTCTAGCTCTTCATAGTCTACAGCAGTTGACTGAAGACGAAGGCCATCGCTTTCCTCGTGCTGCTAAAGTTCTTCAGCGGTTTTCATATATTGATGACTTTGTTTTGGGAGCTCCATCTCTTCAAGAAGCTCAAACTCTTCGGGATGATTTAATATCTCTATTAAAACTGACAGGGTTCGAACTGCGTAAGTGGTGCTCTGATCACCCCTATCTTTCGGACCCATTTCCAGCTAGTTTTATTAATCCAAATTCTCTCTCTTTTTCCTCCGATGATTGTTCTTCACCTCTGAAAATCCTAGGTTAGCAGTGGAATCCAATTATCAACTCATTCACATTTTCTGTTCAGCCCCAAAGAAATGAAGTCTGCACTAAACGTTCGTTACTATCTGAGCTAGCTCGAGTATACGATCCTTTAGGATTTTTAACGCCTCTCACCTTTCTTACCAAATATTTAATTCAAAAACTTTGGATGTTGGGTCTATATTGGGATAAAAATGTCCCTTCTGAAATTGCTCATGTTTGGTCGCAATATCGAGAGGATCTACCTCTACTTGAACACCTACACATCCCTCGGAAAGTTCTTGCGGCAGATGCCGTTCAATATGAATTACATGGATTCTGTGATTCCAGTGAAAGGGGCTTCGCTGCTGTAATTTATCTTCGTAGTGTTAGTAGTATTGATAAAATTAACGTCAGTTTGTTGTGTGTCAAATCACGGGTTGCCCATACTAAAAAAATTACAATTCCTCGTTTGGAACTATGCGCTGCAGTTTTGCTGTCAAAATTATTTGCTTATGTGATAAGGACACTTCCTCAAATTTCATTACATAACATTTACGCTTGGTTCGATTCCCAAGTAACTTTACACTGGGTTCAGAGTTCGCCGCATAAATATAAAACTTTTGTCGCTAATCGGATCGCTTATATTCAATACAAACTTTCTGCAAATTCCTGGCATTAGGTTAGTACGAAAGATAATCCAGCTGATATTGCCTCGCGGGGCGCCCTTCCTTCAGAGCTAGTTGAATTAAATTCTTGGTTTCAGGGCCCTTCCTTTCTTTATGAGTTTAACTCTTCTTATCCCGCACCTACACTTCCGTTTTTGCGGTAAATACGGATCACAATTTTTTAGATACTTTGCTTGAGTCATGTTTGTCATTAAGTAAAATCCAACAGATCTTAGGGTATATTTTAAGATTTACATACAACATCTCCCATCCTGGTGATAAACGCTTTGGAATGTTAAGCTCTTCAGAGCGCTCGAATGTTAAATGTATTCTTGTTAAGAGGACACAGATGATCGCTTTCGAGGACGAACTTTCTCGGAAACGGTTTTCGAAACCAATCCGAAAATTGCATGCATTCCTGGATGAGAAAGGTACGATCCGTGTAGGTGGAAGATTAAAATATTCATTTTTGTCTTATGATCAGAAGCATACTTACTTATTACCATGCCGCAGAGGCTTCGCTTCATCAGTAATTGATTTTTTTCACAAAAGATATTCACGCGCTGGTTTTCGTACCACGCAATTTTTAATATCACAACACTTTTGGATACTGTCTCCAAAACGAGCTATTAACGCTGTTCTGAGTAAATGTGTCGTTTGCAGGAAAACGTCTCCCGCCCCATTTCAACCTGCCAAAAATTCGATTATCTACCCTTAAACCCTTTTCCCATGTCGGAGTTGATTATGGAGGTCCTTTTTTCATAACATCTATTCGACATCGTGGTGTTCGCTCACATAAAGCTTACCTGTGCCTGTTTATATGCTTTGCCACAAAGGCATTACACTTGGAATTGGCAAATAGTTTATCAACAGAATCATTTCTCGTGGCCTTACAAAGATTTATTGCCCGTCAAGGTCTTGTGTCCGATTTATATTGCGACAACGGCACACATTTTGTTTCTGCCAATAAGGAACTATTGAAATATTCACAAGAAGCCGCACGCTCTGAAAATATTCGTTTCCATTTTAATTCTCCCGCTGGAGCCCATTTCGGTGGACTCTGGGAAGCATGAATAAAATCTGTCAAAACCCCACCTTACTCGCGTCGTTGATGAACAAGTTTTGACGTGTGAAGAATTTTATACCGTGTTGACATTAATTGAGTCTATTTTGAACTCGCGTCCTATCACTCAATTAAGTACCGATATAGAAGACATTAATGCTTTAACCCCCGGCCACTTTCTTACTCTCGAACCGCTGCAGACTGTACCTGTTCCAAGTCTTGAATCAATCCCCCTGAATCTACTTTCGCGTTGGCAATTGTTGCAGAGAATGCAGCAAGATTTTTGGGCTCGTTGGAAGCGAGAGTACCTGCATTCGCTTCAACAGCGTTCCAAATGGTTAGACCCACAGGGAGTCGCTCCACAAGAAGGTATGCTTGTATTGATAAAAGATGACAACGTTCCTCCTTGTCACTGGACATTAGGACGCATAAAGGAATTCGTTTATGGACGTGATAAAGTTGCCCGCGTCGCGGTAATCCGTACTAGCCGTGGTTCCTTAAAAAGACCTCTGGTTAAGTTATGTCCACTCCCTCTTGCTGATGATTAAGCGTCAATTTCATAGGATTTATTATCTAGTTTTTAGTGTATTCGGGGTAAATTTGTGTTGTCCTGTCCTGAAAATCATCGCTGTTATTTTAGGTGTAAGTTATCAGTTCGCAACATACATTTTTATTACATACTTGAGAATTATCGCGTTGTTTTTATGTTTATTTATTTTTCAAATGCATGACTATGCATTTTATTAGGGGGGAGAATGTTACGAATCTGTCAACAATTTATTTATTTTATTTTAATTCTTCTTGTTATTGCCTATTGCTTGTTGCTTTTACGCGCTACTGTATATCGCCGGAGTCAATTATTCGTGGAAAGTAAGTTAGTTCCGATACAACTCCGAGTTGGCTTAGATCGCATGTGTTCCCAGTATAGTCCAGGAGGAATCGGCGCATGAGTACCGAAAACTATTCCACCTCAATTTTTTTATGCGATCCTCTTTGAATTGCCCTACTGATGATATAAATGCATGTTGCCATGGGGCAACCTAGTGCCATATTGTTTAAACCGAAATTGTTTAAACAATTGGAAGAAATTGTTATATTTCAACCGGACAAATTTTTTTATATTCTTTATTGAAATACAAATAAAAAAGGTCCCATGACTTTTCACGATAAAGTTAAGATTTTTAGAGATATGAATTTTTAAAGGTTCGAAAAATCTCAAAATGGGTACTTTTGACCCATGAAAAATGTATTAAAAAAATATAATAAAATATAAATAATAATTTTTTTAAATTCTTTATACAATAGTTAATAATATTCTTAATGGAGATTCAAGAAAATTTCATTTTTTATACCAGTTTTTTAATTGTTAATTTCGCGCGCTCACAAGTATGCGTCGCTACCATTAAGTATCGCCGTCTCTCTCTGACTCATGCACTGCATACGGTCTCTCTGTGTCCTGAATCATTATTAATCATTTATCTAAAAAACTATTAACTTTATCAAGATTGGTAAAGAGAGCAATGTTATTAATAATTAAATTGTCTACAATTTGTTTTTAACAAAAGTAATTTAAGTATGAATCGGAACATGTAATTAAAGTTACTTTTTTGTTATTATCATAGTGATTTATGAATTTTTATCAACAATAATAAGATATAATAGTATTTGAAAAAATTTTGGAATCACAATTATATATAAATAATAAGCTTTTGCTTAAACATACTTTTGGAAAAATGCATTGAATCCGGAATATAAAACATTAGATTTTGATCAGTTGGAAATGGGGTTTTGTTTATAAATATAAGTATTGGTAAAGTATTATTCTCTAGTTTGTATGCGAAATTCGTAAAATCTAATGTTTTATATTCCGGATTCAATGCATTTATCCAAATGTATGTTTTGAGCAAAAGCTTATTATTTATATATAATTGTGATTCCAAAATTTTTTCAAATTCCATTATATCTTATTATTGTTGATAAACATGCATAAATTACTATGATAATAACAAAAAAGTAATTTTAATTACGTGTTCCGATTCATACTTAAATTACTTTTGTTAAAAACAAATTGTAGACAATTTAATTATCAATAACATTGCTCTCTTCACCAATCTTGATGAAGTTAATGGTTTCTTAGATAAATGATAAATGATAATTCAGGACACAGAGAGGTCGATGCAGCGCATGAGTCAGAGAGAGACGACGATACTTGTGAGCGCGCGAAATTAACAATTAAAAAACAGGTATAAACAATGAAATTTTCTTAAATCTCTATTAAGAATATTATTAACTATTGTATAAAGAATTTAAAAAAATTATTATTTATATTGTATTTTATTTTTTTAATATATTTTTCATGGGTCAAAAGTACTCAAATTTGAGATTTTTCGAACCTTTAAAAATTCATATCTCTTAAAATATTAACTTTATCGTAAAAAGTCATAGAACCTTTTTTATTTGTATTTCAATAAAGAATATAAAAAAAAATTGTCCGGCTTAAAAATAACAATTCCTTCCAATTGTTTAAACAATTTCGGTTTAAACAATATGGCACTAGGTTGCCCCATGGCAACATGCATTTATATCATCAGTAGGGCAATTCAAAGAGGATCGCATAAAAAAATTGAGGTGGAATAGTTTTCGGTACTCATGCGCCGATTCCTCCTGGACTAGTACTGGTTATCAAGAAGAATCGCACCTTATTACAGGTTAGTGAGCAAAGTTTAAGGCAATAAATAATTAAAGTTCATTTGTACTTGCAATTTATATATATTTTTTGAGCTATTCGTAACATTAACCATATTTCACCAGTGTATACTCGCCTTTACCCAAAAATATCGCAATTGAAACAAAAAAAGTAAGAGCAAAATTTATCTGATTTACAAGTTTTTGTATAAAACAATATTACTTGCTAGTTTAGGTCCGTTAATTTGGCAATTGAGGATAGGTCTGACAAAAATTCTGCCTTTTCTTGGCCTGTTTGCCAAACTTTAGTTTAGCAGCTCCCAAAAAATGATACGATGTAGTAGTCAAATTCTCGTTTATATAAATATTTGAACTTAGTAGTGACTTTCGACCCATTATAATTTCAGTTCTTTTTAGAATTGTAGTGAATTCGACAATAGTAGTCCTAGGCTTAATACTTCCTTCATCAAATTTTCCGATTCTAAATGTATCGCAAATCTCCCAATGAGAACAACACTTTATTTTCATGGTGTCATTAAAAATAGTGAGAATCTTGGCAAGCAAATTTTCATCCCGCTCATCCTTCACTCCCACCAAACTTATTGTATTCGCCTTAAACTTTTGATCGTAAACATCCAATTTGTTTTTAATTAGATTTAATTCCTTATCATTGGATTGGACAACCGCTTCCAACGATGAAAATTGCAGAATTGCCCCATTTATTTTCTCTTCCAAAGAATCAATCCTTTTACACATTTTTTCAAAATGTTCATCAATTCTGGCAGTTAGTTTGGGTAACAATTTGTTAATTACAGATTCTATCAAATTATCATCAATTGAAACGGAATTACTTTTGATTTTATTCATTTTACAATACTAGCTGGCAACAATGTACTTAAGATATAATGGAATTTACCTTGGAAAATTCCAAATCTTCTTGTAATAGATAAGTATGACAAAAAATTTTCTGTGTATAATTTTTCTAATCAAATAATCGTACCTTCTGAAACTCAAACACAGAGCTTTCTACATAAAAATATATTACTTAAACAGTTTTAAATAAGTCGAAGCTTACCGGCACGTTGTTCACAATACCATGTCATTACTATTATGGCGACTCCAGAAAGTAAAGTTGTTCATAAAAAGTTGATTGAGCAGTGTCGTGAAATAATTATGAACGTTTTAAATGTCATGACCGAAGAGGCAAACAATGGCAAGTCGACAAGTCCATTATCAAAGGTAAGTTTTAATTATTGCAATAAAATTTTTAAACCCAAGTAATTATTTAAAAAAATTACACTCGATAGTAAATTTTTTAAATCGATTTTCGTACATAAAATATTTATTCGTTAAACGATTTAAAAAAGTGACATTAGGGTAAGATAATAGTTATTTGTAAAACAAGTGTTACAATGACTCGTTTTGTAGTACGAGTGAAGTTTGCGCAACGAACCGCTTCGCGATTCGTTGCGCAAATTACGAGTACTACAGAAAGTCATTGTGGTACAAGTTTTACACAATATTTTTTATAATACGCATTTATCTAATTTTTTAAATAAAATAGAGTTACAAATAATCCCTGTTTTTGAACTGGGAGGAGTGGTTTAAATTTAAGTTGGCAATTCTGTAGATTCCTGATTGGTCAGATCACAGATGGTTTTATTCAGCACTTCTGACTTTTGAAATATTATAACCGAATAACTGTGTAAATTGTAAACAAACTTTCATTCAAGCAAACAGAGGATGATTATTTGTTTAAAAAAAGAGCTTCTTCGTATATACTCTTGCGATCTATTTATATTATATCATGAACAGAATTATTTCTATAATACATCTTCGCATAGATATCTGGTAATATGTCCCAAAAATCGAACGTTATGTATACCTATATATTGATCCCATACAATATAAAAATAAACAATTGACAAACATTGATAAATAAACGTTAGCGTACTTTATTCATTAATATTTTTAATATATAAATCATTCCAATTTACCTTTGCGAACATTTAATATAATAATTTGCTAGCTAGAACAACGCTTAGACCATTTTATTCATAATTTGTGTCAAGGTTAAAGTCTTATGTCAAATAAAAATATAACTAAACACAATAACCAACTGTACACTAATAATTACTAAAACAGTGTTCAAAGAGCTTCATTGTGACACTGTAAACAATGTTATAATGAATTTTCTTTTATACGTGAATTATAAAAAGTATTTTACCTACGACCACCCCTGTAAGTAGTCAAAAACACACAGTCTGCAATCAATGTAAGACCGCTATTACGCACGGTAAAACAAAACGCACGGCTGTAATAGTATATTACGTAACAAGAATTGTAAGTAACCCATTACGCGCGAAATGAAAAAGTTTATGCACGAAGCCGCGCATAAATTTCATGAGTGCGTAATGGGCTTACAACTCGTGTAACGTACTATACTTTTTCTACGCCCATTCATTTTCTTCCATTAAGTAAAAAACATCGCAATCATTTAAACTTTATTATAATAGTTGTTAATAACAACTGAACAATTATTGTAAATCGATTGTGCATTATTATTTAATGGTGATGACCGGTTATTTATAATTGTATTATATTTTGTTCAAGAAACTGACAATATAAATGACTACACATTTACTTTCATAGCATACTACTTAAGAAAACGTGTCCTATTTTTAAAGACATTGCATGATGTGCTGCCTACATTTAGGGGCATCACTCTTTCAATCCTAAATACATCTCGCTAATGCTAAAAGTTTTTATGTTTTTTAATTGACTAAATTTATGTAAATAGACCAAATAAAGTCTTACGTACATAAAAATTTGATTGTAATTTAATTAAACCAAGAAGTTTAAGTTTTCTTCTCAAAACGCACGTGTATGTTATGAGATCTCATTACGTGCATGTTATTGTTAAATGTCATTTACAAGGAATGTTGACAGTGCGATTTTTGACGTTTATAGACATGGACGTAGAAAAAGTAAATTGCACGGCTTCCATAGCAACCACTTAGCAACTGTCAATAGTCGTAGCCATTTTATTCAAAATTTATTACTTGGATATTGAACGTTTAATTTTATTCTATATATAAATGGTGAATAACATTTATTAGATATGAGATTGCATTTAATACTAAGAGTTATTTGGAATTATATGATCATTGATTGCGTTTCATTAAATACGCATCTTTCACCTGTCTGAATGTATCTCATATTAGTAAACAATAGTATATTATACACCAAGCGACTAAAGTGGCCCATTTAATCCCGCGGGTGGTGTTTGATTCCTGAGGGAAGTAATCCACCTAAGGGATTAATGTCACTTTAGTCGAGAGGTGTATACGCTAAGGGACCACTCAAAAGACATTTATTTGAAGTAAAGGTGAAAGTTTATGTCTCTTGGAATCTATTAGTTATTTACATCACATAAAATAATGAAGTGTAATTATAGACTTCCCCGTATGGTTTTTGACGTTAATAAATAATTATGTCTGTACAAAAAACCACCAATTTTCGTGGAAAAATCTAATGATTTTTATTTCCTTATTCATTTAATTCATAATCAAGAACACATTAATGTTATTTTCTTTTGTAAACTCGATTTTATATAGCATTATACATGTGCCACAATTTATTATTTTTAAATCCAAATTCAAAATATTGTGTTACCCTCGTACGCATTAGCAGTCTCACAACCTTTAAAACTTTGCATGCGAAATGTACGTCGCCAGCTCTTCCCGGTAACTGCGTTTACAACGTTGTCAAGATGTACGGCTTTCTCGCGCATCGTCAACTGCCAATATTAATTTGCCAACCTGTACTGTTATCCGTTACCGAGAATCCCCACATTAGTCCTCCTGATATATCACGCCAACATGAGATTAGTCAGAAATCGGCCGTAAATATCCTCCAGAAATCTAAAATGCATTCGTACCATATTCACTGTTTCGACCCTTACTTTGTGGAATCTATTCATATAACTTTTTTAAATGAAACTGTTTCTAAATAATTCTACAATATAATGAAAAATGGTAAAAATTCTAAAAAATTGGCAATTGTTTCGATACTACGATCATCGTCATCTGATAATTAATAATTATTTTTGGCTAAACCAAGAAGTGACCTACCTTGTGATTGACTTAATATATATGAATAGAAAAAGGAAGAAGATATGATATTAGAAATATTGAAGCTTAGGTATTATTAACTCTATGGAGATATCCTGGATATCTTTTCCCCATTTAAGATCAGTATAACTGTGCAGTGATATAGAAAAGCAGGAAAACTATATCGATTCTGACTTTGAAGTATTATTATAGGAGGTGTTTTAGATTTTTGAAATTTAAACAACTCTGGAAACATAATAGTATTTTGGACATCCTTTTGAAATGCACGAAGATATGGATGATGAAAGCTTTTGACCTAATTACCAGTTATATGTTGTTGTATATTTAAGTGTAAAAAATGAGTAAGTTATATATAAAATGCTACACACTCTTCCCCCCTCGTATAAAATATTTTGAACTGTCAATATATTTTTTATATTATCTTCTTTAAGAAGGGAAATTTATTTACAACTTTGCTACCCTCTAAGTGAAAGTGCAAACGTTATTTCCTCTATAAATCTAAATTATGTTTTACCTAACTCAAATTATTAAAAACTGTTAATTGTCTATTTCAAACATACTATGATTTGAACTAGATTTACAACTTACATTCGAATAAAAAAAATATGATTCAGTTTGTTTTAAGGTCATATATCGAACAATATTTGAGCTTGTCTTACTACTCACTTTTATTATCTAAATATTATTTTGAGCTTGTTTTATTGAGTTGGTAGCTGCGCGTACCACACGTCCTAAACGGAGACACTATCGGTAAGTCTTAATAAGGAAAATAGTCATAATCACGTAAACAGTCAAAATAGGTAAATCACTTTCAATAAAACAAAAAAAAATAACTAAGTTATTTCGCTCATAGATTTAGGATAAAATCATATATAGATTAAAAGATATCTATTTAGTTATCTTATCGTTACAGTAACTGATAAAGATTCTTATGTAATAAACTTATTATTAATATTTTGCACAATTAAAATTATGCCAAGAAATATGAATTCACAACTATACAAATGTATACACATTGATCAGTTTAATTTCATTTTACCCAAACTTTACATCCATGAACTTTATTCCTTTATTTTCAAATTTAAACTTATTCAAGTTTTTACCAAATATAAAATTCCATGTCTTAGACAAATCTAATTAGAACTACTGGTACATTTTCTGTTAACTTTTACCCCACTGAAACATCAGAGTAAGAACCTAGCTATGGTTTTAAATTAGATATATGCCAATTACCTGCATCTGATACATCATGATGATCCAAAGCATACACCAATTTAGAAATTCTTTATCTTACAGTACACAAGCCATATTTGGGTACGACTTTAGCAGAAAATTGCATTACTGCTTTGGAAAAAACTTTGTTCCTTTTCCAAACTTTATTACCCACTTTATAAGAATGATCTCTTCTTCGCAAATTATAATTTTTCTCATACCTTTTATAAGCTAAGTCAAGTTTCTTCTTGACATCTTCAGAAATAGGTTTTAAACCTTCTAAATAATTAACATAATTATCTCTACCTTAGAGTAATAATATACATAGAGAGGGCTATTCATTCATAAACACGTTTATTTTTGTGGCCAACAATTCTAAACGCCAGTAGTGAAATAATGAATGAATTACAAAAAGTGCGGATGGTATTGTAGGTACATGGCCTTTGTAAGTTCGGCTGTTTTTCGGACAAACTTGGCACCGACGAACCATGATACTCCAAAAACATTAAATTACTTAACTTTAAAAATTTATTCTGTCACTAAAAGTCTTAAAAAACACATGAAAACGAAAGAACTAAATGTTTACTCTCCTGTCGTAGTGGCGCTCATATACACAAACCACGTTTGACACTATTTACTAAAATACTACGGCGTATTTAAAATCACATCCTGATGATATTTGCATCTCTCTTTATATGGTAATTAAACAAGGACCAAACTACTAAATATATTACTACTGACACATTAAACAGGTACTGAAATTTTGAGCAAGGTTGCCACTTTTAGTTATAACCATAAAGGTATCTAAGGATACAGCAAATTTTTGTTTAAAATTTATATAAGAATACGCTTTCATTAAATAAAATTCAAGTATTGTTAACTAATTTTAAAAGCAGCGACTGAAATGCATAAATTAGTATGACTTTTTTTATTTGCTTTTTAACACATTTTCAATTATACTTCTAATTCATTTTTCCTGCAACTAAAGAGACTTTGTAAATATGGCAAAGCAGTGGAAATGTCCGCAAGTGAGCTTAGAATGTGACTCAATGTTTGGGCCAGGAAAAAGTCAAAACAAACATATCTCTTTTATTTGTTAATCTGAGATCTCTACCACCAGAGGATAATTCAAAATTTTGAGTACTTTTGATTTCAGCACAGTATTTTCCTGCAGTAGGAATATTTCTTCCGAAAACTAAAAAATTTGGCGAATAACCATGAACTTCATGTTTAGTTGAATTAACTGCTAATTAATTAATTTCTATATCCCAATATTTATGCTCATTTACATAACTACGAATAACAGTACCTACTGTTTTGTTATTTCGTGCAATGTGAACTGTAACGAGGAGTGAACCATATTTTCTGAATCTCATATTTATCAATGATTGTTTTGAATACTTTTCCTGAAAATTGACTACCATTGTCACAAATTACCACCCTGGGTACACCATACTTCAAAAATATTTGGTTTTCTACTATCTTTGTAATAGTAGGAGCTATAGCTGATTTGAGCGGAAACAAAAAGTTATATTTGGAAAACCAATCTCCTATTACTAAAAAATAACAGTTTCCTTTAGTGCTCCTAGGAAATGGACCTTGGAGGTCTAAAGATAAAATTTCAAAAGGAAAATTTACTGATTTCTTATTACCTATTAACCCTACTCCAGAACTATTCGGCATCTTCTGCGATTGACAAATTTCATATGATTTTACAAATTTTAAAACATCTGCTCTTTGATTTGGCCTATAGCTCTTGCACTCTACCAAGTGTCTTATAAGAACCAAAATGCCCCGCAATAGGAGGATCATGGCAGCCTATGACCTCTCTTACTTGTGATTTTGGAACTAATCTTTTCTACTCTTAACAACTTGTAGTCAATGGCAAGATGTTAGATACATATTTATAGATAATTTCTTCAAAAAATTTCGACTGAGGATAAGACTTTGGCGATTCTGGAATCTTACTTTTAAGTGCAGTATACCAAGTATCTGAAGTTTTGGGTTTTATTTCTAAAATTGAAATTTCTATTGGATCACTACTCTTTATGTTACTAGGTATCCTACTGAAGCGTTGCATTCTCTATTTCGTATCCGGCGATTCTCCCTTTTTCGCTTTTTTCTACGAGTTCGCCTTGTGACGAATGTTCACATTTATATAATTTTCGAAACTCATTTCCGGAAGCGTTCGAAAATCGGCGAATAGAAATCCAGTTGGTATCAGTTTATTTTGAAAACCTTTCTATCCATATATTACATTTTGCACCATAATCATCTCCAATTATAAGCTTGCCCTGCAACGAAATTGTATATTTTTTATCGTCGCTTACTTTGTAGCAAATGCATGTCGTCACATAAGCTAGAAAGCATATTTTGAATTTTTTCTTCGTTTATCATGTACTTTTGTTTTTTTTCAAGGAAAAGGAAAACAAAAGTTTCTCAAATTTTTACTTATTTCCAAATGTTTTCGTTCAATTTCTTATGAAAATATCTATATGATTTGATAAAGAACCGATTAATATTGAGATATTTTTTTATGACTAAAGTAAAAATGGAAAACTATCTTGAGGAGGGGCGTCCTATTAATAGTAGGAGTTTTTGTTTGCTAAGTACTTTGTAGAGGTGCCTGGCAACGAATTTTTTTATGTCAGAAAAAAATATAATTACTCTTTTAAACACAACACGTGATTATCAACATTAGATACTTAGATACTGCACAATAGGGCCACTGACTGGGGCTACATTCGTAATCAATTCGCTGGCCAAGTGGCACTTTGGCACGCAAGCTAAGCAAATATATTTCAGTGTGATCGTTCACAACGCAATTTGGCGTCAGAGTTGAAGTCGTCGAAATTTCTTGCAAGCTGCAAACTTTCACTTCGTGCCGGCTATGGGCCAGGCGCATTAATATTTGTTTTTTGATATATCTGACATTTGTCTGATAGTTTGACATTTTCATCGAATTGTGTGTTTTTGGTTTGTTTTTCTTGATTTTTCCGTGCGACTGATTGATTAAAAAAATGAAATGGAGGAGGAGTACATTACTTCTACTTTACCTGCAGCAATGCTGATTTTGCTTTAAAGAAAAGGGCAATTGTTGAGGCAGTTTGCATCATTGAATTGATATTCCGCGTTGTCCATCACTACTAAACTTCAGTATATACTGCTATAAAAAATAAATCCAAATTACATATTATAACCTCAGACTGAACTAAATACAGACATAATCATCCTTCGACTATATGTTGAAGGAATCCGGACAATTATTTAGGTATTAACGCGTTTGCGCTAAAGTCGACTTTGAAGTTATTGTGAATAGAAAATTTCGTGCCGACTTGCGTGCCAAAGTGCCACTTGACCAACGAATTGATCACGAATGTAGCCTTACTTACTACTAGTAATAAAAATATGAGCTGATTGAGCCCGCCAATAGTATGGCGTCACATCAGGTGATTGTGCCTCCTACAAAATAATTTGCATTTCAGAGTAATGTCGTTATAATGTGATATGTGCCGAACGATGGATTGTCATACCATCTCTAGTTAATTCAAAGAGTTAATAATGTACTTGATTATTCAATTTACCGAAAACCAACACAGACTGATGTGACAATTCCATTCAATTCTAACCACCCTGTCTCACACAGACTAGCAGCATATAATTCAATGATACATAGAGCTTTTTCAGTTCCTATGAACAAATGTAATTTTGATAGAGAGATTAATACAATTAGACAAATAGCAACATCTAACGGTTATCCATTAGATATGATAAATAAACTAATTAGTAAAAAAGAGAAAAAAGTGGCATTACAACTAATATATCCTAAACAAGCTGATGAAATTAAAACTTATAAAACCATCACATGTGCAGGAAATATTTCTAATAATATTTCAAAGATAATATCTTCAGCAACGAATGCAACAATTTCTTTTAAAACAGAAAGTAACGTTAGTACAAAATTGTTAAATGTAAAAACAAAAATACCACTATTAAAGAAGTCAGGTATACATAAACTAAAATGTCCAGAATGTAATGCTGTCTATTTGGGTCAGACCATTAGGAATTTTGAAATACGATACAGTGAGCACTTACGAGCTTACAGATTAAAACAACCAGATAAATCTCACTACGCAAAACATCTACTTGACACCAATCATTCATTGACACCTAACACAGAACTAGAAGTGCTGCATATTTGTGAAAAGAAACAAGAACTGGATTTCCTTGAAGAACTGGAAATTAGAAGACATTTAAGAAACCCACAATATGAAGTTGTCAACGAACAGTTAAATCTAGGGAATTCTCCACTAATAAACTGTCTTCTTAAGTGATAATTGTAAAGATCAGCAGATATAGTTTTCCTGGTTTTCTATATCATTGCACAGTTATACTGATCTTAATTGGAAAAATGATATCCAGGATATCACCATAGGGCTAATAATATCTAAGCTTCAATATTTGTAATATGACATCTTCTTCTTTTTCCTATAAACATATATTAAGCCAATCACAAGTTAGGTTACTTCTTGGTCTAGCCAAAAATATAACTACTAAACATCAGGTAGGCATAAAATGAAATGTAACTTCTGTCATTCTGACGATGATATTGATTTATCGAAACAATTGTCAATTTTTTAGAATTTTCAATAACTTGTATTATATTGTGGAATGAACTAGAGACCTTGAGTTTTATTTAAAAACACTAATATGAGCATATTCCACGAAGTAAGGGTCGAGACAGTCAATTTCATTAAAAAATCTTCGAGAGAAGATTTGACCCGACTGTACCAGAAGTTACTACAAAAACGTTACAAAGCATCACAAAACATTTGGTTTAACCAAGAATGCCTTAGAAAAAAGGTAATACCAAATTATGTGAATATAAAATGTCACACTAAAACACCACAAGCACAAAAAGCTATAAAATGTGCTCAACGAGTTTGGATAAAATCTGAATGTAAGAAATGGTTCAAAGTTAGAGACTCCTTAGACAACTACATAAAAGTTGTACATTCAGAACTCACATTCCAATTACATCCAGTAGAATTTGACTGTTTGGATGACAAAATTAGAGAAAATATCAGCACTATGAAGCATATGAAGTTTAAGAAACAAGAAAAGAAGCTACAGAATCTTGAACACACACAACATAAAATTCAATACTCAAAACATCATGAAACTGTAAGTACCTACATACCAACACACTTTGCACCACGATTTGAAAACCTTTCAGACACTAATTTTACAAATAGTGAAATAGAATTTTTAAATAAAGGTTTAAAGTACAGCATACCACCTAAAATTACGAATAATATAAAACAAATTATAGCTACAGAGTCAGAAATAGTTTTAAAATCTAATTCAAATAATTTTCTTTATGAGAAAATAAAAATTGCCAATTTAATCAAAAATATTGAACCTTCAAAAGTTAAACGTCAAACAAAAAATGACATTTCAGTTTCAAACGCAATAAAAAAGAAGATAGAGAATCATAACCTAACAGTAACAAAATCCGATAAGGGGAATGCTACTGTCATTTTGACGACTGAAAATTACAATTCCAAAGTATATAACTTTATAGAATCCAGCGATGTAAAAGTTCTTAAAGCAGACCCAACAAAGAAGTTTTCTAATAATGTAAGGGATATTGTTAATAATTCAAATTATCTTTTAAATGATTACGAAAAGAGGTCTATCATACATAAGAATCCTCATTGTCCACAATTATATGGAACAGTTAAATTACATAAAATAACGAAACTAATTAGACCTGTAGTCTCTTATGTTAATGCTCCTAATAATATATTGGCAAAAAAGCTCAACAATATACTCAATACTTACGGATATGAATCTCAGTACTCAATTAGAAATTCAATAGAACTAATCAAAAAGTTGAAATCAATCCACTTGCAAGATAACTATAAACTCATATCGTTCGATGTAACTAATATGTTTACTAAAATTCCTCCTAAAGAATGTCTAATACTTGTAAGAAAATTACTAGAAGATAAAAATATTAATCCAGGAATAATATCAGATATACTTAATTTATTTGATGTATGCATTAATCAGAATTATTTCACTTTTGACAATAAGATATATATTCAAAATGAAGGTTTACCAATGGGAAGCCCTATATCACCTATTTTAGCAAACATTTTTATGGACAATTTAGAAAGAAAGATCTTTGAAAGTAATATTTCGAAAAATATTTTATTTTGGTATAGATATGTGGATGACATATTAGCTTGTTTTATGGGTAGTGAGCGACAATTAGATGTGTTTTTCAACCACATCAATAATTTACACCCGAAAATTAAATTTACATTAGAAATTGAAGAAAATAGCTCAATCAATTTTCTTGATTTAAAAATTCAAAGAGTTAATAATGTACTTGATTATTCAATTTACCGAAAACCAACACAGACTGATGTGACAATTCCATTCAATTCTAACCACCCTGTCTCACACAGACTAGCAGCATATAATTCAATGATACATAGAGCTTTTTCAGTTCCTATGAACAAATGTAATTTTGATAGAGAGATTAATACAATTAGACAAATAGCAACATCTAACGGTTATCCATTAGATATGATAAATAAACTAATTAGTAAAAAAGAGAAAAAAGTGGCATTACAACTAATATATCCTAAACAAGCTAATGAAATTAAAACTTATAAAACCATCACATATGCAGGAAATATTTCTAATAATATTTCAAAGATAATATCTTCAGCAACGAATGCAACAATTTCTTTTAAAACAGAAAGTAACGTTAGTACAAAATTGTTAAATGTAAAAACAAAAATACCACTATTAAAGAAGTCAGGTATATATAAACACAAATGTCCAGAATGTAATGCTGTCTATTTGGGTCAGACCCTTAGGAATTCTGAAATACGATACAGTGAGCACTTACGAGCTTACAGATTAAAACAACCAGATAAATCTCACTACGCAAAACATCTACTTGACACCAATCATTCATTGACACCTAACACAGAACTAGAAGTGCTGCATATTTGTGAAAAGAAACAAGAACTGGATTTCCTTGAAGAACTGGAAATTAGAAGACATTTAAGAAACCCACAATATGAAGTTGTCAATGAACAGTTAAATCTAGGGAATTCTCCACTAATAAACTGTCTTCTTAAGTGATAATTGTAAAGATCAGCAGATATAGTTTTCCTGGTTTTCTATATCATTGCACAGTTATACTGATCTTAATTGGAAAAATGTTATCCAGGATATCACCATAGGGCTAATAATATCTAAGCTTCAATATTTGTAATATCACATCTTCTTCTTTTTTCTATAAACATATATTACGCCAATCACAAGTTAGGTTACTTCTTGGTCTAGCCAAAAATATAACTACTAAACATCAGGTAGGCATAAAATGAAATGTAACTTCTGTCATTCTGACGATGATATTGATTTATCGAAACAATTGTCAATTTTTTAGAATTTTCAATAACTTGTATTATAATGTGGAATTAACTAGAGACCTTGAGTTTAATTTAAAAACACTAATATGAGCATATTCCACGAAGTAAGGGTCGAGACAGTCAATTTCATGTCATACCATCTATTGCATATACCATTTCCAAAGCATAAAGCACTGCAGGAAATGGACTGCTCTGTGTTGTTCAATACATTGGCAATACGCGCCCTGGACACAACTGCTGTTAATGTACTTGGACGCAAATGGGTGTTATTTCAGCACTACACACGTTCTAAACACTTTATTTCTGTCCTGTGTGATACCGATTCATGAAAATACCTTTCAGCGACCGTTGATGACTTCCTGCCGCCATGTTTCTATAGTGTCTCCCTCAGATTCAACTAAATGTAGCAGACGATCTTCGAAATGAATGACCTGTATATAGGGTTGCCAGATAATTATTTGATAAAGGACTGATGGGTCTAAAAATGAGGATTTTCATTAAAAAAGGAAACAATATTTTATATAATTTGGCTTATTTGATTCATCATATTTAGTGGAGCTGCCAATTTTTGCAAGAAGCTCTTGGTTTTTCAACAAATAATTATGAGAATCATCACAAGTCATTTTTTTAAAGTTGTATTGAGTTATAGTTAAAGATTTAACTGACTCCACGCTTAGTCTGTTTCTCTCTTTACTCCACTGAGTGTGTAGGTTGGAAATAAATATCATGGGAATAAGTAAAACAAGATGGCCCAACAGCGGGAAAGCTCAAATGAACAATTACACTTTTTTACTATTCTGGGAACGATGATCCCAAACACTATAATGACGTGGGGATTATGCTGGATCCTGGAACGGCTTGCTCGATCCTTAATTTCGTACCACTGTCTGACAGGGCAATGATGATACAACTCAAGGCAACACCGAAAAATGTAAATATCATTCAAGTTTATGCTCCAACAGCTGATAAATCAGAATCAGAGAATACATCTTTCTACGTGGAAATAAAACAACTGCTGTCCCAAACCAGAAAGGATGAAACCACCCTCATCCTAGGAGACTTTAACGCAAAAGTAGGCAAGGGAAGATGCGATAACACTGTCCCCCTTGCAATTTTCGTAACGGGCTGGTGTTGCTCTATCCTTGGTGCACTCCGGAGTGAGATGCTATCCTGCGCACTTTAGACATCTGGGTGCTCTTCCGCAATTTGAGGTGGCCTGTCCCCTCTGCTGACAGATGTGGCACTGGATGATAGGCTTACTCTGTCTTCTGTGTTCCCCAATTATTCTCGTGTGTTCTTTATGCGAACATTTTTATTTAAATAATCAAGTGTGATTTTTGAATTTGTCACAACTAAATATAATGGTCTGCTTTTTGGCGTCATCCTGTAGACGTCTTTGACTTGTAGATGTTTTCTAGCTCATCTTTGATGTTTATCAATTGGACTCCTTCTGCAAGGCCTCTCAGTACAAACGCATGTGTTTTTCCTCTCTTTTAGTGTAGGTATGGTGTTGAATTTTTTCCTTTCGGAAAATAGATTTTAATTTTTCAAAATCTTGGCCGTCTTTCGTAAATATTATTGATGAACGGTTTGTGTATTTGATTTCGAAAGGGTTTTTTATCTCCTTCTTAAGCTTATTTACCATTTCCCTGTGGTGCGATACATTGCCATCAATTACTATTGGCGGGCATTGACTTTTTGGTTTTGCATTTTTAGGGGTAGCTTTTGGCCTCTTACTTCTTTGTTGGTTAGTGCTGTCCTCGTCGGAACTCTGCTCAGTAGGGTTGAACTTGCGGAAATGTATTTTTTCCTCTTTTTTGGGTGGTTTTTTTATTTGTTTCTTTATCAGATAAATCCGATAGCGATTCGTAGGAGTTGTGTGTTACCGTTTGAGTAGGTGCCTTGTTTGTTTGATTAAATAATTTGTTAAGGGTTGTGTATCTGCGTGGCTTGACAAATCCAGCAGGAGTGACGTCTTTGACTTCCATCGGTGTGGCTACTGTGTTTTCATTGAAATCGTCTTGATTTTTAGACACATTAAGTGTCCTGGCTGTGATTTGCGGTCCTTTTTTAATTAATTTAGTAAATTGCGAGGTGAAAGCGTCTTCTTTTGCATTGTTTACGCTTTCCACATTTTCCATTTTTTCGCCCAGGATAGGTTGGCCGGTTTGTGTACTTGGACCACCTCAACATTTTGTTTTTGGATGTTCGGGCTTTCTTCTTCATATGTGGTGTTGTTATTATTGCTATTTCCTATAGTGTCTTCTTCCATGTTCACAATTTGTAAGTTAATATTTTTCAGTGATTTGTTCGGGGTTGATGTCTTTTTAGTATCGTTACCTCTACACAGAGGTATTAATTGTTCTGAGTTGTCAGATTTGGTATTTGCATCACTTTCTAGTGTTATATTTTCGTTTTCGATACACTTTTTGTTTTCTTCGTTACACTTTTTTTGTTTACGCGACACTTTTTGTCGATTTCTAGACTCTTTTTTTGAGATTCTAGATACTTTTCTGCCGTTGATTCAATATTCTCAGTTGTAGTAACGTGTTCTGGCGTGTTTGGTTTTGTGAGTTCTATACACTTTGTTAATGTAACGTGTAGCGGTTCTAGACACTTTTCAGGTATTTTAAAATTTTCGTAAATTTTTGTTAAATTTAGATTGTCAGTGATGTTATCAGTATAATTGTCCTCTATATAGACTAGTTTATGATAGTTGCGATGTTTCTCCGCAAGTTCTGGCTTTTTATTTTTAATTCTGTTTATTTCTTCTAAATATTTCGATGGCGATTCTGTTTCAAAAAATTCTGGTAAAGTTTGTGACACTTCAGAGTCTTTTGATTCGTCTTTCGTTATACTTTTTTTTTGATAATCTTTTTATCTTATTATTGTTTCTTTTAGTCAGTGTTTTATTAATTTTGCACTTACCTATTATTTTATGTCTGGATGATGTTTTCACTGTTTTTAATGGTTTGCATACACACACGTTATTGTTACTGACTAAGTTTTCACTAGTAAAAAGCTCTGGCTTTAGCGCCTGAAGCTTTTTGATTTTTACCTTAAGCCGCTGAGTGTATTCGGTAGGGTATGGCGTTGACCCCGTTATTGGGGGTGAAGGCAATGTTATGAACTCAATGAGCACTGACTCTATTGAATTCTATACAAAAAACTGTAAATTTATAGGAATAATGAAATATATAATAAACACTTTTGTTCGCAATGAAAATCCAATAGTCAAACCAATAAGCCTGAAAATTAGCATAGGAATGATGATACCTCTTCTTCGACAAACTTCATTTGTAGGTCATGAGCAATAGTTTTACTCGAATATCTTTCTTTTTCTGGTGGGGATTCCTTTTGGGTATAATGACGGAGACGTCTAGAGCTTCCTAGAAATCACTCACCCATTATAAGACTAGGTCTTGATATCTGTCTCATTAAAACCCCACTTGTCCTACCAGCCAGGAGCTGTCCTGTGCACATATCGTCAGTCTGGTCAACTTGCACATATTTCTGTTCGACCTTTTGTGTTTTCTACCTTGTTCCTTTTTCTCCTCGTCTTTTTTCGCTCTTTTCCGATATATCATTCGCTAATCATTACATTGAATATTCCACTGCAGCTGTTTTCTTATCTTGGCATTCACTCATCATCTCTTCTACCGATCTAATCCTAACATTTATCAAGTCCCAAATCCACCTCGAACACTCCAGCGTCACTGTATCCACCAGACCCACTACTCCCTGATTGTGTATAGGATTTGATTTGACTCGCATCAGTTCTCAAGCTTTCATCTGCAAGGAAAATCATTTAATCTAGTAATCCAAGATTTGGGTAGCAACGACAAGTTCTTCATGACATGCGAAGACTCCAGTGTCAAATATTAAGTTACAGTAGGAATTGATTTTTTTTTGATTCTAAATAATCTAAGTTATGAACAATATTTTAAAATGGAAAATGGGGACAACAATGTGGTAAAATAAAAAAAGGAGAGCTGTAGATGGACAGATGAATGAGGAGGGCTTGAAGGGGCGCACTAAAATTCGTTAATAAAATTTGGTGATAAAAGATATAGAAATGCTACGATAGGATGAAATCAAGACAAATTACGGACGAAAGAAAAAAGTTGTAAGGCAAAAAAGGGAATTAGCTCGCCAAAATGAGCCAAAACTCAATCTAACGAGCGAAAATTCTTTCTGTGATATACTGTCGGCGTAAGTCAATTGTGTCAACATTTAGTGCTTAAGTAAGAATATGATTTGTGAAGTGATGGATCGGTAAAAGTTGCATTTATTAATGAAATTTACTCTCTCGACCCTTACTTTGTGTAATCTACTAAATGAAACTAACGGTTTCTAGATAATTCTACAATATATTGAAAACATGTTAAAAATTCTAAGAAATTGACGATGCTATTTAATATCGAAACAATTGTCAATTTCTTAAAATTTTTAACAGTTTTTCAATATATTGTGGAATTATCTAGAAACAGTTAGTTTCATTTAATACAGTAATTTGCATTTATTACATTAAAAACATTTACAAAGTGACAAAGAACTTTCAGATAAGATGTAAGGAATGAATCTGACAATAATGAAGATAATGTAATGGTACGAGATGAAACATCATTCCTAGGAAATCGAACAACGACACAAATCTTTCAAGTCAAGCTGGATCGAAAACTACACTACTGCTGAAAAAAAATGCAAATTAATTTTTAATACACCTGTAGGAATTTTGCATGCGAAAAAGATGTTAGCCAGATTGAAACGTCAATAATAAAGTTGTTTTGCTGGAATGATAAAAAACAAGGAGATGCCTTTGGTAAGACATTAATAAAATTATTATTATTATTTAAATTTTAATTTCAGCAAAGTTGACAAAATAAATTTAGAACAATATAAGTTTTGGACTCTATTTTCTCTAGTAGTTTTAATAAAAAACAAACAACCGAATAAAATATCAACCAGTAGTACTGGTCTATTGAAAGAGATATAGCTTTTTACTCTAGTCGTGTATCTCCCGTCTCGAGTACACGACGGTATTCTCGTTATGTCCTGCCGACACGCTATGGGACATCTCAATTCACACCAGATACAATTAACCAGCGATTTAGTCCCTTTTCGTCTACTCTTCCGAATCACGTATGAACGAACAAGAGATACAAAAACAGACGATTTAGACTATACTCACGAGTAAATTTGTGGAAAGGTTTAAACTAATCAACAATACATAATTCAACGTTAAACAATTCAAGCTCCGGTTAATAACTATACTTTTAAATATAACGATTAAATTGAAAATTTCTGTTAATATACAGGGTGCGCCATTAGTGTGACAAAGTTCGATATATCCATTATTATAGAAGATATGGAATATAGTTATATACAAAAATTGTAGATATCTGTAAACTTCACATTTCAAAATTATTTTCATTTGTACTGGGTGTTCCCTATCACCAGAGTGAAGCAAACATACCTTTTTTTAAATAAGACACCCTATATATTATTTCAGATTCAGATTGGGATCATCTCCCCCATACTTAAAAAGTAGGATTTCATATAAGTATATAGGGTATTTTAGAAGTTATGCACAATTGAACGTAAAAATCATTCAACGCCTTGTATAGTTCAAACGAAACAATTTGACATCAATATTTTGCATTTTGATATTGATCTAGTTTCATGACACTGTTCCCTTTTTTGGATATTACAACATCTGAATACTGGGCGAGCCATGAGTCGAACACATGATTTTCTCGATTTTTTTCAAATGAATCACCCTGTATTTCATTTCAAAAAGTGAAAATACACCTTATAAACTTTCATTTTTATCAGACATTCCCTATACCTAAAATCATTAATTTCTGAGATATTGTCAATTTAATAACAAAGAGTTGAAAAAATAATTTATTGAAAGAAGTAAGATATAGAAAAATGACAGTAACAAATGCTTTTACAAAAATAAAAAAACAACAGTCAAAGTAAACTGTGAATTGATAATTGATTCTATACCAAATGTTCGAAATGGCCACCCAAAAAGTCAATACAACATTGTAGTGGATCTTCAAAAGATCGACTTGATTTTCTGAACATTTCTACATTAATACTATGAAATACTTCTCGAATTCTTTCCTTCATATCGTTCTGTGTAGTTGGCGGTATTTGGTAAACACGGTTTTTTATATAACCCCACATGAAAAAGTCAATTTGAGTTTAGTTTAGTCTGGTGATCGAGGTGGTCATGTAATGGGTTCTCCTCTTCCTACCCATCTGATAGGAAAATGGGTATTCAGATGATTATCAATTGATGCAGTGTGATGTGCCGGATCTCCATCGTGTAAAATCCACATTATTTGCTGAATGTTGAGCGGAACATTTTCCAACAGTAATGGTAAATGATTTTCCAGAAATTTTAAATGTACTAGACCATTCACTCTTCCATCGACAAAATGTGGTCCAATTACGTGGTCTCCAATTATACAACCCCAAACCATCAGAAATCACCTAGTATGAATTTGAGTTGATGTAAGATAGAGATTATTTGTGGAATAGTAATGGAAATTACGTCTATTCATGGTGCCATTCTTCGAAACGTTACTTCATCTTCAAAAAGGACAAAATCAAAGAAATCGATCTGATTCTGTATTTGTTGTTGAGCCCACTCGAGAATCGTCCGCTACCACCAGCATACAATTAAATTCATTTTCCTCAGTAACTGCAGTTTTTGTCCTTTCATGTTTTTCACAAAGTACTGAACCTGTACGATTGAAACGATCCATCAACCTTTCCAACGTTCTTTTTGTGGGTTGTCTTCGTGCAGGATTTCGCTCTTGGTAAATTCTTATTGATAATAAACAATTCCCACTACATTATCCCAATACCCAAACCATGTCTGTTAATTCTTGAATAGGAAAGTTCATTTCAAATAGTAGTGAAAGAGTCTTCACAAAATTTTTGTAAAAGCATTTGTCTTACTGTCATTTTTCTATATCTTACTTCTTTCAATAAATTATTTTTCAACTCTTTGTTATTAAATTGACAATATCTCAGAAATTAATGATTTTAGGTATAGGGAATGTCTGATAAAAATGAAAGTTTATAAGGTGTATTTTCACTATTTCGAAAAAATCTATCTTCTTTTCGTTTCCTAAACTTCTTCCTATTCTCTTCTCTTATTACTAGATTTTCCAATTTTTTTCTTAAATCTTCCTCTAGTTGTCTTATACTATTTTCTAAACTGAGTTCCTTCTCTTCTGTCTTCTGTCCTATTTGTGTTTCTTTTTTCAAATTGATGATCCATTGTCCATTTTCATTTACATGTTGTTTTAATTTTCCTAATTCTTCTTGACTATTATGTTCTACTTTACGTAGTTCTTCTCTAAATTCTTCTTTTTCTTTGATACATCCTGTCATTTGCCCTTTCATCTCCATGCCTACATTATTAAATTCTTCTTCCAATTCACCTTTAAACGTATCAAAAATTTCCTCATACATTCTACTGTTTAACTTAACCTGATCCATTTCCTTTTATAAGACATCTGTTTCTTCTTGTATCTTTTTCATCTCTCTCAAATTCTCAATATGTGGTTTATTAATATCGTCTCGAATTTTCTGAATTTTTCTGAGCTACATTTCCTTCCATATTCTGCGTTTCTTTTCTATTTTTCCTAATTATGTTCCTTTCTATTTTCCTTTCTTCTCTATTTTTCTGTAAGTCTTGTCTATTTTCTCCAAATTTCTTATAAATATCTCCCCTCATATTGTTTATATCTTCATTCGTTTTCATTAAAAATTCCATCACTTGATCATATCTACTTGTTCTTAATTGCTTCTCTTGTTTTCTATCCTCCTCTACTTTTTTTGCTACATATTCCTCATTACCTATAAGAATCTGTTCCCGTTCATCTCTTGTCAAGTCTCCCTCTGAAATTCTTCCATGTTCCATGTATTGCCCTGTAAAGTCCCCTGATCCTAATCTCAATTCTTGCTATTCTCGTACTGCTACGTCTCCTTCTGCCTCCTTCACACTCTCAACAGTTTCATTCTCACTACTACTCTCTCCTATCTCCTTCCCATCTCTCAAAGTCATGCGTCTCGACACCCTGATATGGTTTATACCCAATATACAGAAAATCAAGAATATTTAAACAAATATTTTACATAATTTCTAATCATTTCGAAATACCTCAAAAGTATTTTAATTAGCAATTTTCGGAGCCACACGTTGGTTGCGATAATTTGTATTGATTATATTGAAATTTATTTTAAACAGAATAATCGTTAAGCATGTATATTACTCTATCACAAGATAGGGTTCAATTGCGCCATTCAAATTTACTCTAATTATTGGATTGCAAAATTAAAATGAATATATTTTTGATTTTAGGAATTTTTTTTAATTATAGAAGTTTTTTAACAGAAAATGTGTATACATACACTACGTAAAAATAAAATACAATTAATTTGCGACAATTAAAATGTTAGATTAATTACTAATCATGAATGAATTCTTTTTTTTTAAATAAAGGCCTATTGTCATTTAGAGATCTCTAATATATTTTAAAACGGTACCTTTTATTTACTAAGTTTCTATCCACTTTAATCTAATCTTCACTCTCAATTACTTTCTGTTGTACTGTCCAAAATATTATTGAAAAGCTCTTCTTAAATTTCACACGCAATGCTTTAATTTCTTCCCCCAGATATCTATCCTTTAACTGGATATACAATTATCTTCTCTCCTCTTCTTATTATTATAAAATGGGTTAAAATTTCTATGTTTATCAAATATAAACGTTACAATATGACTTGCCTCTTATTTGACGTTTTTAAATCAGAATGACTTTTCTCTCGTGGATATTGCAATCATCTTCAAATTCCTATTATTATTATAAAATTGGTTTAAATTTATTTCTGCTGTACTTTGAATATCAACTTTTCAATTCATTGACGAGATCAATTATAATACGACTTCAAACTTTGACGTTTTAAATCCAACTGCCGTTTTCCCTCCAATTTTTTTTTAATTAATCGCAATAATTGTTCTTGGTTGATCAGGAAACTTACTTTTCGCTATATTGGGTGATCTTTTTAAATTATAATCTGGAATTTTGATTTGATAAATTTTCAAAAGAAATTTCTACAAACATAGTTTATTTAACGACGATTCGCTTTTCACATTACAATAAACCATTAATTTTTAAGATTTATACAAAGCATGAAAATATCATTTTAGTTTCGTCACATCAGCTCATCGCATCAGAAAATTCGAATCATTGTTATTTATAAAATTATTGTGATGATCATGTAGCCATTATAATAATATTTTAACTTTCAATGGGCTCAAATAAAAAGAATTCCATGAATATATATAGATGAGGATTTTGTTTTGATGAATTGTTATACATATAAATATTAACATAGCTTATTTACTATTTATTAAAAATTCCCGAAATCTCTTGTAATAAATAACATATTTCAAATTATTTTATACTTCATTTTAATTTCGAAGAGTTCTTTTGAAATTACATTATCTATTGAATTATCAGTGTCAATTTCCGTTGAATCTGAATCGGTTTTTAAGTATTTTCGATTCTAACGGTTCAACGAGTATATCGTCTGTTTCAATATCTTCCGGGATTTTCTTCAGTATTGTTGTGAGGATTTTGTTCACTATTTTTACTATCGGCATCTATAATTGGTTGAAACATGTCTTATTTGTACAATTTTATAAATATTCGTTGAAATAATATATAATAAAGTACAAGATGGAAGAATCAATTTGACTTATTACACGAATACTATGAATCATAATTAAATTGAATACTACTAAATGAGACTGCTTCAATATATATATATATATATATATATATATATATATATATATTATTTATATTTGTAATGAATAATTTATAAATTTATCTTTTTTGTTAAGTTTATTTATGGGCGCCAATTTATAATTATTCCCTTGATTGACTAGCTCAATTTTTTTTAATTTTTCATTTATAACGTTTATTTAATTAGTCGGAAGCATGAGAATCCTCCCTTTGAGTTCTGGATATAATAATCAAAGATTGAGGAAATATATTCATAATCTTACCTTTAACTTACAACCTCTGAAAGAAACAATATCTGTTAAATAAAACGATTTAAATACGACAACAATGATATTGATAATTTAATCATGGATGTGAGAATAAAAAAAAATCAACACATTAATGTAAAGCTGTTTAATAAAATAATTTGAAAATTTTTAACCTGATTGGAACATAATAAATTATTTTTGAAACTATTAATTTGCTTTGAACATTTATTCTTATGGAATTGTGCCACCCTATATCATACATGTATTCTTTATAACAAAATATTCCCACTACTGCGTCGGCGCTAAATCTCCAAACGCATGCGCTGCTACAATATACATGAAAGAAGGAGGTTTTCCTTCCATAAATAACGTTTTATAGTCAATACGACGTTAGCGTGCTTGTGATGAAAAAAATTGTTAAAATTATCAAGTTTCTATAATCAATTACATATAAGTGATAATTTATAAACTATATATGTGTGTGTGTTTAAAGGTCAAGAAAGTGATAGTTTAAAGTTATACATGCAATAGCTGGGAAAAAGATATGAGATTTAATTCATGATGCACGTGATATTTCAAGTAGATAAATTCACAAAAGGTGAGTATAATAATTTTATAGATATTAAAGATATAATTCTCTATAGATAAATTTATGATGCATCATATTTTATTGCTTTTGGCCTTTTTATGCGTTATATAATTCGAACGTTCTACTAAAGATTTGAGTGTACACTTTGAAAATGGTAGTTGGAATTCCAAATAAGTTTAAGCAAAATACACAAACCTTATTTTTGCTATCACTGCCGGCTGCACTCGCATCTTCAAATCTTGCAGATATCTCATAAGAGATATGCTCCTACTGCACTATTTAATCCTTACACAGGATTGGATACTCTTGTGATTAGTTTGATTCAAATTTTTATATAATTTTAACTTTTAAATACTTCTAAACAATTTTGTACAGAGAGCAATCTTTTATCGACGCATCGTCCATCACCATCTAAAATCGACTTTATTTGTTCTTCAAAATCAACAAGTATTTCAGCTTCCCTAGTCCATAGCTCACTTATTTGTTTTTTTATCACTAAAATTGTTATTCTCCAGTCTTTTAGTTACTATTTTGGAAAACATGAATTTATTGTCCTGGAGGGTAATAACACTGATTTACTTAGATTTCTATTGCATTAAGGGATTTTAATTAAGTCCTCTTTTCCTCCTACAATAGTCAATTTTCTTATATTTATGTTATTTAGCTAATTTGAGAAATGTTTATTTTTACAAATTTTACAACCTATATTATTAATTAACCTATATGTAATTGATTCTATTTTAGTTTGAGTCTTGTTTTATAGTTATTATACATAAACTCCTGATTATTTTTGTTTTTGTAATTACATTTTATATATATAATCAATAAGCAATGATTTTATGTTGGTAATGAAAATTCCCTAGCAGGCATTACTTCCTGTAAATATTCATTTCCTTTTTATACGTTTGGGCTGTGTTCCAACTATCTTTTCCATCTAGTTTCAACCCTTTGCAATGAATGAATGAATACATGGTATTCTAAACTTTTGCTACTACTAAAAAAAATATGTAAATAATGTTAAGTTATCGTTAGACTGATTATTCTTTTCTCTTAATTTAGGTTTCAAGCTATTATATGACGTTTCGTACTGCAGAAATTGCTATGGCTGTGTTCAGTGTAATACGGAATTCCGTGACTTTGACAACCAATCAGAAATACTGGTACAGGTAATATTTACTGTTTAATTAACTAATATAGTGTTGGAATTTTTATTCTTCATCCCTTTTTAAAACATTCACATCAATATTTCACCCGATTTATTCATATTTCAATCTTTTTATATTTTAATATTTGACTTGTTATTGAGTTTATTCTAATGGTTGTGTCTACTGACACTCCTTCCGTTACAATAAGACCTTTTTATTATGTTTATTTATTTCAATATATTTACAAAACTAGATGACTAGTTCAATATATATATATATATATATATATATATATATATATATATATATATAGCTGAAAAGCGAAAAAACGCCGTGATCGTTGCTGATCAATTAGAACACAAATTGATAAATATCTGGGTGCTAGTATTTCTCCGATATTAGCGTGCTATGTAATGGATGATCTGTTGGACGTGGTCCTTCCGGTACTTCCTTTCAATGTACCTTTCATCAAGAAATATGTAGATGATATAATCCTAGCTTGCCCTGTGGACTCCACCGAAGATCTCCTTTTCACCTTTAATAGCTATGATCCTTACATTCAGTTTACTATCGAAACAGAAAACTCTAACATGGCTGTCCCTTTTTTAGATACTTTATGGACTAGGTCTCCTGATAATGTGATTATAATTGATTGGTATAGAAAACAAAGTAGCTCTGGGAGATATCTCAACAACAATTCTTACCATAAATTTAGCATAAAGGTTAACTTGGTTAAACAAATGACAGCTAGAGTTATGAACCTCTCTGACCCTGTATTTAGAAATAAGAATCGTAATATTCTCTTCAATTTGTTCCTTGACAATTCCTATCCAAAACAGTTACTGAGAAAGATCATCTTCAACACGTCTTCTGTTTTGTCACAAACCTCAATACATTCAATTGACGCAGCAGGTGCAACTGAGTTGGATCCTCTCTCATCCTCCAGAACGATTCCTTCCGATTTAACGGTTTCTCTGCCTTATATAAAGGAAATTACGCCCAGACTTGCTAGAAATTTTTTCACAATACTTACAGAATGTTAGGTTTGCCTCCAGGAGTTCCTTGATTGTTAAGTCAATTTATAGTCCTTTGAAAGACAAGATACCTGTTGTGGATTGTAGTAATGTTGTTTATAAGCTTTGTTGTAATAGTTGTGGTCTATCATATATTGGTCAAACTTCCCAAAAAATTTCAAGCCGTGTATCCCTCCATAAAAGTGATATAAGGTTACATCCTGAAAGATGTTCTCTGGCTAATCATGTCTCCTCGTTGGATCATGTCATTGATTTTGAGGGAGTCAAAATCCTTTCTCGTGAGAGAAGTTATAATAAAAGACTGTTTTTGGAAATGGCTTTCATCTTCCAGGAAGAAGGTTGTATGAATAGGAAGACTGACATTCAAAATTTGAGTAATCTCTACTCCCTCCTCCTAACGCTTGATAAGCACAATTGTCTCCATATTAATAACAATAATAATAATAATGATAATATGAATAATTCTCACTAGTTTCCTACTTGTGGCATCATGGTAGGTGTTCCCCCTTTTTAGTAGGTGTTCCCCCATTATTATTAGTTCCATAATCATATTTATAATAATAATTAATAACATTAATAATCACATATTAATTCTCGTGATTAAAAAAATTTTTTTCATTGGAATGATAACTCAAATACATTTCCATAATTTTGGTACCACCCTTGTATTCTCTTTAAAGTTTCAATTCGATTGTTTCAGTGTCTCGCGTCATTGCAAAGATCGATTCTTTTCATTCATTTAGTAATGATGATTGGTGTACTTAACCTGACATTGTTTCCGCCATTATTATCACAAGTCCGCGTGGGTTTGTGGATTCTCGATTTTAAATGTTTTTTAAACTTTTTACTTTTTAATAATGTTTTAAATAAAAATGTTTACCAGTAATAGGCAAATGTATTGCCGACTGGACCTATTTCTTTAATGACTTTCTGTTGTGCACTTTTCCTGTGTTCAAGATCAATGATGCAATCTCGATCAATGTGAGTTGTAGAAATGTTTTTATGAACACTTTTTAAAATTTATGTTTTTCTTTCCTTATTGTAGTTCCCTGATGATGTAAATAAAGATTTACGAAAGCTTGGAGAATTGAATAGAGTGCATTTTTCCTCTTATGCTGCAATCCCCAATAAGATATTTTTCAATTTGTGTATATATATATATATATATATATATATGTATATATGTATATATATAAATTTATATATATATATATATATATATATATATATATATATATATATATATATATTGTTATATATTCAATCTTATAATTGTAAATGCCCCGCGTTGGGTGACAATTTGTTATACTATACTATACCTTTAATGGATGGATATATGAATATAACACTAATTGAAATATTATGTGTCAACGTTTTACAATCTGTGATTGTTGCGACACTATAGCACACACTCCTTTAGCAACGTATGCAATATATTTCAATTTTGACAGTAGTTGTCAAACAATGCCCGGCTATGATAAATATTAATTTTGTATTTAGAAACATGAATTTATTCACAATCGAGTTAATCACTTTTGTCTGAGGGTGGGATCAAATTGTTTAAAAAATAATAATTCAAAATTTTATAATTTTAACGTATTCTCCAAATTAAATATTACACTATTATTCAGAATCACGAGTATTATAAAAGGCACTTTAAACATCTTATGACATTTACGATTTTTCTGTCACTGAAAATTATCCAAATGTCACTGATTAAATCGAAAATTCTATAGAGTGCAAAATGTTCAATTCTTTAAAAATATGTGTTGAATGAATACCACAGTGAGTTGGAATCAAAAATTATATATTATACTATCAGATAACAAATTTCAAAAAAATTATAATTCACAAAAATATCATAAAAGAACAAAGATCGTATTTTCTACTAACCTTAAAATGAGAACAACCTATATGCTAAAAAACAACCTAATTAAATATTTTTACCAAAAGTTCAAATCGTCGAATTTACACTTGACGTGTATAAATGTCAAATACCACAATCTCCCATCACAATTGTCTATTCAAACAAATTTCTTCGCTTGCAGTAAAATTCCATATATATATAACGTTGATTTTGTTTGAATTCAAAACTATCCTATAGATGCATCTATTTTTAATTTATTCAAAATACCTGTTAATTCTCGAGAAATAATTAAAAAAACTGGAGCGGACTCACCAACTGGGAACAGGAAAAACTCGTACTTATTCTAAACGAATTTAGAATGATGGATACTTTCTAAATATATAATTTAGAAAACTGGAACCACTTACACTATATACGATGCAATTCTTCTTCGAATTATGCACGCACTGACTTTATAATGTAAATCTTTATGATCTGATTGTATAATTGAATAATTTCTATTATATTCTCAAAAAAATGAGACAACTTTAAATGTGATGTTGTCTCGTGGGGGTTTCAAATTCAACTAAGTAAACTTTGTTCAAATAAATAAATCTCCTCTCCTGTGGTAACGAAATTTTCTTATTTTAAAAAAAATACTAATTCATGTTTCCCAATAACAAAGAGAGATTTTCAATTCTTTTATTACAATTGTAAGTCTGCTAGCAGAGACCTCTGTATTTTGAAATTTAAAATATATTCTCCAAATCGTAATATGATCTATCTATCATTAGATATATTCTGCATAAATGTCATCAGAAATTAAAATGTCAAATTTGATATATATATATATATATATATATATATATATATATATATTAACGAATTTCTGAAAATCGACCTAACTGTCCATGACCCCTGTCGGACAAACGTTCAACCAATTCTTAATCAATGTTCTTCAATTTCAAACTCAATTTATATTCTATCCCAACGAAAAGTTACAGAAAATCGGAAAATCCATTTCATCACGCGTAGGAAGTTATATTAATCCCATGGGATTTTCATCAAAAAGAAAAAACTTTCAGTCACGATCTTAACACAAACGACTATTCCTCTCTTGTATTTTTTTTCTTTGCTGTAAACTAAAAGTTATCACACGACCTTGTGATACTGAACTAAAGAATATGAGCCATATCAAAAAATGTACGTGTAAGGAATACCTCAGGTATTGTAAAAACATTTAATTTAATCCTATTTCAATTTTCCAAAAATAATATATTGTTTTTATCCAGTATATTTTATCATGTATACCATATATATTAAGCCATACAAATCAAATATTCACTCTTTTTGTGTACAATTTATTGCAAGATAATTCAAGGCAATGGAAAAGCAATAATCTCCATCAACGGACAGACACTTAACCACAAGGGGATACTGAATATGAATGTCATATCAAAAAAATTGGAGTAGTCCAGAATGTTGTATGAAGACAAGCGAAGAATATGGAAAATTACGTTGACTATTTAATTTAAACAAAAGAAATAACTGGGAAATAACAGATACAAATTGAGGAGTGCAGATGCTACTTTAAAATTTTAATAGAACAACATGTACGTTATTTATACAAAGACTAGTTTAAATTAAATAAATGTATCTTTTAGAATACAAGACAAGGACGCTACAGTCTATTTTTTATAAGACTGGTATAATAAATCTGTCGTTTATGGCATATCTAACTGAAACTCTTCAGAAATAACTATTAACCTTTTCTATTACTGCAACAGTGCGTCTGGTCCAGGAAGAAACAGATAACTCCATTAACACAATATATAGTGCTATCAATTAAAGGAAAGCTGCAGCTCTATGTGCAACATTTTAATCCCTTCCTTAATTTTTTTATAACTTTTTTGTTAAATATTAATATATGAATTTGTCTTGATGCTCATTTTTATTTGAATGGTTTCATTGCTGGACCTTCAGAAACAAAATGTCTTGCTCTTAGTATAGTGTGCACTTATGATATTTCAGCGAACAGAAGAAGCATCAAGAAATGCAAAAAGTTGAACTTTATGAAATTATTTAAAATAGCAAAATAAGAAAAGTGCATGAATTTTACTTTAGAAGGGAAATTCCGATATTGGATAAGATTTTAGGATCCATAGCACCCAGACATGCCAAACATCAGCAGAAGTAAATTATGGACTACAACAAAGGAATTGGATGGGCCACCCTGTATATTGAATAGCTCTTTCAAATACCAATAAGATGATATACATATTCATATCCATTAGTTCTTAAATAAAGCAGTAATTTCTAATTTTTATAAACACAACATACTCCTGAAGCCGACTCTGTTTCAACACTGTCAACAGATTTGTAACAACCAAACATATATATATATATATATATATATATATATATATATATATATATATATATATATATATATATATATATATATATATATATTTATATATATATATTATATATATATATATATATATATATATATATATATATATATATATATATTTATATATATATATATATATATTGAACCAGATATCATAGATAATAATAGAATTAGTATTATAAAAATATGTTTGCTAGTATGAAATATATATGAAAATAACATAATTTAAGAAAACAAGTAAAAAGGAAACACTTTTCTTAATTTAAACAACATATCAAATAAAGATATATTAAATAACAGCCTATAATAATATAAAAAATAAGGAATTACCTCAATGATAACATAAAATATAGATATTGCCTAACCAATGTAATGATGTAAATAAAGTTGCTTAAGACGAAGAATATTTTCCATAACCTAATCAGCTGTTCATCTGAAATGAAAACAAATATTATTATAGTTAATTCATTATAATCATTAATTTAAGAATAAGAACAAATACAAATTTTGAATAGAATATAATTCAATAGATTTCATAGATAAACAAATAACATAAGAGAATTTATATTTATAATTAATATGAGTGTAACAGTGATATATTATCAATAATAATATTGAATGTTGTACCATGTAAGTGTATCTATGTATAACCAATTTTAATTTATTTGTATGATGAAAAAACTCATAGGAACTCTATAAATGAACTAATTATGTAAAAGAGTGTATGGGTGAAATTTTTTGATAAGTGATAGAAGTTTCAATTATCTGATTACAAAAGACAATATCTTATTGGTTATAAAAGATGACAGAACAAACTGTGAATCAATAAATAAACTTTGGAATAGTGACCTGGAGAAGAACAAAAGACTGTTTTGTTGAAAAAAGTCGAGAATCGAGGGGACGCTTAAAGGGAACGGAAGCTGGTGTTATAAAGCGAGAAGTGTATGTGATAGTGTTCCTGAAATTTTAAGATATTCCCGGTTTAAGACATTTAAACTCCTAAAGTACTATTAAATACAATATTAGAAATACTTACAGTCAATTGTAACAAGTTTTCCGACAAGAATCTGCGAAATTTTCGTTAATTTTGGTTTTTTGGAGATTTAGTGGAGTGTTCCTGGGATCCAGAGACTTTCATCCCAATGCAAGAGCAACAGGTCAGTGTATTTAAATCATTTATTGGCCAATAAACAGTGTAAAAACTCAAAATAACAATTAAGTACTTAATTTCATAAATTGATAAACTTTTGCAAATATGATCGATCTAAAAAAGAAAGAAACAGACTTTGTATAGTGAATTCATTGCATAAATCGTTAAATTTAATAAAAGGCCGAATTTCAAATAAATTAAATTATGTACTTACGCCATCTTGTAATCGTATAAATCTAGTGATTGAAATTTCATAATGCAATAACTATGTCCATCTGTATATAATTTCTATTTTTCTATCCATGTATATAACTAATTTCTTTCCACAGCAATTTGTATCATATATATAACTATGATATATATATAAATTCTTTTATGTTTATTTATGAACCATTTACTTGTTTGCATCTTCAACAAACTTGATATAATATGAATAGATGTTTCTTATGTATCATAATTGTTCGTTTCATGTTAAAGCGCATGACTAGTTTTTCACGCATGCGCATTGATGATATTATTAAAATCAATAAGTAGGTACAATATAACCATTGGCGTCGCATATTAATTTTATCAAATATAAATATTGCATTGAAAATTAAATCTATTTCAAATAATGTGTTTTCTTTTTATTTAAACAATGATAACAATACAATAAGCCAGGACTCAAAGAGAAAATGGGTTTCATGCTCCCGAATAATCTAATTAAAATAAATTATTAAACAAATATTAAAAACAAACTGAGCTAGCCAAATTTTAAACAAAATTATAAATTATAAACATATTCATTTAAATAATCATCTACAATAAAAGTAAGTATTATATCTAATATTTAGTATAATTGGCGCCCAACGTGGGGCGTTGTAAAAATTTTTGGTTATATTTGTAAAATTTAATACTTAATTAAAATGGCAAAACGAATGATGTTGAGAGATGGAAGGCAGGTAGGAGCAGACAGTGGATCAGAAGAGGAAAGGGAGGAACGAAGTCATGGTATGGGAGATTACCAAGCGGTATATCTGGAACAGGGACAACAAGCGGAAGGTGATGTACAGGAAGAAGGTAGGACAGGAGATGAGGAAACTATAGAACAACAAGAGAGAAGGGAACCACAAGGAGGAATGAATATCAGCGAACAACGGATGCAGCAAATGTTGAAGAGCATAAATGAAAACATGATGCAACAATTATTTGCTAAAATGAACAAAATGGATGGAAAAATGGACAATATGGAGGAAAAATTGAGGGGAGATATGAACAATATGAGGGGAGATATGAACAATATGGAGAAAAATATGAGGGGAGATATGAATAAAATAGAGGAGAATATTAGAGAAGATTTGAATGGAAACATGAATAGATTGGAAAAGAAGATAGAAGAGGTAAAAAATGAAAGTATCCAAGAATTCAGAAAACTTAGGGAAGAAAACGAAGACAGTAGGCAGCAGATAAATAAGGTGAAAGAAGATATGGTGGAGCAAAACAAACAAATACGGATTGAAATTCAAGAAAACGGTATGAAAATTAGAGAGCAGATAGAAAATCAAGTAGTAGAACAAATTCAAGAAATAGAGAGAGGAATAGAAGAAAAATTACCGGGAACAATTCAATCAGAAGTAATGAGACAGAATGAAGACATAACCAGAGAAGTGGAAAATATAAAATTCAAGGAACAAACAATCGAAGAAATTATGCAAAATTATCAGCAAAACGCGGAACATAAATTTAAGGAATTAGATGTAAAGTTTCAAAAACAAACAGGAACATGTGAGGAGAGGAACGAACACATTGGACAAATATTTCGTAAAGAACTGGAAGAAATGAACAGAAAATTACAAGGACAAGCAAGTGAAGAGGTCAGGAACCATTCTCAAGAAAAAATGAATAATGAAATTACAAATTTAGATGACATAATAAAAAAATCAACAGACAAATGCGTTAGAAGAAGTGGAATCATGGGAAGACAATTTAATAAGGAAATACAAAAGATGAACCGAAGATTAAAAGAAAATACAGTAGAAGAAATAGAAGATAGCATAAGAAAAAATGAAGGAGGTATAGGATATTCAAGAAAATTTTATAATAATAATAAAGTAGTCACTGGAATAATATATAACAACATGATAATAATTTACACACAAGCTTTCTTAAAAATAGTAAATAGTAGAATAGATAATATGGAAGAATGGGAGACGCAAATTTTAATGGATTCATGGAAAGAAATTTATGAGATATGGGGTAACAAAGTTAAAACGAATATGGTAGAGAATAGACAGACGCTTCAGCAAATTATCGAAATTCAAACAACAAGAGAGGAAAGCAAGAAAAAGGTTAGAAAAAGAAAAGCAAATTAAATAATAGAACAAGAGAATAGGAATGAAATATGGAGACGGAAATGCAATTCAATGAAAAAGGGAAAGGATACAGAAATGAAGTCGAAATAAATAATGTACATGAAGTTTAGCAATAATGAGTAATCCAATTATAAGTCGTGTATATAAATTATTTATATGATGTTATGTTACGAATAATATTTTAAAAAAAGGAAATGATAGTCATAAGAATAGATTTAAAATTTAATATCAAGTAGTGTATAAAGATAAAGTAGATATTAGACAGAGTTTTGTTTTCCATTTGGCAGCTGATGATCCAATTAAATTCATCTCGTTTGTTTCTTCAGAACCTAAAAAAATAAATATAATATAATATAAAGAAAAATTTATTAGGTAAAACTTATAATTAAAACATTTTAAAAATTTGTGAGTATGGCAAATCAATATATATAGTAAATAAAGGAAACAATTTATAAGAGATACTGGTTTTACATAGAATGAAACTATTAAAGAATATAGGATAGAGGGGATGAAATAAGAATAACTCAAGTATCAAATAGAAGTTCACATTTTTAAATAGGGAAATAAGATGTAAGTAATAAAGGATAGGAAAGGACAATAATGAATGATATTGATTAAAAATATAGGAGGTAATGTTTAATGTCAATTAGAATCTTATAGATTACTTGAAAATACAGGAAGGAATAAGGAAGCTGATATTGATATATATGAATTTAAGAAATAATTAATTATATTGAATAATGAATATTGAAAAGAAATATGATATGAGGAGTATATAGAAGTATAATGTAATTACAAAGAAATAAGTTGATATATAAGTGGATGTTAGGAAGAAATGATAATAAAGAAGTATTATATGAAGTAATATTAAAATATAAATTGACATTGATCTTAATCAAGTGTATTTCAAGGAAAGAATTAGGACACAGTTATTGAAAGAAATAGATTTTGTAGTAGGAAAAATATGAACAAATATTTGAGAAACAAAGTTAAAGAAAGTAAGATTATGCCATAAAATTGTTAAATTTTTTGAATGAAATAAAATCAATCATTTATAATAAGAAAATTGAAATTTAAATAAATATCCAGGGTATGGATATCATTTAAATTTAAATTTGAGGGGAATTGAACCAGATATCATAGATAATAATAGAATTAGTATTATAAAAATATGTTTGCTAGTATGAAATATATATGAAAATAACATAATTTAAGAAAACAAGTAAAAAGGAAACACTTTTCTTAATTTAAACAACATATCAAATAAAGATATATTAAATAACAGCCTATAATAATATAAAAAATAAGGAATTACCTCAATGATAACATAAAATATAGATATTGCCTAACCAATGTAATGATGTAAATAAAGTTGCCTAAGACGAAGAATATTTTCCATAACCTAATCAGCTGTTCATCTGAAATGAAAACAAATATTATTATAGTTAATTCATTATAATCATTAATTTAAGAATAAGAACAAATACAAATTTTGAATAGAATATAATTCAATAGATTTCATAGATAAACAAATAACATAAGAGAATTTATATTTATAATTAATATGAGTGTAACAGTGATATATTATCAATAATAATATTGAATGTTGTACCATGTAAGTGTATCTATGTATAACCAATTTTAATTTATTTGTATGATGAAAAAACTCATAGGAACTCTATAAATGAACTAATTATGTAAAAGAGTGTATGGGTGAAATTTTTTGATAAGTGATAGAAGTTTCAATTATCTGATTACAAAAGACAATATCTTATTGGTTATAAAAGATGACAGAACAAACTGTGAATCAATAAATAAACTTTGGAATAGTGACCTGGAAAAGAACAAAAGACTGTTTTGTTGAAAAAAGTCGAGAATCGAGGGGACGCTTAAAGGGAACGGAAGCTGGTGTTAGAAATCGAGGAGTGTATGTGATAGTGTTCCTGAAATTTTAAGATATTCCCGGTTTAAGACATTTAAACTCCTAAAGTACTATTAAATACAATATTAGAAATACTTACAGTCAATTGTAACAAGTTTTCCGACAAGAATCTGCGAAATTTTCGTTAATTTTGGTTTTTTGGAGATTCAGTGGAGTGTTCCTGGGATCCAGAGACTTTCATCCCAATGCAAGAGCAACAGGTCAGTGTATTTAAATCATTTATTGGCCAATAAACAGTGTAAAAACTCAAAATAACAATTAAGTACTTAATTTCATAAATTGATAAACTTTTGCAAATATGATCGATCTAAAAAAGAAAGAAACAGACTTTGTATAGTGAATTCATTGCATAAATCGTTAAATTTAATAAAAGGCCGAATTTCAAATAAATTAAATTATGTACTTACGCCACTTACGCCATCTTGTAATCGTATAAATCTGGTGATTGAAATTTCATAATGCAATAACTATGTCCATCTGTATATAATTTCTATTTTTCTATCCATGTATATAACTAATTTCTTTCCACAGCAATTTGTATCATATATATAACTATGATATATATATAAATTCTTTTATGTTTATTTATGAACCATTTACTTGTTTGCATCTTCAACAAACTTGATATAATATGAATAGATGTTTCTTATGTATCATAATTGTTCGTTTCATGTTAAAGCGCATGACTAGTTTTTCACGCATGCGCATTGATGCTATTATTAAAATCAATAAGTAGGTACAATATAACCATTGGCGTCGCATATTAATTTTATCAAATATAAATATTGCATTGAAAATTAAATCTATTTCAAATAATGTGTTTTCTTTTTATTTAAACAATGATAACAATACAATAAGCCAGGACTCAAAGAGAAAATGGGTTTCATGCTCCCGAATAATCTAATTAAAATAACTTATTAAACAAATATTAAAAACAAACTGAGCTAGCCAAATTTTAAACAAAATTATAAATTATAAACATATTCATTTAAATAATCATCTACAATAAAAGTAAGTATTATATTTAATATTTAGTATAATTGGCGCCCAACGTGGGGCGTTGTAAAAATTTTTGGTTATATTTGTAAAATTTAATACTTAATTAAAATGGCAAAACGAATGATGTTGAGAGATGGAAGGCAGGTAGGAGCAGACAGTGGATCAGAAGAGGAAAGGGAGGAACGAAGTCATGGTATGGGAGATTACCAAGCGGTATATCTGGAACAGGGACAACAAGCGGAAGGTGATGTACAGGAAGAAGGTAGGACAGGAGATGAGGAAACTATAGAACAACAAGAGAGAAGGGAACCACAAGGAGGAATGAATATCAGCGAACAACGGATGCAGCAAATGTTGAAGAGCATAAATGAAAACATGATGCAACAATTATTTGCTAAAATGAACAAAATGGATGGAAAAATGGACAATATGGAGGAAAAATTGAGGGGAGATATGAACAATATGAGGGGAGATATGAACAATATGGAGAAAAATATGAGGGGAGATATGAATAAAATAGAGGAGAATATTAGAGAAGATTTGAATGGAAACATGAATAGATTGGAAAAGAAGATAGAAGAGGTAAAAAATGAAAGTATCCAAGAATTCAGAAAACTTAGGGAAGAAAACGAAGACAGTAGGCAGCAGATAAATAAGGTGAAAGAAGATATGGTGGAGCAAAACAAACAAATACGGATTGAAATTCAAGAAAACGGTATGAAAATTAGAGAGCAGATAGAAAATCAAGTAGTAGAACAAATTCAAGAAATAGAGAGAGGAATAGAAGAAAAATTACCGGGAACAATTCAATCAGAAGTAATGAGACAGAATGAAGACATAACCAGAGAAGTGGAAAATATAAAATTCAAGGAACAAACAATCGAAGAAATTATGCAAAATTATCAGCAAAACGCGGAACATAAATTTAAGGAATTAGATGTAAAGTTTCAAAAACAAACAGGAACATGTGAGGAGAGGAACGAACACATTGGACAAATATTTCGTAAAGAACTGGAAGAAATGAACAGAAAATTACAAGGACAAGCAAGTGAAGAGGTCAGGAACCATTCTCAAGAAAAAATGAATAAAGAAATTACAAATTTAGATGACATAATAAAAAAATCAACAGACAAATGCGTTAGAAGAAGTGGAATCATGGGAAGACAATTTAATAAGGAAATACAAAAGATGAACCGAAGATTAAAAGAAAATACAGTAGAAGAAATAGAAGATAGCATAAGAAAAAATGAAGGAGGTATAGGATATTCAAGAAAATTTTATAATAATAATAAAGTAGTCACTGGAATAATATATAACAACATGATAATAATTTACACACAAGCTTTCTTAAAAATAGTAAATAGTAGAATAGATAATATGGAAGAATGGGAGACGCAAATTTTAATGGATTCATGGAAAGAAATTTATGAGATATGGGGTAACAAAGTTAAAACGAATATGGTAGAGAATAGACAGACGCTTCAGCAAATTATCGAAATTCAAACAACAAGAGAGGAAAGCAAGAAAAAGGTTAGAAAAAGAAAAGCAAATTAAATAATAGAACAAGAGAATAGGAATGAAATATGGAGACGAAAATGCAATTCAATGAAAAAGGGAAAGGATACAGAAATGAAGTCGAAATAAATAATGTACATGAAATTTAGCAATAATGAGTAATCCAATTATAAGTCGTGTATATAAATTATTTATATGATGTTATGTTACGAATAATATTTTAAAAAAAGGAAATGATAGTCATAAGAATAGATTTAAAATTTAATATCAAGTAGTGTATAAAGATAAAGTAGATATTAGACAGAGTTTTGTTTTCCATTTGGCAGCTGATGATCCAATTAAATTCATCTCGTTTGTTTCTTCAGAACCTAAAAAAATAAATATAATATAATATAAAGAAAAATTTATTAGGTAAAACTTATAATTAAAACATTTTAAAAATTTGTGAGTATGGCAAATCAATATATATAGTAAATAAAGGAAACAATTTATAAGAGATACTGGTTTTACATAGAATGAAACTATTAAAGAATATAGGATAGAGGGGATGAAATAAGAATAACTCAAGTATCAAATAGAAGTTCACATTTTTAAATAGGGAAATAAGATGTAAGTAATAAAGGATAGGAAAGGACAATAATGAATGATATTGATTAAAAATATAGGAGGTAATGTTTAATGTCAATTAGAATCTTATAGATTACTTGAAAATACAGGAAGGAATAAGGAAGCTGATATTGATATATATGAATTTAAGAAATAATTAATTATATTGAATAATGAATATTGAAAAGAAATATGATATGAGGAGTATATAGAAGTATAATGTAATTACAAAGAAATAAGTTGATATATAAGTGGATCTTAGGAAGAAATGATAATAAAGAAGTATTATATGAAGTAATATTAAAATATAAATTGACATTGATCTTAATCAAGTGTATTTCAAGGAAAGAATTAGGAGACAGTTATTGAAAGAAATAGATTTTGTAGTAGGAAAAATGTGAACAAATATTTGAGAAACAAAGTTAAAGAAAGTAAGATTATGCCATAAAATTGTTAAATTTTTTGAATAAAATAAAATCAATCATTTATAATAAGAAAATTGAAATTTAAATAAATATCCAGGGTATGGATATCATTTAAATTTAAATTTGAGGGGAATTGAACCAGATATCATAGATAATAATAGAATTAGTATTATAAAAATATGTTTGCTAGTATGAAATATATATGAAAATAACATAATTTAAGAAAACAAGTAAAAAGGAAACACTTTTCTTAATTTAAACAACATATCAAATAAAGATATATTAAATAACAGCCTATAATAATATAAAAAATAAGGAATTACCTCAATGATAACATAAAATATAGATATTGCCTAACCAATGTAATGATGTAAATAAAGTTGCCTAAGACGAAGAATATTTTCCATAACCTAATCAGCTGTTCATCTGAAATGAAAACAAATATTATTATAGTTAATTCATTATAATCATTAATTTAAGAATAAGAACAAATACAAATTTTGAATAGAATATAATTCAATAGATTTCATAGATAAACAAATAACATAAGAGAATTTATATTTATAATTAATATGAGTGTAACAGTGATATATTATCAATAATAATATTGAATGTTGTACCATGTAAGTGTATCTATGTATAACCAATTTTAATTTATTTGTATGATGAAAAAACTCATAGGAACTCTATAAATGAACTAATTATGTAAAAGAGTGTATGGGTGAAATTTTTTGATAAGTGATAGAAGTTTCAATTATCTGATTACAAAAGACAATATCTTATTGGTTATAAAAGTTGACAGAGCAAACTGTGAATCAATAAATAAACTTTGGAATAGTGACCTGGAAAAGAACAAAAGACTGTTTTGTTGAAAAAAGTCGAGAATCGAGGGGACGCTTAAAGGGAACGGAAGCTGGTGTTAGAAATCGAGGAGTGTATGTGATAGTGTTCCTGAAATTTTAAGATATTCCCGGTTTAAGACATTTAAACTCCTAAAGTACTATTAAATACAATATTAGAAATACTTACAGTCAATTGTAACAAGTTTTCCGACAAGAATCTGCGAAATTTTCGTTAATTTTGGTTTTTTGGAGATTCAGTGGAGTGTTCCTGGGATCCAGAGACTTTCATCCCAATGCAAGAGCAACAGGTCAGTGTATTTAAATCATTTATTGGCCAATAAACAGTGTAAAAACTCAAAATAACAATTAAGTACTTAATTTCATAAATTGATAAACTTTTGCAAATATGATCGATCTAAAAAAGAAAGAAACAGACTTTGTATAGTGAATTCATTGCATAAATCGTTAAATTTAATAAAAGGCCGAATTTTAAATAAATGAAATTATGTACTTACGCCACTTACGCCATCTTGTAATCGTATAAATCTGGTGATTGAAATTTCATAATGCAATAACTATGTCCATCTGTATATAATTTCTATTTTTCTATCCATGTATATAACTAATTTCTTTCCACAGCAATTTGTATCATATATATAACTATGATATATATTTATATATATATATATATAAATTCTTTTATGTTTATTTATGAACCATTTACTTGTTTGCATCTTCAACAAACTTGATATAATATGAATAGATGTTTCTTATGTATCATAATTGTTCGTTTCATGTTAAAGCGCATGACTAGTTTTTCACGCATGCGCATTGATGATATTATTAAAATCAATAAGTAGGTACAATATAACCATTGGCGTCGCATATTAATTTTATCAAATATAAATATTGCATTGAAAATTAAATCTATTTCAAATAATGTGTTTTCTTTTTATTTAAACAATGATAACAATACAATAAGCCAGGACTCAAAGAGAAAATGGGTTTCATGCTCCCGAATAATCTAATTGAAATAAATTATTAAACAAATATTAAAAACAAACTGAGCTAGCCAAATTTCAAACAAAATTATAAATTATAAACATATTCATTTAAATAATCATCTACAATAAAAGTAAGTATTATATCTAATATTTAGTATAATATATATATATATATATATATATATATATATATATATATATATATGTATATATATATACATATATATATATATATGTATATATATATACATATATATATATATATATATATCTGCACCATAGTATACCGTGGTCCGTCGTCTATCAAGAGACGGCAAAACCTTCCAATTTTAGCCACTTTTTGTCACTCCATCCTATACAGCTTTTAAACATTAACGTTCGTTGCTGGCCGAAATAGCTTTTCCTCTGGACCATGTTCTAGCGAAACCCCGCTCCAACATTTTCAATCCTATACACCTTTTAAAAAATTCTTCCTAGACACTTTCCTTCTGTGTTCTACCAAATTCAATCTATGAACGCTACACTACGATCCTCAAAGCACCCCCAACCCAGCCCTGTAGAGGAAACTATCCTACATCAGGTGAACCAAAACAATTTCAAGTTTTTAAATAAAAATCCCCTTTCTATTACAAAACTTCTCTTCCACGCAAAAGATAGGGAAACCTATTTAGATTCAGATGAAGATGTACTATATAAAAGTAGAGCTCTAAAATGAGGTACCACTTCGATTTGCTATTTAATAAACATGTGATGGACGATAGTACACCCCATAATTCATTATTGTGATATTTTGTATTATTATTGAATTATAGAAAATATACTGTAAATATTATTACTTCGAAATATGAACTTCATTGTAATTATCTCAACATTATTTAGATATTAATATAAACAACCAGGTTAGTAGGTCAGGCGTGATTAATAACAAATATTTAGTAAGGTTAGTTACGTTAATTATACAATTTAAAGACTAACAAGATTCATCAGAGCACTGTAGAATATAGTATCATAAATACTACGGAGGCATATACCTATTGATATAGAGTTCACCGTAGTCATTACGTGTTAGTTATGATGTACTAGTATAATAGTATGAATAAATCCCAGTGACCCTAGATGTTCATTAATTGTCGATTCCTTCCCCGTTCAGAACATCTCATATGGACACAAAATGACTATCCGTTTATTATAAATAAATAAAACGCGATGCTGAATTTATTTTTAACGCAATTAAATTAATTTTAATTATATTCAGTCCTTAAAACATTATTAAGATTTTGTAGGTCCGCGGTTCACATTTTTTTCAATTTTATTAAGAGAATTCTGGAATTGTGTGTGTAATTCTTTCAATATCTGTGGGACTGTCAAACGTACTCCCACTTCTTAATTGACTGACCCACAAAATTCAATATTTTTTCTACTTTCATTACTAAAACCACATTTTGAACACGGTTTTGACATGCACAAAACGACTCTTTAAACACGTGTGTTTAACATGCGAAAAGTCACATGTCGTTTATCTTTTGTTTTTTAAACGTCAAATCAAGTGTATCTTTTGTATGTTAAATTTCATGATCCGTGATAATTTTGTTGTTCTGTGTCATTTGATTTGTCAGTCAGCCGTCAGCCATCGTCCGTCATGTTATGAATATATTTAAAATATAATATAATTTTTTCCTTCCCGTGGGCGTATAGTATAATAAGCACCTCCGTTAAAAACGTCTTTAGTCACTCGTTTCGCAAGGCACTCGTTTCGCAAGGCACTAGTTCCGCTTCGCTGCACTCGTGCCTAGTAAAACTCGTGACTAAAGTAACCTTTTTGACACTTGGTACATAATATACTATTTCTCTACTTCCGTTACTAAAACCCCATTTTGAACACGGGTTTGACATGCACAAAACGACTCTGTAAACATCTCGTTTATCTTTTGTTTTTTAAATGTCAAATCGAGTGTATCTTTTTATGTTAAATTTCATGTTTCTTGATCATGTTGTTGTTTTGTGTCATTTGATTTGTCAGTCAGCCGTTGTCGGTCATGTTATGAATATAATTAAAATATAATATAATTTTTTCCTTCATGCGGGCGAAGAAAAAGTATAGTAAGCTCCTCGTGTTAAAAACGTCTTTAGCCACTCGTTTCACAAATCACTCGTTCCGCTTCGCTCCACTCGTGTCTAGTAAAACTGGTGACTAAAGTAGCCTTTTTGACACTTGGTACTTAATATACTATAATAAAAATTCAATCATTTGATTACAGTTTCACTTTATTTCACAAAATAATCTATTCCGCTGGGGTAACATTTATACATGAGACATATGTTATACTCAGTTTTTTAGCTGGAGCAACATGCCTCATGCCGTTGTTGCCCAGACACATGCGTCAGCTCTCAACATTCAGCGTGACGAACAATGTGAGATGTAGGCAATAGATTAGAAAATAAAATAGATGGGCCACTCTCCTGAATAAGTAATCAATGTTATTTTAGTTATTCAAACCGTCGCTTGACCACTGCAGCTAGAAGTAGCGGGCTTTTTAAAATATATTGAAAGTATTATTTTTGCTATCTTTTTAGAGGGCTTGAGAATACATTAGTTTACACTAATTTTATCAATCGAAAACGCTATTAATGAGGAATATTATGAAACGTAGAATTAATTGTACAAAATAGAAGGCTACTAAAATACTTATTTCTATTTGTTAAAAAAATAAATACCAACAAATCAATTCTATATAGCTGTTTCTTCTTGTTGGTGTTGGTATATACATATAAGTTTTGAACTGCATTTCTTCGTAAGTTTGTTCTATTATGATGTGCAACAAACATCATTTCTTCGGTAAAGTGAACAGCACATATTCAATAAGTTTTTCTCCTTGTTATGAGGATATCCTCTCTTTGAATTATTTGTATCCATTGCCTAAAAAGCTAAGAAAAAATTAATAGAAACTATAGTCAACATCATCTAAACTTGCAGTCGTTAAATTTCAAAATGTTCTAATCTGGATAATTTCTCCAATACGTTTTGTTTATAATGTGTTATTAAATACATAAAAAAAGACAGAGTGGACGTTTGCTGCATATGAACTGATTATTGTGCAAGTATAGAGTGATTTGACCCACTGAATATCTTTTTAATCTATGATCAATAACATTATACTATCAATAATAGTATATCCCACCTATAATTGGGACAATAATTTTGGTAAAAAAAACATTAAACTAAACAAAAATCAGTGTACAAACCAAGGGCGTAGCCAGGATTTATAACAGGGATGTGGGCAAACCATGATCCATGGTCGTCCAAAATGTAAAATTTTAGGATAAAAAGAAAAGGCAAATGAAAACAAAACTTTGAGATTTTGATTATACTTAAATTAAACTAATAACATTTTCTTGGGTTTAAACTAAATTTTTCCAAAACTTTCTTCACTATGCAGTCCTGATTTTGTTTCAAAAATTTTCGATGTGCACCCATCAAACAAAACCCAGTGAGTCTGTCATCACCCATTGTACTCCTGAGACTGGTTTTTACCCTTCGTAGGATACTGAACGATCTTTCCACGGTAGCAGTAGTGGATGGTAAAGCACTTAATATTAGCAGTGCGTGCCGTGCTTCAGGGAAAAACATTAGCTTCCTCCAAAAGTGCAGCCACTTCAATGTCCTTTAATTTGTCTTCTGTTAAATTCTTTTTCTTCCCATATTGTACCACAAATCTAATTCTGCAGAGACATCACCCAACTTATAAAATTCCATGAAAAATTATGCATTATTTTTGGAATCTTTTGAAGCCATTTTGAGCATGCTTGAAAGATGAAGATACGTCAATGCAAAAGCAGGTGTATTTTCGTTGGAGAATATAGCATTCAAATACGAAGTTAAAGAATCAAGGGGAAGATTATTGACCGGTTCCAGTATTCAACTGCAGACTCAGATGGTGGATTACTTCTGTGTACTTGCTTTTGAGTGACTCGTTGTAATGACAACTCAACCCCTACTTTCATTGCGATATCAAGTGATTTATTAAATAAATCATAAGGAACATTTTCGACATCTTGTCGATCTTCTTTGATTACATCTAGAATACCATCAATATGTTTTTTCACCATAACTAAATCCATACTTTTACCTTGTAAAACGTTTACAACGGGTTCCAAAATTGCAGGGTATCTTGCAAATATGCTTAAGCGTAACCTGAATATTGGTTTAGTAATTGCACAGTACAATTGGTAGGCGGATTTTCTTGTTGCATAGTTTCCTTCGACAGATAGATGTTCTAGTGCTTAAACAATGTCAGTGAAATTAACTGTCTCGACCCCTACTTCGTGGAATCTACTCATATTAGTGTTTTAAATGAAACTCAATGTTTCTAGCTAATTCCACAATATTATGAAAAATGTTGAAAATTCTAAAAAATTGACAATTGTTTCGATAACTGAATATCATCGTCAGAATGACGGAAGTTACATTTATTTACAGTTATTTTTGGTTAGACCAAGTAGTGACCTACCTTGTGATTGACTTAATATATGTTAATAGAAAAAAGAAGAAGATGTGATATTACAAATATTTAAGCTTAGATATTATTAGCCCTATAGGGATATCCTAGATATCTTTTCCCAATTAAGATCAGTATTAGTGTGCAATGATATAGAAAACCAGGAAAACTATATCTGCTGATCTTTACAATTATCACTTAAAAGAAGACAGTTCAATAGTGGAAAACTCCCTAGATTTATCTGTTCATTGACGACTTTATATTGCGGGTTTCTTGAGTGTCTTCTAATTTCCAACTCTCCAAGGGAATCCAGTTCTTGTTTCTTATCACAAATATGTAGTACTTCTAGTTCTGTGTTAGGTGTCAATGAATGATTGGTGTCAAGTAGATGTTTTGCGTAATTGGATTTATCTGGTTGTTTTAATCTGTATGTTCGTAAGTGTTCACTGTATCTGATTTCAAAATTTCTAGGGGTCTGACCCAAATAGACAGCATTACATTCTGGACATTTGAGTTTATATATACCTGATTTCTTTAATAGTGGTATTTTTGTTTTTACATTTAACAATTTTGTACTTACGTTACTTTCTGTTTTGAATTTTGAAATCCGATATAATGAACACTTACGAGCATACAGATTAAAACAACCAGATAAATCCCATTACGCAAAACATCTACTTGACACCAATCATAAATTGACACATAACACAGAACTAGAAGTACTACATATTTGTGACAAGAAACAAGAACTGTATTTCCTTGAAGAGTTGGAAATTAGAAGACACTTAAGAAACCCTCAATCAAGTCGTCAATGAATAGATAAATCTAGGGAGTTCTCCACTATTAAACTGTTTTCTTAAGTGATAATTGTAAAGATCAGCAGATATAGTTTTCCTGCTTTTCTATATCATTGCACAGTAATACTGATCTTAATTCGAAAAATGATATCCAGGATATCACCATAGGGCTAATATTCTCTAAGCTTCAATATTTGTAATATCACATCTATATCACACCTTCTTCTTTTTTCTATTAACATATATTAAGTCAATCTCAAGGTAGGTCATTTCTTGGTCTAGCCAAATATAACTAGTAAACATCAGGTAGGCATTAAATGAAATGTAACTTCTGTCATTCTGACGATGATATTCAGTTATCGAAACAATTGTCAATTTTTTAGAATTTTCAACATTTTTCATTATATTGTGGAATTAGCTAGAAACATTGAGTTTCATTTAGAACACTAATGACAGTGAAGCTTTCTGAACATTTTTTATCCTCTTATATTTTTCCGACCATCTGGTCTCACAGAACCTTGAAAAATTTGGAACTGATTTCCTACGGGCTGGCGATTCACGAAAGAAGGTTATTGTGTCTTTAACCGTTGCAATTGTGTTTCTTATTTCTGGTAGTAATCGTAATTGGAAGATGCAACCCAAAGGTTTGTCAACAGTTCCTTATTTTTTCAGAAGGCAAGTTAATGGCACAACTAACATAACGACCAATGTCATTTTCATGGTAGCCATCGCGTTCTTCTATTTGTTTAGAGGTCCCAGTTCCAGAGACGGCTTCATGTAGATTTGAAGAACTACTTGAGCAACCTTCAAAAATAGATTCCGATTTTGATGTTCGGACCAATTTATTTTCATCTTCATCACAATCATTGCTTCTACTTCCACTACGGTCATCATGAACTTTTTTCCGTTTTAGAGATTTTTGACCTAAAAATAATAACCTAATATCATTCATGTTCTTAGTCCCAAGTATATAAATTAGTATAAAACAAAACTACCATGTAATGATAGCTTATAATGTGGTGTGGATATATTATATCTGATGTTAATATTTTTTCTCTAGATTAAAAACACAAAATGAAATTAATCGCACGTATAAAGTACCGCACGTATAAAGTACTGTTTGATATTTAATATGTGAAAATTTCAAGTTTTGATATTTAGTTCCATTTGAGATATTGTAACGCGAAAATTAGCCGAGCCGTCGGAGATTTAATATTGACAAGCCTGTCGATGGAGAGAATTCAGAGAGCGCTGACTGTGCGAAGTTAAAATTCAGTCCTCCATTTGCCGTCAACGTGTAAACACACATTTCTAATGTAAAAATTTTTGCATGTGCTCTGGGAACCATAACGTATTTTACGATAAAACCGGACATTTCCTACGCAGGGGAAGAAAGTACGGCTTAAGTCAACAGCTGGCAGCTCTGACCCGTTAATCTACTGGTCTAGGAAGGGCCGATGACCAAATATTCCAGTAGAATTGGGTAAGCCATGGTAAATTTCCGTAGACGGCGTTAGTTTGTAGGATTCATTATCAAGGTAAATGGTTGAAAATACTTTCTCAGAATTAACAGTTCTATAGGTATAATAACGTAGGAATTTTAGCTTTGAATCGTAGTTTATTGGAGTATGTAATCTGGATTTCATGAGATAGTTTCGATACATTTCACAAATTCTTATTAGTTCATTTTCGTTATTACTTTATATTTTTTTTGAAATAAGAATATATCACGGGGGGCTGTATAATATTCAGGGATGTGTCCAACGACATAGTTTTTATATTATGGTTTTTTTTGATATCGTAGTTTTTTTTGCTAAGCGGCAAAAAACCAGTTATATAGTTTTTATTCTCAGTGTAAATGGCTTCTATACAGTTAAAAGTCAGGATGTATGATTATTTGCGAATTTCGAGTGATGTTAATATAGTCAGTTTAGTAGGATATTACGGGGGGACGTCGAAAATTTGACCGAGGTAAAATGTAAACCCTATGTAGAGGCTAATTCGTTTTTCTATTTTGGGTTTTTTTATGCGGATAATAAATTCGCTGATTGAAGCTTGATGAGTCAGTGAGACCAGTTCCAGGAGAGCTGGAATATTCTGGAGCGACTTCAGTTGCTGTTCTGGGTCCGGAAGAAGGATAAGTAAACAGTTTTCCTTTTTTTTAATTTTCTTACATTTGTACATTCACCTTTATCCGTCACATTTCGTAATTTTTTTATGTAATGTTTTTATATCTCACTTTTTGCGGCAATAGTATGAATTTATTTTCACTTTGTATTTAAAATTGTAATAATTTGCTTATAGTTTAAAATATTGGGCTGTTGGATCTGAACGCTAGGATACTACGGTACGTACCTGGGTACTGCGTTATTTAGTGGAGTTTCCAAAACTCTGACGATTTTATGTAAATAATTTTGCGCCGTATATAATTTCGACTTATATTTTCTTTTAGAAACGCTGAGCTCGTTTGCTATTTAAATTTTATGATTATACACTTATTTATATTTATATTCATATTCGTATAAATTGCGGAAGTGTGAACCCATGTAACTGTGACATTGGTAATTTTGGTATATATTTTCATAGTATTTTGAGAAATTGTACATGAACCATTTGGTCGTTTCTCTATAATTGTAGAATTGAAACATCGGTGTAGTTTGAGGCCCTCAGCTCTTCTGTACCCTGATTTTGAAGCCCTCAGCTCTGCTCAGAGTTTATAGAACCTGCTTGTCAGTTATTTAGTTAAGCTGCGACTTCGTTATAACTGATAATTTAGTTTGCGATTTAATATTTATGTAGATTCCGGCCTTCAGCCTAACTACATTCTGAGTCTACAGCCTTCAGCTGAGTTCAGACATTATTTGAGACATTGTCGTTGTAAACTTGTAATAAATATTTTTGAAAAGAGACCTTTGGTCCAAAGTGATTAATTAAAACTTTAATCAGGGGATACTTGCTGACTTTTATTTTATTATAATAATTTACCTATCAGTTTAACCTTTGGAGTGTGTAGTGAGTGTTGTTAACCCACTGAGGAGTTGTGGGCTAACTTAAGAAGTCTTGGGTGCTTGCCAAAACTTCTCTGGCGCCCTTTTTGAAAACTTAATAATAATTTTTTTGAGGAATCCACCCCTTTTTCGACTCGAAGCTAGTCGACTGGCGAGCACGGGTTGTACCACGTGAGACAACCCGCATACCTATAACGAGCATTGAGAGGGTTAGTAGCGTTTTCTCGTTATAATATCAGCTGTCAAAATCGGTGCATTATTGTAATTTTTGTTATAATTAGATTAGAAGGCAAAATAGTCGGCATCATAATAATGACAAATATATAAAATTATAATAATAATGCACAAAATATTTTGCTAAAGCTAATAAAAATTGTTTCACAGAGATACAAGCAAAAAGTTAAGAGCAATTGGCAGTTTTTTAAAGTGCTGCAATTGATTTTTTTTCCAAACGTTGCAAAATGAACATTGGATATAACGTATCTATATTATACGCTATCATTACATGGTAGTTTTGTTTTATTTGGTGCTGGTCGAACAACCAATTTTCAAATTTTTGGGTCATTTCTAATGGAATGACTCTAAAGTTTTAATTAAACAATTAATTTTCTACTGAACTTATTTAACTTACCTTTTTGTAACCAATTTCTGGTATCCATATTGCCTTTTCTGTCTCTCTATTCTGTGGTAAAACTTTTGTCACGGATTTTCCCTCTCGTTTCTCGTGCCTCGCTTCCTATTCGCCATATGCAACTTCGTATCCTGCAATATGTACTGTACTGTACTGTACTGTCTGTCTTCGCGCTGAATAGACAACTAACTTCATATACCCTTTTGAGCCTAGAAATTGCCAGAACATTCGCATCGCCGGTTCCCGTATATTCCTCACAAGTATCTCGATTTTCTCGAACTGGAAGAAAAGCAGTGCCGTTTCGTTACACTATTAAATAGGACACTGTCGCTAGACAAGAGCACTTACACACCAACTCAATAGTTGTTATAAGAGTATGTATTGCGGATTCTGATGTGGAATTGTTTATTGAATGTTTCAAAATATTTCACACTAAAACTACTTATTGCGTGAATTTATTTTAATTAATGAATAGGATTAAAAAATGTAGTTAAATGGAAGCAAGAAAAAAGTGACAATTTTTTTACCATTTTTCTCAAAAATGTCCGACTGTTAAGTGGTTGAATCGAACAACAGAAATTGACGCATCCTGAGAATAAATCGAACACTCCCTTTCATCCAATTCTAGTGTGGGACAATTCTGGTGTGCACCAATGCATATATCGAAAATACTATTAATATGTATTTAGCACTATGTCAGTTTTTCAAACAGCTTGTTTTTTGCTGATGAAATATATTTTAGTGACAAAGGACATGCGAAAATTTTATTTAATAGAGCTTATTAATTAATTTTAAAATGTTCATAAAAGAAACCAAACGACCACAACAACAAACAAAATATATAAAACATATAACAAAAAAAATATGCAGAACAGAAAAATATGTATATTTTAGATTCAATTTTTTGTTTATTAAAATTTAAAAATTATTTAATCTATTCTTGCTTCCAGGGGGGCAGTTGCCCCTCCCTGCCATTCACTGGCCACGCCAATGTTACAAACTAAAGCTCGAGGTCTTTACGAAGGAGGTGCATTTTAATATCCTTAATTATGTTACAAGTCGAAACAATACAGTATTGACCCACGATGTTATTTAGTAAAAACAATCACTAAGAATACGAAAATGCCTGTTTATACAAATTAATATAATAATTACCATATAATACACGATCGAAGTTGAAGTATGAAATAGAGGTTATTTAAGAGGCGGGATTTTTAAAATCTGACAGATCCTCGATTTCGTAGCGCTACCGGCGACGGGTGGAATAACTAAATAAACGAGACGAAATTTATTGTAGGAGTGAACATAGCATTATGTAGTTGTTCATCGGTTCGGTGCGACTTGTATCCTGCGACATGGATTGGAATATTTTGTTCATTGAGGATTATGATAATACTCCTGAATTTTGGAATAATAAAATTGCTACTTATGAAGACAACAGACTTATCAGTGATAGGAAGCAAGGAATGAATTCAAAATATTCGCAGCTCATTCGAATAAAATTTCGAAACAAAGCTGCATAGTCGGCAATCAACTTGTAAAAATTATGCCGCGCTTCTTGACCACTATACGTATAAAGGTAATTGACAAATTAATTATAAAACAACTTTTTTGAATGGCATTAAAGTACTTTCCCAATGACTTATAAAAAAGTTATTATATTTGACAGCACCGGGGTAGCTACTGCTCACTTTTTATTTTCAAATGGCATCCACTGTATATTGTAATTGAAAATTACAGGTCATTCTGTTTGAAATACAACGATAGCATATACTTGCTATTTTTTTCAAAAAATAACAAGAATATTAACATTTCATGAAGTATGAATTTTAACTAAAATACCAATAACGCCATTCAAAAAACGACTAAAAAATTATAGCGTTATTTGTGCAGTCCGCCTGAATCGTAGCTGGTGTAACGCTACGAAATGCTTCACGAATGAGTTCTTTGAGATCCTCTAAATGCACAGATTGTGTTTGATATACCAAGTATTCACGATAACCCCCCACAAAAGTGAGTCACAAGGTTCTCAAATGTAATAAATCGTTTATTAGTCATTAGTAAGATATTTTAATGTCATTCAAAGCAGTTATTTTTAATTATCTCGTCAAATAAGCGAGATATTGCCTGTATATGATAACTTGGGACATCCTGTTTAATTCTCTCCTCTACCACCTTAGCTTCCTTCTTCTCCTATTTCTATTTGAAGGGTAGCGTACTACATATTGCCTAATGTTGCCCCGGTGGAATTGGGCCTTAACGAACTAATTCTACGCGTTAATTGACCAAATATTCACACTCTAGCTGGTCATTGTCAGGTCAGTGAACTTTCTAAATGTGAATTACCCATACCAATTTCAAAACAATTTGATAATATAATTATACTTTTGACGCATGTAGTCGATGTAGTTTTGTAACTATCGCTTAATTTTATAATATTTTCAAATAAACAAAGCTTGTTCTTATTTTCGTACGTTATCTAGATATGTTTTAAGCGATGCGGTGCTTAAATATCGATGGGAAAAGTAACATTTTTAGACCGTATGCATTGATTAACCTACAAAATAACAGTAATATTATCATCAGCATAGGAGATCTCTCGCATTGATGCTGCTTAACCACATTCTTACTAAACTATTAAACGTTTAATTTTCCGTTATCTATTCGTCAATTGAACATAAACTGAGTTGTCATTGTAATCGTTGAAATCCGTTAAAATTTATCTTTATTTCAGTGCTAAAATTTACGATTATGTTCATTTTGATTCTGGAACGGACTTAAAGACCTTATATATTTAATTAGAAAGAATGCTTTTCACTTTTCTATTGATTCTGTTGTTCGTTTTCTGTATATACCTCTTTGGAGTTATGCTAGATCCATTTCCAATAAAAATTACATACTAATTGAGATAATTTAAAATAACATTTTTTCATCGTCTGGATAACGAATGTTCTTGATAATACTTCTGGGTCAAAAAACTACTGGAGATCGGCTGATGAGACAGAATTTGAATTATTCCTCCTAATTTATGGTATAACCTTCAAAGTATCTATAGTCTTTCCGAATAATATAGAGGAAGAATACCTAAAATGGGATACTTAAGACCTGGTTTAACTGAATTTTACTCTCGACTTTAGGTTCTCAATCATAAAACTATCTGTTTATTCGACTTAGCTTTACTGTACTATCGTATTAGGTAAGGTAAAGGACTAATTAGTTACCAGTACCCAATTAGTGACTAGTAACCAAATAGTGACCGATTTTTAGTAAAACAGGTTACAATAAGAACATAAAAGATATGTTATTATTTTAATGTCTAATTTCAATTTAACCAGCCTTTATTTTACAAATATAATTGAATTTGCCACGAATGTTTATTGGTATGAGAGGATTGCATTTACTCTGTTCTGAGTACTTATGGAGTTAACACATGTGTTTTTGGTGAGTGGCGAATAACTGCAAAATAAGTGAATATTTTTGTCAAATTTATATTCTGTACTATTAAGGGGGATATATTTAATGATTTACATTAACGTAAATTTGAATTAATTTCCTAATATTAGTTCGGTCAATTATTGGCACTAGGGGGCCACTAATTTGTTTTTATAGATGATATTTTTTATAAGTTTACATTGTTATTGTTACAAAAACGTGGTGGCCTAGCACAACATGCTAAAAATAAGCCCCACTAAGACCAAATAATGTTCAAGTATTATTTGAAATTGTACAAACGTACACGCTGTAAAATTTACGTCAGTTTACGGGATGAAAATTGATCATAAATTGGTTTCGTCTGTTTACAAATAAAGTCATTTTATTCGCAGATTTAGGAGCACAATTGCGATTATTTTTTTTATAATTGTTCAGTATTAATTAACAATTCGGTGACCGTTTATTGACTTTGATTTGGAAATGTAGCACCAAAATAAAAGTGATTTAAAATAATCTTCTAATATTCTGGTCAGTTTTTGGTGAGAGAACTAATCATAATTTGGTTTCGTATAGATCATACATCGGTTCTGAATCTATTTACAAGTAAAGTAGTTTTATTCGCAATTTTGGCGAAAAACTACATATTTTTTCTTAAATATGTGAATAATTTATAAACCTGTAACTGACTTCGAACATGGAATTTAAAATAAAAAGAAACACGGTTCGAAAGGGAAAACCCTTTTATACAGGTCAGTTAAGGTAAGGAAACTAATCATGATTTGATTTGGTATTTATTTTAAGTTATTTCAATTTTTTTTGGTAACAAGCATGCTGACAACTTTGTTGTCGTCCACGTCATGTGCTTTTTATTTGAACACAACGTTGTCAAGTCTCTAGTTTATATCGAATAAGAAATTGAGAGACTGATTTCAAACTTGGCTGACATTGGATTACTCTTGTTCATGGACTTCTTCCATTAATTAATCATTGTCTTTTTTTGAGTGCATATAGGGCAGGAGGAACTGGGCATCTAATAAAAAAGACAACGAACAGTTTAAAAATTAATAGAAGGCTTTGACTCCAACTCCATACCATCTCGCTGGTTATCATTGACTAAAAAAATTTTACGAACTATTTTCATAAATGCCATGTGGCTTAATGCATTATTCGTGAAACTGAGAATTGCGGTTGGTTCTTAGATGAATATTTAAAACTAGTAGGATTCATTGGGGATCATATGACTTTAAGGATAGAAGAAATTGTCGAAACAACTGAAACAGAAAGCGATGACGATGAATGTTCAGAAGTTGGAGATCACAGTTATATGTCCGATGACTCGGAACCTGAATAATGTGAAAAAATTTAAAAACTTTTGCATTTATAATTTATTACAACAGAATTTTTTTTAAATTGTTGTTTTTTATTTTGTCAGCTGATAATAGAAATAAAATTTGCAACCTAACCTTCTTATTTACTAAAAATGTATGTATACTTTAATGTCACATATAATATATACACACGTATATTAATTGATTAAAAAAATTTAAAAAACTATTCCTCTATTTTAATATTAAACGACTCCAAAATGATGCACAGTATATACGAGTCTATCGCTATCTTTTTCATCTTCAAGACAAAATAGCATGCGCACTCTCTTTCTTTAAATGGACGAACTGCTATGCTGTATCCTCTTCTATCGCATGGGTTGGTTGGCTGGGACCTCTCAGTCGGACATATTCACTTTCAGCAATATTTCATTTTTTAAAATTCGACAGCAGGAATTCAGGACTGATTTTTCGCAGACAACCCTATACCACCGAGCTCGTAATGAAATAATATTTACTTTCATTTAATTTTAATTAATTAACCAGACCAGTGCAAGTTACTAGTATCGATTTACCTATTTATACCTGCCTACCCGAGATTTGTGACGGGAAAAAAAGACAACCTAACGTTTGCATATTTTATGAGCTTCATACTTTCGATTGGAATGGAATTTGTCTATTAACCAAACCGGTGAAATGTTTAAAACATTATTTTTTTAATTATTAATTAATCGTATCCTGGACTGAAATTTTTTAGACAACCCTTCCCACTAAACAAGAATCATAACAAGTCTTTTTCTTTTTTGTGATGTTCTTTTTAAAGACTTTTCGTGATGTTTATTTAAAACGTTAATAAGATATTTCCTAAATGTCTTAATTTTATTACGAACTCTATTAACATCCATGTCATGAGAATAAAACATATTTTTGATGTACACAATAATATTAGAATTCGCAGTTACACACACATCCTACGAACTTTTAGCAACTTCCTATAGGAAACATTCATATGATGTTAATTTGTATACTTCTCACTAATGTCACATACAGAACGTTACTGTAATATTACAAATTAACATGTTTCTAAGATGATCACATGTGTTGCAGTTACTTCTACATTTTTCGAAATAATTTTTAGTAACTTCTTACGATTACAATAGTGTTTTGAATGAAACTCACGGTTTCTAGTTAATTCCACAATATAATAAAAGTTATTGAAAATTCTAAAAAATTGACAGTTGTTTCGATAAATCAATATCGAAACAATTGTCAATTTTTTAGAATTTTCAATAACTTTTATTGTATTGTGGAATTAACTAGAGATCGTGAGTTCCATTTAAAACACTATTATGAGCAGATTCCACGAAGTAAGGGTCGATACAGTTAATTTCTTACGATTACGTCTGTACCATGTTAGTTTATAAACCTCTCAGTAATATCTCATATTAAACATCACAGTAACATAAAAAAGAAGAAAACAAAAGAGGAACTGACGAACGAAAGTAGCTATCTGTGGAAACAAATGACAACAGATCATATAACTTCTATTAAAAAAAGAAGCAGACAAGCATGAAATGGCGGGTGGTTTTCAGTTTTGTGTTATATTTTATTTGCAGGAAGGATATTTTTTGCAAGAAAAAGTACTTGAATAAAGTGGTCTTCATTTTTGTTAGTTCCTACTTAGCTATAGTTTCTATACTTAGTTATAATGGACGAACAACAGTTTTTATCAGTAAGTACATATTCCAAAATCATAATTATTAAAACTTAATACTCATTCAATACTTTAATCGGCTATTGTACATTGAAATTCCAGGTGGCGGAATTGTACACTAACATTATATAATAGAGTTTACAAAATAAGTTTCTTCAACTTTTAAAATATTTCATTCAGAAAGTATATTTTAAAAACGATTCACAATATTTCAAATCCGAGATATGCATTTATACCCTACAAAAAACTTGATATTGAAATAGGGTAGATATTATTATTAATAATAAAACATGATCATATGTTGGCAGAGATTTTAATCTAGAAAAAAATCTTTTCAATGTTCAAGATGTTTCAGAAGCTACTGATATGAATAAAATAAAAAACAAATAGTTGGTAATTATGTAAAGGGGAGTAACTATTTCAGATAGTCTGATACAGACATTGTATTAAGCAGTACAAAAAATATTGATTCAAGTATCTCTAGTTCTAGTTTTTGTAGTAGTAGTCATGGCCACCAATACAGTTTTGCAGGTTCAGAAAATTTTAACATTAATACTAACAATTCTTGTAAACAATTAGAGACTGTTTAAGACTTTAAAAACAGAAATTTCTGTTAAAAAGCTCACTTCCATTTGAGAATACACTGAATAAAATAAATAATCTGTAGCTGCCCCTTACAATGGTCTATATTAATCTAGTTGAATAATATGTAATTTATGACACTGAATGCTCCAGTCAACAAACAGAATCAAATTATTTATTATTGTAGAAACACAGCTATTGGATACTCATTTGGATACAGTTAATTATAGACTCATTTAACTTGATAATGTGTTCATATCTCTTCTTCATAAGTAGTTTTTGTATACAGTATATTATTAATGCTTAGTTCTCATTAAGTTACAATTCCACGATGTTATTATACAATATGTTCCAGGATGAAAATAACAAGATGAGAATAGTATATTATTTTATACAGAAAAGAAGTATGAATTTTCATGGCACACCTGAATTTACCTGCCAAACGGAGTGAGGCATGTAATAGAAGGTAAATCATGAAAAGTCACTTCTCGAAATAAAATATGTTATTATTCCTTTGAAGAACCTCGCATGTATCTTATGGAAAATGGGTCCCAGTCAATTGGCTGAAAATCAAGTTTGATGTAGTTTATGATGATCGATCAAAGGTCTCCATGGGCACAATTTGATCTAAAGTAATTGTTTTATTAGCTGCTGTTCAGAACACCTTTAAATGTTTCACAGATAAGGATTTTGAAGTGTACGTGATGGAATGGTTGAGGCACTCGAAACAGCGACTCTTGCGTGAGAAAAAGTAACCGTAAGTAAATGATAGAATTTTCTCTAATCAAATTGGATTTTTGTTGATTTAACGTAATGTTTCATAAAATCTTTATGGTATAAAATCTTCATTAGTTTTAATATTATAAAAAAACTATTCTTATACATTTTTTGTAAACTAGCTGTAATGTATGTGTATCCGTTGAACTTTATTAATTCAGTTTCAAAGTATGTTACGTTATGACAACTACAGATTAATACACCCTTTTTATTTCTTGCTTTCACTGAATGCGTTCATATTTTCCACTTTCCACACTTGTTATGTAATATGCTTACACCATTTTTTTTTAGCCTGGATTCCTGGACAAGATATTTTTTTTCTAATTTTGTATCTGTTTTTTTTTCAAATTTACTGTACTGTTCATTGATAGTGAATAAACGTTTCAAATCATATATTGCTTTTTTTGCTATTTTATTTCAAATGTACAGGGTGAACAATTAACAACGACTGTAGGCCACATCTCAGAAAAGAATCATGGTACAACTTTCAAAAAAATTACCTTTAGGTAAGTGATCCTGAAAAATGGCTGGAAAATATATTGCAGTCTCTAAAATATCCGCTAGGAGTGGAATGAACACTCGAAAACATAATACTCCAAAAAAACGTACTAAAGGTGTCCTAAAAATACAATTTTTGAAATCTTGATGAGATTATGAAAAAATTTAATCAAGGAGATTTTTTGCCATTGTTCTTCAAATAATGGGTGGGGAAGGTGCAAACTTATGAACAAATGTATAACTTTTTCGTTTTTTAACCGATATTAATGATTTTAGCCGCATTTAAAAGAGCTTTTCTCTTTAATAAGATTGATAACAAAATTAGATAATTTTGTATCCACTAGGAAATTTCAAATGTAAATTGAAGCATTTTTTAAATTTTTATATCTGATATCGTAAATCTTATATCTTGGATTAGATTCCTATGTTTCTAACCCCTTTTCATCAGAATTTGAAAAATGCCTCATTACATTTGAAATTTCCGAGAAAAATGGGAAAATTGTCGACTTTTTCACATAGCGTTGACAAAATTGTACAATTTTGTTATTTTTGTTAAGCATATCTTATTAAAGAGACAAAACTCCATTGATATCGATTAAAAAACAAAAAAGTGTTAGGACATTTGTTTTTTAGGTTGAACCTTCCCCCACCCCTTACTTGAAGAATAAGGACAAAAGGTCCCTAACTACATTTTTTCATTATCTCATCAATATATCAAAAATTGTATTTCTAGGATACCTTTAGTGTGTCTTTTTTGGAGATAATCACAGTATTCTGTTTTTAAGTGTTCATTCCACCCCATAGCATATATTTTAGGAACTCAAAAATATTTTCCAGCGATTTTTCAGGGTCATTTTCCTGAAGTTATTTTTTTGAAGTTGTACCATGAATATTTTTTGAAATATGGCCGACAGCCGGCGTTCTTAGTTGTTCAACCTGTATTTGCTGATTAGGCACAGAAACATCTATAGGATGTCATCTAGAATGTTTGAGGTATATTATTTAGAGGTTTAAGTAATGTCCATATAACATCTAAGAGAATACACTGTATTGTTTTTGAAATGTTGCATTTAGTTCATTGATAAGATGTTATTTTTTAGACATTGCATTAACATCGACAAGATGTTAAATTGCATTTCAGAACGTAACAGAAATGTTGTTTTTAGTTCGTTTTAAAGACTTCCTTTTGAGGAAGTTCTAGTAACATCTGAGTAATGTAACAAGGCAGCGCTTTAACATCGCTGAGAAGTTAAGTTGAAACATCACAAAAGTTAACAGCCACAAGCTGGGCATAAGCGGTTGTATAGATGTGCATGTGATGAAAACAAGAGGAAAAAAAGGAAGAACATTATCACAATGTGATGTTGAATTAACATAACTGTAATATTTATTTGCATAGTGGGTTATGCAATATATTTATTGACATATTAAATTGAATATGAAATACGTTTTATCCATTAACCAGCTCGGTGAAGGTCGTTTTATATCGGGATCTTAGACTACAACACAAACACAAAATAAACCAAACTTGCCAGTTCTCTTCTTTCAGCACAGACATACACAAACTAACCAACATTTCAAATTCTTCTCTTTTTTTGCCCGCATTCTATTAGAATGTAATCAACAACAAATAATGCGCAAGAATCAGATGAAAAATCGAGCAGAAATAAATATTATTCTGTTTTTAATAACTCAAATGATTTGTTAAATACAAAATGAGACGGACCTAATCAAATTGAAAAGCCAACAGTGTAAACGAATTTAAAGTGACAGTAACTTGTTAAAATTAAATGAAAAATCCTATTGTCTAAAGGCACCTTTAGTTAGAGCTGTCGAACACTGAAGATGATAGTGTGGGGGCGGATACATATTTTGAAGATCTTCACATTTGGCTTGAGATTAATCGATTATTAAATAAATTCCCCAAAAATTGAAAGAATTATTGGTATGTATGAAAAAGTAGTTTTTCGTTAGAATACAGAATATCTATATTATACTAATCCAAAATATGTGTAGTATTATCGTTTAGTTCGCATATTCTTTCTGTCTAAACAAAATTAACTGATAACGGACTGTATGGTTAAATCTTACTTTGAAATAATTTGTGTGAAAGATATTTAGAAAAAAAAATTATTCTCAATAAATTTCAGTTTCCTGACTGTTTTAGATACGCGTTGACTTCCCTATTCCCTAACAGGACAGCAGAATGTCCGAAGAGCGTATCTACCTCCCTTCCTTTATCGTTCTGTTGTCGGCCGCCCGCCACAGGAGCCATTGGCTTTTACCGGCAGCATCGGACGGTCGCACGCGACTTCTCAACACCCTCATCATCGGCATCAGGAGAAACATTCTCAGTAACACAGGAATGAAATTTTAAATCTAAATCTCATTTTCTCGTCCTGGTGCAAAATCCATTTCATTTCGACTTGACGTTCAAATTGAATGTTTTGTAGTGGGATCGAGGGGGCGGCGAGGCGGTCTGAGGCTTGGGAAGGGAACAAGGGGAAGTGCTCTTGATAAGCGTGATTTAGCAGCCCCGGGGATATTGATTTTTGCATCCCCCTGAGCCCCTAACCCTCTCTCAGTTTTATATGTCTGTTTTCTTACAGTAATAGCTCGACGTATTGCGCGCGCCCTCATGAAATGAAGAGAAAACACGACGATGAGGGGTGCGCAGAGGGAAAGACGGTTTTCATTGGTGTTGTGTTTCCGCGGGCCGTAGTGGGGGTACCGGCCCGTACGCAAATACAGCCATTATACCCGGTGACATCACATTGCTGCCAATTGCTGTCTGAAGGAGATCACCGCAAACCGCTAGCGCCGTGCCGCGACAACACTCGGCACGCCGCCACGGTCGCACGCGCAATTTTCCTGCTTTTATTCGTAGTATACTTTTCCGACGGCGCTTTTCTTTTCTTTTGCTATTTTCGCACTCTCCGGGGTCCACTTCGCACCAAAGGCTACAGATTACTTCTTTTTCTTTCTTCCCTTGACGATTTCCTTAATATCTACACTTTTTCCATTAAATAACTTTAGACGCCGCTTTTGGAATTATATTGGGATTTTCACAACACTTCATATGGAAAACTTATTCTTCAAAAATGGTTTTTAATTAATCTCTTGCCTATAATACTGATTTTATCATTCAGAAATAGATAGATTTCACTGTGACACGATACAAGAACATATATACAGCGGGGTATTAAATTCAGTGATGTATCAGTATAAATTTGTATACTTATACAACATATCCCGGAGAAATATTTCAGTTTTAACAAAAAATAAAGTTTTTGATAAGATTTGCTTATTCCCAAAATCAAAAAATTAGATAAAATTCAAGTTTTCACAATCTGTCGTACGTGTGCAATTTATACAAAAAAAAAAGAAATTAACTGTCTCGACCCTTACTTCGTAGAATCTACTCATATTACTGTTTTAAATGAAACTTACTTAACAATAAACAGTGAGTTTCATTTAAAATAGTAAAAAAAGAGGTTTGCAGCTGACTTTTCGTTACACAATACGAACAAATTTTGTTTGGAAGTGACGCATGAAATGTGTACGTATAGCTGTCCATTTGTTAATAGTCATTGAAATTGACAATTTCATACGAAACTGTAATTTTTTTAATTTGTATGGAAGATCCCTTCTTATCAATGGAATCCGGGGAATCTATACTTAACATCTTTGTGAGATTTGTGCACTCTATAATTACAGCTTTTATACATTTTTTTCATTAATCTTAATTATCAATCATAACTATACATTCTATGGGCTAATGCGATGACTTAAGAACTAGTTTTTGTAGTTCTTCCACGAGCCGATACAGCCTTCCCCAGAGAGGAGACTCGCTTAATAATTTTTCAGATCAATAGGCAAGTTCCTCGTTAGTCGTCTATGAATATGTTGTTTTAGTAGTGGGTACAGGAGTGATGTGTTTGTATGATTTTGAAGTTTTGTGTGTTGTTGTCTCCTTTTATCTTTGATGACATCCATGACCATTGGCACGATGAGGTCTTCATGAAGAGGTTGTTTTGACGCATACCAAGGAGCATTAGTGATGATTCTTAAATTTTTTGACTGACTGCTCTGAATTATTGCCAAATTAGATTTGCTTGCACAACGCCAGTTCTATGCTGTACACCTATATCGGTTAAATGATTGTTTTTTAGATCAGAACTTTGTTATCTAGTGATAACTTGGATCTCCTTTCAATTAGCCACTGCATTTCTTTAACTTTTAGATCTACCTGATTCATTTTTTTGGTTATGTGCCCTTTCCAATTCATTTTGTGATCCAAATGCATTCCTAAGTACTTTGTACTTATAGTCAGAGGGATTTGAACGCATTTGAGAGAGACTCTGTCCTTTTCTTAAGGTGATTTTTTTTTGTGGATTTAGTTTCATTTATTTTTGTTTTTCATTTTTGTTTCCAGTGAAAGTAAAAGATCAGCTTAGGAAAAGCAAACTAGTTACAACTGGAGTACTACAAGGGACAGTTCTTGGTCCTGTACTATTTTCAATATACGTAAATAATTTCTATATTCTACCGACCACGGGCCAAGTTGTAAGTTTTGCAGATGACACGGCTATTTTTGATGAAGCAGATACCTGGAAAGAACTGAAATCTAGAACAGAAAATGTCTTAAAAAAATATAGATTGGAGTAATCATAAAAAAATCCTATAAATTATGATAAATAAGTTTTTTTGCTTTTTGCAAGCTATATTATATTGATAGATTACTAGATTTTAATGATCATGGCTTATAACAATAAGGAAATTATCCTTAAAAGACAAATTAAATACTAGGTACTCTGTACTCTCAATTACGGTGGGATACGCATATACAGATTGGCAAATTAATTTTGGCAGTTGACGATGCGCGAAAAAGCCATACAACTTGACAACGCTGTAAACGCAGTTACCGGGAAGAGCAGACGACGTACATTCCCCATGTAAAGTTTTAAAGGTTGTGAGTCTGCTAATACGTACGAGGGTAACACAATATTTTGAATTTGGATTTAAAAATGATAAATTGTGGTACATGTATAATGCTATATAAAATCGAGTTTACAAAACAAAATAACCTTAATGTGTTCTTTATTATTAATTTAATGAATAAGGAGATACAAACCAATAGATTTTTCTACAAAAGTTGGGTTTTTTACAGACATAATTATTTATTATTTTATGTAATGTAAATAATAAATAGATTCCAAGAGACATAAACTTTCACCTTTTCTACATATTAATGTTTTTTAAGTGGCCCTCCATAATATTCGTCATTGAGGTTTACTTGTATATAAATTGGAAGTCAGGTAGATTTTGTAGATAAAGCGTACAATATGATAAGGATTTTTAAACGACTTTCTAAATTCAACTATGGCCAACAATTTTTCCTATCTGTTCGTAGTAATAGTTAAGCTTTCTGAAATTGTTATTCTTATTAATATGTAGTAGATAATAATGTAAAAATTCTGGTTTATACATAAAATTTGCAAAACAAATTGGGGAAATCGCCTTTAGAGATGGTCTAATAAGTATACTAATAATATAAATAAAATATTGAAGCTTTCTTGTGGTAGATATTTCTACTTTCATATGTAAATTTTCGGATTTTTGGCAAATATTTACTATGAAATTAGACATCCCTTCACAATTTTCACAGGGTTAGGACTGGCAAAATAAAAAAATCTTGGTTCTGGGTGCCGTCAATTATTGTTTATTTAGAACTATGTACAGATGTGCTACAAATATTATATTACTCTAGTGCAATTCGTCTCTAATATATACAATTTTATAACACCTACTTACATTTTTACATTTGTTGCGTTTAACGTATTCAGTCATACCACCTACAAACAAACACTGTAATGAAAAATATGTTTTAGATGTACAGGGATCATCAACAGTAAAATAATGATGTGCATCTACAAATGATTCTTCAAAATCACTTTCTATATCAACTTCATCATCCTCGCTATCTCCGTCTTCGGCCAAATTAATGATAATATTATCTACAACAGTATCTAAAAGTGGTTCATTGATCATAAATTCATCTTCAATCTTTTTAATATATAACACATCTAACTTTCCAATCATTTGCAGAAAATGTGTCAAAAAATTCATTACATAATTCTTTAACCTTTATAAAATTGAAGGTAACATTTCGTTTGGCCACATATTCTTTCGCCCAAACACCTTCGATCGGATTTAAGTCCGGGTGATAAGGAGGTATCCTTAAAACTGGCAATCCATGTCGAATAAACAATTTATCAATTTTATAAGTTTTATATTGCGGTTTGTACATTTTTGCAACGTTATAAAGATCCGGTTTTAACATTTGTTCACTGTAATATATGTTCCTTTCATAAAGCCAGTTTTTTAATTGTTGTTTAGTCCAAGCAGTCGTAGGTAATTTTTCATTGAGAACATTGTGATATGGGGTGTTATCAATTACCACAACAGCGTTTTTTGGTAGGTTTGGAATAAGTTTTTCTTGTAACCACTTCTCATAACTTTCGTACGCCATTTCATTATGATAATCTCCTGTTTTTGACTGGGAGTCCACAAAATACCAGCATTAGGTACAAAACCCTTTTCACTTCCAGCATGCACAATGATGAGCCTATTACCTTTTCAAACAGGTTTTCTTAATCCTTCGTTACTCTTGTCACTCTATCCTTTAAGGTGCGTGTGACATGAATGAATGTATGTCTCATCCATATAAATGATAGGTTTGTTCTGTTCTCTGCACTTTTTTATGTTTCTTAAAGATAGTAGGCGTAAATGTCTGATTTCATGAGGTTCCATTAACAAACTTCTGTTGTTTTTCATGTTGGTCCAACGAAAACCTAAATAATGTATTTGTTTCCGCAGAGATTCGCGACTTCCTGCGAAGCCATAACTATCTGCAATGGTTTGGTGTACATTTCTTAACGTGGGTACTTTTTACTCGGATATGTGATAATTTATTATGCACTTCTAACCACAGTTTTGTCGAATTGAACCATTTGGATACTGGACGTGCTTTGTTTTTTAGTAGGCACATCAGTGTCAGCATTACTTCCTGCCAGAGATTCTTTTTTAATACGGGAAAGCGTTCTTTCGCTACCTTTCGTAGCAGCAGAAACTCGTTCAATGAAGTGACAATCAAATGAGTCGATATAAATGTTGTATGTTTCACTCATGTGTATTTTTACACAAATAAAATGAGGATGTCATTAAAATTGTTTTCAGTGACCGTTCTTTGAAATAAAAATTTTTGTCGTGGTTTTCGGCCAATCAATTTAAAAATTATTATATTACGTGTCAGTTCATCAGTTGTTTTAAACTATCTTTAGATTTTAGTTCAAACATATTTTAATGTGACCAAACCGCAATTGAAACTGAAATCGGAAGATGGTTCAACACGAATAATAAAACGTAATAGAGATAGGTAAGAAATGAGTATAATAATTATAATTATAAGCTAAAAAACCTATTACATTTAAATAGTTATCTTACACAAAATAAACACGTGCCCTTTTATATACTCCTGTAGACAGAAACAGAATTATTATTTATGCAACAAGTGCATAAAGTGGGTTTTTTTTCACGAATGGAAAAATTGACACATGAGCCGCAGGCATGCAAAAACAAAAAATGTCTCATTTAGGTTGCTCTAAATGGACTAAAAATCGTGTCGATTTGTTCGTCATTATGACATAACGCTGCATAAAATTGACACATGAGTGCATAAAATTGAAACATGAGTACATAAAATACTTTGTCTCACCCTAATGTCACTTTTTTAAATCGTTTAACAAATAAATATTTTATGTACAAAAATCGATTTAAAAAATGTAAGCGTTATTCATCTAAGGACGATTAACTTCGACACTGGAAATTTTTCAAGTGATATTTCTTAAAATCATATTCAGTGAAAAATTAGATATCCAACTGATATACTGTATGATGAAACCATAATGATGGATGTCAGACTGTTATATATTTATGTAATATCAGTGTACACTTACAAACATAAAGATATATTACGAAAAAATACATATAGGTAACTATGAAACATGTGGCAAAGAAACAGACACGATATATACTCACATTGAAGTAAATCGGTATAATAAAGATATTATTTGTATGTGGAAAAATGATTAATCACCTTCCAGAAGTAAGTAATTCAGCAGCCTATGTGCAACCGTGAAGTCATAAATGGGTTACCAAATTACCCACATATTACATTAATCTAGCATAAATAATATATATTGTACAAAAAGAACTGTATGTATATATGTATGTACAACACGAGCCGAATAAAGATTATTATTACTTTTTTTGGGGTAAACCATTACTTATCTCGCATATTGGATAGGTTGGGCGGAAAAGTAAAAATGGTGTAAGCTCCAAATTTTTTCGTTCTGAACCGATTTTTATGCAAATTCAGAATTAAGCTTATTCTACCCTCTAGATAAAACCTAATATGCTCCTGATGTATGCTTTTTATTTTTAAGGGGTGAAAACCACCACTTATGTTAAAAAATTAGGAAAACACAAAAAATTATTGTAAGTCGATTAAAATCATATACAAATAGGTAGAATAAATATGATTTTAGATTATGGACTGTAATTTACATAATTTGCAATACATTTCAACCCTTAAAGACAAAATTACCAAAGTTATTTTTTTCGTGTTAGAAAGTTTTTATGGTGTATGTATCATATTAAAACCTTACTAAAAGTTAGTGATATGATCAATAATCTATTACAATAAATCACCCCTTAAAAACTACCCATAAATAAAAATTAAAAATATATTTAAAGACATTAAAATGGTATGATGATTTCTGTAAAATAAATTTGTAATTGTTATTATTAACTGTTTATAATGTAAGTTATAACATCTTTTAAACGATGAAAATAAAACAATTTAATTTGTTTAAAACTTCATTTATTTGAACTAATGTTCAATTTGTTGACGCGTTTCACTAACACAGTAGCTTTCTCAAAACGAATGAAGGTCTAATTTAAAAATGTTGTAATATATACAGTGCATAAATAAAGAATTCTATTATACTAATGTTAACAAAAGTATTGAAAGAAGTTACCTGGAAATTCATTTACTACAAACATTCCTAAGCTATCTTCTAGGTAAAAAGGTTTAATAAAGGAGAGTGATTGATATCTATTTGGTTGTTCAGAAGGTTACCTGAATATTTATTTTTGTTTATCTCAAGAGCCTCTAATGAATTTAAACTAAAGGATTTACCGACTACAACTGAAATTTCAAAATTTGGGTCGAAAATGTGTTGGTATTTTGTGTTCCGAAATTCCAGTTTTACAATTTCTAAAAGTTCTACCGATATAAATTTTATCACAGGACCAGTTCCTTGCTTTCTGTATTTTCTAGTCGGGATCCCCACAGTATATAATCTCCACCTGCTATAAATTTCGGTCCTAATGTTTGAAATAAATCTTTAAATTGCTATTTTTTATATCGGACCTGGGAGGGCAGTAGACTACAGCCAATGTAAGTTCACATGGATACATGTTGACCTTTATGATGGTACTCTGTATATGTGTGCCTTCGTATTTAGAAAATTCAGTGTGGTTTATTGAGTTTCTAATGATCATGACTGTTCTACCATGGGCAGTATTGTCGGGATGATTTGTAACATGCGTCTGAAAATTTGGTATTTTTAAATATGATCTATCTGTATAATCAGTTTCACTTATTAGCATGATGACTATTATGATGGAGAAAAACTTACTGGACTAACTGCAGGAACATTGACTTGAATTAATGTAGAACACTATTAAGGATAGGGGACATATCTCCCATGTTCTATGCATATGTTTGGTCCTTTTCTTTTGTTTGCGTAGCTGATATTTTGTTGAATGTATGAATCCTGTAATTTCTTTGAACTATTAGTGACTATTGTATTGTTTGGTTATATATTTAGTCGGTTGTTGACGTTGTTTGGCTTTTCAACAGTTTATGGTATAATTCGCATCCTGTATAGTTTGCTCTAAGTGCACCACCACACAATGCATATTTGGCTGGGGTATCTTTACTTTACTTTACAGCTAGACGTGCTATGGGATTCTCCACATTTGTCGCACATATAGGGCCTTGTTGCAATATGATTTTGTAGGTCCATACTGTTGACAACGTAAGCATTGTAAAATACCATTTAGTTTTCTTGGCGGTTCTATTTCAACTGAATTGTTTTAAATTCCTCTTATTCTATAAATATCTTTATTACTAAGGGCAGGCTCTAAGTCTACAAAAAATATGTTGAGTGGCTCTTTTGTTACTCTACTTTAAGCATTTAGTATGTTTCTAAGTTTTCTAATTCCTCTTCATTTTCTTTCGTATCCGCAGAGAAGTGCAAATGTTTGATTACTACTCGGAATGCTCGTTCCTCATTTAGTTAGCTATGTGTACTAGTTTCCTGTATGTTTCCTTGCCTCAAACTGTGTACTCCTTGCAAACGTTCCTGCCTGAACTCTGGAGACACACAATAATTATTTTATTACTTAATACTTTTTTTAAACAAATAACTATTGTTCCGAGTATTGGGAAGTACTATTTGCTTATACACAAAATGTCTTATGTGCATAGAATGATATAATACAATAGTCAGAGTATATTATTTGCTAAAAACCAAAAAGTGCAATTTTAGAATAGTTTTTAGAAAATATATTTAACCAATGTGTTTAGTTTGTATATTGTTGATTTCTACAGGTCTGAAAACATATAAAAAGACCATTTAGTCGCATTTCTACCGCAAACAAAGGAGATTTAGCGACACCATCTTGAATATCTCACTTCCGGTTGCGATTTCGCTTTGGCAACCGGCATTTTCAGATTGAGCGGGGTCGAAATAGTAGAAAAATATTCTTTGCCAGAGAGTAATGAGAAATTCTTCTAAAATTTCAATTTCCCAAAAATTTGCCCTGTACGAAAATTGGAGGCTGCTTTGGTATGTTTTCTATTGGTTCTATTGTTGTAAGATGTTTCCGCTGGCTCCGATACTTCTTACGTTAGTTGGTTGTATTTGTTGGTCAATGTAACGTCATTGGTGTTGTTTTTAGCCGGTAGCTTTCTTTTGTTCATTCTTTTAACTGTGTGAATTTTAAATTTTCTTCGATTTCTGTTATGTTCATTAAATGTTGGTCATATCTTTGCAGCACATAGTAATTGTTTTCATTTGTTGGCAGAAGATGAAAACCTTATATAACTTGTCCATTATATGTTGGCTATTTCCAATTTGTGGTAGAGAGGTAAGTGAGCTCCGGCTCATTTGAAGCAGACATATAACTCATGTTAATTGATTTTAAATTACTAATTCGTTATCTGTGGTTTTTGTTCATTTTTACAATAAAATGATAACAGAACTGGATATATTATATTTTGTCGTTTATCACTTATTACTCGCCTCACACTTTATAACGGCGCTCTCATACATCTGTACGCCACGAATATCATATGAATACTCATTCGTTTTCAGTTCTATATCTATAGTTTTTAGATATTGAACCTGGAAACGTGTATAGTACGCGCAAAACATATAGTACAGAAATGTAATGGTATAACCCCTTTAAGTTATGTTGCGGAGCTAGACTCTTAAAGGTATTATTATTTTGTCTACTTTTACCAAATACCACTTACACACTACACTCTATCTTGATGCTAACCTACCAACTAAATAGTGAGCGGTGCTTATCGCTGGTGGCCACCTGCGATGTTCGAAAAAATTCCTATCGCAAAATATACTGATAGTTCAGTAGAATAATAATTTATTTGAAATTTATATTCCTAATTCTTCTTAATAAAACGAGGTATGAGGTAGTGTTAATTGTCTGGTGATATGTTTAAGATGTATTTAATATTTATAAAATTTTTGAAGACATTTTACCGATTGTTAGTTGAAATTATAATGTTAAATGTGTATATCGTCTAATAAGCATTTCAAATTATAATATTGACTGGACTATGACAATATTTATATCAAAGCAAAAGCCGAAACTTCAAAGTTCGCACTATATATCTTACGTGAACTATACCTTTGCACAATTTGGGTGGATTAAGGATTCGCTATAGAATAATAGGAAAACCTTCTCTTAAAACAAATGTATGTGGAAATTTATGATGGGAAATGTACCGGGGTGGCCAGATAAGAAAGCAAAGTGCAGTATATTTCTCGGAAATTTGTACTAATAACAACTTTTTGAGAAAAATTATCTAAATGTTGGTAAAAACCGCATCAAAATCTGTTGCGTGGTTCAGGAATAGTTACGGATAAACAGACAGACGAGGAAAGTGTATTTTTTATACTATGCAGAGATGTAGAATCCTATGATTTTTTGCTGTAAATTCCAAAATGAATTGATATAGTGAGTGATGTTAACCTTAAAATATTTCAAATTGTCATTAACAGTAACTTTTAGTAATAATCAATAAAAATAGTATAAAAAAGCTAACGGTCAATTAAAAACAAAATAACTATTCGACATACCTTTCTCCAACTTTAAAACAATTTTATATTATTTTTTGCCTCAATTCCCTTTATAGTCATTGAATTTTCACGCAAAATATGAGAAACTTCAATAGCTTCCGAATAGAACATCCGATAGGGATGGTGTACCATTCAACACTTAAGGAGAGGACTATCGTATCGTTTTTTAATTTCAAAGCAATTCCATTTCCATTTCTAATCTGCTTTCACCTGATACTCAACTGGTACAAAATTAAGGCTGAGAATGTATAAATTATTTATTTAACAGATTATTATTTCATGAGTATACGGTTCATATGCACTTAAGAAAATCATTGAACCAGTGACTGTAATCAATAAGTTTTCAATTAATACTATGAAAAGAGGTACTTATGAATTGTATCACGTTCGATGTCTTTACCATCCAGGGGGAGTTTCGGATAAAAGGAAATCGACTATAATGCTAATTCGAAAACGTTCTCTACATCTGGAGATGTTTTTAGACCTCTATTAAATAATTTGAAGTAAAAATTACCAGTAACATATCGCTATAGATATATTGAATGTTTATTTAATATGAAATTATTTGGATAAATTTGATTATATGAAATTTAAAGTTAAACTAATTACATAATTCTTCAGATAATTTACTTGGAGTATGGAAACTCTGAATTCTCAACAATATGCGGTTTATAATGAGGTTCATCTTCATTTACTGAGCCGTGGAAACTACCATACAAATCAATATTTGGGATTCATTATATTCCCATTGAGGTTTTAGGAGTTGTTTTAAATAGAGTCTAGTGTGCGTTTCTCAATCTTAGAGTAAAATGGTTTCACATTTCATCAAAGAAAATGTTTGGAGAGTAATTTGTAACATTTCTTCAACAATTCAAGTGATTTTGATGGGTAGGATGGGACACTACATTAATGTGTCTAGCAATGTGTTAACGATGTTATCCCTTTAAATTGGAGAATAATTGAGTAGATTACTTCTATTATGACAATTATTTGGTAGACGTTTATCAGGACCGAGAACATTATAAATGAAGAGAGTTTGTCTAAAAAGTTTCCTGAAAATTAAGATGGAAGAATATTTCAACTAAAGTTGGGGAATGTGTTGAAAAATACTCATTGAAATTTCAGCCACTTTGGCACTTTGGCATGGTAAATTGTTGTTTGACGATTACTTGTGAGCACTTTCACAACAATGGAAAAATTGAGTACCGAACAGTATGGTTTCAATTACTGAGAATAATTAACTGTCACCAAATCCGTTATTGAAATATGACTTATTAAACGTTTGGAAGTAAAAAACAAACTATTTTTTTACACCTCTATAAATAATGATTTTATATTAAATTTAGAAAGTTTTCTCACTATAATCATTTATTGATAATAAATGTGTATCTTGTTTTTATGAAAAAAGTTTCATAACTGAGAATCTATATTTTATCCACCACACTATATGTTATTACTTTTCCGTCCAACCTATCTATATGCGAGAAAGGTATTGGTTTACCCCTAAAAAAAGTAGGAATTTAGTAGTTTTTACGTTTTTCATCAAGAACAATAGGAAAAAACGGTTTTTAGAAAAAAAAACCTGTGTGTATGTCGTCGTCGTCGTTGTCGTCTGCCACTTTTCGTTACATGTCTTGTTAGCACGATACAGCCTCCGGAGTGCAACAAGTCACTAATTTTATAATTGAATATTCTTCTGGACATCTCACAGATGAAGTCTATTGATTTTCAGCTCACCAGAGCCAGCACAACGGGTGCTATGGTACTTGAAGTACGACATTTTTGTAATTTTTTAAGAAATTTCAGTATATTAGAGCACGATACAGCCTACGGAGTGCGACAAGTCAATAACTTTATGATTGAATATTGTTCGAGACATCTCACAAATGAACCTTATTGATTTTCAGCTGACCAGCCCGCACAACAGGTGCTATAGAACTTTAAGTATGACATTTTTGTCATTTTTGGAGAAATTTTAGTTTGTTAACACGATACAGCCTCCGGAGTATATACTAGTGACCAATTTTATGATTGGATATGATTCAGAGTATCTCAAACATGAACCTTATTGATATTCAGCTCACTAAATCCAGTACAACGAATGCTATGGTACTTGAAGTACCAAATTTTTCTTATTTTTGAAGAATTTTCAGTTTGTTAGCACGATACAGCCTCCAGAGTGTATACAAGTGACCAATTTTATGACTAAATATTGTTCAGGACGTCTTATAAATGAACCTTATTGTGATTTTTAGCTCACCAGAGCTAGTACAACAGGTGATATGGTACCTGAAGTGCCATATTTTTGGTCCTTTTTGGACAACTTTCGGGTTGTTAGCACGATACAGTCTCCGGAGTGTATACAAGTGACTAATTTTATAATTGGATATTTTCAAGGTGTCTCACACATGTACCCTATTCATTTTCACCTAACTAGAGAGAGAATACAGCGGGTCCTATAAATCCAGGTAAACTACATTTTTGGGAGAAATTTCGGTTTGTTAGTACGATACACCCCCCGAAGTGTATACAAGTGACAATTTTATGATAGAATATTGCTCAGGGCAACTTACAGATGCGGAGAAGTTAGTTCTAATCTTTAAAAACATCTATTCATTCCCTCAAAATCATTGTATATAGTTATTACATATTTTCTCATTCTTATACTAGATTGTGTTATTATACCCATATATTTGTTCACAACTACTGTTTGACAATGGCCCCTTCATTGATTATAAACTAATATTTTTTACAGTTTGTTACCAATATTCATAGTATGATGTCCAAATACTTATTTCGGCAACTATACTGCCAACTACATTAGACCCGAAAAGTTATCGTGATACTAGAAGATAGCGATACCTAATCGACCTTTGGTGATTCCTGCTAATATATTGATTACTTTTAGAGGATCTAGTGATAATAATTTACCTAAACTACAGTGGCCCCCAACGTAAGGCGTGAAATAAAACTAAAATTGGTTCATACTCTTGTTGGCACAATTGAATAAAATCGTGGCAGAAATCTCGACAGAGTATTCGCTGTTTTCGGCTTTGCTTAGTCCGTTTTACAAACACCAAACAGATCTCATTAGGGCAAATGATAATATGTTATTGCTTTACGTTAACTTACAATAATTATTATTGTCGTGTTTGTAATTAAAAAGAAAATTAATACAATTAGACAAAACATTCGCCGTCTGGTTTTTTAGTCGATTGTCTTAATTAAAACTATATTAGGTACTCTTTGACATTTCATCATACAGGGTGAATTTTATTTTATGAAATAAATTTGATAAAATTAGGAATATTAGACAAATTCTCGCTTTTGGCTTTGTTTTGTCGATTTTCTTAATATTTGATATTGCGTAACCTCAAGTCGGGGTGAATAAGATCAATATACGATTGCATTGCCTTGTCAGATCTGGTCGTGTTGGGAGTGCTAGATAAAAGATTCGTCTTTTAGACTTTATTTAGTCAGTTCTCACAGAATAAACGAGATAAAGCATTCGCTAAATCCAGCTGTGTTTGGTCAATTTTGGCAAGTAATAATACAGTAAATTAACTATACACTGAGAAACAGTGACAGTTACGGCATTTGGAATTCTCCATATACACACACCCGCCGATTGTTAGCATTAACTATAGACACTACGGAAGAATACAGAGTTTTAGGCCCACGCCGAAGTCAACGCGTAGCTTATAAAATGGTGACCCAACTAACCACCGATCAGTTTCAACAATTGTTAGCAGCCATTGCCAACACTCGTGTAGAAGCGCCCCACCCTGTCTCAGTAATTCCTGGTAGTTTCAGTAAATGCACTGCGAGGTTTAATGGTAAACATTGTCCCACGGCGGTAGAAAGTTTCATAACGACTATCATTATATATAAATAAATCGAAAATATCAATGACGATGGCAGTCTAAAAGGCTTACAGCTATTACTGACAGACGCTGCATCAGTTTGGTGGCAAGGTGTGAGAGAGGAAGCAAATACGTGGAATGATGCAATAAGTCTGATCAGATCGGCCTTCTCGCCCTTGCAGCCACCACATCAGATATACATTGACATATTTGCTAACCGCCAAGAAGCACGAACACCCATAGATTAATTCATATGTAAAAAGCGAGCGCTTTTGGCACAACTTCCTAACGGACGACACGACGAAAGTACGCAGCTGGACATGATTTTTGGTCTACTTCATATAGAAATACGGGAATAAGGGATAAAGAACTCGTACAACGAGAATCGAATCAAGAAAAACCCAATGGTAAACCAAAAATGGATAAAACAATTGAAACTGTTACGACCAATGGTACCAAGAAGAACCTTTTGTCACTACAAACGTCACACCGCAGAAAATTGCAGTAAAAAAATGACAAAAAAAGAAAAATAATATCAGGCAGCTACGACAAAGCTGAACTAAAGGCAGAAACTTCCAACAACATTAAGTGCTACGGATGTGGAAAACCGGGTTATTTCTGAAGTAATTGTCCTGTCTGCATCCAAAACAAACCATATATTGCCACACAAGCTGTGAATTTCTATTCGATACATATACTGACTAATTTGAGCACACAAATTCCCACGATACCAATTACCGTATGCGGAATCTCAGGCATAGTTCATATTGATACAGCAGCCAGAACTAGTATCGCAAGCAGAACTCAGAACACAAATACCTTCCGTAAATTTTATAAAACGACGAGCTACTGTCACTCTCGCTAATGGCAGTAGTTGCGACCAAGAAATACTCATGACAACGGTAGACGTTGAGATAGCATCTAGAAAGTTACAAATCGATTTTACCATTCTACTGGAAGCAGAAGACAACCGCACTCTCCTAGGAATTGATTTTTTGGAGAAAGCTGCAATGGTCCTAGTACTTCCCCAAAGATGTTGGATTTACGCTGACAAACCAGAACAAACATACGAATTTACGCCGTTAGAGATCAGAAGAACACCTGAACTTAGGTACGGTGCATCCACACCTATCCAAGGTGAACCTGCGACAGGTCTGTGTTCCACAACAGTCACACCCAACGCTGTATCTCCATTCCTAGAGATACTTACGTCCCTACTGGCAGAGGGACGCCCATACAAGTTATATGAATTAGATAACTCATCAATACCTGAGAACCCATTAACGGCATTAGACGGCGACATCGGATCGTATTCGCCCAGCGTTATCGACAGCATTTTACAGTCCATTCAAACGCGACCCGCGTAAACGACGTAGATTGGAGCTGTTTACAATAAATGTGCTGCTAAAAGCCGATGAAGCACCTGAACTCACAGAGGAACAAAAAGACGTCATAAATCAACTACTAGTAAAATATCAAGACCGATTCGAAACCGATGGTCCCCCTACCATGCAAACGGAACATTGCATCAATACTGGCAATCATGCACTAATAGTGAGTGCACCTTATAGAATGAACGCCAATCGCCAAGCTATACTTCGGGAGAAAATTGATGTTGGCAAAGGAGATTGTCGAAGAAAGCAGTACTCCTTGGCCTTCGTGAGTAGTGATGGTCCCCAAGAAATATGGTGATCTTCGAGTTTGCGTAAACTACCGTAGACTAAATGAGATCACCGAACCAGACCATTATCCGCTTCCACGAATTTATGATCTCCTTTATGTCGCTAAAGGTCTTCCTGATATGCCTAGCTTAGATTTGCAGTCTGGATACTGGCAGATACCGGTCCGAGATAGCGACAAAGACAAGACTGGTTTTATTACTCCATTTGGAGTATACCGTTTTAAAAGAATGGCCTTCGGTCTCAGAGGAACCATCAACCTTTCAACGTCTAATGGACTGATTCAAAGTGTCCATTAGCAGCGTGGCTCTACTTGTTTACCTAGACGACTTAATAATCCGATCCTCTACGTTCGAGCAACATCTAAAATATTTAGAAACCGTCCTACACCAACTTAGAAACTACATTCTAAGAATAAATAGGAAGAAGTGTCGTTTTAGTTGCTGACGGATTAACTACTTAGGACACCAGATAACAACGACAGGCATAGTTATGGAATCGACGAAGGCATCTGCAATAACGACCCTGCCACCACCCAGCAACGTCAAGCAGCTGATATCCTTCGTTCAAACCTGTTCTTGGTATCGAAGGTTCAAACCAAATTTTGCCGCGTTAGTCCGTCGTTTAACCGACCTCACCAAAAAAGGCTATCTGGAAGTGGGAACAAGTCGAACAAAAGGCATTTGAACAATTAAAACACCTTCTCACCACTGGTCCTGTGTTAAAACAAGCTGACGACATCCAACCTTATACTATTAAAACTGACGCCAGTGCATACACCATATCGAATACGCGAGTAGACTACTAACTGCTAGCGAAAGAAATTACAGTACCACGGAACGTAAAGCTCTTGCTATTATATGGGCTGTTTTGAAATTCCGAGGATATATAGAGGGATCCAAAGTTAACGTAATAACTGATCACCAGCCCCTAAAATGGTTGCTCACCGTTAAAACGCCAACAGGAAGACTGGCACGATGGGCATTACAACTCCAATCATACCATCTGGATGTGCGTTATGCTCCCGGGTGAACGAACACAGTCGCCGATTTTCTGTCAAGGCCACAATGCAAAGATCATACAGAGGTTTGCACAATTTGCAACATCCACGTGGATTTGCCCAAAGAAAATGAAAAGGTTATACGTCAAAGGCAACTCTCCGACGCATATTTGCGGGAGGTAATAAACGCTTTGGAAGACTCAGGAAACTTGGAAACATCTCAGAAATGGTTTAACAGAGGGTACCTACTACATAGATGGGTACTGTACCGTTATAGCGACGACCAGGAAGATGATGACGCGAGATTGGTTGTTCCTAAAACCGACCAACGAGCAATTCTACAAGCCTACCATGACGATCCCACGGCGGAACACTACGGAGTCGACAAGACTCATCATCGTATCTGAAAAAGATATTATTGGCCTAAAATGAGGCAGTATATCGCAAAATACGTCTCGAGCTGTCTAGAATGCCAAAGGTACGAGGTAGACAATAGGAAGCCTGCTGGTCTCATGCAGACCTTAGCTCATAACCAAAGATTTGAAGATATAGCCATATACCTTTTTGGTCCCTTGCCAACTTCCACACAAGGAAAAAGATGGATTTTCATTGTAGAAGGCACGGCCAGCCGTTGGATCGAACTATTTGCACTACAGGACGCCACAGCCCAAACTCTTCTGGAACAAATTTTTCTAATATACGGCCTACCTAGAAAAGTTGTTAGTGACAATGGCGTACAATTCATATCCGCTATTATGCAAAAACTAACGATCTGCCTCGGCATTAAACAGTCATTCATACCCATGTACCACGCTGAAACGAACCCTGTGGAACGAAAGAATCGAGACCTCAAAACTCAATTGGGAATCCTGGTTGGTAGAGAGCAACATACATGATGTCAACATTTAGCAACCATACGATTCGCCATGAACACTGTTAAATGCGAAAGCACCGGATATACATCCGCCTACCTGACATTTGGTCGAGAAATCCGCACCCCTCAGGACGTTACTCATGATCTAAGCTCTGTTATTCAGAATGAGAATTTCGTTGCTGAAATTACACCCAGGTTAAAGCAACTAGTCAGTACTCTTCAGCTTGCAAAGCAGGTTACTTAGGCACGACAAGATCGTAATCAAAACAGAGAAAATCTCTTACGACGACCTAGTCCGGACTTTACCCCTGGGGACCGGGTGTTTCTTCACAACTACTTTCTAAGCAACGCTCAGAAGGGATGCTCCATTAAACTGGCACCTCGTCGAGACGGACCTTACAGAATCCTGCGGAAACATGGGCCCTCTAGCTATGCGGTAGCCGATTCCGAAAATCCAGACGTCCCTCATTTCGTGGAGATACAGAGACAACTCCAGAAGCGGTGAGAACTCGACAGAGGAGGGGTCGATCCAAGAAGAAATCGTCGGTCTCCAAAGAAACACCTACAGAGCCGGCTCGAGCTACCGGATCTGATTACTCGTCGACACGCCTTCGTAGTCAGAGGGGGAGGTTGTGGCGGTCGAGCCGTCCCTGTAGATTCTCCAGTCTGCTAACAACTATCCCCGTGAGCCCCTCCCGTGAGCTTCCGTGTATATATACCGAAGCCGACCGTTCGGACCAGAGTGATAATCAATCCACCGAGAAGCTCAGATTGAAATCCGGACATTTAGTGTGTAACCATTATATTTTATTGTATTTTCGTTTTGTAAAATCTAGAGAGTTTTAAATAAATAATTTACCTAAACTACAAATATAATTATAAGTTACCAAAGAGTATCTCCTGTTTGAACTGAATGAGAAAATCGAGTCTTTCATTCAACTCATACACATTGAAACATACTGAGAGTTATTAAGAAACGTCTCTGATAAAGTTTAACTGATTATATCAAATTTTATAATCCTAAATTGGTACCTGAATTATTTTAACAGCTACAAGTTATTGAATTTGTATTTATACAAATAATACATGAAATAAATATAATTCTTAAATGGGATCACAACAAAACACACCACAGTTTAGTAAAGGTGTTTCAATATTATCCGAATGAAAGAATCACCAGAACAAACACATACACGTGAATAAATACGTATGAACTGGATACTGATGCCCACACTAATGCTCAAATAATAGAATTATACAAATTTCTCAATGGCATTCGAAATCACCACACGAGAAACTAGACACTACAGAGTAAATTTTTCTGTCGGTACACTATCATATCTGTCAACAACTTGATCTGATGAAATAAATTTTTCTTGAAAATTGCTTTCTACTACTTCCATCTAAGAAAAATATTTCCAATGTATTTTTAAAATAATAAACAATAAATTTTATCAACAGTAAAAACACAAGAGCTTTTTTTTTATCGGATAAATTTCTCTTTGCAACGAAACAGTTTTGCCAATCACTAATTTTACGAGAAAAACTGACATGATAAAATCGCGACACCGAAGGTGGAGCGATTTTATCTAATGTCAGTTTTTCGAGCAAATTTAGTGATTGGCAAAACTTTGAGTCAAAGAGGAATTTATCTAATAAAAGAAAAGCTCGAGTGTTTTTTGGCAAGATAAATTAACGACAGAATATATGGATGAACAACAACAATAATTGCGACTCATTGTCATTGTGTAAAAGTGACGTCCGCTTACTAGATATTGAGGAAGAGAAGTTTTTATCGCGATAAAAAAGGATGCACCTTTTTTATCGATGGCAAAGTGACAATAACATTTCCAGGTATATGACATTTTAACATTGGAGTTAATTTATCTTATACTTTTAAGTTCCTGTAAGTCACTACTAGTTTGTTATAACATCTGATCATTTGAGTGTATTTCGACTACAGTCGATGCGCTTGTTGATATGTCTGCATATTCAACGCCAGTTTCCTAAAATAATAAAAAATCAACAGTACATATAGAACAAATAACGACAATATAAGTAGATGTTACTTCAAAAATTGTCATCGTTTGAGGGAAATTTTCCAGATCTTCATTTGGAGAGAATGAATCTTATAATTATGTCTCTGTTACAGTACCGATAGAAATTAATTTTTTGCGATGATCAATTTGATCCTTGGCAATTTCGTGTAAATAGGAATTGTAATGATTAACAAACATACTGTACAATTAAGGTTAACGTCCACATAGGCAAAAAATAAATGTTGAGAAAATGCATTTGCTGCACAACTGTCACACATTTATTCTAAAATTTATATTTGATCAATTATTAGTATCACCAAAGTTATTTAACAGTTAGAGTAAAAATCAGTTGGTATGAGTAATAATTATAAAATGTGCAACATACACCTTACTCGTATTTGAATTTTGATTTTACCGGTAAAAGCAATTGGGTTGACAGTGTTGTTCTGCATGTACTACTCACATAAATGCATTTTCAGTTAGTATGCCAAATCGGTGAACGTGAAAAAATGTCATATCACCTGGTGTCAGTAAGATAATTTATTATCACCAGTTTAATTAAGTTCCTTACATATTTTTTATCTATTCATAGATAGAAAAACAAAGGTTTTTGAGTTTCATAGGTTACATTACATTTTTAATATACATAATTTACTAGCTGATTTCGGCAGACGTTGTCCTGCCAAACATTCGTCAATGTTTGCTATATTTAAAGCTGCTCATTAATAACTAATCCCTGTCACAAATAATATTTGTTATTATTCAATGTAGGAAAATAGTTTAACTACGTATCTATAAACAAAAGAATAGTACGTATTCTTTTGCGCTTAAATTTTAAATTTACAGGTTGGCAAATTAATTTTGGCAGTTGACGATGCGGGAGAAAGCCATACAACTTGACAACGTTGTAAACGTAGTTACCGGGAAGAGCAGGCGACGTACATTCCGCATTCAAAGTTTTAAAGGTTGTGAGACTGCTAATACGGACGAGGGTAACACAATATTTTGAATTTGGATTTAAAAATAATAACTTGTGGCACATGTATAAAGCTATATAAAATCGAGTTCACAAAACAAAATAACATGAATTTGTTCTTTATTATTAATTGAATGAATAAGGAAATAAAAACCATTAGATTTTTCTACGAAAATTGGGGTTTTTTGTACAGACATAATTATTATTGCTTCAAAAACCAAACGGGGAATTCTATAATTACCCTTTATTATTTTATGTGATGTAAATAATAAATAGATTCCAAGAGACTAAAACGTTCACCTTTACTTCAAATTATTGTCTTTTAAGTGGTCCCTCCATAATATTCGTCATTGAGTTTTATTTGTATATAAATTGGAAGTCAGGTAGATTTTGTAGATAAAGCGTACAATATGATAAGGATTGTTAAACCACTTTCTAAATTTAACAATGGCAAACAATTTTTCCTATCTGTTCATAGTAATAGTTAATGACATACTTACCTGTTAAACATTCTAAAATTGTTATTCTTAATAATATGTAGTAGATAATAATGTAAAAATTCGGGTTTATACATAAAATTTGAAAAACAAATTGGAGAAATCGCCTTTAAAGATGGTCTAATAAGTATACTAATAATATAAATAAAATATTAAAGCTTTTTTGTGGTAGATATTTCTACTTTCATATGTAAATTTTTGGGTTTTTTGTGAATATATACTATGAAATTAGAACATCCCTTCACACTTTTTACAGAGCTAGGACTGACAAAACAAAAAAATCTTGGTTCTGGGTGCCGTCAATTATTGTTTATTTATAACTGTGTACAGATGTGCTACAAATATTATATTACTGTAGTGGAACTCGTCTCTAATATATACAATTTTATAACACCTATTTACATTTGTTGCGTTTAATGTATTCAGACATACCACCTACAAACAAACACTATAATGGAAAATAGGTTTTAGATGTAGAGGGATCATCAACAGTAAAATAATGATGTGCATCTACAAAACTTCATCTTTCTCGTTATTTCCGTCTTCGGCCACATTAATAATAATATTTTCTACAACAGTATCTAAAAGTGGTTCATTGATCATAAATTCATCTTCAATCTTTTTAACATAGTCACATCTAATTTTCCAATCATTTGAGGAAAATATGTCAAAAAATTCATTACAGAATTCTTTCACCTTTGTAAAATTGAAGGTAACATTTCGTTTGGCCACATATTCTTCAAGTGCCGTCCAAACACTTTTGATCGGATTTAAGTCCGGGTGATAAGGGGGTAGCCTTAAAAATTGCAATCCATGTCGAATAAACAATTCATCAATTTTATAAGTTTTATATTGCGGTTTGTACATTTTTGCAACGTTATAAAGATCCGGTTTTAACATTTGTTCACTGTAATATATGTTTGTTTCAGAAAGCCAGTTTTTTAAATTGTTGTTTAGTAGGTAATTTTTCATTTAGAACATTGTGATATGGGGCGTTATCAATTACGACAACAGCGTTTTTTGGTAGGTTTGGAATAAGTTTTTCTTGTACTCACTTCTCATAATTTTCGTACGTCATTTCATTATGATTATCTCCTGTTTTCGTGACGTTCCATTAACAAATTTCTGTGATTTTTCATGTTGGTCCAACGGAAACCCAAAGAATGTATTTGTTTTCGTAGAGATTCGCGACTTCCTGCGAAGCCATACCCATCTGCAAAGGTTTCGTGTACATTTCCTAACGTGAGTACTATTTTCTCGAATATGTGATAATTTATTATGCACCTTCTAAGCACAGTTTTGTCGAATTGATCCATACGAATAGTGGACGTTCTTTGTTTTTTGGTAGGCACATCAGTGTCAGCATTACTTCCTGCCAGAGCTTCTTTTTTAATACGGGAAAGTGTTCTTTGGCTAACTTTCGTAGCAGCAGAAACTCGTTCAATGACCTGACAATAAAATAAGTCAATCTAAATGTTGTATTAAAAGTTTTACTCATGTGTATTTTTGTACAAATAAAATGAGGATTTAGTTAAATTTGATTTCAGTGACCGTTTTTTGAAAAAAAATTTTGTCGTGGTCTTTGGCCATTTAAAAGAAGTATCAAATTCAATAATACTATATTATGTTTCAGTTAACTAGTTGTTTTAAACGATATTTAGCAAAATATATTTTAATATGACCAAACCGCAATTGTAACTGTAATCGGAAGATGGTTCAAAACAAATAATAAAACCGAAACGTAATAGAGATAGGTATGAAGTGAGTATAATAATTATAATTATAAGCTAAAATCCTATTTAAATAGGTATCTTACACAGTCGCTGGTTAGTCCAAAGTAGTTAATTTTATTTGAATATCATCTGCACTGTCCCAATTGATCTGTATTAAGCTTTAATTTCAGTTAATGTCTAAATTTTATTTTAGAGGAATGATGAAGTAGAAATTTATTAAAAGACTACCAAATGTACAATAAAATTGTTCATTAAACTTTTAAATATAAATTTAAAATAGAAATAAGTAATGCAATACAATAAGAAATATAAAATTAATAATAAAGAAAAAATCAATGAGACGGTTGAGGCTGGTGGAGTGTTACCAGTTTGTTAATATCGGGTTCCAATTTCGTTAATATCAATCGCAGATCGCCACGTTCAGTGATGTGTAGTCTGTTCCTCTTCTTTGACAGCTAATCAGTTACTGCACTGAATGCACGCTCAGCCATATAGGACGAAGGAAATACAATTAACAACTTCTGTACTATTGTCCACAATCCAGGATAGAGAACTGGTATTGGTTTTTGAAGCCAGTACTCTTGATATCTACGTTTGAATTTTACTTTCAGTTCTTCGTTAGTTCTAATAGCTCCTCTTCCAAATTTGATGAGCCTTCAGTATCTGTGTTTGCGAAAGGATCTATAACCCAACTTGGTATTTCCATGTTTAAAATATCTTGGAAACGCTCTGTAAAATCAACATGAAGAACTTCCAAGTGGTGGCAGTAAGTAAGTAAATCTTCCGATTTTGCAGACACTGTTGATAATGTGGGAAAATGGTTGTACTCACCTCTACCAAGATTTCTTTTGAATATAAGAAGTTTTCCTGCAAAAGCAGCTATGACGTTTTTAGTTCCAATTAAATTTAAATCATCACCTTGCAATTGTAGATTAACTTGATTAAATACTTTTAACAGGTCCGTCAAATAAGCGATGTCATTTTTTGACGTAATCAGGTTTTCGCGCAATTGTTAGTTTTCTTCAAGAAATTCCAACACTGAGTCAAATACATTGAAAAACCGATTCAGACAAACACCTTTCGAGAGCCAACGTACTTCTGTGTGCAGCAGCAAGCGATTGTAGTCTTCATAATTTTCATTGCAAAGCTTATAAAACAATCGGTCATTCAATGAATTGCTTCTAATGATATTGATTGCTTTAATAACGTTATTGAGGGACGCATGCAGACGTTCATCTATTTTTTTTGCAACCAAATGCTGACCGTGAATAATACAATGTACAGCGAGTACATTTGGCACTGCTTTTCTCAAATGTGCTATAAAACCCTTATGACGCCCGGTCATTGCTGGAGCACCATCAGTAGCAGCAGACAAAATATTGCTAATAGGAATTTCTAAAATTCTTGCATGATATTAAATATAGAATGTCCCTTTGTATCAGATTCCAAACTCTTACCAAATAATAACTCTTGATGAATTTTTTCTTGTTTTATAAATCGTACGTATGATAAGAGTAGAGCTTCGTTACTTGGTAGAGTTGATTCATCGAGTTGAATGGAAAATTTGTAAGTCTTTAGGTAATCGCATAATGATATTTCAACGTCATTTGCCATTTCATCTATTCTTTTTTGCACTGAATTATTACTGAGAGGAATTTTGTTAATGATATCAAATGGTGTCTTATGATGGAGAACAGTTTTTAATATCTCTTCGACTGCCGGCAAAATTAATTCCTCGCCAATGGTGTGTGGTTTTCCTGACTTTGCGATTAACAATGAAACGTTATATGAGGCTCGTAGCCCATCATCGTCTCGTTTAGAAGACGGCGCAAAAAGGTTTGATATAGTTGGCTGGTTTAAATATTGTTTTTCGAGTTCTTGAAAATAGAATATATCTTTGTTCTTCTTATCAGGATGCATTTTATCTAAATGCCCTTGTAGCCTAGAAGGTTTCATAGCTCCATTTGAAAAAACTTTTCGGCAAATTAAACACATAGGTAATGATTTGTTTGTAGAAGAATCCGCGAACCCATATTTTAAATATTCAATACTGTATTGCCGGCATTTCTTTTTTAATTTAGAAGTAGATTCAGCCATTTTCATACAAAAATTAAATTCTCAATAGATTTATAGATAGTTATGTTTATAAAATGACACACCACTCACGATTATTTACTACGGCAGAGCTGATGATTCACGACTATATATCGCGGCCAAGCACATACAACTAACTAACAAAAAATTCGTAGAGCTGTTGCTTTTATACGTTTCATTCCGTGCATGATTCAACTTGTCTGTGTGTGAACAGGTCGAGACATGTTATTTTGTATGAACATCGCGCGTTCGCTTATCAACGTGCGAGGACAAGTGATATACTTCTATTCTGAACTAAAAGAAATTATTATAATTATTGGTATTATTAATAATGCCAATTTAAAACTGCTTATTAACCCTTATTAAATCATTTTTATTTCACCATTCCTCTTGACTGCTTATTATTTGCTTCTGAATCCGCTACCGCCCCCCTAAAAGGCTGCACCGCCCACAGGGGGGCGGTATCGCCCCCGTTGGGAACCAATGCTCTAAATGAACTAAAAATGGCGTCGATTTGTTTGTAATGATGACATAACGGTGCATAAAATTGACACATGAGTGCATAAAAACTTTGTCTCACCCTAATGTCACTTTTTCAAATCGTTTAACAAATAAATATTTTATGTACGAGAATCGATTTAAAAAATTTACTATCGAGTGTAAATTTGTTAAATAATTACTTTGGTTTAAAAATTTTATTGCAATAATTAAAACTTACCTTTGTTAATGGAATTGTCGACTTGCCACTATTTGCCTCTTCGGACATGAAATTTGAAACGTTCATAATTATTTCACGACACTGCTCACTCAACTTTTTATGAACAACTTTACTTTCTGGAGTAGCAATAACAAGTTAGTATTGCACATTGCACAACCCCGTTAATCACACTTTTCTCTGAACTGTACTGTCGAAACGAAGCTTACGAATTCTGCCAGCTAAGTGAGCTCTTACAATCCGCATACGTCTTTGCTACGGCGTATCGGAAGTTGCCAAACTTCCGACTGCCAAAATTAATTTGCCAACCTGTACTATTTGCGATTATTTAAATTACACACTAATTACTTTTTATATCGATACCGATTCATGAATCTAAGACTATTGTTTTGATTATAAGTTTCTCTCAATAAATTGATTGAAGTATGCGTATTATATTTCTGTGATTCTTCCATAGTTGTTCTAAAATACATACTTTATACATTTTAGCACTGCAAATAACAACTTTTAGAATATAACTTCTAAATAAGTAAATTAAGATTTATGCGGATTTTCAATTATTAATAACATTTTTATTTTTAATAACAGATTTAGTAATAGAAAATATTTATAATAACACAATTCTACAGTCACTATGCAAAAGACGCTTTTCTACACAAATCTTTATAAGCAAAGTATGCCTTATCTCAATTTCTTTGATATTTATTGGAAAATGATAATTTAGAGTGGTAAAAGTACAAGCAACAGCACTTTTCCCCACGGAAATATCAATTACTAATTTTTTTGACAATCTTACGTTATCTTTATAGTGAATTTCGTTGACAGACATTAATATTACAGCTAATTAAAACTTATTATCACAATAAGATGCACCAGTCATAACAATTCAAAATTGTTCAAATTTCGCTATTAACTATAATTAATTTTAACAGATTTTTCATTTTTTAAATTCTCTCTGTCAAAGTTTAAATAAAATACCTATGTACGTTACTTTTTTTATTCATCAACAAACGTGGTCGTTGAAAGATATATTATGTAGAACTCGTACGCAAATCACTTTTCGCGCTCGCTTGATTTGCCCTTACGGCTCTTGCCATAAACTTCAGCTCTCGTGGAAAAAGTGACCGATATAGAAGTTGATAAGCTGCTGCGTCACCTGGTAGAAAGGAAATGTCAAAATTCTTTTTGACCATCTAAACTTATTTCCATAGCGAATTTTATTGACAAACAATAATATTACAATTAATGAAAATTTATTATCAAAAAAATAGACCAAGCTTAACAATTCAAAATTGTTCAAATTTCGTTATTTACTATACCTACGTTTAACTGATTTTTCCATATTCATTATTCAGTTTTGAGATTATTTTGTTTAAAATTCAAATAAAATACCTGTATAAGTTACCTTTTTCTTTCATTAACAAACGTGGTCCTAGAAAAAATGTTGTGTACAACTCGGACGCAAATCACTTTTCCCCTTAGCTTGATTTTAAGCACTCGTCTTACGGCTCGTGCCACAAACTTCTGCGCTCGTGGTAAAAATAAAATATATAGAAGAAAATCTCAATGTCAATTTTTTTTTACATTTTAATATTATCTTTATAGTGAACTTCGTTGCACCAACAAATTTTAAAGTTAATTAAAACTTATTATCAAAAAAGATACCATTAATTATTATTAAAAATTGTTCAAATTTCACTATTAACTATAACTACTTTTTTCTACGACCATAAAGAAAAATGCACGTTTCAAGTGCGTATTCGATTAAGAAACCTACCAAAGTGTAATACAGATTTTCAATTCCCACGGGCTAGCTGTATCGAAATATTTCATTTCCCACGGCTTTCATGAGCTACTAGACTGTCATTATATTAACGAATTTTTTGATCATATATATTATAATATATGATAGAGTCATGCTTGTTAACGTCTGTCTAATAATTTGACATTTCACATCAGTGTTTACAAAATTCCATTATAAAAAAAATTAATAATTAAAAATGGGAAGCGATAGTGAGGATGATTTGACATTGATCGGTCACTAGCCTGTTAGATGCAGTAGGTGATATAACTTCTTTAAAGAGACACGATAATTCATACATTTTTCCGCATAAGTTATTTTTATTTCGAAGAGTCAACATTTGGAACGTTATTTCACGACGTAGGTAGGGTACATGTACAAAAATAAAAAATTATATGGTTCATTTAAAGGGTTAAGAACCCGACTCAATAATTTCAGAGAAAAAATTCTCTAAACCATGCAACAATAACGGCAGGAAAGTTAATGATAAACATTGTTAAGAAAAATATCACAGTTTTGTTTATGATTTGTGATGGTCGTAGGAAAAGTATAGTGTACAATTTGCATGAAATGACCCATTTCCATCTCGTATGTATATGAAATTTTGTTGTGTACCTACTCGTGGGAAATGCATGTCATTTCATGCTCATTGTACAATATATTATTAACTGATTTCTAATTTTTTAAATTTTTTTTGTCTAATAAAATACTTATATAAGTTTATTTTTTTTTTCATTAATGAACGTAGTCGTGGAAAAATATTTTGTACAACTCGTACGCAACGCTTTTCTGCCTCTCCCTTGATTTGCGGCACTTGCCTTATAAATATCTGCGTTCGTGGGAAAAGTAAACGATATAGAAGTTGATATGCTGCAGCGCCGCCTGGTGGCAAGTTATGGCAAAAAGGATAGCAAATACAAATTCTACATAGAAAAATACATGCTTATGAAAATTTTGAGGGTGATCGATTGAGCGGTGTTGGAGTGAAGAGAGAACATACATATGTACATACAAACATTCATTTTTATATTATATACAGAGTGAGTTTTATGTATGGAACGCCTCAATTATCTCGGAAACGGCCAAAACGATTTTTATAAATTTTTATGTGCAAGGGTCTTGTGATAAGGCCGGTATTATGGTGGTATCTACATTGTTGTGAGATCTTTCCTTTTTCCGGAAAAATAATGAACTTTGTTATTTCAAATGGATCACCCTGTATATTTTATGCTTTTAGAACTCCTTAAGAAATACTGATCATTTTTCATGTAATATTCTCTATACCTAAATGCCATAATTTCGTAGTTATAGGTACATTTCGAGGATCAAACCGCAGAACCTCGTAGTAACATTTTTGACGAAATAGACATTTTCATTTTAAAAACGTTAAATTAATAAATTGTAAATAACGTTACCTCGTAAATGCGGAACGATATTTTTAAATACGGGACCTCTTATTTGACAATTCTGTAATGGCGACAAGTAGTGTTGATTGACGTTGGTATTATTTTATGCGAAATTTGAGGGGTTAGTGGAAATATTTGTATTCAAATCATTTTGGAACATTAGTATTACATTTCCTTCTAAATACAATTAAAAAGCTGTGTATTCTTATCAGTTATTATGTCCTTAAACGCCTTTTAATTTTTAGAAATTACTTACGAGGTACTGCCATTTTAGGCTTATTTCAGAATGAATATATATATATATATATATATATATATATATATATATATAAATTTATTATGTTATCGACCGTTACTTAATTATAGAATATTTCATAAATTTCGGGTATAGCGGTCTGTAGGAAATTGAAACTGCAATTTTTCCAATATTCTCAATATTTCGCCATTGTTTAACAGCTTCTTCAGGAGAAATTCTACAATAATTAGTAATTTACATTTTAAAACCCATTAAAATTAACAATAAATAAAAACTTACAGAGAGCAACAGTTGTTTTGCGGATACGGGCACTAGCATCACATTACACACATTAAAAATAGATTAATATAAAATGTTTCTATTCTGCTGTTTTTTCTATATTATAGTAAAAAGTGATAAGAAGTTAAAAGTTGTTAATATTCAGAGTGACATGTTAAAAATAATTAAAAAGATTACAATAAATATCGCTCAAATTGTTAGTATCAAGTTTGTAATTTAGGTTGTTTGCATGTTTCTTGATATAACACATTTCAAGGAATAATCTAGATCTGTAGTTGATGTTTCTATCCAATACTGTATATTATCTTAATCAAAATTATGACCTGTCTTTAAGTGGTGTTCTACTGTGGCACAAGTATTTTTGTGTAGTCTGCAGTCACTTTTATGTTGAGTGATTCTTTGTTTTAACATGTCACTCTGTATATTAACAACTTTTAACTTCTTATCACTTTTTACTATAATATAGAAAAAACAGCAGAATAGAAACATTTTATATTTTTTTTTTAATGTGTGTAATGTGATGCTAGTGCCCGTATACGCAAAACAACTGTTGCTCTCTGTAAGTTTTTATTTATTGTTAATTTTAATGGGTTTTAAAATGTAAATTACTAATTATTGTAGAATTTCTCCTGAAGAAGCTATTAAACAATGGCGGAATATTGAGAATATTGGAAAAATTGCAGTTTTAATTTCCTACAGACCGCTATACCCGAAATTTATGAAATTTTCTATATATATATATGTATATATATATATATGTATATATATATATATATGTATATATATATATATATATATATATATATATATATATATATACATATATATAAAAATGAATAAAATTTCATAAAATACGAGGTGCTATATGAAATATAAGTTAAGATTTTCTACTACACCTGTTTTAGTCGAAATTTCAATAATTTCGACTAAAACAGGTGTAGTAAAAAATCGAAATTTATATTATATATATATATATATATATATATATATATATATATATATATATATATATATATATATATATGTGTGTGTGTGTGTGTGTGTGTTATAACGGAATTTGTAAGCACGATAGAGGGAGTATTTTTTGACGGATCGAAACCAAACTCGCTACAAAAATCGGATAGGCCAAAATCTTGGACGAGTTCGTTAATGAGCCAAATGGGCTCAGTAAAAACAAAATGGCGGCCTGTCAAAGTTGAAAAAAATCGTATTTCCTTTGTTTTTCATTTGACGCAAAAAAGTTACTGAGCTTTTTCATAGACCTTAACACGTTGTACAACTTTTGTATCTAACATTTTTTTCCAAATCGTACATTTAAACATTTATTTAAGAAAATTCACAAATTTACCAGATTTTTGTTTTGTTTTTGATTTGATGCCAGAATGTTGGTTGGTTTTTTGTACATCTCAAAACATTCTATTACTTTTGTATCTAATTTTTTATTTTGAGTTTTATGCAAACATGTTACTGAAATTAACCTGTCCAATTGGTTCTGTGCCATTGGGACTTTTTTTATAATAGGCAAGATACGAGTTACTGCCTGCACTTATTCCATTGACCCACCTGAAAATTGATCGTCCGGACATATTGGAACGTTGTTGGTAAGAAATGTATCCATAAATTTTGACCCGTGGTTGTTTAAAAATAATAACTTGTAACCAGGGAACTCCGTTACATAAAAAAATCCCAATGGCACAGGACCAATTGGACAGGCTTATTTCAGTAACATGTTTGCATAAAACCCAAAATAAAAAATTAGATACAAAAGTACACGTCTATTTATGTCGGCGGTTTGATTTTCTTTGCCTAATTTGATGCAATGTCCCAAATATACATATTCTTCGACGTTGTCAACGATGTGGTCTCCTATATGCACTTGTATATTGTCAGGTGTCATAATTTTTGTTTTATTTGAATTCATGATTAATCCTTTTCTTGCGGATTCTCTTTGAAGGTCTTCCAACATCTCATGTAATTCCATTTTATTCTGGCTAAAGAGCGCGCAAAACGTAGATGGCTAGATGTTTGCCGTCAATTTTGATGCCTTCTTATTCCAATCTAGGGCTTTAAAAACATCTTCCAGTGCAAGTTTGAACAGCTTTGGGGAGATGGTGTCCCCTTACCTTACTCCTCTTTTCATTTGAATTTGGTTTGTTTCTATCTCTTCCGTGATTTTAACGGCGTTTGTCGCATTGTCATATATGTGTTCAAGAAGCTGTTTGTAGCGAGAGTCGATTCTTGCATTGTTCATTGCCTTAAAAATAACCCAATTCTACGAAGTCAAACGCTTTGTTATAGTCAATAAATGCGAGGTGTAGTGGTTCGTTGTACTCGTTGCACTTTTCTATTATCGTGCGGACGGATTGAATGTGTTCTATTGCGCTATGACCTTTACGGAAACCACCCTGTTCCGGGGGCTGATAAGCATATAATCTTGTTGTAAGTCTATTTGTTACAATCTTTGTCAGACGTTTGTACGGGCGGGGGAGTAAGCTAATAGGCCGATAGTTTTCGATTTTTAGTTTATCGCCCTTTTTGTTCAATAGAATCACCTGGGCGTTCTGCCATGTTTGAGGTATTACGCTTTCTGTTACACATTTGTTAAGAAGAATTTTCATTGATTCTCCCCTTGGTGCTTTACCGTTTTTCATTTGAGACAATGCTAGTTCTACTTCTTGTATGCTGATGTCATGCAGATCATCGGAGCCCACATTGAGAATTCTTTCGTCAGCTGCGCTTATTTGTTCTGGGTTGATTTCTGATTATAGTGCGCTGTAGTAATTTTCCACAATGTCCACTAAATATTTTCTGTCTTCTTCTATGTTTCCGTTTGCATCTATTAGTTGGTGTGTTTGGAGGCGACCATTATTGTTGAGTGTTTTAAGTATTTCCATGTTTTTCTTGTTTTCGATAGTGGTTGTTATAATTTTTGTGTTCTACTGCCTCAAATCTTCTCTTGATTTCTTTTTTATAGATTTATTGATTACGTTATATTCAAGAGTCCCTCTCTCCAAGTATCTTCTCTTCGCCATAAGTTCTCTAGTCTCCTTTTTTATTTTTGAATTATTCTTCTTGGTATTGGGACATACATTTTTGGTCGTCGTCCTAATATCAGTACTTATTTTGTTTTCTAGGTTGTTTACATTCAAGCTGTTCAATGCTTCTTTATTTGATATTTTCTTGTTGAGTTCTGCTTAAAATTTTTGAAGGTTTTCCTGAATTGTTTCTGATGTGGTGTTGCGTTCTGATTAATTTATTTCGTTCCCTTTTCATGTTTATCTCTATTATAGCTCTTATCAACCTGTGGTCGCTACCAGTGTCAAAGTGATTTAGGGCCGATACGTCCTTTACAATAAGTTTTTTATTCGTCAATACGTAATCAATCTCGTTTTTCGTATTTGAGTTCGGACTTCTCCATGTCCACCGTCTCTTTCTGATTTTTTGAAGAAGGAGTTCATTCAGTATATCCTTTCTTTTTGGAGATAATTAATAAGTATTTCTCCTCGTTCGTTGATGGAACCCAGTCCGAATTTACCTACATATAGATTTCGGTTTTCTGCTGGTACTCGTAGTTTGGCATTGAAATTGAATTTGTAGTGTGCTGTTTCTGTTGTCAGCGATGGTGAAATGTCCTAGTAGAAGTTCTTTATCTCATCATCGGTTGCAGAGCTTATATTATTTGTACACTTTATCGTTTCGATATATTCATTACTATGTAAATGACTTTTATCTTAGTAACCAGCTGCTTTATACTCTTATGTATCATTATAGCTGGTCCGCCAATGTGTGAATTTTCCTCCCTGTTGTTTCGATACAAAAGGTGGCCTGATTTCAGTGTGATGCTTTTTTAGTCAGGTAATCTGGTTTCGCATAGACCCAGAATGTTCCATTTGATATGAGATAGTTCCACCTCTAGTTCTTCCAGATGTTCGGTTGATCTCATTGTTCGAATATTATAGGTGGCAAGCTGAAGTTTGAATTTATTCTGTATTGAGAGTGGAGGGGATACATTTTTGCCTTCCCCAGAATCCTTGAGGATGACCCTGTTACGGGTGTGGGACTTGTCATGTAATGATCTACCCACCTGAGGTACCATTTCATTTGTTTTAAAATCCATCATGGTTTACGGGGTTTTTTAGCCATGATCTTCCCAGCTGGCTAGACGGGTTGGAATATGTGAATATCAGCCGGTCCTGACATGGAGAACAGACGCTGTTTACAGCCGTCCACTCTGGATGAGACGCTGAGTGGGAACTTTCTTAGCTTCACCTTCAGCACTTCGAGACCTCACCGGCATGGGTGGCCCTACCGGTAGCTATGCTACCGCCGGCATTGCTCCCTGGCTGTAAGTTACTGAACCCTCTTACCAACGACAAGGTGATAGTTCCCCCAAAGAGGGACTTATTAATTAAATATCCACAAACATATCAGGTAAAACTTTTTTGAAGTAAGTCACAATTCTGGTAGTCCCTGTCTATTCTGATATGTAAATTAGGTTTTATTTGCTGTTTTTCTGTTTGTGTTGGCAAATCAGCGAGTTTGAATAAAATGGTATCCTTATCACCGTCATAGTTCTCTGTCCTCAGTTTAAAAGATCCAAACATAATAATTCTTTAAAATCCCTCAAAAACTGTATCGGAGTAGGGTTAACAGAAGGGCCATTTTGTGACTGGATTTTTCTAAAAAAGTTTTCTATCTAATCTTGGTTGAAACACATACTCAAATGTTGGTTGCTGTAATAAATCCCACAAAGCAATCCCCTGATACTAATTTACCAATATTGAACGAAAAGCAGCCAAGGTAGCACATACATATTGGCCGAATATTTGTTAAATATAGGCAATAGAATGGGACAATATAGATTTTATTGCATTGGCCCAATTTTGCAATGTTGTTTCAATATCAATAAGTTATATTGGCCCATATGGAAAATCAGGTAATTCGCCAATGTAGTCCTGATATTGTTTATTTATTATTTTCCCAAGTTGTCCAACATCGGCAGAAGCTTGGTGTCCTATATTGACCTAATATTGGAAGACCCATATAGGCCCCACATTAGTTATTATATGTGGTACCAAGTAGTCCGAAATTGACTAAATCTTGGTAATACTATATTGGCGCAATATAGGAATACACATATAGGTCCTACATTAGTTAGTAAATGTTACATCAATTTGTGTACAAATTGGGTGAATTATTGTATTGCTATATCGAAGTAATATTGCAATACATAGATAGGCCTTATATGATATTTTCATGTTATACTAATATCGATACATATATATATATATATATATATATATATATATATATATATATATATATATATATATATATTAACATAGAAAGGAACCTGCAACACTCTGTATACTATAATATGGAATGAAATACTACACACTATATGCAAATACAAAATTTTAGAATTTAAATTACTTTTTAAATCGTCCGAAATAGAGACAATCTGTATCCTTCATCATTCAAGACATTCAAGAGAGAAAATAAACATGAATCAAACCGAAGAATCATCATGTATGACGTTTGTGAAATGAATTGTCATTCTGAATAGATCAAATTGAAATAAGAAGAGCTGTCATTTCTAAATATTTTGGAATCTATTTTAAAGGAAGTAATATATCAGATTTGATTATTTAAAAATATTAAACGGAATGTCCTAGATGGATAAATGAGCAATTTAAAATTTGAAATGGGATTTGTCAACAAGAATTTTTATAGCCAATTTTGATTGGTGAATCAGATTTGAAATATTTTGATCAGTGGAAGCGGATTAAAAACTGAAAAAATTGATTAAAAAAAGTTGTTGATAATGTACACTATTCACTAGGTAGAATCTTTTTGGTAGAATGAATGGGGTAAAAACAAAATTTTTAGAAGTTAATTCAAAAACTATTCGAAAAGCAGCCCACTGGAGTGGTAACTATAAAAGAATTACATTATTCTTAAATATAACTAAACAAATTTATAAATCAAGCTGATGAACATAGTTTTAACAAGAAATTGGTAAAAATTGTAGTATACTAACCGTAAAATTTTATCTGTATTAGCAAGTAAAGTTTTGTATCGTGGGAATGGTATCTCCACGATACAGTTCAGAAAGAGCTGGACTATGGAATTCCATCTAAAATGTATTGACGTGGAAGAAATATAACATCAATTTTGATTTCTGCCCAAGCACGACAGACTGTGTGGTGTTCCAAGAAGTAATCTAAAAAAACAATCAATGAGGTGAATTAAAAGAAAAAGTGAATAGGTATTTAAAACTATTTCATTTAAATAAAAAAGGTTGAATAAACTCACTTGTGTTGTGCAAATATTTGAACTTTGATATTTCATAAACCTTGTCCATCGTTATATCCGCCATCTTATATCATAGAGAATTTGTTAACATCGTCCGATTTCAAATGTGTATATAATGTTGCACAGTTTGTACTTACATATAGTAATAATTCATTTGAGTATACTTGTCTTTGAATGAATGATCATCGTAGATAGGTTGTTTTTATGAAGTTTTTGTAAATGAATAATGTATTTGTTTTTCTAAATATTAAATAACGTTTTTCATTTGAAAGACTTAAAATTGCATTGTTGAAAAATTTCATTTCTCGATGATTGCTCCATCTATTATTTAACAGTTGGCATTATTGACCAGACGGTTCTCAATCAGAGAGGGGTTTTGAAGTCAAATATACAGGACCGTTCTATAGGATTTTATAAAGAAATTAAAAGCAAGTATTTTTGATTAATTTTTTTTTATTTAAATACAAGGATTCTATAAATAGGCGCTTATAATTAAAATTAAAATCGTTTCATTTTACCACATGAACCCAATCCTGAGATCATAGAGTTTTCATGTAAAGTAGAATTATTTTATGACATATTTATTCAAATTCTTCTAATATACCGGGCAAACAAAAACTTATAATTCATAATAACTAAACTAAAATAATAATTAGGTTTCTCACACCAAACCAATCCACAATAATTTGACGCACGCAACGTGGGGCAAATATAAATTTTTTGTAAATAATAATAAAAAAGGATTGAAATAATAATTTTTGACTGTATTAAATATATATATATATATATATATATATATATATCATTTATATTTCTTGGGGATTTTTGGTCCTGGATTAATTAAAACATTAGATGGTTTTTAAATTTATAATGTATTTCATTGACGTTTCGGTCGTTTTTGACCTTCATCAGAATCTAAAAAACACTAAAAGAGAATTGGTTCTTAATATCCTAGTGTATACAATGTAAAACTATGACATACCTGTGGATTATATTCCAGCGAGTTATCAAATGGAAGCTTACACTCAGGTTACTTCATCAAGTTTGTAAGTTATTTTTGAGCTAACAAAGTTAAATGTTCATTTACTTCGATTATATATGTTTCAGTTTGTTTTATATCATATTGTAAAGGTCCAAAGCTCCTAACAAGTTTTTATACATTCTCCATTAATCTTCCACAATCTAAAAAAGTCATAAAATTCAGCATGCTTTTTGAATAACTATGAATTTGTATAGAAATTTTAAAATAAAATATTTAATTACGTTTTGTTTAATTCTAAATCTGTTACAGTAGCCTTACAAGTCGCTGGATATTCTGAATATGTAGTATTTATATTTTTGCTACCATTGACACGCCAAGTACTTTGTATAAAATCACACTTGTTTCTTCTATTCCAGATAACAATGTGCCAAAAGAATTCCATTTTTATCTAAATATAAGCTTAATTTGCAAAAAATTCATATATTGCGAATTTCCTGAACACGTAAGAACCTTCCATTTCAACAATTATGAGTTAATTCTGATACAAAAGTATAGTTCTCAATTTTTATAAACATACATTTACTCCTAAATTCTTGAACACCAACAGTAAATAAATACATATCTTCTCTATACTTTTTAACAAGATACATCAAACATATTGGTTTTTAAGGTATAACAAGTATAAAGTACAAGTAACAACAATTAAAGAAAATGGACATATTCATTAACCATAAACAAGTATTAAATACAAAGCAATATTGTTCAAAATTTACATTTGTTTAGACCACTAGATAAATTGAGTAATTTCACAACATTATATTATAATGAAAATTGGATCATTAGTTATAAAATAAACAATAAAAATCCAACCTGGGAACAAAACATTTCAGTTTATTTACTTTAAAACATTATCAGGTTCCCACTAAAATTAGTACAAATCTACAAAAATAGACAAGTAAGATATTTAACATTTTTGATATAATAACAAATATACCATGTCCCGCTATTCATTTATATGTAATTTTTGTTGGTACATGTACAAGTACTAACCTATATAAGGTGAAATATATTTTACAATTTTATGATAAATAAATAGGAGAATATAATGGTCTAAACAGAACAATTATGAGGTAGGTATGTATTGTAAATCACCACATGTACCTATATTTTTCATATAATTTGTGATACAGCATATTGAGTACTCGTTATATTATTAGTTATATTCTAGTGTAAAAATGGTTATATAGGTTTATACTGTTAACCAGAAAAATCAAAAGAAATAAGAAAATTCCGCTAGATAATAGCAATGATATTTCAATACCTGTTTGAAAGTAAAAGTGACAACACTGTATGGTTCTTTATAAACCAAAATGAACTTTAGAGTAACTGCCAAATCAACAAGATACCTAATCGTTTGTTGTGATGACATTTACCAGTATAGCGTGTGTAGATTTTGTGAAGATAACCTCACTTCAGTTCTTACTCGTCAGTAAATTCACTTTATTTTATATCTACGAAATAATAATTATATGCAATGCAATCACTTTTATCAATATTTGTCAAATGAATCTTACCGATCACAAAAAGCACCCCACAATCACTAAAAACACGACACGACACAACACCTTCCTTAAGACACGCTAAAAATTAAAATAAAATGGCGATTGCGGCATTCGGGCTGACGACTACTGATCCGTTCGTGCTCGTGAATATCGATTAGAGATGTGTGGCCAATGATATGGGTTATATCCCATAAAGGCAAATAGGGGCAAAATAATACTACAGGAATATTGTATAATCTACATCTAGTAATGTTGGACCAACCACAAACATTTGATATTAAAAATAATCCGTAACTTCTACATTGGATTATTATAATTTTACGAATACGTATCAATAAGAATATGCCAATATTTTGACATTGTTGTTTATAAATTGAACATTGAATATAGTATTCTCAAAGTATATAAATATTGTTACATTGGTTAAATATTTAAAACACAATATCGGCGTATTATTGTTAAACCTAGATTGTACTTATTATCAACATCTAATATTGCTTGTCTAAACCAAAACTTTTTTACATTCAAAATTACCGGTAATTTTCATATCGATTTATCGTTGGTGTAGTATTATGCATCAATGAAACTATATCAATATGATACCAATATTGGTTAAGAAGTGAAAATTTATTATTTTATACTCAATATATATGAGTGTGGATCCGATATTGTTGGTTGATTATTTGAATACTATCATGTAAGCACAATATCGGTAAAATAATATTAAATCAATATTGTATGATCGACGTCTAATAATGTTGGTTCAATTCCATTTTATTTATATTAAAAATAGCCTGTAATTACTATATTGGATAATTATTGGTCTCACAATATGTATCAATAACAAAATACTAATATTGTATCAATGTTGGATATACATAAAACATAGAATGTATCATTACCAATCTACACACATATTTATCCAATATCGTTTGTTTGGTATATCGATTGAATTATATTGGCCGAATATTGTTACATATATACTGTAATATAGGCATTTATTAACATTCGCCCAATCCTGACTTCTCAATTTCCACTATGTCTATATGGAGCCGATATAGTTTCGATCTCTAGCCGTGCTACTAGGGAGCTTATTTGTGACATCTTTACCCAACTCATTAAATACTTTAATGGAAGAGAATAATTTTATATGATCACCCAATAGTTCAGTTTGATACAGCAAACATTTAAATACCCTGTTGTATTTTTTGGATTTGGATTTTTCCATAAAATCGATAAATTCTGCAGTTCCTGCTCCTGCAGCAGGAAGCACACCAAACCGTACATACAAACGAATACCTACAGCAATAGATTCACTTAGTACCTGTGTAGCTAATTTTTGTTTCACTATCAAACACAAAAATATGATTTTTTAAATTACTTCTGGCAGCTTTAATCAAATGTGGTGGATCAAAATAACATAATTTTGCCATTATCTACATGAAAAAATGGACTAGTACATATAACTCCTGACATTCTTGATAAGCTGGTATAATTTGATCCCATGTTAGTTATCAAAGCACATACTTTTAATCCAATTTCTTTTAAATAACTTGTTATTTCAAATACAAGTATTTACGTTGTGTTACTGGACATACAGATTGGTACAAGAAATAACAAATTGGTTGTTTCTATTACCATAAGAATGTGGCATTCATGGCTGTCTTAAAAATTCTATTGTTACCACCTAAATATTCAAACCCATCAATTTCATTATTGCCTATGTTGTAAACTAGATTTGTTTTTATAACAACTTCACCTACACATAAAATACACATTTTATTACTATCATTAAAAGTTTCTGTTTTGTTTGCCAACATCTCCACTATTGCAGTGTTTAAACCTGTGGATATTTTTATATGTTGAATGAATTTTGATAATTTTTTTAGCTAAAAAATTTTTATAAAATTTTGATGACATAAAATGCATAGCCAATCATTCATTTCTATATTCTATGGAATATCTTCTACCTTAAGGTTTCTTCCTACTTTGGCATACCTGCACATTAACACATTTGCCAAGCTGTCATTATCGATAAATTTTTTAGTTATCTGCTGATATTGTGCTAGTGTAACATTGGCTATAGCATTTTCTTGAGCATTTTTAAGTCGAGTTCCACATTCTTCAAGTTTTCTCTTCAAATATGCATTTGCATTGTGCATATCTTTGATTGATTTTCTAAGCTTGTTTGGGTTGACAAACTTCATGAAAATTGTGGTATTTTTCAGGTCTAGCTACTTCCTCAGAGACATCCTCTGGCATTATTTCTATTGAAACATTCTGTTTCAAATCAGCTGCAACAATATAAGCTTTTATTAAACCCCTACAGCAGAATTAAAAATTTATAAATCAAAGTAAACCATTGACTTTTGTTGCACTTGAGAGTAAGATTATTCTTCTTATTAAAAATGTATAGCTCATAAAAACCAAGCATAATCCTTACAGTTTTTTAGCGTGATATATTCAATAATGTTACTTTCCTTCTGAACAGAAGAAGACTCTGAAAATAATAAATAACTGCAATAACTATGTTCATTTCTTGATGAAGAGCCATCAAGCATTGGAAATATTATCGGCTAAACATTTTGCAAAAGGCACTTTTTGTATTTTATGACCTCGTATGTGTGTATATCATAATTATTTTCACACAAACGATAACTTCCCTTACAAAGATTCGCAACTTTGCTCAAAATATCTTCTCTACGAGCAGCAATCATCCATGCGGCACCTCTAAAATAGAATAAGCCAACAATTAATTTATAATGAGAATATTATTAATCTATAGAAACCAAGAAAGGTTTTATACATTGGCCCACTTTGCAAATAAAATCATGGTTTTTAATGTTAGTGTTTAAGCTAAACTACTATGAAATTCAGCAATATTTTCTCCACAATCCATATAGATAGGTATTTGTTTTGAAAAATGCAAAAAAATATTCTTCAATTTATACAGTTGAATTGAATTATTATTCATCTAAACATTGTTTGCTATTGCAATACTATAGCCAACTACAAAAAATAACTAGACTATAAACAGTAAGTAAAGTATATTTTTCATAGAATATAAATGGCTTACCTTCCCACATCGACAGGAAAAACTAAAAAGCTGTGATTGCAATTTCTGCTATTAATATTACAATTTTTTGCAGAACAAATCATTGTCAATGAAACTAGTTAAAAATTATACTAGCACCAATAACAATTAGGTAAATGAAAAATATTCGGCAACAGCTTGCTTTATAACAATACAACATGGTCCTATTTTTGACAGGCTGTCAGAATGAGCGTACTTATTGTTCTATGGAAAATGACAGTTTTATAAAAATTTTCCAAATCTATAAAGTAACGAGCTTCATCTAGGAACGAATAGTCGACTTAGTGGTTGTTTCGGTTTCGCATATAATATATACCCGATATTCTTCTTCAAATGGTGTATATAACTCAAAATCGTAAATTTTAAGTTGTTACAGTAGTGTATTCAGAGATCATGTGTACATATTTGAGGCCTGGAGAAATTACATTTGTGCTACCCATTCTAGATTGTGTCTTTTGATAAAATAAACGTTTAATGAACACATTTTGTCTGATTCGAGTAGCGTGTAAAGCTGGGTCTTTTTCAAGTGAGCAACAAATAACCAGCTTATGAAATTTGATTTTATTTTACATCCATAAATAACTATAAAGTGGATAATTATGCTTTTATTGTTGGATACTGTTTTTCACCTAAGCAATAAAAACGACTCGAGTCACTCTATTAATGTTTTATTTTGTTCAACATACTGTTAATTGTAGGAGTCCTTTTCACACGAATATGACAAATTATAATCAACACCAATTTGACAACGTCTTACAAACGGATACAACACATGAATCTGTCAACTGCCAGTTGACGCTCATAAATCTGCTATCGGAACGACCGAGTTATTAACACATAATAAAATTTAAAATGTGTATAATATTTAAAGAAAAATTTTTGTATCTTTTTTAACTTGACGCAAATAATATAGAAATTTTAGTATTCAACATGATATTGACTTAAATAATGCAGTAAAATATTACGATCAAATTAATATGATATTCGAGATTATACAAAACGAACGGTTGATTGTAGTATTGTTGGCATCAAGTTTGTAAAAGAATACATCATTGATGACGAATCTATGATCGATGAACCATCTTATTCTAACTTTAATTACTGGGATAATCTCAAAACTAAAGGTCTAATTAAACATATAGTCGTATATATCACTCACTTGACAATAAATGCAAAATATATGTTTTTAAACAAAATTATAGTTTCCCACGAAACTGCTTACTGATTTTCCTCAATTGCAAGTAATACGTATGGTTAAAACGATAAAAATAAAATAAAACGACCCATTTGCTAGAAACAAGTTTTGTAAAAAGAGAAAGCAAAGTCAACTACTAACTGCTATTTCTAAAAAAAAATAATAATACAACACAAATACAACCTATTATTGAAAAATTATCCGTATTTCTTGGCTTATTATCCGCAATGTCAAAAGTATAAGAACAATAATATCTGACATTTAATTAAAGCTTGTTTAACAAAAGTAATATTCAAATTTATTAAAAGCTTTACAGTGGCGTACGATGAAGATTATATATATCACGCTAAAATGTCTAATTTTGATTATAGATCTCAATTTATAAAAAATGTACTCGTTATTTCATGTCTCAAATATACAATATGTGATCATATTATCATAGTTGGAAAATCTTGGTGGGAACGCATCCATTGTTGAAACAGAATGGTATGTGTACATAATTGAGAGTGCTAAATAATGAAAGTGTTGTATAACATTTATTCCAGGATTATAATAAACTTCTGAAGCAGCTTGAGAAAACTGTAGTTTAGTCCAAACTGTTACTTCACTCAATGAAGAACTGTATCATATAGCAGGTATCACTTCCCCACGAAGTCGATGTCTAGTGGTTAATATGGAAAAAACATCCCGATGATTTTCACAACATTGGAACCAAGGAAAATTTTGTTCATTCGTAATATCGAAAGATCTAGATAGTCTAGATTCTAGAGTATTTAAGGTTCAATCGATCTGAGAGACAAACTACTTTACCAACGGGGAGATGAAGAGAGAGAGAGAGAGAAAATTCGAAATAAATTTTGTTAGATAGGGGATTATTTTTAAGAAGTTGAGGCATTTTCCTTTTATTTTCTGTAGATTACCCTGATATGGGATGGATTTCCTCTGAAGGGCTGGAGATAGATGTATTTAATTGGGGTATCGTTTATGCGTCGCTAGATAATAGTTTGTTGTTTCTGAGGGGGAGGCTGAAAAACAGCTAAGTGGTTAAAAAGTATCTAGAAGAAGATGTAAAAAGGGGTCTAGATATGATTTATTTAGAAAGGTGCATAGAATTGAGAACGGTGGAGCGGGCTTTTCGCTAGAAAATGACTGGAAAGAAAGGTTGGATCGGTTAGCAACGAGAGTTGATGTTAGGGAAGAAGCGTGGTTTGAAAGTGTCTAGAATAGGATAATAGAGAAGTTTCTAGAATTGGTTGATTTCACAGTCTCATAAGAGACGACGAACCACGTTGTGTTGCGGATAAGATTGGGTTGGCTTGGTGTTGGAAATTTGTGAAAACTTGAGAGTTAGCAGCCTTTGAAAGGTACAATTTGTTCGCCTATTGCCAGCTCAGGTTCTAATGGTAGTAATAAGCATGGTATTGTGAAATGCTCTTACTTTCCAAAACCTGTCCGAAAAATTTGGGTCGATGGAATTTCAACTTCAATTATATGGTCAAGCTCAACGTCACGGTCAGCTATTGCTTCATGATCTTCAATGCCCAATGTAATGGATCCTATAAAGTTCCAAAAGTACCTAAATAGTGTCAGCATAAAAAAAATAACTCAATTTACCTTATTCACCAGGGTCTCTCCAGCCAACTCATCATTATCGTCACTAAGATATTCTATATCTGATTGATTCTCAGCTATTTCAACAAGTTGCTCGCAGTTTAACTGACGTTTTTGACTCATAGTGGCTTCTAAAATTTAACGTTTGAACAAACTGTACAATAACCTGATCATAAAGAGCATACCTAAACGATGCTGTATAATATTTTACACAAAACTATAAATATTTAGCGTACCATTCAATAACAAATCTCTTAAAAGTAATAGATTGAAAATTAGATTGATAATTGCGATATCTTATGAGTACATGGAAGAGTAATATTTGAGTGACAAATGCAGGCTCCTGTTATGTTCAAACATTTTCGTTTTCTTTGTCCAGAATATTATTGTTAGAAGGCATTGCGGTATTCCGTTATGTAGTCAACTAATTACAATATGAATCAAATAGATACAAGTACTTTTTAGGCATATTGGCTTTGAAGAATTGACGTGGTCAATCTACTACACGGTAAACAAAAGGGTTAAGAAATTCTGGACATAATCGTCTTGAGTTCAGAAGATTACGGTCTTCAACAATCGTATTCCAGCAATAGTTTTTTGGATCCGATAAAAAAAACCTTCATCCACCAGAACTAGGCATTCCAATATAATCCAATTTGGTTTCATTTTTCAGCAAGAAGAACACGAAAAAACGGTTTTTATAAAAACATCCTGTGTGTATGGCGTCGTCGTTGTCGTCGATGTCGTCGACCACTTTTCGCAACATGTCTTGTTAGCACGATACAGCCTCGGGACTGCAACAAGTCGCAAGTTTTATGATTAAATATTGTTGAGGACATCTCACAGATAAACCCAAATGATTTTCAGCCCACCAGAACCAGTACAACGGGTGCTATGGTACTTGAAGTACCACATTTTTGGTAATGTTTGCAGAAATTTCGGGTTGTTACCACGATACAACCTCCGGAGTGTATACAAGTGACCAATTTTATGATTGAATATTGTTCAGGGTGTCTCACGTCTTATACAAAATCCATAGGGTTCATTTGTGAGATGTCCTGATCAATATTCAATCATAATATTTGTGACTTGCTGCAATCCGGAGGCTGAATCGTGTTAACAAGACACGTTACGAAAAGTGGCCGACGACGACGACGACGACAACGATTACGACGACGACAATGATGACGACGACATTCGCACAGGATTTTTTCTAAAATGCTCTTCTTGCTGAAAAACGAAAAAAGAATTTTTTTTTGGGATAAACCAATAGATTTATTGGGTTGGGCAGAAAAGTAAAAATGGATTCCTCGTATTAAAATACATGGTACTGCATAATTATTTCCATACATTCACTGTAAACAAAAATATTTTGTACAGGACTGCAAATTTTTTTAAAAACACGCTTCCATAAAATTTTTTATAATTACGAAACTATGTTATATATCGATTCCTTTCCTACGCCATTTCCATAGAGGAAATATGCATTTCAATAACTTATCATATTTGAATTCTTCCGTTTTATATTTGTAAACAATATACGGGATTAAAGATGGAGAATAATTTTTTGTTAGAAATTACCTTAAAAAAATTGTAATAACTACGTTTATGAAATGGAAAAACTGAAATTGATGAAAATCGAAATAGTAGTGTTCATACTATTATAAAAACTTCCCATCGATAATGCAAACCGAGATATAAAATATCAACATTTAACTTCTTTTAAAAAAAATCCGATTCCGAAGGGTTGGTTCCCTCCTATGGATTGAAAATCCCAAAAACATTTTAGATTCCGATTTCGATGAAATTTTGCATGGGGATTTTTGATACGAGAATTCCAATAGATTTGTCAGTTGTTCGTAGAATATTATGTAATAAATCCTGTCACCAGTGTAATAACTCGACCCAGTAACACTGTAACCAGATGTAGAACTTATTAAAACAGAAAAAAATCCGCTTCCACCAAATGAAATAATCCTAGAGACCGTACTGGCCCTACTATCTGTATAGTGTGTCACCAGAAAAAAAATTATATAACCGAGCGTGAAAGAAAAGAATGTCTGACTTAGGCGGGGATCTCCTGGTCTTAAAACGGGTAATTCCTTTGCCAGGACAGGGTTGATATTTTTGTCCAGCCTTGTATCTAATGAACTGCTCATTCTTAAGGGAAAGTCTAGGTATGGAACTGAATAAGTTTCGGTACCAACTAATGATAGAAATTTTTTTATATATTTCACTATATAAATATGACAAAAACCGCTATACACTTATATCCATAATTTTTAATATTTGAATGGACCCCTATGATTCCGTCTCCTGCTATTTTCGCTGAAACGTATAACGTCTACGGCTTGTGTGACTCGCCGCAATATAATAAAACGTGTCTATTTACAGAATACCAGTCGAGTGGTGCTAATATCTTTTATTGCCGCGTGTCATTGTACTCTATTTAAATAAAGTTGGAAAAATAATATAATTCTGCTGATTGTGATAATCTTAGCTATAAGCAGTTCTGTACATACTAACACATTCAGTGTTGCAATTTAGCTTCCGCGCGAACAAAAATTCTTTCTAGTTGTTAGTGATGATTAAATGATATGGCCGCGTCTACAAGAAAATTTACTTAAATGCTGTGAAAATTAAACGATAACCGGGTTACGGAGACAGAATCATACGTTCCCGGTAACTGCTATAAATTTACAACTGGCCTCGCTTCAAATTTTACCTACCACCTGCTTACGGGGCATGCGAGAACTGTGTGACCAAAAAATTATCTAAATTATGTTAAATTACATATACAAAAAAACGTTCCCACTAATCGTGTGTAAAATCTTACTATAATATCACCCAAAATAAATACATATCTATAAAATGATCGGTGCACAAATCTGAGCCAGGACTTACAGATTAAACTGAACCTATGAAATCGTTTGCTCCGGTTTGCACTTTCCCAGTCCCTTTCTCCTGGGCAAGTGTATAGAAAATTATCCAATAAAAAAATCAAAAACAATTATATATTCTATCAATGTAAACATCTATATGTATATATTCCTCCTGTCGCTTGCGGCTGGCTGATTTCGATACAACGTTCTCGAAAAAATTAGCTAGAACGGCGGCGACACTAGGTTTCTAACACACGGTTTCGAGGTATGTTGGTTAACGGCTGGTGAAAGTTTACTCCGTGGTTTTTTCCAGGGGGACAGTTTTCACTGTCAAGGATACCTGAGTATCACAACGGAGAGAAAAATTCTCCCGATAAACCCGCGAACACTCAAAATGCACTGGCTCCCGTCACCGTGGCGACTCTGTGCTCTCTCTGCTCTGAACTGACTTTTTATCATTCCCCCAAATTTTTCGGGATTTTCTGCTGATTTGCAAAAGGTTGCGTATTTTGTTTTAGAATGGACTTACTTACAGTGTTGCAATGTTATGGTCCTGTCTCATTTTTGTTAAGCAAAAAGTATGTCGAGTTCTAGTTTTTTTTTCATTTGAAATAAAACATATATTTTACCGTGTGTTATGAAAGTTACTAATATAATTTTCCCTTTTTAATATTCGCATTTATTACAATTATTTCGGGTGGAAAATTGAGAAAATTTTATGGAAATGGGAATTTCCGGAAAACTGTACATCAGATTTTGCTCATTTACCAACTTAACTTAGTTTTTACGTTATGAACGTACATATAAAATTTGATTAAAAATTCGGTCGCGTTTTTGAGTCATCGTGTTGACAGACCGAACGACGAACTGACCGACATTTTTTAGAAATAGGTTTTTTGGAGTCATATGAAACGTGTAAATCAACTCGAATCTAGAAACGTCAAAATAACTCCATTACAATACTTCCATTATATGTATACACATATACATATACTATACATAAGGTGATGTAAAAAGTGAAAAAACAATCGAATCATCACACAAATAAAGTGTGTAGTATTTTTTTCTGTTGGCATTCCTTTAACATGTCTTCATTGACTTCAATTTTATGTGTCAGTATAATAAAACGTTTCAATTTAATTTCAGCCCAAACCCAGACTTCTTCTTGCTCTCGTACCTATTCTTTCGTTATTCCTTCTATCACTGCCTTGTTGCTCACTTTGTCTACCCAAGAAATCTTCAATACAGAAATCTAGCGCTGATGAGAACAGCATACAGAGTCATCAATAAAGTTATATAACTATTCGCAATTGTTTTATATATTTGTTGTTCTTATTTAGATTGATATATTAGCAGCTGTTTTGCTTAAAAATTATTTTAAAAAGTTCTTTTGTATCGTATTATTTTGTAAATAAAGTTTTTGTCTAAAAGTTTGAAGTGCAACGAACACTCTGGTGCAATCAGTAGGTTTCTTGTATAGAAGCCTGAGAGCATCAAACATTTCTATATTTTCCTCCCGGAAAGCCGCATTTCGATGGCCTCGAGTCTTTCGACGACTGAAAATTTTGAAATTTTGAACACAAATTGAGTTGACAATATAATAATTTCGTAACCTCCAGCAAGTACCCTGTCCAGAATAGGTAGATAGATAGTTTATTGTGCATAAGATAAATCTTTTCACAAGGGTTCGGTACAAAATTACAACAGACGAATTAAGAATATTCGAAATAAATTATGACATAGAACTAATTTGTAAATAATTAAAAAAGTTAAGTAAAAACCAAAACATAAAATATGTGTGTACTTCATGATAAAGCCAATCATTTATCATGTGCAAATGCTCCCAGCTTTAATATACTAATAATGCTATGAGCTAATTTAGTAAGTTCAAAGAATCCATTTTGTGTATTATTAATATTAAGGTAATGTGCCAGATCATCATTCTGAAAAAAACTATTTTTTCTTAGAGGGCTGTAAATGGGACATTCAAAAAGCATATGATGTAATCACTCCGGGGAATCCATACCACAGACAGTGCAATTCTCAGTGCTGTTAATAATATGAAAACTTCCTTTAAAAGACAATTTTAAAAATGTTTTACTACAGGTTCTAAGTTGCGCTATTATTCTGGTTATATAGATGTGTGCGGGTATTTCTAAATAACTATTATTTTCACCAACTAGTAAGTGTAAGTATAGTAAAGAGTAACTAAAAGTAACCTTTTTGTTTATATCGCTATAAAGCAGTTGTTTTCGGATTTTGTATAGAATAAGTCCATCTAAACTGCGTACACTTGTCCTTAAATTTTCCCATAGACACTCACACTGCGCATAAATAAATCATTCTTGTTGCGTCACCCAATTATACTTTGAATTGTTATCAGATGCTAATTGAGTAAGTCGATTGAAAAAATTTTTTGAAAGTCTTGAAGAGTTCATTCCTTTGAGTTTGTTTCCAAGCGTACAATGTAATCTGGAGTATTCTTTGACAGACTTAGGAGTTTTTTGAAAAAGTTCACCTGTACAAGCTCTATAATATCAGTGTAACGCAGACTCCATACACCAATTCCAAAAGAAAGAGAAGATAAAATAATTGAATTATATAAAATAATTGAATGATATAAAATAATTGAATTATATAGATTGATCCGCGATTCCCAAGTATCTCATTTTTGACCGACACATTATATCCAATGGCCCGATTAGATTTGATTTTAGAATTCTCAGCCATTGTGCAAAACAAGGCTGTGGAGTAGAAATCAACACCCAAGTAAGTAAACTGCTTTACTATTTCAAACAATATCCACTATAATGAAATTGTTTAATCTAATTATGTACATGGCCACTTTTTGTGAATATCATTACTTTTGTTTTATCGGTATTGACTACAAGTTTGTTATCAAAACAATAAGACTCGAGTTCCTTTAGTTTTCGCTCTATATCGATTGGAAAGTTGCCAAGGATAACTATATCGTCTGCGTATTGAAGCATTAATACGTCGTTTTTTCCGTCAATAGTAAGTCCATTCTGATTTTTTGAGCGAAAATAGTCTTCAAGGTCAGATATGAAAAGTGAAAAAATAAGGGGACTAAGTGATTCTCCCTGCAAGACACCTTCCTAGATGTTGTATTTTTTACTGTACGAGTTTTGTTTCTTGATTGAGAATGTTGCGTTATCGTATATCTGTTTTAGTATTCGAATCTGTTTAGAACTAATCCCAAATTTATGAACTTTATGAACTTTCAACCATAGAAGTTTATGATTTATACTGTCAAATGCTCTTTTCAAGTCTACAAAGATAATGAAATTAACTGCCTCGACCCTTACTTCGTGGAATCTACTCATATTAGTGTTTTAATGAAACCCACTGTTTCTAGCTAATTTCACAATATAATAAAAATTGTTGAAAATTCTAAAAAAATTGACAATTGTATCGATAAATCAATATCATCGTCAGAATGACAGAAGTTACATTTCATTTGATGCCTACCTGATGTTTTAGTCAGTTTTGGCTAGACCAAGAAGTGACCTAACTTGTGATTGACTTAATATATGTTAATAGAAAAAAGAAGAAGATGTGATATTACAAATATTGAAGCTTAGATATTATTAGCCCTATGATGATAACCTGGATATAATTTTTCCAATTAAGATTAGTATAACTATGCCATGATATAGAAAACCAGGAAAACTATATCTGCTGATCTTTACATTTATCACTTAAGAAGACAGTTTATTAGTGGAGAACTCCCTGGATTTATCTGTTCATTGTCAACTTCAAATTGTGGGTTTCTTAAATGTCTCCTAATTTCCAATTCTTCAAGGAAATCCAGTTCTTGTTTCTTTTCACAAATATGCAGCACTTCTAGTTCTGTGTTAGGTGTCAATGAATGATTGGTGGCAAGTAGATGTTTTGCGTAGTGGGATTTATCTGGTTGTTTCAATCTGTATGCTCGTAAGTGTTCACTGTATCGGATTTCAAAATTTCTAAGGGTCTGATCCAAATAGACAGCATTACATTCTGGACATTTGAGTTTATATATACCTGATTTCTTTAATTTTGGTATTTTTGTTTTTACATTTAACAATTTTGTACTAACGTTACTGTCTGTTTTAAAAGAATTCGTTGTATTCGTTGCTAAAGATATTATCTTTGAAATATTATTAGAAATATTTCCTGTAGAAGTCTGAGAGTGATTTGCAAGATCGAGGTTAAAATGAAAATAATATCTAAACAGCCTCTGTCTTTTCGAAAGCCAAAATGTGTTTCTGGAAGGATGGAATTATCTTCACGCCAGCTGGATAGACGATTTAGTAAAATAAGTGTGAATACTTTTTTTGGATCATCTGAGGGTCCTTTCTTGTGAAACATTGTTAGAATTGTGTCATACCAGCCAAGTGAAATTTTTTCTGATTCTAATATTTTATTACATATGTGATGCATATACAAGCGCCAATTTTGTGGTAAATGTTTCAGAAACTCATAAGTTATGCCATCCCTACCAGGAGCCTTACCATCTTTACACAACAACAGGGATTGATCAAGTTCTGAGAGTGTTATGGGTGAATCCAGAAACTCATTACCAACGCCAAAAAATCAAATTTAACCTTATCGTAGTTAAGTGGTCCTAAAATGACTCCCATTCCGCAATTGATAACGGACAGAATTTATTTTTACGCCTAAATAAGTTTAATGTTTTCCAAAACTCTGACTGATTTTTAGTATTGGCAAGAGCAATTATAACATTAATTTCACACACTTGTTTCTTCTTTAAGCTTAGCTGCTTATATCCTTTTTTATAGTAATGTAATTCGTTTTATATGGTTCTGAGAACCCATGCTTTTTGTACACTTTCAATATAATTTTTACTTGAGTCCTTAGCTCTTTACATTCAAGGATCAAAAGGATAGACATAAGATATTACATATCTATTAAACAAGCAAAACCTTCTTATTTGAAAACTCGCCATAATCAGTTTTAATCGTCACACTGCATTTATTCTTTATACTCTAACTCCAAATTGATACTATTATTAAAGCGGTACATAAAAAAGTTTAATTTTTCGTTTCAATTTGAACTACTTTTGTTTTAATATCGTTCTCTTTCACCAACACAAGATGCACGTCACTGCTCTGATGCAATAAGATATTGGTCCACTTAAGCAACTTGCTCGACGGTGATAGTCATCATAGTTTTTACACACACCCACGACATATCTTATAATTGTTGAGCAACAAATCCCTATTTCTCCGTCAATAAATAAATTATAAATAATCTAAATTTATCACGCCTTAATTATTTGTTGTAAATGTTTCATAACAATAATTTTGCATTTGGTAAGTTCTTTGTAACCGGTAGCCGGCAGCTAAGAGATACATTATTTGATATTACCATATTAAAAGAGGTATTATTTTTCATTTAATCTGATTTATTAGATATTTATCGAATAAAGTAAGAGTGAAAACTGAGATTGAGCCGGAACTTATCATTAATATTATTTTGTGGCGTAGTTTTGAATACTTGTAGACCGACTAGACAACGTTTATATGAATTTTCTCAAGGCGACAAACTAATGACTCTCTCCACGTAATTGGTAGTTTCTGGAAAAAGTCTTCTATATATAAAAATTATTGTTTATTCAGTTAATTAGTTACACATTGCATTAGATTGATCGGGATGCTTGTTGATAAACTATCATAATTATTTTAGTGGGAAATTGAAGTAGGTAATTCAAATATTTTTTGAATGGTAGTTGGTGTTGGCAATAGCAGGTGCGCGCCAAGCCATGCGGGAAAAATAACCTCTGGACTGTGGGATACGTAGCGTCAACATCTTCTTATGGGAACTAAGTGAGGTGACGACATAACTCCTCCCCCCATAGTCTCGGCTTTCGAGGGTTAAAGAGGAAGTCGAACATCGTGGTGGTCCATCTGTGGGGGTGTTGAAGTCCGAAATCTGTTGGTGAGTTTCTTGTATATTAAGTAGCAACTTGTAACAATCAGAAGTCCATAAATGAGGATCGTCCAGGCACTGGGGACGTAGATAGGACTCTCGAAATGAAGATTGGGCTTGATTTTCGATCACTTGGCTGCGGATTTCTTGAAGTTCGTGTAATTGGAGGTCTTCTAAATCGATGCTAATGTTAACCTCTGAGGGCGTCGGAATGGCAGCGTCTATATCGAGGAACAGGATCGGCTGCTTCGGCTTCGTGTATTGCTGTTCATTGATTATAGTCAATTGATCAGCGGCGAATGGGCAACCAGTAGGGATTTCGGATTTCTTCTTATCTGGAGCATTTCAATTTTATTATTGATTCGTATGGAAATAATCCGATCCATTGGTTGGATGCGTCCAGCTGATTTAGCAGTGGTTGGGTCAAGTGGACTTGAGTCTGGCGGTATTTGGAGATGTTTCTGGCCTCGAGGAGTTGAATTTCACACGGACCATCTTCGATTTCTTTTAGTTCTTGTTTGTCGCAAATTTACCATTGAGGAAGAATTTCTTTGCAAGAGTTACTCATAAATGTAAAATACATTTGGTTTTTTATCAAGAATTTAGTTTTTGGAATAATTGGCTTAACTGATTCTTAGAATATATTGGTACCGAATAAAAATGATATAATTCCAAATCGAAAGGAAAAGTAACTGGAATATGTAGAATATATGTGATTTTATTGTTTAGTATGTAGCTATCGATTTTAATGAGTTTCTCATAAGGTTCAGTGTTATTGACATTCACTGGAAATGGTAGTTGTTTCGATCCGGTTTGATTGCTTAATTCTTTAAGTTCGATGTATAGGTCATTTATTGAAATAATGCTCCGGTGCATAATTTGTAATTTTGAAAATGTAATTGAATTTTCGATTTCTTGTAGAATTGAATTAATTATTTCGTATATATTTATTATTTGATTGAGAACATCTTTTATTAACATTGCATTTTCTTTATATGTATTGTTTCAACTATCAAACTAATTTGGTTTATTTTTGAAGTAATCAATTGTTCATTATGGTTAATTTTTTGAATTGTTTTATTGAATTGATATATGATATTCAGAGATAGCGAATATTGTTTTCCCATATTTGACACTATTTGCTTTTGGTTTGACTCTAACTGAGAAATTTTTCGTAGCGTTGACCATCATAAGCGTCTAAATTTTCTGTAACGGATTTGAATATTGAGCCCAAGCCATCGATTAATCCTCGTTTACGGATAATTTGATGTGAGAGATTGTTTTTCATTTTTGATTCAACTTTGTCTTCAGTGAATTGTAGATAGTTTGAGATTTCAATCTTAATTTGTAGATTTCTGTAATGATTGGAACCATATCGTAATATTGAATAAGTGTATGTATGTATTGTTCGACTTTAGCACTTCCTAATTTAACTGGAACAAGGCCGGGATTGTTTTCTAATTTTTGAAGTAGAATTTTTTCCTGGACTCCGAGGACACCGGGAGTCTGAAATAGCAGAAATGGAATATTTTATCTTCTGAAAGTACAGGTTTGTTTAAGTGGGCGTTTTATATTATCCATATGTATTTTTTCGTGTGTTGGTGTTGAAACTGTTTTAAATCCTCATTTACTGTTGTTAGTTGAGTAGATTTGTCAAATTTGTTTGCTTGTTTCTGCCTTATATGTTTTTTCACGATAACTTTTTGTTCAGGCTGAAATATTTCAGGTATGTCTCGGTTAACATTGAGTTTTTGTATAGTCGTTGATTTTAAAGCGATAAGATCTGAAATAATCCTTGAATAAAGTAATTTTGATTTCCCCCTACGATCATTTATATAATCATTTATCAATATTTGATCGATTTCCATTTTAAAAGGGTTATTATCTGTTATATATCCGTTTATAATATCGATTGGGTTGAATTTCGTTGAAGAATGTAGAGACTGATTATAAGCCAAAAAAAGTGATTTTATTTTTGATTGAAGCTTTTAAGAATCCTTTTGTGATCAATATTCTGACATGTTCGATTATTGTTGAGTGGAACCTCTCAACAATTCCGTTTGACTGAGGATAATTTGGACTGCAAAAGTGAGTATCAATTTTGTGAAGTTTCAGTAATTCTGTTACGAGTGAGTTTTTGAATTCAGTACCGTTGTCAACTACTATTTGTTTAGGTGTGCCGTGATGTGAAAATAATTTTATTAAATTATCAACGATTTCAGTTCCACAAGATGAGTTCAAATTATATGGCTGAGCATATTTGGAAAAACTATCCACGATAGTTAGGAATTTTGATTGTTCGAGAGTAAAGGTATCTAAATGAATTATTTAAAATGGTTTTGACGCTGTTGGAGTAATATTCATTTCCATTCGAATGGGGTGTCGCTCGTATTTACTTTGCTGGCAAATTTCACAATTATTGATGTAAGTTTGAACAGATTCTTTTATATTTGGCCAATAGTATTTTTCTTTAATTCTTTTTACTGTCTCGTCGATTCCGCGGTGGTTTGTTTTACTTTCATGATAATTCGAAATTAATTCTTCAATGTCATTTTTGTTTGTCCCGTCAATTAAAAATTTGTTACATATTCTAAACTTTATAGAAGGCCATCTAAAATTTTTTTGTAAAACTGCTGAAAATTTCTCATAGATATTTGGGTTTTGGAAATGAAGATGTTATAAACATTTGATGCGATATATTCTCTGATAAAATTCGTAATATCATTTTCAAAATTATTTTCGGATATTTGGACTTTAATACGTTGTTTTCTTTCAAATAAAATCTTGATTTCTGGCTTTGCTGGGGAATGTAGTACTGTTGATATAATAATTTGATTTTGACCGCAGTTTACAGGTATGTCTGATATTGGAATACCTACAACATGATTTTGATAGGCATTGAAATGAATAGTCTCGTCATTTTCTTCGTCTTGTTTCACGTTTTGAACAGATTCGTCTGCTTGCACTTGCATAGAGATGTTGTCCATGTCTCGTTGTTTATTTGCGTCCTGTGATTAGAATATTTCTCGAATTATTTGTTCATTTTCAAGATTATTTGGATAATTTTTCATGTTTCTTACTAAATCTTCTATTTCGTCGGACACTGTTTTTGTATGGATTTCGACGCGCGAAAGTGCGTCGGCATTCGAATTTAGTTTACCTTTTTTATATTTAATATTATAGTCGTACTCTTCTAATTTTATTCGCCATCTGGCTAATTTGGAGTTGGGTTCCTTAATAGAAAAAAGCCATTCTAGGGGCTTATGATCAGTTACGATATCGAATTTTCTACCAAACAAATACGGTCGAAAATATTTCGTAGCCCAAACTATTGCGGGTAGTTCTTTCTCGATAGTTGAGTACATCTGTTCCGAATCATTCAACGTTCGAGAAGCATAAGCAATAGGTCGATCGCTACCAACCGGACCTTGGGATAAGACGGCGCCCAAGGCAACGTTACTAGCGTCTGTCGTTAAAACAAAAGGTTTGGAGAAATTCGAATACTGCAGTATCAGCTCATTAATTAAAAGATTTTTACAAGTATTAAAACAGTCTAAAAATTCTTGATTATGTTCAATCTTCGCTCCTTCTTTTAAACACTTTGTGAGAGGTTTGGTGATTTGTGCAAAGTTATTTAGAAACCTACGATAATATCCTAGTAAACATAAGAAACTTTTTATGTGTTTAGTACTATTCGGTATAGGAAATTGCTTGATTGATTTTATTTTATCAGGGTTGGGTTACACCCTCAGGGGTTACACCGTGACTCAAGTATGTGACCTTTTTTCGCAAAAATTTGGATTTATTAAGTTGTATCTTGAAATTAGAATCACGAAGTCTTTGGAAAACGCATCTAAGCCTTTCTATGTGCTCTTGTAACGATGTAGAGAAAATTATTATATCGTCCAAGTACACTAAACATTTCTCATTTTGAATTCCACGTAATTTGTTATCCATAATTTGCTGAAAAGTTGCGGGAGCATCTTTTAACCCAAATGGCATACTCAAATATTCGTAATGCCCATTTTACATATTGAAAGTTGTTTTATCTATGTCTCTTTCATCCATCAGGATCTGGTGAAAGCCACTATCCAGGTCGAGAGTGGTGAAGTATTGACATCTTCCGAGTTTATCGAGTAGGTCAGTTATGTTAGGAAGTGGGTACCTATCGCCAATCGTCTTTTCGTTTAGCTTCCGATAATCTACCACAACTCTCAATTTTTGCTTTCCGGATGCGTCGGATTTTTTTGGAACAACCATATAGGTAAAGGCCAATGGAGAACTAGTTCTTATGATATTTTGATCTAACATTTCCTTAATTTGCTTTTCTACTTCTTGTTTGTGAATAAATGGATAACGAAGATTTTGTGTAGACTGGTAATTCGTCTACTGTTTTTATTTGATGTTCAATATGGTTAGTAAAAGTTAAACGATCCTCTTAGTTATAGAATATGTCTGCAAATCCTTTACACTGCTTGAGTACTTCATTACGTTCCTCATTATTTAAATGATCTACTCTAATTATTGTTGTATCTAAATTTTTGTTTAGAAACTCGTCAAAATTATTCAGTTAGATTTTTTGTACATGTTTACGATCAAACTTTTCTACAGATAAAGATTCAGAAAAATCTAATGTTACATTATTTTGTGTATTACTCAAAATAGTTGTCAAGGCTTGGCCGTTCTTTGCAATTGTAAGACATTCCGGTATTTCACAGTTATGAAATTTGTGATGCGGAATAATTATTTCGCCATTGTTTATAGACGTTTTTACTTTAATAACTTGCTCTGATCTGGCATTCACATTTATTAAGTTTAAATCCGTTTGTGTTTTTTGGAATAGTAGTTTAATTTTTGTGTGTGGTGTAATTAAATATCCCTTATCCAAATCAATAGTAGCTTGTAATGATTTCAAACTATCGAGTCCAATCAATCCTCTGAAGACATTATGGAACTTAAATAGATAGAATTTCAATGTTTTATTTTTTTGCAATTTAAATAATTTTGAAACTGGAATACATGCACTAAATTCATGTGCTGATTTTTTAAACACTCTGGATATAACATATGGGTTAAGCCTGATCAAATTAGGGAAAAACTTATTAGCTATATCTGGGTCGATAAACGATTTTGTCGAACCAGAATCAAGTAAAACTTTTATATTATATTCAGGTAAAATAACATATGGTAATTCACTTGCATCTGTAGTATTAAATGGAATGATACTTGATACTAAATCGGGTTCATGTTGCAAAACGTTTTATGAAAATTTTGATTAGTACCGGTAACGTTCTCACTATCGAGTGCTTGTTCTTGCAAGTCATCAGTTTCTACATTATCGTAATGTTCCTCGAAATTATCGTAATTTTCATTGAATTCTGTGTTATACAATTCTTCTGAAACAAAAGTTCGTCTGGGTTGCATTGATTGATCAAGTGATCGCGAATTTGAATAATTTTGATTATTTTGGAATTTCATTGATGCATATCTCGGAGTGTTTCTTGTATTTACACTCATTGGCGTAGGCCTATCGAAACTATTATTAGTATAATTTGGTTTGAAAATACTTCTATTTTGTTGATTGTTTGTACCGAATACTTGAGCATTTGTGAAAAATTTTTGTGGGCGATTATTCTGTTTTTTGTTGTATATTAATAGGTTGAGAAGGAAACGACACTTGTGAATTCTGATTCCTAAATTGATTAAATGAATTACTAAAATTATCGTTTGAATAGTTATTTGAAAATCTACGTTGTGGTGGTTGCCTTGTGGAAAAATTATTTTGTCGGGCAATTTTGGTTTGAATTTTGAAAATAATGTGTGTCATCTTCTTGGTTAACGAGTTGTAAGCCCTCACTTAGTGTTTGTGGTCTCGTACAACGTATCGTAATACCAAGAGGATCTTTGAGACCTGATAAGAATGTTTTTAATGATAATCCATTGTACAAATTGCGTATCAGAACTTTTGCTTCTTGGCTTGCTACATGCATATCTACATAGCTACAAATTAGATTCAAAATTTTAAGGCATCGATCGTAGAACTTTTCTTTCGTTTTAATTTTGTCTTAACATTACTAAATCTCTGTTGAGGCAAGCTTCGTCTCTTTAGTTAGAAAGTTTCTCTGTAGCGTTTCTTTTAGATCTTTTCAGTTAGTTGCTAATTAAATATTTACAACTAGTCTAGCGTTGCCCGTGAGTTTAAAAATAAGCGAATTTAACAAGTAAACATGAAAATTAGCTGGATTTGCAAAATCATAAAAATTTTGAATAATTTGGTCACAAATCGAAATATGCCGATTTAATTCAATTGGATTCCCATTGAATTCGGGAATACAATTTAAATATTCTGATTTAAATTGAACCATTATAGATTGCCTTTTGAATAATCAAGTTTTCTACGATTAATTTGAGTGTCAGCTAGAGAGTCACCCAAATTTTCAAGTATATCAGATAAATTCTCCATGGACATTCAAATGTACTTACAGAAATAATAGAGTTACTTCAAGCATATCCTTCCTAACAGCTATAAGGAAGAGCTCTGGATTTGCGATTTATGTCTCCTCCAGAAGTATCGATCCTTGCAGAAATCACAATGTAAGTTCTAATTCTCGATGCTCCGGTGACGATGGGCTTCAGACGGGTCACTGGTAGACGGTCCTCTTCAACACTTCACAACCAATCAACTATGTTCGGTATCCAGATAATGGTTAAAACGAAATCACCACGTTCGATACGCGATAACCCGGATATCCTACTGACTGCGCCAATTTTAATTCGGATATCTCGAAGTAACTTTTTAAAAACCTTTATTTCTACAAACTAAAATAGTTTTATAACAATTACAAAAAAATATATGTTTTTGGTTTAAAATCGAGTCTACAACTAACTGAAAAAGTGAGCGCATCGTCTATAAGATAATTCCGCAATCTTGCTGAACTACCACAAAAGGCGGATTCGGGGAAACTAATCTCTGGACTGTGGGATACGTAGCGTCAGCATCTTCTTATGAGAACTAAGTAAGGTGACGACATAATTCATGTTCATTTATATTCAGTATAATGTATAATCTATAATTTTAATTCATTATTATCACTTGTTGATTGAAAATAAAAGAAATGAGTATCTCCGAAAGATCAAATAAATAAAAGTGTACTGATTTTAATCAGCATGGTACCTGATTACTCATTTCCATAACATTTAGAAGATCTTGACAAGCCTTAGACATAAGGATTAACAAAGAATGTAAAAAAATCAAAACAGTAACAAAACTGGAAAACAATAAAAAATATTCATAACAAAGAAAAAGTACAAAATAACTTTTTGGAGGCACTCTTTCCCTTGCCTTTCTTCGGCAAAATTGTTAGTCCACTTGTCTAACAGTATACAACCATAAAGTCACTTTCTATAGACAATAATTGCCAAATTATTGAGTCTCTCTTGATCGTAAAAAAGTTTTTATTAATTTTAATTTTGGAAAATACCTTTCTCCCGTTGCTACAGATACTGGTAGCGTTAAAAAATTCGTGTTGCCACTGCATCATTTGGAAATGTTGAAATTAAATTGTTCTCAAAAATGTGTTGAAGAATTAACTGAGGATCACATTTTGCTCTGGTAACTGACATTTTAAACAAATAATTCCATCAAATAAGTTATTTGCATCAATATCTGATACTTTACGTGCAAATGAAATGATAAATTTTCACACGAGATTCTTAATTGTACTTCATTCAAGCTGAAAATTTGATAAATAAATCTAAAAATGTTATTAAATTGCTCCAACCCAAAGACATATAAAAAGAAAAGACCTAGCATCTCATTCATTAGATGGGATTGTTTTGAAGCCATCGTTAAATTCTCTAAAAATGTGCTAGGAAAGGACATTGATTTTCCTGCTTTGGCAACGCTGTGTACATGTAGTCATAAAATATCAAGTGGCGTATTGCTCTGATTATTTTTGAGGAGATCCTCAACTTGGAAATAGATACTGTAAAGACGATATTGAGTTTAGGAAAAATACTGTTTTGACAAGTTTTAAAATTAATTAATTCAATCAATATCTAGAAAAATAAATATATAAAGATATTAAGAGATAATTAAACCTTAGATTTTATTCAATTTTCAAATAATAACAAAATAACAATTCTCTTCTAAATATTCAACGGTTTACCACTATTTATACTACTACTATCTCACCAGCCTTAAATTATTTTAGTAAATATGAAATAAGAATACGTCATAAAAGACATACACCGATCAAAATATTACAGTAGTCTTAAATAAAATTAAAAACCGAAAAACAAAAAAAGTAACTTTTTATATCAAGCTCTTTGTGAAAAATGTTCACGCTGTTCACGTAAGACAAACATACAATTTTTGGAAAAGAGATTAAAGAGCCATCAATACATTCAAAAACATAAAACAGCATTCACTAAACCATGAATAACAAAAAAACTTGCATTTAATTCTAAAAATACAGAAACAGAATCAAATACAATAAAGTGAATTTTTAGAAATGGTTTGTATATATAAAAATAAGAAACAATGGAAAAGGAAAAAAATTTTATGAGAATGCAGATTGTAATGTCAAATAAAATTATTCGTATTGTTTATTTAGATGAATATAAGACTTCAATTTAATCTCAACCAATGAAGAACTGAGAGATATATCCTCTACGTTCTCAATTAATTCACTCGAAATCATAGAGTTTGTAATAGTGGCTCGACTAATATTGATCAGATGATAATGGTAAACTCGAGGGTAGAATTTCTAGAATTTGCATTTTAACAATGTCGGTTAACATGAATAAATATTTATTTACCTTGTTTATGCATTCCTAAGTAAATTACATTAGCATTCAATTTGACTCATATAATTAACTTTGTACCAACCGAATAGAGAAATGTCAATAATTTCTGTTTCAAATTAATTTCCGACTTGGGAAACGGTTGCTGACGGAGCGTATTTCAATTATTGGAGTATTTCTTTTTTTACTAAGGAAATTTGATGAAAAATATCAATTCCGGCCACTGAACTCTTTATGCCGTCTACCTGCGATTATATATATTAATCGTTTAGACTTGCAAAATAATGTAGATTTATGTGCATGAATTTTTATTTTCCTTAAATAAATTCTATCACAATCTTGAAATGTGGAGAATTTTGTGATGGAGAATAACTGTTTTTTAGTTCTTTAGCTTTAGTTAATACTAACTACCCAACCCTTCAATTTATGATAAATTTGATTTTGGTTGATTACCTATTATACAAATTGGATGGATTTTAAATCTTCAGACATAAGCTTCCTCCGGCCTTTTCTATTCTTTTGTTTGTCGTCTACCCATTTCATTTGAAGTTTTCCTTTGCTTTTTCTATATTTCCAAAGTCTCCAGTCCACAATTGATTTTTTTCATCGGTCATCTGTTTGTTTAATATTGTTCCTATGGAATTTCAACTCCATTCTACACCACATATAGTGTCTATCGATTTGGTTGAATAAAGAAAGTTGAATAAGTGTAGACGCTTCGATCGACGTCTAGTCAACTTTGATTAACATCGATCGACGTCGACTAAGAATCCGAAAATGTCAGTTTTTGTCAAAGTGAATCGATCAATTGAATGATGTGTAGACGCGTTGCTCCACGGCAGTCGACAAATTAGCACTTAATTTTTTTTTATTTAAATTAACGTGCATAAGACAGCTATGGCCATTAGTACGAGGTACAATACAGACAAAGTTACATTACATAATGTGAATTAAAACTAATAGCTTAAAACTAACATGAATATGGGATTACATGATATGTTATTTAAATGGAATTTTTTTTGATTAAATTCTGTTAATAAGTTGTTCTTCGTTCTTCCTCTAAGAACTTGATATCACTTTTCGCAATTGATTATAACTATTTATGATCTCCGTGTAGTTTGTATGTATTCCTAGTTGTAGGCGTCTTATGGCGAAGTATGGACATTCAACGAGGATATGCTTGATGCAGAGCTTTACGTGGCAATACTGACAGTTCGGCTGAGGTGACGATGTCATTAGGTAACCATGCGTAAGTCTAGTATGACATATACGTAATCTTCGAATGACAGCCATATTTTTCCTAGATAGATTGGGACAGGTGAACTGATTCAATATTGGTTGAATTTCACGCAGTGAACACATAATTTGACTCCAGTGAATTTGCCAGTTGTAACGAATGATTTTTTTCAGGCTAGCTTTTAAGTCATTACAAAGCTGAAGACTCACCGTGGCAGTAGAAGTCGAGGCAGCTTCTTTGGCAAGGCAATCGGCTTTTTCGTTCCCAATAATCCCAACATGGGAAGGGACCCATGTTATTGTAACTGTTGTATTTTGTCTTTTTAGTTGTTGATATACAGGGTGTCCCGGGACTAATGGGAAAAAAGTCAGGAGCGTATAATCTGAGCCAAAATAATGTTAGTACTTCATATAAACTTTCTCTATGCAGGCCCTCGTTTTCGAGCTATAGGCCTCCAAAGTTTTAATTTTGAATTTGGTTTTTATTTTTATTTTTTGTACTAGTTATTTGATCTTTATAAAATTCACGGCAAAGCTATATTGTACATGTATGTTGATTTTGGTGAGGTAAACTGATTTGCAGTAGTGCCTTGATGCCAGGGACGGACTACTCGCAATGGTTAGTGATACAAAAATTTTGCAGGGATGGCACACCCTGTATAAAATTATCGAAATTGACTTCCCCACACATTACGCTAACGAAAAGGTACTCTTGTTGGAATTCGATAAAATAAGCCGTTTGGCTAATATTTACAGTTTTATTTATGCACTACGTACAAATTTACCTAACTAATTTATTTATATGATGTCCAAGATTTACCTATAGTACTACAAAAAAATAATTTAACGATAGCAGAAGATAAAAAGCATGAACGACTTATTAATTCTAATGTTTTTATCATCTGCCATCATCAAATTATTTTTTTGTAGTACTGTAGGTAAATCTTTGACATCGTATTAATAAGTTAGTTAGGTAAATTTGTACGTAGTGCATTAATAAAACTGTAAATATTAGCCAAACGGCTTATTTTATCGAATTCCAACAAGAGTACCTTTTCGTTAGCGTAATGTGTGGGGAAGTCAATTTCGATAATTTCATACAGGGTGTGCCATCCCTGCAAAATTTTTGTATCACTAACCATTGCGAGTAGTCCGTCCCTGGCATCAAGGCACTACTGCAAATCTGTTTACCTCACCAAAATAAACATACATGTACAATATAGCTTTGCCGTGAATTTTAGAAAGATCAAATAACTAGTACAAAAAATAAAAATAAAAACCAAATTCAAAATTAAAACTTTGGAGGCCTATAACTCGAAAACGAGGGCCTGCATAGAGAAAGTTTATATGAAGAACTAACATTATTTTGGCTCAGATTATACGCTCCTGACTTTTTTCCCATTAGTCCCGGGACACCCTGTATATCGTGTATATCTTGGACAAGGGGGTGGTTAGTAAATGTATTCTTAATGGAATGGATGGAGGATAATGAGTCTGTGTATATGGCTATGTGTGTATTTGCAAGTTGTTGGACATGTTTGAAGGCTTGTAGGATAGCGTATAGCTCACCCGTGTGAACGCTACAAATAGAGGGTATTTTGTAGGTTCCGATCGATCCAAGTACTGTGGTTATGGAACACCCAACTCCTACTTCTGTCTTGGATGCGTCCGTATATATGACCATGTTATATTCTTTAAAATTTAGCAAATAGAGGAAAGCAGATCGAATAACTTCTCTATTGGTTGCATCTTTGTTAAATTTGCAGAGGGAGAGATCGTATTGTGGGAGAAAATTTGGTCCATGGAGGAGTGAAGGAGAGTGGGCGGGTTCGAATATGTGAAAGGTTTACGTCTTGAATTAGAGGTTGTATAGGTTGAGAAATAGAACGTATAATAAAGGTATATGCAGGGTTGTCATGAAGTTGGTATGATGTTAATATAGGATATACTGGATTGGAGGGATTGGAGGAAATCGCGGCAATATAGTTGAGAAGGAGGTGTTGTCGTCTGAGCCAGAGAGGGGGTTCATTTGCTTCACAATAGAGAGTTTCAGCTGGGCTAGACCGAAACGCTCCCAGGCATAAGCGGATGGCTGTATTATGTGCTGTGTTGAGGGAACGTAGAATAGTTTTTGTTGCGGTCATGTGAATGAAACTTCCATAACCTATTTTGGAACGAATGAGGGTTCTATATACTTTTAGCAAGGTAGATTCATCTGCGCCCCAATGATAATGTGCTTTAATAATATTTAGTCGGTTAAGACATATGCCTTTAATTTCCTGTATATATTGTCTCCAGGATAATTTAGAGTCGAATAACATTCCCAGGATTTTACACTCATCTACAACAGGTAATTGAAAGTTGTTGACTGTGATACTAGGGATATAAGTTTGCGCTCTCCTACTGAATTTAATAACATTCGATTTGATATGTGAGAGGGTAAGTCCTTGAGTGGCAATTTTGGTTTGTAGGGCACTTACTACTAGCTGAAGTATTTTGGAAGTAGAGGCATTGGATTTGTCATGGCAGTACATTATTAGGTCATCTGCGTATAGAGAGCATTTAACAGGGGAAGGAAGATTGTCGCATAACTTGTTAATGGCGAGGATGAACAAGGATGTACTTAAAACTGAGCCTTGGGGAACTCCATCATGATGGGTATATGAAGAGGAAATGGAGTTATTAACAGAGACCCTAAATGTTCTAGATGTTAAAAAACTTTTTATGAATGCATATATATTACCAGTGAGATTGTATTGTGTGAGTTTTTCGAGAATTGCATTTCTAGAGATGTTATCAAATGCTCCAACAATGTCGAATATAGTGGCTATTACATCTTGTCTGTTATTAATTGTGCTAGAAATGTGGGCTTGTAGTAGTACAAGATTATCTCTGGTTGAGCGCTGACGTTGGTAGCCAGACTGTTCCTTTGGGATGATACTATGTTTTTCAAAAAACCATAAAAGGCGCCTATTGATCATTTTTTTCATTAATTTGAACATAGTGCATGTAAGTGAAATCGGTCTGTAAGATTGCGGAAAGATAGGCGACTGATTTGGTTTAAGTACCGGAATAACTACCGACTTGCGCCATTGAGAAGGGTACTTTTGTGACATCCATATGAAATTGTATACAGAAGCTTAGTGAGGCTATACATGGATAAGTATTTTAGGAAACTATAGGGAATATCATCAGGACCACCAGCAGAGTTTTTGTATTTGGCTAAGGCAGTTGTTAGTTCGCTTATGGTGAAAGGAGAATTAATGTGCTTGACATCTTCGGATAGTAGAATGTTACTAGAAGGAGTTTCTTGACAAGGTGAAGTATTGGCATTTGTGTGATTCCTGGATTTCGCTTCGAAATGACTTGCAAGAATATTTGAAATATGTTCATGTGATACAGAACCCGAGCCGTTTGAAATGAGATGGGTAATTTTGTTATTTGTTTTGTGACCTTGAATTTGTCGGATTTTCTTCTATAGTTGAGTGGGGTTGGAATTTTAATTAATGGTTGATACATAATTCTTCCAAGATGATTTCTTACTCTGCTTTACTACGTATTTAGCTTTAGCCTTGAGTCTTTTGTAGCTAATAAGATTCTCTGAACTTTTGTTTTTCAAATATTGGTTCAGAGCTCTTTTGGATTGGCGTATTGCGTCATCACAAGAGGAGTTCCACCAAAGAACTGCCCTATGATTGGGCAAAAAAAACATTTTCCAATGTGGGTCTTCGCAGCCGAGAGAACTGATTCTGATATTGATTTTATCAAGTCATCAACATTGTTGAAAGCGTAAGCATCATGTGTAAGCAAAAGGGTGTCAACTGTCGTGGAATACTCAGACCAGTTAGCTTTTTTGAGGCACCAATAACTTTTTTTCGGAAACTGCTTCATTGTGATGGTCTGATATAATTATTGGGTAGTGATTACTGTCATAAAGTCCATCAGCTGTTTTCCAAGACATGAAAGGGGCAGATTTGGGATCACTTATGCTTAGGGCTATGGCAGAAAAGGTACCGGAGGAAATATTAAAGTGTGTATTACACCCTGTATTGAGTAGGCAAGAATTTATAAAGTTCAATATATTTTCGACTACCTTTCCGCGTCCAAATGTCTTTTGTGAACCCCACATCCTGTTGTGAGCGTTAAAGTCTCCTGTGAGGATAAACGGCTGGGGGAGTTGATATATCAGTTCAAGAAACTCATCTTCTTTTAGAGGATGATCTGGAGGAATAGAGATGGAGCATATGGTTAGCTTGTTGGGGCAGTATGTCGTTATGGCGACTGCCTCCAGGTTTGTTGTCAGAGGAAGTAGTTCTGAATACATTTCGTTTGAGGCGAATATTGATGAACCCCCGCTGGCTCTTTTGCAGTTATTTCTAATAGAATGGTACCCTTCAAAATATTTACTTCGTGGGGTATTAGTTGTTTTAAAATTGGTCTCCTGTAGACAAAGGAAATCTGGGCGGTAAATTGAGGTTAGATGCTGAATTTGTTCAAGGCGCGGATAATATCCGTCGCAGTTCCATTGTAAAATACTGAATTTTAAAATTTAGAATATTACAAAAATGTTGAAAATGTGTTGGATAAAAGATATATTAAATTAAATCGGAATCGGAATGAGTGATTGATTATTAGTGGTAAAGCTATAGGCTTCTTTTAAAGGATAACTACCGCCAAAAGAATTTTACAGTTTTGGATTTTTTCTTAAGAGCTGAAATTGGTGTTATAAAAGCAGCAGTTGAGAGGATGGAGTATTTTCAAGGTCGAGAATTGGAGGAATGGTAGTAATTTCTATAGGAGGTGATTCGAGGCTGGTGTCAATGGTGTGTGTCCTCTTAATGCCAAAGTTGGGTGGTTAACCATCTGAAATCTGGGGTTGTTCTGTAGTTTTTTTGGAAATGGAAGAGGTACTATCGGCAGGATGGTCTTCGGATGAGGAATGTTGAGGAGGTGATATGCCTTGGCTTTCGTGTCTGAAGGTAGAAGGTGTAGGATATATCTTGCGGATTTCGGCAGGAATCTGCCGTGTGTCCAGACTGGTTACAGAGGAAGCAAGCAAGTTTGTCTGAAGTAATGAAGATTCTATTGTTGGTATTTTCATGTAGGATTCCAATTGAAGTTTGTATTTCGAAAGGTTCATTTTCAGGTATAACATAAATAGATCGTCGGAAACTGAAAATGTGTGCATATTCATCTTCTGGGGAGCCACATCGAATGAAGGAAATTGGAGAAGCGTGCTGCAGCCCAAGTTCATTTTCAAGTGCTTGTTCGATAAGAGAGTTAGGGACAGAGAGACAAACATTGTAGAGTAGTAATCTTTTAGCCGGAGTGATAAGTCTACGAATTGGTATGATTTGTTGTTTGATGGTAACAGAAGGATGATTTTTTATAAGATTATCTATAACGGATACAGAATATAGATATATACATATACGGTGATTGGAAATGCGTGATGCAAAGGTAATCCCTTTCGGTGTTACAATTTCGCCGATTGCCTTAATGTAGTCAAAAAGGATGACGTCTGGGAGAGAGTTCATGACAATAGCTTGATTTCTGCTTGGGAATGATGTAGGTGCTTGCGGTTTCTTTACTGAATTTTTTGTAACTGCTGCGAAGCTAGGTCCAGCTGATTGTGGTTGGTTTATTGTGGTTGACATTTTTGGTTTTAATATTTTGGATACCAAAATATTAAGTGAGAATTGGCCAGATGAACTGGCCTATTATTTAGTCGTTACTATACGGTAGATATAAAGCGACTTACCACTTGTAAAAACAATACACATAAAACTAACGCGTTTTTAATTATATTTACCAAAAAAATGCAGAAAACGAGACTATATGTGTTTACTCGTTGAAAGCTTAATTCGGAATGATTGGCACTTTAATTTGATTGTGGTAGGGAAAGGTTATTTGTTTTGAAATGAGTTTTTCGAAAGAATAAACAGTAGTGCTTATCGAAATGTATCGGGATCGCCCAATATTATGGGAAAATAATAATATGGAATATAGAAACAAAATAAAAAGGCATGGCATGCTGATGGATATAGGGGTGGCATCCGCAATAGATAAAGGAGATGTGGAAAAGAAGGTAAAAAACCTACAAACTACATTTGCTCGAGACAGAAAGAAGATCAAATATTCGCAGAAAACGGGTATAGCCTAGTAAAAGTACAAAATACCCGTAAATGCCACAAAATATACAACAGGAAAGAAAACTTGATTACTTCGAAAGATCAAATAGAAGAAACCGAAAACTTTACGCAGCCAGGGTACCTAATAAATCAAATGGAGCAATTTATACGCGCTTTTTGGAAGAAATGTTGGATGAATTGTTGGAGAATGTACCGATAAATATTAGACAACACATGTGGTTTCAACACGATGGGGCATCTGTTTATTTTGCTGCAGCGGCAAGAAATTACTTAGACAGAAGTTTTAGATAAAAACGGATTGGTCGGAGGGGACCCAATTGTTGGCCTTCAAGACCACCTGACTCAAATCCTATCGATTTTTTTATATGAGGCTATATGAAGTCCTTAGTGTACGAAATAATCATCGAATCTGAACAAGATCTAACACTTTTTTTGAATGACAAAACGGTGTAAGAAGTATATTGAGGTAGGCGGCCAACAGTTTGAACAACTACTGTAAGTTTGTCAATTTTGTTATTGTTGTAATACAGTGTTGTTTGAATTTAATATGTGCTATTATTATTTTTATTGCCAATTTTGTTATTATCGTAATACATTTTTGTTTGAAATTGAAATTATGAATAACTTTTATTTGTTTTGAACTACTTACGCTTAATAATTATTCGAAATTGAATGAATAATTTTTCTACTTACGTGTTTGCAGACTTTTGTTTAGAGGAAAATTTCTACAACACCGTTCATTTTAGCTCCATAAAAGGTTATTAGTTTTTTAACTAAAAATAATCAGGACATTTTTTTTATTCAATTAACGTGCTAGGCATCTATGGCCACTTGCACAGGTGCGATTACAGAAAACAGTAGTTATTACAGATAGTTAAAAAACATAGTTTAAAGTTTATGATAGAGTGATATATCTTTTAAGATTTTCAGTGTAGACTCGATTTGGTTTGGGTCCCCTAGGATGTCTTGCAGCTGGGATTTAAGATTATGTTGTCGTCTTCTTGTGCTAAATTGGTGACAATCAACCAGAATGTAGTTAACAGTAAGTGGGCACTGGCAGCTTTGACAGGAAGGTCTGATGCTTGAGGTCATTAAGTAGCTTTGTGTAAGTTTGGTGTGACCTATTCGAAGTCTACGTAGTATTGATAATTCTTGTCTAGAGAGTCCAGTGGGGTCAGTATACAGAAGTGTGTTGATAACAGGCTGGATAGATAGTAGGGAAGTCTTGGTGTAGTTCCAATGAGTTTGCCATATATATCTGACGATGCTTTTTGCTTCTGCCTTAACATCCTTGCAAATTTGGATATGAGAAGTTATTGTAGCTGTAGTTGACGCTGTTTTGGCATGCTGATCGGCCAGTTCATTTCCAGGTATACCAATGTGTGATGGTATCCATATAATGGTGACTGTGGTGTTTAGGGAATAAATGTGGTGATAAGAGTGATGGATTTCTTGGACAAGGGGATGTTCAGTAAATAATTCTTGGATGAATAGGATAGACGCTAGATAATCTGTACAAATGGCAACTTTTTTATTGGAACGGTTGATGTGCTTAAAAGCTTGTAGAATACTATATAATTCTCCAGTATGCACACTGCATAAAGGAGGGATTAGGGAAGTGCTGATGAGATTGTTTGCTGTGGTAACTGAGCAGCCAACGCCGGTATCACTTTTGGAAGCATCGGAGTATAATACAAAGTCGTAGTGGTTGTTTTGAATGATTTCATAAAAAGATTTAATTATGAGCTTTTTAGGTGTTTCTTGTTTATTAAATTCAGATGGATAAGTATTGACCTGAGGAGGGTGCATAATCCAGGAAGGGGTTGGAGAAAATGGAATGGGGTTAGTGAGTGAGAGGTTAATGTTATTTGTTAATGAGGATAATATAAGAGCGATAGGTTTAATTATTGGTGAAGGGTTGTTAAGAGGGCTGGCAGTTGATGTGAACAGAGAATATACAGGATTGAGAGGGTTAGATGAGACCGAGGCTGCGTAGGATAGAAGCAAATATTGTCGTCTAATCCATAGTGGGGCTCATCAGCTTCGCAGTAGAGACTGCTACGGAAAGCGCCTGAGCAAAGTCGCAGGGCCGTATTATGAATAGGATTTAGGGATCCTAGATCTGTCTTAGAAGCTGACATGTAAACGAAGCCATAATCTAATTTGGAGCGAATTAGTGCTTTATAAATTTTCAGAAGGGATCTCTCGTGCGCACCCCAGTGATAATGAGATAGGGTTTTGATTATATTTAATCGTTTGTAACAGATACCTTTTGTTTCAAGAGAGGTGAGAATCAAATGTCATACCTAGTATTTTGCAGTGATTAACCACTGGGAGGGGGGAATCATTAATAAATATGTGGGAGATAGGAGATTGAGGTCGAATCAGGACATTTAAAACAAAATAAAAAGGAATTTGCTCCAGTTGCATAAAAAATAGGGTGATAAAAGTGACAACTAACCCTCACAGCGCGCCACTGGTTAACTTTTTCCAAAGTTTGTAAGTTTGTTTATGTCAAAATATTACCTACTTTATTAAGGAGCATATTGGAAACCAAATTTGAAGAAAAAATTTAAAGGCGTTTTAGATTTATGGCAAATTTTTTATTTTTATTTGAAATTTTGAATACGCTATATCTCAGCAACTAGGCCCCATAAGGGTTCGTATTCCTATATCAAAATGAATAATTTATTGAGATCTCTCTGTGGTAGAGCGTTGTCGGTCGAATATAGAAACAGTGGAGAAAAAAATTCATCACTGTCCTTTATTTAGTCAATTGTTTCATTTAAATTGGACGAGAGATGACATTTTAAGGTCATTTTTCATTCTGTTTTAGGTTCGTTTGGGCTGCAAGACATATTTCTTCTTAATGTCCTTTTTACTTTTCCGCCCAACCTATGTAATATGCGAGAAAAGTATTGGTTTACCAACAAAAAAGTTGAAATTTTCTAAAAAAAAATTTCTACGTTTTTCACCAAGAACAACACGAAAAAATGGTTTTACGAAAAAAAATCCTGTGTGTATGTCGTCGTCGTCGTTGTCGTCGGCCACTTTCCGGTTACATGTCTTCTTAGCACGATACAGCCTCCGGAGTGTAACAAATCACCAATTTTATGATTGAATGTTGTTCAGGACATCTCACAGATGAACTCTATTGATTTTCAGCTCACAATAGTCAGTACAACGGATGCTATGGTACTTGAAGTACGACATTTTGTAATTCTTTGAAAAATTTCAGCACGAAACAGCCTTCGTAGTGCAAAAAGTGACCAGTTTTATGATTGAATATTATTCAGGATATCTTACAGATGAACCCTATTGATTTTCAGATCACCACAGCCAATACAACGTGTGCTATAGTACTTTAAGTACGACATTTTTGGAGAAATTTCAGTTTGTTAGCACGATACAGCCTCCGGAGTACATACAAGTGACCAATTTTATGATTGGATACTATTCAGGGCGTCTCAAAGATGAACCCTATTGAGATTCAGCTCACTAAAGTTAGTATAACGAGTGCTATGGTACTTGAGAATTTTCAGTTTGTTAGCACGATACAGCTGGACCTGTATACAAGTGACGCATTTTATGATTGAATATTGTTCAGGGTGTCTTATATATGAACCTTACTGAAGTGCCATATATTTGTCCTTTTTGTAGAAATTTCGGGTTTAGTACGATACAACCTCCGGAGTGTATACAAGTGGCCAATTTTATAATTGGATATCTTTCAAGGTGTCTCATTCTAGGTGTCTCACAGATGTACCCTATTGATTTTCAGCTGACTATAGCGAGTACAGCGGGTCCTATAAATCCAGATATACTGCATTTTTGTTACTTTTGGAGAAATTTCGGTTTGTTAACACGATACATACCCAGAAGTGTATACAAGTGACAATGTTATGATAGAGTATTAATCAGGGCATCTCACAGATGCGGAAAAGTTAGTTTTAATCTTCAAAACCATTTATTTGAAATGCATTTAAAGACAGTTATGAGTCCATAATGACAAAAAAAGATAACGACCAATAATTTAATTAGACCCTATTCATAAGAATTTATTTTGATCTAATCTGACTGCTGTCATTTTAAAAAACCTCGACGCTGTTATTTTCAGCCCTCCAGTAGTTGTGTGGTTAACAGACTACCTAAGTGTGATGTCATAAAGTGAGCGGAACTTATGAACCTTTCCATATAAATAGATAACACGTGCAAAATTGCAATAAGAGTTTTTTCGTTTTCAGTTTTTTCTTAAATTTGTTACAAATAACAGTGATCGTTACTAGAATCAAGAAGTGTATAGTTGGAAGAATGGATTCTTATGAATATTATGCTGGATACAGACAAAATTCATGAGCTGTTCTCGAATAGTTTGCGAACTTTTTCGAGGTTGGTGTATACGCCTGTTCGCGAATAGTTCTAGAACGGCTCGGCAGTCCGTTTGGAGTTCCGAGTCGAGTCGGTACTTTGAAAGGGCTCGTTTGCGAACACGTGGCGAACTCAGTATGTGTGTGGACGTTGACTGTTCGGTATCATAATATACGCGCTGTGCGCTGTTTTTAAAGATTTTAATATCGTAATAATATTATTATAATAGTTTTTTAAGTAAACATGGACTGGTCTGAGGACGAAATTGTGTGGTTGATAGAAGAATATCGCCGGTATGAGAAAGCCGGCACAAAGGTTATAAAAAGAGACATGTGAAAAAAGACGCATACGAAGATATAGGCAGAATTTTGTCAAAACCAAAAGATGAGGTGGAAAGGAAAATCAGTGTTATTTTAGCGCAATACCGAAGAACTCGTCAGAAGGCTGAATGAATGAAAAAATCAGGAATGGGCACAGACTAGATCAATAAAGAAGTGTGGTTTGGATACAAAACATATGGGTTTTTTGAGTGATAGATATATGCCAAATGAAACACGGGATACGGTGATTATTTTTTTATGTAACTGCTAAGTTTTTATATACAGCTTTTTTCATTCAAAATCACTTTGCCACTGTATTCTTGCAACGGTAGAAAAATATTCAGCGAAATTATCACGAATTTGACGTGAATTGACAGTAGATTTTCTTGGAACGTTTCTAAAACTCTGAAAGGAGTTCATTTCTGATTGATCTTTTCTCCACGAGCCGGGAATCATTTGCATCGTCTGGTAATCTTCACGATGAAAGGCGTCTTTAGGTGCATATATCTTCGAAAATTGTTTACTTCGAATTAAAAAATTGTGTAGATAGAGACATGCAAGTACTACGGAGGTAGCTTTTGTTGGTTCCAATAAAAGTGGTTTACGTAGAACACGAAACACGGATGATACTATCCCAAACGAATTTTCAACTATTCGTCGAGCTCTACATAATCTATAATTAAAGGCTCGCTGACGGCTTTCCTCCAAATGCATTCCAGGGTACGGTTTCATTATGTTTCCTTGTAGAGGAAATGCGTCGTCAGCAACAAAAATGAACTGTATATTTCGTTCCTGTCCCAACAATGCTGTTGCTGCTGGTAGAGCTAAAGTACCATTTTGAAGCTTTATAGCCAGATCAGTGTTTTTAAAAATCCTTCCATTAGAAATCCTTCCCTGACATCCTACGTTGGCAAATAAAAATGAGTAATCTACCTTAACTGCTGCTATAAGAACAATGCTGAAGTACCCTTTATAATTGAAATGTTCGCTTCCGCTATTAACTGGCGCTTGCAGTGTGATGTGTTTACCATAGATAGCACCTATACAGTGTGGGAAGTTCCATCTATTAATATATCCTTCGGCAACCGCGAGCCATTCTTCAGATAAATTTGGAATCTAAAAATAAAAATACCAATACATTTCAACTGTCTAGGGCATAGTTAGAATGAAAATCAAATAAATTATTGTAAAATAAATTTTGTTTTAAGAGACTCAGGATGCATCTGCCAATGTGGGAACTTCTACTGAAACAAATGTGGAAATTATTGACGGTGCCGACGATGAAGCGAATACGACCAACAATAATGAACCTCAGGATAAAGAATTAAATGTAGAAGACTTATCAGAAAATGCAAGAGGGAGTTTGGAGGAGTTAAGCAAGAAAAGAAAAAGGGTGTTGACAACTAAGAAACGCGTGTCAAGAAACATGAAGACTACAGAAAATAACGACCAAGCCGAAGAATCTTTCGGTATTCTCAAAACTATATATGAATAAAACAATGCGCCACCTGATGCTTGCTCCTGATTTGCAAATTATATTGCTATGAAGTTAAGAGAATTTGATCCGTTAACCAGAGCTTAACATTAACAAAATAATTCATGACACCCAAATTAGCATTTTACAATCGCAATCCACTCAACAATATCCACAGTCAACGCCTCATGGAAGAGTAACCTCACACCCAGGTCTATCAAACTTCAGTGAAGCCAGTTATGTGGTTTGACTGTAGCACTGCAATGACTTCCCCTTCTCAAACTATGACACCGATTCACAGTATTCTCAACAGCATTTCGGATCATCATTGTGTGGTGCAAGTAGCAACTCATCTCATGTAGAAACTGCTTACTCCACAGATGCAGATTCTCAAGTACGAACAGATTGTTGTAGTACACCAGTGCTGTCTTCCCAAGAGGAAGAGCACTTGAGTGACTTTATTATTCCAAAAACTTATCAGAATTCAAATTGTTGTAGGTAGGTATACCTACAACATTATTTTGTATGTTTTTTAAAAATACATGAATACATATGTAAAAGAAAATTGCTTACCTTTATTAAGTCACTTAGAACTGTAATTAAAGCTTCACACACATCTGGTACAATCGCAGAAATGCTTGGTTTGGAAATTTTGAATAAATACATCATTCTTGTATAGGAATCTCCTGTTGCCAAAAATCGCAGAGTCAAAACCAATCTTTCCCTGGACGAAATACACTTCCGATAATTTGTATCTTGTTTCGATATTATCGGTTCTAATAGAACCAAGTGTTTTTCAAAATCTGCTACAGACATACGGCTAAAATTTCGAAATAAACTTTGATTCTCCATTTCTAAATCTCTGAGCAAAGGTACTCCACCATATCTTGAGCAATTTTTAAATAAACTTCTTTGCCACCACCGCCTACTCTTATTTTTTCCGACTCGACATTATGTTTGATTAAAAAGTATGCTGCACAAGCAATGATGAGATGGCTTTCTTCGTCGCTATCCAGCGATGACATTTTTCAAATTTAATTATTTGAATTTTTATGAAAGTGCAGTTCTAGTTCGAACTTTTTAACGAACTGGACCGAACTGAAACTCTTCTTATGTGGACGATGTGTTTGGGAGCTGTTCGGGTTCAATTCGGGAGCTGTTCTCGAACAGCTCGCGAATTCTTTATTTCGGTCTGTACCCAAAAGATAATGCTTTCCAAGCTTTTTTACAGAGGTTTAAATATATTTAGATCCTGTGTTTGGATTTGATGTTTTTGGTTTTATAATTATTTTGTAAATTAAACTCGTAAATTACAAATATTTGAGATTCTGTTTCTGTTTTTTGTACCTCGGTGTAATCTTTACAGTGAGAAAAATACTTGCAAGTTGTTTGTGTTTTCTGCAGATCCCACAGGAAAAAAGAAATTGATTTATTTAATAAGGTATCTACTTGATTTACTATTAATGAATATAATGATAAGTGAATTATTAGAATGACGACTTTCACGATATTTATCAGGAACTCCTAAAAAGTATTTTTGGGTGGCTCCGACATACCTACACTTAAAATTATTGACCATTACCCTGATGTCATTGATATCTGATAACATAACCGACAAATGTCAAATTATTTTGATCTGTTCCTCACTATTAATAGAAAGAGATGCCACTTAATAATTATGTCGGTTATGTTATCAGATATTAATGACGTCAGGGTAAAGGTCAATAATTTTAAGTGTATATGTTTTATAAAGATGCAGTTTACTGACAATGTGTACTATAGGTCAAGGGTCAACAATCGTAATGTAAGTTCTAAAGTAAAAATTTGTAGAAGTCAGCTCAGAGAACCATCACAATATTCCTTGGTTTGTAGTTGTCATTTTGTCAACATGGATAAAAAAATTGACCAGTCATTCTCAATTTTAATGTTAAAAAGAAAATGAATATTGAAAGTCCGGAGAAACGGTATGCAAGTTTGAATAAATAGCGTTTTTATTTAATTATAGTGTATGGCATTTACTTTTTACAATAAGTTTTCCTTTTTTGCAGCAAACAAACCCCGAAATCAAAAAATTTTGACTCGAAGAAGTTGGACCTTCAAGGGGTATTATTGTCATATTTTTGTTATTATTTTCATAGTCATCACAGATTTTATTATAAAAATGGCTTCAAAACATGTCCTGAAGGACAAAATGCAAATTTTTTATTCATTTGTTTTAGTCTCCCGATTCATATTCGGAAAGAAAGGACGTACATTTTGAGATAACCTTTATTCATGTCTCAGATTAACAAATAAAATTGATATGTTTGTTTTGACTTTTTCCTGTCCCAAACATTGAGTCACATTCTAAGATCACTTGCGGGACACTTTCACTGCTTTGCCATATTTACAAATCCTCTTTAGATGCAGGAAAAATGAAATTAGAAATTTTATTGAAAATTTGTTAAAAAGTTATGCAAATAAAAAAAGTCATAATAATTTATGCATTTTAGTCGCTGCTTTTAAAATTAATTTAATTAATAATACTTGAATTTTATATAATAAAGGCATATTTTTATATACATTTTAAACAAGTATTTGTTGTAACTAAAAGTGGCAACATTGCTGAAAATTTCAGTACCTGCTTTGTTTGTCTAGTATAAACTATTTAGTAGTTTTGTCTTTGTTCAGTTACGATATAGAGATATATGCAAATATCGCCAGAGCGTTCTCGACTAACATTTCTATTGGATTGTAGTATTATAGTAAATACTGTCAAACTTGGTTTGTTTATTACGAGCGCTATTAGGACTAGCAAATAAAAATTGAGTTCTTTCGATGTTATGTGTGTTTTTCAAGACTTTTGTCGCGAAAATTTGCCGAGCCGTCGGAGATTTAATATTGGCTAGCCTGTCGACTGAGAGAAGTCACAGCGACGGAGCGAAGTTGAAATTCAGTCCTGCATTTGCCGTCAAGGTGTAAACACACGTTTCCAATTTAAAATTCTTGCATGTGCTCTGGGAGCCATACGCACTTTACTAAAAACCCGACAATTCCGACGTAGAGGAAGGAAAATACGGCTAAAACCGACAGCTGGCAGCTCCGACCCGATAGGCTTCTGGTCCAGAAACGGCCGTTGACTGTGGATACCAGAAGAAATTAGAGGAATTGCGTATTCGTGGTAAATTCCCGTAGACGGCGTAGTTCGAAGGAATTATTATAGAGGTAAATGGTTGAAAATACTTTATCGGAATTAACAGTTATAGGTTTATTAACGTAGAAATTTTAGCTTTGAATCGTTGTTTATTGGAGCATGTAATCTGGATTTCACGAGATAGTTTCGAGGCATTTCATAAATTCTTATTAGTTCATATTCTTCATTGCTTTATATTTTTTTTGAAATAAGAATATATCACGGGGGTTGTATAAATGTTCAGGGATGTGTCCAACGACATAGTTTTTATATTATGGGTTTTTTTGGTATCGTAGTTTTTTTGCTAAGCGGAAAAAAACCAGTCATATAGTTTTTATTCTCAGTGTAAATGACTTTTATACAGTTAAAAGTCAGGATGTATGATTATTTGCGAATTTCGGTTGTTGTTAATATAATCAGTATAATGGGATATTACGGGGGTACGTCGAAAATTTGACCAGGGTAAAATGTAAACCCTATGTAGAGGCTAATTCGTTTCTCTATTTTAGGGGTGTTTTTGTATGTGGATATTAAAACCACTGATTGGAATTTAATGAGCCAGTGAGACCAGTTCCAGGAGAGCTGGAATAGTCTGGAGCAACATCAGTTCCTGTTCTGGTTCCGGAAAAAGAATAAGTGAACAGTTTCCTTTTTTTTATTCTTCATTTTCATCAGTACATTCACATTTATGCGTCACATATCACCGTTTTTCATATAAAGTTTTATTTCTTTTTTTTGCGGCAATTATTATAATCCTGCTTTACACTTGTACTTTGTATTTAAAAATTTGAAATCTTGCTTATAGTTTAAAATACGCTAAGATACTACGGTACGTACCTGGTACTGCGACATTTAGTGGATTTTTCTAATCCTGACGATTTTATGCATATAACTTGCGCCGCACATACTTTTGAATTGTATTTTCTCTAGCAACGCTAAACTCGTTCGCTATTTAAATTTTATGCTTATGCAAGTAAATATATTTATATTGATATTGGTATAAATTTCGGAAGTGTGAACCCTTGTAACTGTACATTGTTAATTTTGATATATATTATCGTTGTATTTTTGAGGTATTGTACATGAACTATTTGGTCGTTTCTCTAGAATTATAGAACTGAGACATCGGTGTAGTTTGGGGCCCTCAGCTCTTCTGCACCCTGAGTTTGAAGCCTTCAGCTCTGCTCAGAGTTTATAGAATCTGCTTGACAGTTAATCACTTAAGTTGTAACTGATAAATTAGTTAGAAATTTTTGGATTTATATAGATTTCGGCCTTCAGCCCATCAACATTCTGAGTTTACAGCCTTCAGCGGAGTTCAGATATTATTTGCAACATTTTTGTAGTGATATTGTAATAAATATTTCGAAAAAAGACCTTTGGTCCACAATGACTAATTAAAGCTTCAATCAGGGGATACTTGCTGACTTCTATTTTCTTATGATATCTTACCTATCAGTTTAACCTTTGTAACAAGCCGATCGCCTGTTACGATTTCTATCGGACTATGGTATTTTAATTTCGTAGTACTAATGTTTCGAAATTGAAAAACCTGTTTCTTTAACAAAATTCGTGTATTTAAACGATATCGTATATTGGAAAAGTCTCTTCCTATCAGTAAAATTCATGAGTTAGTACCTACATCGTTGTGGTTTCACATATTTGCTGCTCTGCAGTCCCTGGGTAGGCCCTATGAAAACACCACCCATAGAAGACAACAGAAAACCGGCCGGGATGGATTGAAGCCATATCTCCATCGACTAGGACCTATTATTAAAAAAAAATTTGTAACATATGTTCTCCCCCGACTTGAGACTCTTCCTCAGGTTGTGGTATTCGACTCCAGTTAATGTATCTTTATAGCAATCACTGGGATGGGGTGAACAATCGATATTAAATTGGACGCCACCAGCTTTTTAAGCGATACTTAAATTAAACAAAATACTAAAAAGGTTGAAAGCTGGAAAACCTTATATTTACTTTAACTTAACAAACGAATTACTAGAAATATTTTAACGCGATGGTCCAAGTTAATATAAATTGCTGAAAATCAAATATCAAATGTTCAGCAAATTATATTTATTAATAACTCAATAGATAATTCACATTAACTGTCTATCCAAAATACAAGACGAATACGAACGTCGTTATACAATAAAAATCTCCAATTCTAGATTTCCATGAATTGAATATAAGACAAAGGACTTATCTTTGGAGAGGTTCTGGAATTATTCAGCTCTCAGCTAGGTCCTAGTCGATGGAGATATGGTCTTCAATCTATCCCGGCCGGTTTTCTGTTGTCTTCTATGGGTGGTGTTTTCATAGGGCCTACCCAGGGACTGCAGAGCAGCAAATATGTGAAACCACAACGATGTAGGTACTAACTCATGAATTTTACTGATAGGAAGAGACTTTTCCAATGTACGATATCGTTTAAATACACGAATTTTGTTAAAGAAACAAGTTTTTTAATTTCGAAACATTAGTACGACGAAATTAAAATACCATAGTCCGATAGAAATCGTAGCAGGCGATCGGCTTGTTACACCTTTGGAGTGTGTAGTGAGTGTTGTTAACCCACTGAGAAGTTGTGGGCTAATTTAAAGAAGTCTTGGGTGCTTGCCAAAACTTCTCTGGTGCCCTTTTTGTGAACTTAATAATTCTTTGAAGAATCCACCCCTTCTTCGACTCGAAGCTAGTCGACTGGCGAGCACGGGTTGTACCACGTGAGACAACCCGCATACCTATAACGAGCACTGAGAGGGTTGGTAGGTTTTCTCGTTATACTTTTAGGTGACAAAATTTGGTTTTAAGTTAATTAATTTAGTGTTTTTTATTATCATGGTTCGTCAGTGCCAAGTCTGTCGGAAAAACGGTCGAAATTACCCCGAACTCTCATTCCACAGGTATGTAAATATTTCAACGGCTATCCAGTGGCAGCGTCTTTTATTATTCATTTCAATAATATTTAAAATGCCTAAAATTTATTCCCACCAATTTGGAAACAAGATGAATTTGGTTTGCTTTACTTGGTCTAAGCGAGACTCATGATCCACCAAAACGACCTGAAATTTGTTTGGAGCATTTTAAACAATCTGATTCTATATATAAGTGTAGTGGCCGCAAGTTTCTAAACAGAGATGCTCTTCCCATGTCAGTTTTTGAATTTAATCCACCAGATGTAATGTAAGTACCTACACATTTTCTTGGTACAATGGGTCCTCAAAGTAATGCCCAAAATAAAAAAGTCACTGTCCTGATAAACAGAATTTTCTTTCAATGTAATAAGTTCTTTCTATTACAGCTGATAAAGCGGCCATAGAAGACAAATTTTAAACAGTTTATTAATAATAAGTCATTACTTTATTGGGCGACTGGTGACACTCTGGGCTGTCTAGATAACTATAGTTCAGTTCCAATATAGTAGGCACTAAACTTAACTAAACTACAATTGTTCTTGGTTTAATGGAATATTTCTGAGAATTTACTGCCTACTATTTTGGAACTGAACTGTAATTTAAATTTAAATTATTATTTTAATTTTTTTAAGAGGTCATTTGGCCACATATGATCCATTTTATTCAGTTAGCAATGATGACTAAGTTAGCTGACTTACATTAATTTGTTAAAACAATATTTCTATTTTAGGTCTTCAACAAATAACTCAGATTGTCATCAAAAAGATTTATCAGCACAAAATGTGTCTGAGCAAGCTTCTAGTGCTACTCTAAGTGATGTCGAAAGGTAAATATTCAAGTAATTTATTAATGAGTATATTTTTTTAAACAGCTTTCCAATAAAATTTACTGTTTCGACCTTTACTCTGTGGAATCAACACATATTACTTCTTGAATGAAACTAACTGTTTCTAGATAACTCCACAATATATTGAAAATATGTTAAAAATTCTAAGAAATTGACAATTAGTTTCATTTAAAATAGTAATGCTTTTTAAAAGTTTATTATTAAAACAAAAAAATTGTTAATTGTGTTTTATTTTTAGATTACGACTAAAAGAAGTTGTTGATGATCTAGTAACAATAACTGAGAATCATTCATCTATGAGTGGTGTATCATTGCTTACTTCAGATTCTCCTATACTTGCATATAGGTTAGTTTTTTAGTTAGGTTTGTTGTAGCATATATTTTCTACTAAATGTTAGATGGTTTTTGTAATAGGCAATAAAATTTATTTACAGTTTGTTTCAGTGACTAGAATTAACAACCTATTCTGATTTATGTGTTTTAGGTTTACGGAACCTGGTCCTTCAGGACTTTTTAAATATAATGCGCCAGCTAAGTCCTTATCTCCTACTGCCAGCACTGCTTCTTCAACTGAAAAACAACTTTTAGGAATCCTAAAAGAAAACCCAAGTAAGCTGTCCGAAGATGCTGTAGGCCCTTTATCTGATTTTAGAGGTGCATTGAAAATGGTGATAATAACAAAAAGGTGAAATTAACCCGGGAACAGGCACGTTGTCAGATTTTGTCTAACGTTTTTAGGTTTTCTCTTATAATAACTCACTAAGCAACTAGAATTCTGTCGCCATCTAGGAATGCCTCCAGGGATTACACATATCAACGCTTGCAACAATGGAAGGTGTTCAGATAACTGTTACGAGAAATAAAGGCACTTGTTACTGTGAATCTATCACGCAATCGTTTATTTATTCCAAATTCTACGTGTGTGTATATGGGAAAAAAGTTGGTCCAGTGTGCATAAAATTACAAGGTAATCAATCTAAAATGATGTGCAGATACTGTCTTGACAGAAAAACAGATGTACGATACAACATTGTGGAACATATCCTCCCCTATATGTAAAGAACATAAGTACCATAACTACATTAGCTACATGTACCAACTGTACAGCCCATGGTGAGAATTCTGACGGATAATTGAGTACATTCTATGGCACTTTTCCCCTCGGAAATGTCAATTTTTTGACAATCTCATTATAGTGAATTTCGTTGGCAGTCAGTAATACTACAATTTATTAAAATTTATCATCAAAAAAAGATCCACCTGGCATAACAATTTAAAATTGTTCAAATTTCACTAATAACTATCCTTTAACTGATTTTTCAATATTCATTTTTTAAATTCTTTCTGTTCAAAGTTTAAATAAAATTCCTATAAAAGTTACTTTTTGCTTTCATTAATAAAAGTGGTCGTAGAATAAATATCGTGTACAACTCATACGCAAATTACATTTGCCGCTCGCTTGATTTGAGGCACTCGCCTTACAGCTCGTGCCACAAACTTCAGCACTAGTGGAAAAAGTGAACGATATAGAAGTTGATAAGCTGCAGCGCTACCTTTTGGAATGAAAATGTCAATGTCAAATTTTATTTTGACAATCTGAACTTATCTTTGTAATGAATTTCGTTGACAAACACTAATATTATAATTAGTTATAACTTATTATAAAAAAAAGATAGACCAGGCTAAACAATTCAAAATTATTAAAATTTCATTATTAACTGTACCTACGTTTAACTAATTTATCAATATTAATTTTTTAAATTATTTCTGTTCAAAATTTTAATAAAACACCTATATAAGTTACCTTTTTCTTTGATTAATAAACGTGGTCGTAGAAAAAGTATTGTGCACAACTCGTACGCAAAGCTCTTTCCTCGCTCCACTGATTTTTAGCTCTCGCCTTACGGGTCGTGACACAAACTTCTGCGCTCGTGGAAAAAGTAAGCGATATAGAAGTTGATATGCTGACATGGTGGGAAAGAAATCTCAATGTCAAAACAACTTTTGACAATCTAATATTATATTTATAATGAATTTCGGTGACAGATATTAATATTAGAAGTGATTAAAACTTATTATTAAAAAAGATACACCAGGCATAACAATTCAAAATTGTTAAAATTTAACAATTAACTGTACCTAGGTTTAACTGTTTTTCATTTTTTAAATCCTTGCAGTTCAACGTTTAAATAAAATACCTATATAAGTTACTTTTTGCTTTCATTAAGGAACTTGGTCGTAGAAAAAATATTGTGAACAATTCGTATGGAAGGCACTTTTTGCACTCCCTTGATCTGTAGCACTCGCCTCACGGCTCGTGGCAAAAACATTTGTGCTCCTGGAAAAAGTAAACGATATAGAAGTTGATATGCTGCAACGCCCCCTGGTGGGCAGTTACAAAAAAAAAGGTTAGGAAATACAAATTCTGCATAGAAAAATACATATTATGCCCATTTTCAGGGTGATCGGTTGAACGGTGTAGAATTTGATATGCCGCAGCGCTACCTGGTGAGAAATTGCAACAAAGAGAACAGTGTAAAAACCTTCACCGTGAAAAAATACATATACATGCCAATTTTCATGATGATCGGTTGAACAGTATTGGAGTGAAGAGCGAACATATATATACAAACAATCATTTCTGTATATATGTAGATTAATTATATTAAATTAATTAAAATCAACAAACTTCAATTTCATCAAATGAAATATTTATAAACACCAAAATTCCAATAATATCATTTTAAATTTGTTGTTTTTAAATAGATTTGGTACGCATATGTTTTGACGATGACGCCAAGGCGATGTATCTACAATACAATCCCCACTTTTTGTAATTCATTCATGATTTTACTACTGGCGTTTAGAATTGTTGGCCGCAAAAATAAACGTGTTTATGAATGAATAGTCCTCTCTATGTACATTATTACTCTAAGATTCATGTACACTATTACAGATGCTGATAAATATTTTCAATTGAGAGAATATCAATATTAGTATTTATTTAGCAATAATGATCATCGGCAGTTCCAATGAAATTCTGAATACATTTCTGAAGGTGAAAAATGTCTTTTTACATCTCAAACTAATGTACCTTACGTACGAGGTAACGTTCTCGAAATCATTACTCATTTTTACACCATTACCATTAAAGTGTAATGCGAGTATAATTTATGACATAACATAAACGTTTGAAACGTAATTTTGAATATTACAGGGGCGCATTGTCGTATAAAGTAAGAAAATTGAAATATAAGTGAAATGGCGAAGGAGTTCTATCTTTCCCTCCATAATATACACTTTGTATTCTGAATGGAGCAGCACAAGATGGATAAATATGATTTCCTTTAGATCACTTCTTTTCTTCTGTAATAAGATGTTTGGAACGCGACTGATGCCTCTTATTTTTCTTAGACGTTCATATAACTATTTTTCAATATGACTAATAGCTTCCATTTTTCAATTCGAGTCGCTCTTCTTCTATGTTTTTAAGGAGTTAGCATGGTATTGGTATTTTTTTGAGCAGAGCAATGTAATCTGTCAGCAAAAATTGAACACTGACTCATCGCTAGCAAACATTTCTAAATCAATTTATGTTATTATGGACGACTATAAAAAAATGTATACAGCATATTAATTATATATCCTGCAATGATGAGTGACTCAAGTGTAATAATGTTTTGGTAAGCACTCAATTTGGGGTCGAGGGTGTTAGTTTATTTTCCAATTTTCCACAGATCGCAACATTAACGTGGTGACCATGTTGCATCTAAACTCAGAGGATCTAGACCGCGAGGTCGATAAATATCCCCCCAACCGTGGCTCCGGGTTTGCGCGGGGTATACGATGCCGGAGGGCCCCATGTAGGACTTCTGTGAGATCGATCATCTGGCTAACTGTGTGTCATGTCACTCGCGGGCTAGAGAGTCGTCTTGGCTTAGTCGCCTGAATCCTGCGGTGGGAGGAACAGGGCCATAAGATTCGTGGTCGAACTGAAGATCGACAACTACTGGTTTCTGACCTTGGGACATCGGACGAAACCACATTGTAAGTAGCCGCATGTGGAGCTCTGAGGGGATGTACGGAATAGCTGCTGGTGGGACCATTTATGGACACACAAGAAAAGGAAGAAGAAGAGGGGAGGGATCCGGAGTAGGGGACGTTGGAGGAGACTCTGAAGATGGACGACCTGTACAGGGCTCTTCATACAGATTCTCCCGAGAGGGGCCCGTAGACCGAGCCCCCGGAGCAGGAGCAGGTGGAGGAAGCGGCGATGGCTCAGGCGATGCCTGGAATAACTGCCCCAACATTGCAAATCCATTTGCGGTGTCGAGAAGAGGAGGCGACTCCGGGCCGAAAGGGCGGCAGAAGGGACACCGAAAGGGGGCCCTACTGGCGCTTGCAAGGAGGTGGCAATAGCAGAAGAGAGTCGGGCCACGCACGAGAGTGCTGGTCCCAACGGAGTCCAGCGTGATACCGCCTAAGGGGTACCAAGAGTTCTTGGATGGCTGACACGCCGTCAGAGGCGTGCCCTGCGCCTGGTGAGCAAAAATCCTCTGTGGAAGCTGCAAGCAGGAACCTGAAGGTGGCCATCATCTGTGATAACTACCCGGACAACTTGCTCACCAGGGTGCAATTCGCGCATATCCTCACGCACCTGCAAGAGGATATGTACAAGCCTGGTGCCACGGTGCCAAGCTCTGAGGAGGAGCTGTTATGGTGACCTGTTCAGATGAGCGCTCCCTAGCCTGGCTTAACAAGGCCGTGGCAGGGAACAAGTTGGGACTGACGCTCAAGATAATTGAACAGTCGCCCTCCAACGTGTGGATACCAGCGCAGTCGTCTCCCCAAGAGGTACCATTGTCAAATCTAAAACAAAAAATCCTTATATAATATTATGAAGTCATATCGTGCCCACTTTGACCGTTTGTATAAATGTTCACTTTGCCCGTTTGTATAAATGGTCACTTTGTCTGAATCAACTCCATTAATTTGGATCGCTCGACACGGACATCTACTGATTTTTGTTTTGATCACCGCACGTATCACTGAATAGCCGAACACTTTAAGTTGTCAGAGGGAGGCTTTTAAGGTGGTGAAATAAACAGTTGGATATTTCGGACGGCTTACGTCCACCCTCTATTTCACAACATAAAACACTTACCAGTTTTGTTCCCATTATTGAAAATTGTAAAATTATAAGTAGACAGCTTTGTTTTGCGAAACAAAAACTGAATTTGTCGGATCTGTTGGAACATGTAGGACCTGCAGGAGGTCAAAATTACATTGTCAATTCCAATACCAAAATTTATTTGTCCATCGTCTTGGGATACGTCATTTTCTGAAAGATAAGTATACCCTTACCCGTTTTATATTAATCAACCTGGCAAAGCTTTTTTTACCTGAAGATGTTTCTCTAGCTCCTCAGGGTGGAGAAAGTACTCTTTGTCAACAATAGAATCGTCCGAATCATCAAATGCCTGTTCAACTGGCTGTTCTAGAACCAAGAATCAAAACAAAAATTGAATTGAAGCAATAGTATTGTTTTTATGATAGCAGCTTACCTTCAACATGCTGGAATACTATCAGTATTCTGTTATGCAAGCTTCATTAGGTAGATTCGAGAGTAACGCTAAATTTAGTTTTTTTTTTCCTCTGGCACCCTTATTACACCTACTGGCTTCAGTTTGCTGTGCACATTCATATATATATATATATATATATATATATATATATATATATATATATATATAATAAACAACGAATAGATTAGTGGGTATTGCACGCAAATAGAAGGAGGGGCTACTGAAAAGAGTGGTAACCGCAGACATGCATGTTTCTGGCTCATTAGCTGTCATCGGTACGGTACAACCAAGAAAAGATGTGAAGCATGGGAGCAAAGGTGTTGAATGAAACATGAGAAAATATAACAGAATTCAGCAGGATAGTCAAACACAACATTTGTGTCAGTAATATTAGAAGATCTCGTATATTCGAGACAATAACCAACATAGACACGGAGGTGCATATAACACTCCCGTCTGAAACTTCCGACCCAGATTAATGAAAAAACAACAAGATGTACGAATAGTGCGTGACATATGAACAATAAACAACGAATAGATTAGTGGGTATTGCACGGATATAGAAGAAGGGGCTACTGAAAAGAGTGGTAACCGCAGACATGCATGTTTCTGGCTCATTAGCTGTCATCGGTACGGTACAACCAAGAAAAGATGTGAAACATGGGAGCAAAGGTGTTGAATGAAACATGAGAAAATATAACAGAATTCAGCAATACCCACTAATCTATTCGTTGTTTATTGTTCATACGTCATGCACTATTCGTACATCTTGTTGTTATTTCATTAATCTGGGTCGGAAGTTTCAGACGGGAGTGTTATATGCACCTCCGTGTCTATGTTGGTTGTTGTCTCGAATATACGAGATCTTCTAATATTACTGACACAAATGTTGTGTTTGACTATCCTGCTGAATTCTGTTATATTTTCTCATGTTTCATTCAACACCTTTGCTCCCATGTTTCACATCTTTTCTTGGTTGTACCGTACCGATGACAGCTAATGAGCAAGAAACATGCATGTCTGCGGTTACCACTCTTTTCAGTAGCCCCTTCTTCTATTTGCGTGCAATACCCACTAATCTATTCGTTGTTTATTGTTCATATGTCACGCACGATTCGTACATCTTGTTGTTATTTCATTAATCTGGGTCGGAAGTTTCAGACGGGAGTGTTATATGCACCTCCGTGTCTATGTTGGTTGTTGTCTCGAATATACGAGATCTTCTAATATTACTGACAGAAATGTTGTGTTTGACTATCCTGCTGAATTCTGTTATATTTTCTCATGTTTCATTCAACACCTTTGCTCCCATGTTTCACATCTTTTCTTGGTTGTACCGTACCGATGACAACTAATGAGCAAGAAACATGCATGTCTGCGGTTACCACTCTTTTCAGTAGCCCCTTCTTCTATTTGCGTGCAATACCCACTAATCTATTCGTTGTTTATTGTTCATATGTCACGCACGATTCGTACATCTTGTTGTTATTTCATTAATCTGGGTCGGAAGTTTCAGACGGGAGTGTTATATGCACCTCCGTGTCTATGTTGGTTGTTGTCTCGAATATACGAGATCTTCTAATATTACTGACAGAAATGTTGTGTTTGACTATCCTGCTGAATTCTGTTATATTTTCTCATGTTTCATTCAACACCTTTGCTCCCATGTTTCACATCTTTTCTTGGTTGTGCCGTACCGATGACAGCTAATGAGCCAGAAACATGCATGTCTGCGGTTACCACACTTTTCAGTAGCCCCTTCTTCTATTTGCGTGCAATACCCACTAATCTATTCGTTGTTTATTGTTCATATGTCACGCACTATTCGTACATCTTATATATATATATATATATATATATATATATATATATATATATATATATATATATATATGAATAGAAAAAAGAAGAAGATATGATATTATACATATCAAAGCTTATATATATATATATATATATATATATATTGTGACGATATTTATTTCTATTGTAATATAAATTTGGAAAATTAAAATGAAATTTAGTTTAATGTCACTGTCAAATTATAAATTGTCACACTTGGGCTTTAACAAACAGTTTATTTTATCAAATTTGAATTTCTGGGCTCCGGCTATATAATAATTTTCACTAGATTTAAATTTTAGTTTTATGTAACTTTATCTTAATTGAGACTTCTTTGCTTCCGCACTCTGGGCGTACGGGTTCAATATCTCATTTTTTCAGACCTATGGCCTCCAACTGTGTCAGACATTCACTATATTATAACACACAATAAACTACTCCAAATAAAAAAAAACTAATCAATTCCAAAATACGTCTATTACTTTGTTAAGTTTGTAATTTTGAATAACGAATTACCAAATTTAAGTTAACAATAAATATACATGAAGAATTAAAGATTGTTATTATTGGACGTAATAGATGGAATGCATTCTCTCTACTAAATAAAAGAGAAGAAACTTAACCTATAAATTTACAATGAAAAATACTGAACAATGATGATTTCTCGGACAAAATATTAATAAAGACTTGTTACCTTGCAGATCAATTTTCAAATACACTTAATAAAGGAAATCCTCTTCAATAATTATTGAACTCCTCACTAAACCAAAACATAAGGTATGTACCATTTAACTTTTATTATTCTTTTTATAAATTTTGGGAAATTATCCCCTTTACCATTCATATATCTTTCCAATATTTTCTTATCTCTTCAATTTACATATCATCCAGGAATGTTCATGAAAATTTTTTTTTATGTAAAACGAATCCAATTCAGCCTTCTTTCTTTTTCTCTTTATATCTTATAGTGTATGTTCAAAAGACCTCCATTTCATCAATTATATCTCTTTTTTTAAATCTCTGACCTCTTTTAAAATTATTTTTTAACTCTTGACAGCTCTTTCAAAATTTTCTTCCTGACACTACACTATTTTTTTCCCTTCGTCACCTGGATTTTTATCTTTTGGTTACCGTAAACAATCAGAGAGTAGTCATTAGACAGAACAAGTATCCTTTCTCCTTACTCATCACTAAATTTCTTCTATAACCTTAAATTGTCACCATTTGTCACCCGCACTTGACAAATATAAATTTTATAACATACTCTGTATGTTCGGTAAATTACTCTACCCTCCTATAATTAAAATGCTACATAATATCTAAAATAATTTACAATCAATAAAATAATCTTCTATACTCCTGGACTTTGGTCAATGGCTTGTGAATGTATGTTTCTATATTACACTGTATCATTTTGATTTCATTTCAATTTCAAAATCTTTACCTAACTTCTGATTAATTACTTAGGTACTTTTCAAATTTCTACAGTGTGTGCCAAATTTATCTAATATTTTATAAATCATTTATTGTTATTTGGTACATTATTCTAGCTAAAATTTTCTAAGACAATTTATTTGTCTTAACATTCCCCCTCAAGCCTTTGAGCAATTTATATGTTTACAGTAGAAATTCTCAAAGGATTGACCCATATTTGGTAACAAGTTAAACTAAGCAATAATAAATAACTTATAACTTCATATACTATTTCTATATTATGTTGATGAGCAACCATGATAATCAAATAACTGATCAATGTTGAATACACCACGTGTATTTCCCGTCTCTGGATGTACTAGTACATAACTATTCACTCCACCTTTATTATGAATTCTATAAGGACCTTCAAACAAACTATCCAGTTTCTTACATTTATCATGTCTGTGATCAGCAAATCTCAGTGCTCTCAACAATACTAAGTCTCCCCGATTAAAAACTTTACTATGTTTATTTTTTTTAAATTGTTTTTCTCTATATCTTTTTTCTTTTATGGACTCTTTTACTCTGGCCTGTTCAATTATCTGATTATAATCAAAATCAATTATCCATGGTCTATCTGAATTTATTCCTTTGAATAGCATAATTGGTGAAAATCCTGTATTTATATTTGGACTATTATTTATAAAGAATTCTTCATCTGACAATTTATCCTCCCATTCTCTATGATTATAAGAAACCAGTAGCCTTAAATGTTTAATGACCTCTTTAATTCCCCTCTCAGCTAAATTAGCTTGAGGATGTCTAATACTAGTATATCTATGATTTATTTTATTTTTAATAAACCAATTTTGTAATTGTTTACTTCTAAAACATGTAGCATTGTCCATTATACAAGTATCAAATTTTCCATGATCGTTGATAAATTTATTTAAGAAAATTTTTACCATCGTTTTATTTGTTTTAGAACATGCATGTAAAGATATGTATTTCGAAAAAACATCTAGAATTACAAAAATATGGAGATTTCCGTGTGTGCTCGGAATTAAATTTGAAATAAAGTCTACCGTTATTAGCTCTAGTGGTTTACTAACTATTAAAGATCTTGGTAAGTTCGTATAATGCATATTTTTTTCTTTATTGAACTGACAAGTAGTACAATTTCTAATTTGTTTTTTTAATAATGATAAATCATTCTTACAATAATAATTCTCTCTAAAAATTAAATGAGTACGTCTAACTCCAGGATGATTAAAATTACTATGTATTTGATCTATTATTAAATTAGCCAACTCGTCTGTTATTGCATAAATTTCTATTCCATTCATTATTTTAAAATAAATATTTTCCTTATATTTTAGCCTAGCCTTATCCTTTTCTGTTAAACTATTTTGGTTAATTTTAATAGCATCTAACGAAAATATTCCCTGTTCAAATTTTAATTGATTAAGTCCAATTTTATAAGTGTTTGGCCTACCAAGGCTTTCCCCTTCCATTCTTGTGATAGCATCTGATACAATATTCAAATGTCCAGGAATAAAAATTATTGTAAATGAATACTCTTGCAATAATAGACTCCATCTGTGAATACGAGAATTATTATACCTATTATTTAAGATAGTAGTTAGAGCCTGATTATCTGTCTCAATTATGAAATGACCACCCAATAAGAAATATCGCAACTTATTTACAAAGAAAATTATACTGAGAAGCTCTAGTTCACTTACTCCATAATTTTTTTCTGCTTGACGAGTTAAGCGAGAAACAAAAGATATTGGAACTTCTACATTATTTTGTTCCTGTAAAAGCACACCAGCTATTCTTTGTATAGAGGCATCTGTTCTTAACTTAAAAACTTTTGAATAATCAGGATGATAAATTTTTACGTTTTCATGGAAATCTTCCTTTATGGACTTGAATGCTTCCTCCTGTTTATTCGTCCATTTCCAAGTTACATTTTTCCTTAACAATTCAACAAGTGGTAATTCCTTTTCTGAAAGATTTGGTATTAATCTTTTAAAATAATTTAAAGTTCCCAAGAAACCTCTTAAAATTTTTAAATTTGTAGGCCTTTTATAGTCCTTAATCAAACTTATCCTTTGTGGATCCATTTCTATTCCCAATGGAGTTAGTTTGAAACCTAAATATATGACTTCTGTTTTAAAAAACGAGCATTTTCCTAAACTAAGCTTGAGACCTGCTGAATCAAGATCCTGTAAGACATTTTTCAAATGAGTAAAATGTTGATCCTTGTTTTCTGAGAAAATCAAAATATCATCTACATAATGAATAGTGTAAGCTTCATGTCTTTCTAAGATTTTATTTGTGGCTTTTAGTAATGCTGATACTGAACTTTGTAAGCCGAATGGAACTACATTGAAATGATATACCCTACCATTTATTTTGAAACCTACCAAATGTTTACAATCTGGATGTAAAGGAATTAACCAAAAAGAATGTTTCAAATCTAGTTTTGAAAAAACTTTAGCATTTGTTACTCTACCTAAAATTGATTCTACTGTAAGTGGTGCTTCAAATTCTGGAACACAACATTTATTAAGATTTCTTGCATCAAGACAGATTCTCACTGAATTATCTTGTTTCCTAACAATCACTACTGGATTAATATATTGTGTGGTGCTATAACTAATTATGTTATCTCTCAATAAATTATTTAATGCATTATTAACATCCTCCCTATACTTATATGGTATTGGATAACTTTTTGCATGGAATTGTTTCATGTCTTTTATCTTTATTCTATGAACATAATCTTTAGCTATTCTTGATTCCTCATTTATTAAATCTTTATACTTTCCTATTAAATCTGCCATTCTATCTCTCCACTCATTATCACAATCAAAACCTATATTCTCAAGTACCACTCCTTTTATTATGGCATCTTTGGCCTGAATCCTGCTTTCAAAAATCTCTCTTCCATTTGACCTACTAACATAATCATATTTATCCTCCCTATTACTTTCATTTAATATTTTATATTCATCATAATTATCATATTTATTCATTTCTTTATCATTCCATGTACAAAGAATTCTATCTATAAAAATCTTATCCTTTTTTTATTTTTGCAATTATTTTTATTTTCCGAATTATGTTCACAAAAATCCCATATACTAATTATATTCGAGTTTTTTACTACCCTTATACTTTCTTGTAATGAAAAATTTAATTCAAACTCTTTATTGATTTTAACAATTCCTTTTTCAAAATTTATTACAAAGTTATTTTTACTGAGTTCATCACTACCAATAAGTATATCGCATTCCAGATGGTTTACTATTAATAATTGAACTATAATCTCAAATTTTTCAAAGTGTATTTTAGTAACCACTGATCTATTTGTGTATCCTAAAGTTTTTTCATTTATGCCTACTAAGTTAGTTTTAGGAATTTTAATTATATCATTTTTCAAACATTGTACTTTATCAACAAATTTTTCTGATATTAAAGAAGCTGTAGATCCTGTATCTAAAATTATGCTAACATTATTGTCGTATATTTTACCATTTAAAATTATTAAACCTACATTTTTTTGTTCCAGGTGTACATTATTATAATCTCCGAGATCAAGAAATTCACGTGGGTGCATGTATTGACACCTAGTTGCAACATCATACACCCATTTTAAAAATGCGGTTCGGTATCATGTCTATTCCGATAATCTTCTGAGGAACGAGATCTTCCTGTAGATCTGAAATTTTCCTGAGAAGCAAAACTTTGTGAAGTACATCTTTCTGCACTTCTACCTCTGTGATTTTCATCTACCACATCCACTCGATTAACACGTCTCATATGTTCACCTGAGTCTCGAGAATTTATGTCTCTGTTATAACCATTATTGTTATTTTGGTTATCAAAATTTTTTTGGTTTCTTGTATTTTGGTTATAATTATGATTTAGATTGTGACTGTTTTGATTACCATTATTCCCCCGATTATAATTGTTATGATTATTTCTTTGGAAGTTATTATTTTGATTTTGGTAATCGCGGAAATTACTATTTTGATTATATCTATTAAAAATTCTATTTCCATTATTGTTTGCCTGATTATATTGACTGTTCCTATTTTGGAATCCTCTATTAGTTTCATTAAAATTTTTGTAATTATAATTATTTTTAATCTGATTGTTTCCATCAATTAATTCATTATAATTCCTATTATTTCGTGCCCTATGTTGATAATTTCTATTCTGGTTACCATCCAAATTTTTATATTGAACACTGCCATCTAAGTTTCGTTCAACTCGAGTTAAATATGACAATAGCATATCAAACTGACTAATATTTTGTATGCTTATAGTTTCACAAATTTCACTTTTATAGTGCCTAGACAAAAACATAACGATTTCTGATTCAGGTATGCTTGGTACAAGGTATTGTGCTTGAGCATATACCTGTAAAGCATAATTAGTTAAATTATTGCGTTGTGAGTCAAATTTACCAAAATATAATTTTTCACGAACTTTTCCCTGCTGTAACTCACCCCAAAAATTGTGTAAAAACAATTTTTCAAAATCATCCATATTCTGAATTTTATCTTCCTTACAATTCAACCAAAGTAAGGCCTGACCTGTTAAATTACTCCTCAAAAATTCGTGAAGATCTCCAGTGTTTTCAATTCTCCTGGCTCTACTTTTAATTGTTTTTATAAAATTTATAGGGTGTACCTTTCTAAAGTCACCACAAAATTTTGTAGACTCATCAACTTTATTATTACAACCAAAATACATAGAACCTGATGACTCACCAATAATACGATTATCTGATAAGTTTTTTACTTCTGCTGTAATATTTGTTAATTTTTGTTCTACCTGTCTCCTAAAATTTTCCATTAGTTCATTGTTGTTTGGATTGTTTCCTTGTATGCTTTTTTTTAACTCTTCTCTAAATCTTGCTTCTGTCTTTTTGTTTTCGTTTTCGGCCAGATCCAATGTTGTTTGTATTTCCTTTCGAACATCTTCTTCGAAATCTGTTATTCTCTTGTTAGTTTTTATATTTTCATTAGTTTGCCTTCTTTCTATCCGTTGCAGATCTTCTTTGAATATCTTTTCTTGTTGCTTGGCTTCTTCTCTTAAGCTCTTGGTCTCTTGTTTTAAGCTTTTCTCCATACCATATATTTTTGTTTCTTGTTCCCCCATTTTATCTTCTATCTTATCGATTCTTGCCTGATGAAACTCATATCTTCTATCAAAATTTTCTAAAATTGCTTGTATATCAGATTGTAACTCATTTTTCACATTTTTTATATCTCCTTTTACTCCTTGGATTTCACTTGTCATCACTTGCATTTGACTTGTCATCATTTGCAAAAATCCTTTTAATTGTATAATATCAATATTTTCTTGAGGATTAGTCTGTTTTGGGCTTTCTTGAAGAACTCGAGTATCCTGTTTCTCTTTTTCTTGAGTTCTTCTGTCATCATTGTTACTCTCCTCCACATCATTTCCCAATATTTTGTCCTGTTCATCCAAATTTTTCAAAGTTTCTTGTTCCCCCTGTATATCTCCTTTTTCACATTCACAAGATTCCATTCTGATGGCTTCAATAAGTCTCTTTTGCAGCTCTGCTTTCTTTCCACTATCACTTAAATTCCTTTCCACCAAAAGTTCTTTCAATTGTGCTATCGTGTATTCTTTTATCTCTAATTCTTGCTTATCAGACATGTCGTTTTATTGTGTATATTATAAATTTACTCTACAATACTGATGATACAAAACAGCAAAAACACCTGAGACGTACCAATCAAGCAAATAGCAAATGTTTCACAGAATCTGATAATTATTTTAATATTATTTGTATAAATAAATTGTTTCAAAATGACTACCTGTAATTATTAGTTTATCTGAAGTAGATATTGTTGTTACTAGGAAAAGGATAACCTTACGTCTGGAAAATTATTTAGCCCTGTTTTTGACAAAAAAATACCGCACCACGTTGGGCTGACAAAATTGTGACGATATTTATTTCTATTGTAATATAAATTTGGAAAATTAAAATGAAATTTAGTTTAATGTCACTGTCAAATTATGAATTGTCACACTTGGGCTTTAACAAACAGTTTATTTTATCAAATTTGAATTTCTGGGCTCCGGCTATATAATAATTTTCACTAGATTTAAATTTTAGTTTTATGTAACTTTATCTTAATTGAGACTTCTTTGCTTCCGCACTCTGGGCGTACGGGTTCAATATCTCATTTTTTCAGACCTATGGCCTCCAACTGTGTCAGACATTCACTATATTATAACACACAATAAACTACTCCAAATAAAAAAAAAACTAATCAATTCCAAAATACGTCTATTACTTTGTTAAGTTTGTAATTTTGAATAACGAATTACCAAATTTAAGTTAACAATAAATATACATGAAGAATTAAAGATTGTTATTATTGGACGTAATAGATGGAATGCATTCTCTCTACTAAATAAAAGAGAAGAAACTTAACCTATAAATTTACAATGAAAAATACTGAACAATGATGATTTCTCGGACAAAATATTAATAAAGACTTGTTACCTTGCAGATCAATTGTCAAATACACTTAATAAAGGAAATCCTCTTCAATAATTATTGAACTCCTCACTAAACCAAAACATAAGGTATGTACCATTTAACTTTTATTATTCTTTTTATAAATTTTGGGAAATTATCCCCTTTACCATTCATATATCTTTCCAATATTTTCTTATCTCTTCAATTTACATATCATCCAGAAATGTTCATGAAAATTTTTTTTTATGTAAAACGAATCCAATTCAGCCTTCTTTCTTTTTCTCTTTATATCTTATAGTGTATGTTCAAAAGACCTCCATTTCATCAATTATATCTCTTTTTTTAAATCTCTGACCTCTTTTAAAATTATTTTTTAACTCTTGACAGCTTTTTCAAAATTTTCTTCCTGACACTACACTATTTTTTTCCCTTCGTCACCTGGATTTTTATCTTTTGGTTACCGTAAACAATCAGAGAGTAGTCATTAGACAGAACAAGTATCCTTTCTCCTTACTCATCACTAAATTTCTTCTATAACCTTAAATTGTCACCATTTGTCACCCGCACTTGACAAATATAAATTTTATAACATACTCTGTATGTTCGGTAAATTACTCTACCTTCCTATAATTAAAATGCTACATATTATCTAAAATAATTTACAATCAATAAAATAATCTTCTATACTCCTGGACTTTGGTTAATGGCTTGTGAAGGTATGTTTCTATATTACACTGTATCATTTTGATTTCATTTCAATTTCAAAATCTTTACCTAACTTCTGTTCTGATTAATTACTTAGGTACTTTTCAAATTTCTACAGTGTGTGCCAAATTTATCTAATATTTTATAAATCATTTATTGTTATTTGGTACATTATTCTAGCTAAAATTTTCTAAGACAATTTATTTGTCTTAATATATATAAATATATATATATATATATATATATATATATATATATATATATATATATATTGGAGGAATGTTCTTGAACCATTATTATACCATTTTTTAAGTATTTTTCTTGGGCTTTTCAGAAACGGCAATCCTGTTTTTGAACGACGGGTTTTTGTGTGTTTATAGACTTTTATTCAGTTGTATATTAGATTTTAGTTGTTTAGTAATTATCATTATTAAGCTAACTGCTTACTTAATAGCGATTTACAAAGTCAAATAGGGATGCTTAACCTGAAAAGGTTTTTTATAAAATAGGTCCAAACTATTATTTTTGGCGAGGATGAGGGAGACGAGGAGGAATATTTATTGATGTATGCATTGAATGCCTCAAAAGAGCGAGAATGTATTATATATTACTTTGAGAGTGTTATACCTAGATACACCGATTTTGGTAAATATTCGTATAACATATTGTTTAACATGAAAAGTGGTTCAATTTCCTCTCCTTAGCTACACCTGATTTGAAATATTCAACACATTATTACTTTTAGACTTCAAGGTACACTTTAGAATTGGCAGAGTCACTGCAGAAGTTTTGGTGTGTGAAATAGCACCAATAGTTTTGAATACTACTGGGAGACCTCCTTGGCCAATACAGAAACAATTCCTGTTAACATTGTGACATTTGAGGAATCGAAAAGTATTTAGGTAGACACATATTATATTGGAGAAATATTTTAGTTTTGTTAAGTATGTTTTAAGTTGCTGATTTTACTTCTACTTGTAACATTTTTTAGAAGCATTGCTGATCGTTTTAGTACCTCCTTGACTACTGCTCATGAAATGGTTTATCGCATAATAGATGCTGTAATATCATTGAGGGAAAAATATATAACGTGGCCTGACTTGAATGAGGCTAGAAAAATTAGCAATAAATATAACGGAAGAAAAAACTAGGTTTCCAGGTGTGATGGAGTGTATAGATGGTAGTCATATCCATATATGTAAACCATCAAAAAATTCGGAATCATTCTTGAACAGGAAACGCTATTATTCAGTGCTGATGCAAGCTGCTTGCATTGACACGGCCAAATTTACTGATGTTACTTGTGGTATGAAAATTTATGGAAAAATTTAATGTATTCAATTGTTTTTTAAATTGCTGTATTTCAGGATGGCCTGGAAGTATGCATGATGCAAGAGTGCTCAGACGGAGTGATTTGGGTATAAGAATCGATGAGAATGGAGAAGAAACATTTCATGATAATATGCATCTATTGGGTGACTTTGCATATCCACTCAGAATTTATTTATTAACACTATATAGGGACAATAGCCATCTGAATAGATCTCAAAAAAAATTAATAATTGCTTATCATCAATACGAATTGTAATAGAGCATGCATTTGGTATTCTACAGAATAGATTTAGAATTTTAAAATACATAAATGTATACAGAACAGTATTAATACCAAAAATAATTTTGGCGTGTTCTATACTACGTAATATATGTATAGTCAATGATAACGAATTATTCGAGAATATTGAACTAGATGATCCTTGGAATGAAATGCTTGCCTTAAATGAGGACCAGTCTATACAAAATTTGTGAATTATGAAAAAAGAATATATTAATTCTATTTTGTAAATAAAATATTTTTAATTATCACTAAATTTTATTTCAGAATTAAACCAAACGCAACAGAACAAATAATAAAATACTTTAATAAACATAAATATTTCAATAAGAAACGCAACAAAATACTTGTAAAGAGTTAAAAAATATATACATAATTAAAAAATCCCAATGGCACATGACCAATTGGACAGGCTTATTTCAAGTAAAATTTTGGCATCAAATCAAAAACAAAAATAAACGGTTTTAAGATTAAAACTAACTTCTCCGCATCTGTGGCCCTGAACAATATTCGGGGGTAATACCACAAGAGCTCAGATTTAGCCAGATATTTTTTGTGGTTGTTCTGGAATACTTACTTTCATTGACAATTTAACGAGAGCTGTTCTGGCAAAATCACGAGAGCGTAGCTCGAGTGATTTTGCCTGAACAGATCGAGTTAAATTGCCAATGAAAGTAACTATGAGAAAACCACCGGAAAAAATATCCTGCTAAATCTGAGCTCGCGTGGTATTTGGTAAGACAATCCCATGAATAAAAAACTCAATTCAATTAAACTTTATTTAACAAACTAAATGAACAATGAGTAGAAACATAATGTTTAGAAAGAACAATTGTTAAAAATACAATTATTATATACAATTGGTCCAGTAGACATTTGTTCCTTTACTGATGTAGACTTTGTTGTTGACATTGACATGGATGTTGTTGGCACTGTGGCTAATTCATTATTCAAAGCTTCATCTCGGAGATTTGTCACAAGATGCGAATGATGCTCATTATCAAGTTGTAGATAAGGCTTTATAGACTTCGAAGAGGAATGTCCAGTTATTTTAATTAATTCTTGTTCATTAATACCTGCCTTAGCTAAAGTTGATACGGCGCTTGAGCGATGAGAATGATTAGAAATTTTTTTATTCTTTGTATCCAGTCCAATTTCTTCAGCTAAAATTTTTGTCCACTTAAGAATTTCGTTGACTCCTATATGCTAGGGTTGCTACGGTAACGTAATTTATCCGATATTTTTTCCACTTGCAAACTCTCTTCCTTCCTATTTAGCCGACAGCAAACTACGATTTTTGTATTCACAAATGGGAATTATTATACATGAATGGGATTGTCTATCATAAAATTGTTACTTGTATACACTTCGGGGGATGTATCCTGCTAACAAACCGAAATTTCTCTAAAAATAACCAAACATTTAGTATACCTGGATTTATATGAGCCGCTGTACTCGCTCTAGTCAACTGAAAATCAATGGGGTACATTTATGAGACACCTTGAACAATATTGAATCATAAAATTGATCAATCGTATACTCTCTGGTGGCTGTATCGTGCTAACAAACTGAAAATTCTCCAAAAATGACAAAAAATTGGTACTTCAAGTACCATAGCACCCGTTGTACTGGCTTTAGTGAGCTGAATATCAATAGGGTTCATCTTTGAGACGCTCTAAATAATATACAATCATAAAATTGGTCACTTATATATACTCCGGAGGCTGTATCGTGCTAACAAACTGAAACTTCTCCAAAAATGACAAAAATATCGTACTTAAAGTACTATAACACCTGTTGTATTGCGTTTTGTGAGCTGAAAATCAATAGGGTTGATCAGTGAGATGTCCTGAATAATATTCAATCATAAAATTGGTGACTTGTTGAGATCCGGAGGCTGTATCGTGCTAACAAACTGAAATTTCTCAAAAAATGACAAAATGTCGTACATCAAATATAGGGTTCATCTGTGACATGTCCTAAACAATATTCCATAATAAAATTTGTGACTTATTGCACTCCGGAGGCTGTATCGTGCTAACAAGGCATCCAAGGAAAAGTGGCCGACGACAACGATGACGACAACGACGACGACATACACACAGGATTTTTTTTCTAAAAACCGTTTTTTCGTGTTGTTGTTGATGGAAAACGTAAAAATAACTCTTAAGTAAATGTTTTAATGTACGATTTAGAGGGAAATGTTAAATACAAAAGTTGTAGAACGTTTTGAAGTCTATGAAAAAGCTCAGTAACTTTTTTGCGTCAAATGAAAAACAAAGGAAATACGATTTTTTTTCAATTTTGACAGGCCGTCATATTGTTTTTACTGGGCCGATTTGGCTGATTAACGAAACTTCGGAACCGTGGCTGATTTTGGCATTAGGGAACACCAAAACGAACAACTGCATTGGAATTTTCCCGAAGTCGCGTCATGCTACTCTCTACAATAGCCCTATTTCATTCTGAAATAAGCCTAAAAAATATATGGCTTTTGTCCAGACATTTCAATCCAACCCCGAAACAAATTTATAAACTCCCTCTGGCTCTCCATTTTTTCTTTATGCCTGTAAGCGATTTCTTCCCGAAATTCTTTTACCCAATGAGGCTGTTTTGATATTTTTTTTTATATTTGAAGGAATTTTGTTCCACTTCATCGAGTTTTTTTGTTCGGAGGAGGATCACTATCTGATAAATCACTGTATTCACAGCTTCATGATGTTTAGAGTATTGAATCCTATGTTGTGTGTGTTCAAGTTCATTTAGCTTTTGTTCTTGTTTCTTAAATTGCTTGTGCTTCATCGTGCTGACACTTTCTCTGATTTTGTCATCTAAACAGTCAAATTCTCCTGGATGTAATTTGAACGTGAGTTCTGAATGTACAACTTTTATGTAGTTGTCTAAGGAGTCTCTCATTTTAAACCATTTTTTAAATTCTTCTTTTAGCCATACTCGTTGAGCACATTTTATAGCTTTTTGTACTTGCGGTTTTTTAGTATGGCATTTTATATTCTCATAATTTGGTATTACCTTTTTTCTAGGGCATTCTTGGTTGAACCAAATGTTTTGTGATGTTTTGTAACGTTTTTGTAGTAACTCCTGGTACAGTCGGGTCAAATCTTCTCTCGAAGACTTTTTAATACAATTAACTGTCTCGACCCTTACTTCGTGGAATCTACTCATATTAGTGTTTTAAATGAAACTCAATGTTTGTAGCAAATTCCACAATGTAATGAGAAATTTTGATAATTCTAAAAAATTTACAATTGTTTCGATAACTAAATATCATCGTCAGAATGACAGAAGTTACATTTCATTTAGTGCCTACCTGATGTTTAGTAGTTATTTTTGGCTAGACCAAGAAGTGACCTAATATATAATCATAGAAAAAAGAAGAAGACGTGATATTACAAATATTGAAGCTCAGATATTGTTAGCCCTGTGGTGATATTCCGGATATCATTTTTCCAATTAGGATCAGTATACCTGTGCAATGATATAGAAAACCATATTTTTTTTCTTCAAGAATAATGTTCCAAATTTGCTACGCATAGCTGACAAAGAACTATGCTATTCTGCCACATTACAAAAATATTTTGTTTTGTATTCATGCTAAATCGATTTTCAACACCCAATGTGTTAAAAGTTTGTTTTACTTGAAGTAAAGGTGTCACTCGCCTGTAACTCTTTAATCTATGTGACTCGTTACCAAATGTGATACTTTTACTCTTACTCCCAGTACAGCAATCAACTATTTTCACCTGAACACTGTGCTTCATCTAAATTACCATCCTTCTTGTTAAAGGCTAGTTTATACGCAAAAAGTCGATTTTTCCTCTCTATTTCTTGTTGCAAGTATTCCTGTGCCAAACAATAATCTAAAACAAAAAATAAAGAACGCTCACATAGGTAATCCTTTTTATATTCAGAGGAACTTCCTTACATCCATTAATTATTCGTTGGTAATGATCCTGACTGAGAGTAACAATGTGCTCCTCTCCATGAACATCTTGTAAAGTTATAACTTGTTTTTCACTCATGTTACACTGAAGTACATGCAAAATCAACGCAAAGAACTAAAGTAATAGAAATAAAAAGTTTTTGTCAAGTTTTAAATTTGCCATTTCCGCAGAAACCAGAATGCGTCGTTCGGAAATTCTAATAAAAATCTCGTTCTCAGTTAGGATCCGCAATCAGCTGATGAGTGATCTATCTGATCTAAGATTGCCGTTTCCGAAAAGCCCTAAAGAAACAACTCGTCAGCTGATCGGATTTACCGACTGGTATACTAGGGTAGAAATGATCCAAACATATGACTTGATCGGCTCAGTTTGTTCAGTTTCCGAACGTAAGTGAACGTGATCCGGATTACTTTCCGAACATTCAGATCATGATCGGGTCAACCCGATCATAGTTTCCTAAAAGCCCCTTATGATTAGCCCTATGGGGATATCCGGCATATATTTTTCCCATTTAAGATCAGTGTAACTGCAATGATATAGAAAATCAAAAAAATTATATCTACTGATCTTTATAATTATTATTTGAGAACAAGAAATAACTAAAGCAATTAGAAGGCACCTAAGAGACCCACAATATGAAGTTGTCAATGAACAGATAAATTTAGGGAGTTCTTTACTTTTAAACTGCGTTCTTAGGTAATAATTGTAAAGATCAGCAAATATAGTTTTCCTGGTTTTCTATATCATTGCATAGTTATACTGATCATAAATGGGAAATATACATCAAGGATATCCCCATAGGTCATATTTCAGATTAATAAATAAAATTGATATGTTTGTTTTGAGTTTTCCTAGCCCCAAACATCGAGTCACATTCTAAGCCCACTTGCGGACACGTCCACAGATTTGCCATATTCATAGAGTCTCTTTAGTTGCAGGAAAATGAAATTAGACGTTTAATTGAAAACTCGTTAAAAAGTTGTGCAAATGAAGAAAGTCATACTAATTTATGCACTTGTATCGGTGCTTTTAAAATTAATTAATAATACTTCAATTTTATTTAATAAAGGCATATTCTTATATAAATTTTAAACATGTATTTGTTGTAAACTTAGATACCTTTATGGTTATAACTAAACGTGGCAGCATTGCTCAAAATTTCAGTACCTGTTTTATGTGTCAAGAGTCAGAGATCTAATAGTTTTGTCCTTGTTTAATTACCATATAAAGAGAGATGCGAATATCGTCAGAGTATGCTCGACGATAGTTCCGAATACGTTGTTGTGTTGGAGTAAATAATGTCAAACGTAGTTTGTTTATAAGAGCGCCACTTCGAATAGAGAGTAAACATTTAGTTTTTTCGTTTTGATGTGTTTTTCAAGACTTTTAGTGACAAAACAAACTTTTAAGTTAATTAATTCAATGTTTTTGGATTATCATGGTTTGTCGGTGTCAAGTTTGTCAGAAAAACAGCCGAAATTACCAAGGCCTTGTGTCTACAATAGCATCTCCACTTTTTGTAATTCTTTCAATAATTCTCTACTGGCGTTTAGGATTGTTGGCCGCAATGTTTATGAATGGATAGCCCTCTCTTTTGCATATTATTACTCTAAGGGACATGGGGCTAATTATGTATAAGCTGTAATATTTGTAAGTCATATCTTCTTCTTTTTTCTATTCATATATATTAAGTTAATCACAAGGTCGGTCTAGCCACAAATAATTATAAAACAGCAGGTAGACATCACATGAAATGTAACTTATGTCATTCTGACGATGATAACAATATAGAAACCGGATCTAGGAATTTTCTTCGAAAGCAATTCTTCGAAAACAATTCTTCGAAAACAATTCTTCGAAAATCAATTCTTCGAAAATGCGATTCTTCGAATACCATATTCTTCGAATAAACAATTCTTCGACTAATAATTCTTCGACAGCTTTATTATTTGGATTTACTAAAATCTGGGATACGTTTTCATTAGACAATAATCAATATTTCTCGCATGATATATAAACGTATGATGCGGAACATACTAATAATAAATGAGAATTATAAGGTCATTTTCTTTTTTGAGAATACCTAGGAACTGGAAATAAAACACTACTTTTTTTATTTGTTATAATTATGTCAACATTTTATTAATAAATTACAGTAAAAGTTTACAGTACAGTAAAAGGTTACAGTAAAAATTACAGATAAATGACATAAATACTATCAAATACCAAGGTAAGAAAAATATTATAGATTAATATGATATGTTGTGAGCTAAACCTCTAATGTATTCTATTATATTATTTTTATCATACTGATTTACAAGAGTTTTGATTCGTTGATTACAATCTTTGTACTTCTTTCTTGGTGTTTGTGGTTCAAATCCGCTTAAATATTGTTCTACACGAAGTTCATTTAGACTTTGCTCATTTTTTATACATTTTATAAATTTCCACAAGTTGGGGTGAACTGCTGATACTTGTGTTTCAAAACTTCGATGCCATCCTTCTACCGAATTATTTGTTCTCGGTAAATCATCCAAAACTGTTTGATATAGATTCCACAATTCGTATGGATATTGTGGTGTTTTTCGCTGTTTTCGATTTGGTCACCCAATCCACGTATCTTCAAAATAATTAATAACACTTTTGGCTTCTGACGGAAATATTTCACTATCATATAATTGTTCAAAAGCCATAACTATATCATCCACTGGGACAAAAGCAATAGCACACAACATTTTTAGTTTGAAAGCAAATTCACTGTCAGTCTCATAGCGTTTTTTTAATCCATTCCTTTGAATCATTCGAAAAATGCATTGACTGAAGTGGAAAAACAGCCTCTTTTTCTACAACTTGGAAAAGCACTATTGCAGGCATTAATCAATGCTTTTTCGAAGTCAGTGGTAACCGTTGCAGGCACTAAAGATGATTTCAAATTTTTAAGTTCTTGAAAAAATTGATCATAAATTCGTTCTGATTTTTTTGGTAAGAGTGCATAAACTAAAGGTACCGATAAATTGTGTTGCAGTCCGTGAACGGTTAGTAATTGTTGGAATAATAACGGCACGGTTTTAAATGTGCCATCAATATACCAATGCTTACTGTTAGACAATAATTGGAGATTTTGTTCTGTAGTAAAAATTAATATTCTCTCGTCCACTGGACCGGCATCATAAAGCAAAAAATTTTCATTTTTGTAGGTTTTCGTATATTCCTCCAAAAATATTATTCCGCTTCTATTAGTAGGAAGAGCTGGTCCTTGTAGATTTTTTTGTTTGATATTGCGAATACTCCGTTTCATACTGCTAACACTTGGAAGCTTGGGTGCTGCCGTTATGGAACATGTAGTCGAAGCAATTGATATAATTCTGTGCGGAGGATCATTACTTATTTTCGAGTTGATTCGAATTTTTTCGTACACTTTGGTCGCTTCCACCTCTGAGGCGTCAGCAATATGATTATGTTCTTTTGTTATTTTACTGATTTTATCGTCGACAGTAATTATTCTCGCTGGACAGTTTGTTTTTCTTTTTTCAAAAAATGCGCACTTCCAATACACTTTTTCACCTTTTTCAACATCTTTAAAATAAAAATGTCCCTCGAACAACAATTTACGTTTTCCTTTTTCTGAACAAACAAATTCTGCATCCATATTTACTTGCACAGGGTTAAATTAAAACTAATTTTATTTTATGGAAAACAATCCCTTTTATACCCACTCAGGTCAGTTGCAAACTTGGGATTAGGTAAATTATACCTGATTTATATCACAAACAAATTCTGCATCCATATTTACTTGCACAGGGTTAAATTAAAACTAATTTCCAAGGGATTATCGTCAGTTGCAAGCTTGGGATTAGATAAATTATACCTGATTTATATCTCTGAACAAAGTCATTCCTTTAGGATACTTCGAAGAATTGTTATTCGAAGAATTATTAGTCGAAGAATTGTTTATTCGAAGAATTGCATTTTCGAAGAATTGATTTTCGAAGAATTGTTTTCGAAGAATTGTTTTCGAAGAATTGTTTTCGAAGAATTGCTTTCGAAGAATTTTCCGGATACCATAGAAACCATTGTCAAATTTTTTAGAATTTATATCATTTTTTCAACATATTGTGGAATTATCTAGAAACGGTTAGTTTCATTCAAAAAAGGTAATATGAACATGTTCTATTTCTACACAATTTCTAGGTCGAGGGGATGCGCAGTTGCGATATATTATATCTCCCTGTAACCTATCCTAGTTAATTGTTTACAGTTTCAGGTTTATCAACGTTTATGTGGCTTGTTTGTTTGGTTTTTTTGTAGGAATTTAAGGGTTTTAGTTGTTATTTAGGGTTATAGGGCACTCAAGCAAACTGACACTTAAATTTCAATATGTCATTTGTGGGACATACAAAGATGTAGAATGCATTATACAACGCTTGTTTAAAGCATTTTAAGACGAATTTTATTAATTTCTTCAATATAAAATAGGTGAATGGGCAGTTTCAATACTTCCATCGGTGTTCACAAGTACCCACACTTTTAAATCGGGTTTGTTCATCCTATGTGAATGTTTTACTTGGAAAAATAAACAAACAATTATTTAGCTGAATGTAAATGGAAAGTAGCAAGTCAGGTACATAATTGCATCCTACGTGATTAATTCACTTACCGTTCCAATAACAGTAAGTTTCATTTAAAACTGTAATATAAATATCGTCAACTCTATTCACTCCATATTGAGTTACAAATCCTGCCTCAAAAAACTTGTATGCATATAACTTTAATAAATGCCTTCATTTGTTCCTTGCTGTAAAAGTTCGTTGTGAATACCAGATAACTAACAATATCCATATTATTAACGATGGGAAAGTATTTCGGGTTAAAACTTAACTCGCTGATGGATTAACAGTATGGGTCTAACCTCACATGTTCGTGTATTTTTAGAACAAATCTGGTAGCGACGTCTGGATGTCCGGCTTTTATTGGTATAATAGACACTCATTGTCTCCGAATTTCCAAAATCACAATAAAAATAAACGGTTTTAAAGATCAAAATCAACTATTCCGCATCTGTGGGACGCCCTGAACAATATCCTATCATAAAAGTGTCACTTGTATGCACTTCGGATTCTGTATCGTGCTAACAAACCGAGATTTCTTCAAAAATGACCAAAAATGTAGTATATCTGGATTTATAGGATCCGTTGTACACGCTCTAGTTAGCTGAAAATCAATCAGGTTCATCTGTGACACACTGAAAAATATTCAATTATTAAATTGGTCACTTGTATACACACCGGAAGCTGTATCATGCTAACAACCCGAAATTTCTCCAAAAATAATCAAAAATGTGGCACTTCCAGTGTCATAGCACCCGTTGTACTGACGCCCTGAACAATATCCAACTATGAGGTGTGTCAGTTTCAGACACTCCGGAAGCTGTATCCTGCTAACAAACTGAAAATTCTCCAAAAATGACAAAAATTTGGCACTTTAAGTACCATAGCACCCGTTGTAATGGGTATAGTAAGCTGAAACTCCATAGAGTTGATCTGTGAGATACCCTGAAGAATATCCAATCATAAAATTGGTCACTTGTATACACTCCGGGTGCTGTAGCATGCTAACAAACTTAAATTCCTCGAAAAATTACAAAAGTATCGTACTTCAAGTACCATATCACCCGTTGTACTGGATCTGGTGAGCTCAATATCAATAAGGTTCAACTGTGAGATGTCCTGAACAATATTCGATCATAAAATTGGTCATTTGTATGATTATGTGAGTCGAAGTTATAATATAATCATGCTTATGTTTGAATCTACACCCACAATACACATCATTTCCTTCAAATAGTGTCCTACTTGCAGGCCCGCGCCGTACATAAAGGCAAAGTCGTATGGTGCACGAAAAGCCTCAAAATTTATAATAATAAAAAAACAGTAAGGTATTGCCAGCTATTAGATTGGTTTTTATTTGTTTATTATTTTACTTTTTGAAACAAGGGAACCGAATTTCTCGAAAATAAAGTATTTTCCAAATGATAACATGAATTGTGTAAACTCAAACAAATCTGATTTTATCCATGTTTGAGCGTGAAATTTGGCTTGCAACGCGCCATCAAACGGACAAGCGTTTTTTCTTGTCTGAGCTTGTTATATACGAAATTTTATATATTAAGCGCTGCATCGGTCGTGATTTCATTTGTTGCCAGATGCCCTATCGATAATCAACTTAGCGAAGTGAAAAGGTGCATGGGGATATCTGTTTTTGAAACTTTGATTTTTTGTAGTTTTACAGTCTTGTGTTGTGAATTAATGTGAGTTCATCTAAAATTTATTTTTTATTTTAGATTTATTAAAACATTAAAAGCCAAAAACTTGCATCTCAAAAATCGTTTTTTATTTGATTATATAAACATCATTGGTAATTGAAGTAAATTCAAACAGAATAATTGATAAGCACTTGAAATAAGTAGTGTTGAGAAAATACTTTCGAGTTTCAGTTTGAGACGACAATTTCTTTACTTACGTAATAATTTCTTTACAGTATATCCGATGAAAATAAGAAGAAATTGTTTGGATACCAAAATTTGCCGAATAAAAGAAAAAGAGAGGAAGAACTGGAAAAAAATGTCAAAATCACGCATTTTTTTTCAAAACTTGAGTCTACTTAGCCAAATATTAATAACAAGAATCATACAAGTGAATCCCAATATTCTAAACCTGTACTTGAAGCAAGTATCAGCAGCAGACAAGAAACTGATCTAGAAAGCAATCCATCAACATCTTCAAGCTAAGCTGACAATGAGAAATAAACAGCTTCAAAAATTACCAGGACGGAAAATATGAGTCAACTTTCGAAAGATGGCCAAAGAAATTACGCCCTAATAATATTCAAGAATTAGTTGAACGTGGCCCTGCTCATTATCATGACAAAAAGGATATTCATCCGAGAGATAGTTCGAAGTCTCGTAAGTTTTCCAGTAGTTACTTCTTTGGAATTTTACCGAACAAAGAAAAAATATAGCGTTTTTGGTTGTTGTATTCCAAAACAAAATAAACGGTTTTAAATATTAAATTTAACTTTTCCGCGTCTGTGGCTCTGAACAATATTCTATAATAAAACTGTCACTTTTATACACTTCGGTGGATGTATCGTACTAACAAACCGAAATTTCTCCAAAAATAACCAAAAATGTAGTATATCTGGATTTATAGGACCCGCTGTACTCGCTCTCGTCAGATGAAAATCAAAAGGGTATATTTGTGAGACGTCTTGAGCAATATTCAATCATAAAATTGGTCACTTGTATACACTCTGGAGGCTGTATCGTGCTAACAAACTGAAATTTCTCAAAAAATGACAAAAATGTCGTACATAAAGTACTATAACACCTGTTATACTGGCTTTGGTGAGCTGAAAATCAATAGGGTTCATTTGTGAGATGTTCTGAATAATATTCAATCATAAAATTTGTGGCTTGTTGAACTCCGGAGGCTGTATCGTGCTAACAAACTGAAATTTCTCAAAAAATTACACATATTTCGTACTTCAAGTACCATAGCACCCGTTGTACTGTCTCTGGTGAGTTGAAAATCAATAGGGTCCATCTGTGACATGTCCTTCACAATATTCAATCACAAAATTGGTCACTTGTTGCACTCCGGCGGCTGTATCGTGCTAACAAGACATTTAACGAAAAGTGGCCGACGACAACGACGACGACGACATACACACAGGATTTTCAAAATTCCAACTTTTTTTGGGGTAAACCAATACTTTTCCCGCATATTAGATAGGTTGAGCGGAAAAGTAAAACGTATGATGAACGTGTACACACTAACAGCAACAAACGGCTTGTATGAGCCACAGTCGCTTTCAAGTGACATATCGGCGGTGACCTCTATTGTGAGTATTGTGAGGTTATTTTATTTTTGACATTTCACTAGGATCATAGAACATTGCATTTAACCTTTAACATAGACGATTTTGACGTTGAAATCGGTATTACGACAGTTGAGTAAAACGATGAACAGCGCAGAATAACTAACTATGATGATCATGAATGAATCACCGAAAGTGGGAATTGCATTGTGGATACATGGCCTTGGTAATTTCGGCTATTCTTCTGGCAAACTTGTTATTGACGAACCCTGATAATCCAAAAACATTAAATTAATTAACTAAACCTAAAAAAGGAAGGGCTAAATTTTTACTCGCTACTCATAAACAAAACATGTTTGACATTATTTATTACGATTACTACAGTGCTTTCGAAATTTTCGTTGTGCAGTTCTGACGATATTTGCATCTCTCTTTATATGATAATTGATCAAGGAAAAAACCACTAAGTAGTTTACATTGGACAAATAAAGCAGGTACTGAAATTTTGAGCAATGTTGCCGCTTTTAGTTACAACAAATACTTTTTTAAAATTTATATACGAATATGTCTTTATTAAATTAAATACAGGTTTTTTTAAAAGCAACTACTCAAATTAAAAAATTAGTATAAAGTTCTTTTGCATAATTTTTTAACAACTTTTGGATTAAATCTCTAATTTTATTTTCCGGCAACTAAAGAGAATTTATAGATATGGCAAAGCGGTGGATGTATCCGCAAGTGAGCTTTGAATGTGATTCGATGTTTGGGGTAACAAAAAGTCAAGACAAACATATCTATTTTAATGTGTTAGTCTGAAGTATAGTATAATACATGATACATTTACTGCCAAACAATTTGTAGTTCCCGATCTTGTACAAGAAATTGCGTAGTCTAAAACAGTATTAGGACAATTATCTATACGATTTCAAATAATTTGAAAAATAAATAAATAAAAATACTTCAGAAATAAGTTTAGGACATTACAAACCAGTTTTTTCAAAAGATGAAAATGAAGAATTTGTGTAACATATTAAAGACTAAAATGCGCACTTCTATGGCCTAACAAAAAATACTTGTGTGAATTAGCATTTTAGTATGCTCGTAAAAACAATATTAAACATCCTTTTATGAATGAAAAAGCCAGAAATTAATGGCAGGCGAATACAATTAAATGGCAAAAGTTTAAGGCAACCCGAACCAACTAGCATAGCTACAGCTCGAGGGTTTAATCGAGCACAAGTTACAAGATTTTATAATAATTTGAAATCGGTAATTGAAAAGCATAACATATATCTAGATAACAAGAATAATGTCAATGAAACAGGCAAATAGACTTCTGTTAAAATACCACCAAGAGTGTCATCTTTAGTCGGAAAAAAAGGTAGGCAGAATCTCTTCTGCTGAGAGACCGTATTATTCTGTTGCTAGGCTACTGGAAATTTGAGATACTAACTTGAACACCTCACGCCGTTCTATCGTAAAGCTGCCCCTATTCAATGTTTCGATTTCAAATTATTTTGCACAGATGTACTAAATTTCGGGTGGTCTCTGTGGTGTCCACAGCAAATTTTCTATCATTCCCCTACACGTTTTGGTTTGAATTTTCTGAAGTAAGGATACTTTTACTATTTGAAAAGTTTGAAGTTTCATCATTGAATCCTGAAAAAGTACTGTAATGTTTTTCTTATTTATTAAAACGTTTTTATTACGGGTGAGATAAATTCATACACACGATAGGTTCACTTACTTAATTTATTTATTCACTACACTAATCACTAATTATATACACATTATATTCACTTAAACTAATTTATATGAACACTTTACTACTTAGTCTATTTACTTGTTCGCTGTTTATATCACGAGATCAGTTTATCAACTAACTTTCTCTCGCTGGTGGCTCCTTTATATATTATTGCCTTTTTTACTAGATAATTCTAGATTGCGGCTTACACACAAACAATTGGCTCTCTGGCATTTTCTAGATAAGACTGGTCACAAAAACAATGTCTAGATAAGATAGTCACAATCGTAAACAGTTCTAAGGAATCCCTACGCATCTGCCAAAACTTTAACTTTCATACATTGCTTAGACAGAGTCGGATTCAGGGACTATACTAGTGCGGTATTTCGTAACAGTACCAATAAATGAGATTGATGTAATAGTGTTTTTTCGCAATTTTAAGGCAACAACATTTTTTTCTTCGATATTTAAGGCTAGGTGGATTTCAGTGAAGAATCACTCCAAAGGTTTAAGATGGCGGCCGTCTCGAAAATCATAAAGTATTTTCCACGGTCTTCTTTTGGCCACTTTGGTAAAAAAAACTTTCTACCGCAAGTTTCTTCTACCGTTATATTGGTTTCCGAATTACAGCACTGCATTCTTATCTCTGCATTCTTATCTGACCACCATGTACATTAAACCACTCATCATTCAAATGGACTGAAATTATGTGTTTATGTATGTATGTTACACTACTTATATCAAAATCACCCTACAAGAGCTTTTGATTTGGTAAATGTATTCTCGTAGATATATTATAGTTTTACCTACTACACATGACGTCCAATATCTTAATTATTGCTAAGAAAAAGTTATAATAGATTTAATCCCGTTATAGGAAAATAATTTCCTAATACATATAAGATGCTAGTAGCTCTCGCTAAAGGTCCTTCTAACTTAACACCATTATGAATTTAATCAAGTTTGACGTAGATAACTCAAAATTGATAATCCCTCTAGGAGTTCCGGCTTGTATATATCTTAAAAGTATCCAAAATACCCTGTTAAGTCCATGCTAAAACTTTCCGTTTGTTTTAAACAGCTACACCTAGCTAGAGCTTACGAAAATGATATATTTATTGGAAGATGTCTAAGTGCTACCGAATTTTATACACATCTCTCAAAGTTTAATTAAATTATAAACCCTTCGGAAGCTGTGTTTTATATAGCCGAGAAGTCAAATTTAAACAGAAGAAACAATGTATATCTACACTAATGGAAAATATTATAGTTTCATTTGGATTCTATCGTTTTTTTAAATAGGGAGTTTAACCAATTTATTGAAAGTAAAGTATTTATTGTGTTCGAAGCTTCATTAATTTTATTGTACTATTAGTGAGTAAATTACTGGCCAAATTTTCTCTGCATATGAAATATTTATTATGAGGTATTTTCTTCCCAAACCAATCAAGAATGTTCAGGCCTCTCTTTTTCAGTGGACAAGCTGGGCACGTGTCCAGAGCCCCGAGATCTATAGGGGCCCCATAATATGGATGTTGACAGTTGTCAACGTGGACGTCACTGCCCGAGAAACACGTTATTTCTCATAACCAAGATGAAAGTATCACAATGGAGACTGGATTCATAGAAGGAAATATAACTTACCGAAGATAGATTCTATGACGGTGTTTCTTTGCTATAAACGAGGATTTTTGTGCAGTCGAGCTCAAATTCGTGAAAATTTCTTTGTTAGTACCCATAATCTCACATTGATACAAATGAGAGAGACACCTAACACTTATTTTATACACTATTTCATCATATTTAGAACTACTTATCATCTATATCAACGAAATAAAATAGATATTACAAAGCTGGTTACATGACCGAATAATCACATATTATTACAGTGGTGACAGCGGTTGTCGAACCGTCCCCCATGCATGGTGATTTGTACAACCCCACCCAGGGAGGAAGACAGCGGTTGTCGAACCGTGCCCCATGCGTGGTGATCTGTGCAACCTCACCACAGGGAGCGTGACAGCGGTTGTCCAGAACCATTTCCTCGTGAGAGATATAACCGGTTGTCTAGAACCACACCCCACGAGCGGTGGCAAGCGGTTCAGCTACCATACCCTGGAGGGGAAATGGTGGTTCGCGACCAGGGCCTAGTATCGCGCAACATAGAGCCTTCGGGACCAGAGCTTCTACTAGATCAAGACCAGTGTGCGTGGTGAAGGATCACATCCTGTATAAGGTGTCACTGCTGACGCAGAACACACTGGATCTAGATCAGAGAAGGTTGAGATAAAATCAAGGCAAGGCTAAGGACCTACCTGAGGTGAACATGCCAAATGGCGTAAAGGTGGAATACTTTGGTCGACGAAGGAGTGGCAACGGAGCTTTCTTTCACCAGGGTCTAGTAATTGCGCAACACAGTGCCTTAAGGACCATATCATCCGCTAGACCAAGACCAGTGTGCGTGATGAAGAATCACACCCTGCCTGATGTGTAGCACAGCTACTGCAAAACACACTGGATCTAGAACAGACAAGGTCGAACAAATAATCCTACTCAGATAAATCGGTTGAGTTGATAACTGCTTCACCATGAGATTACACTTTAGAGTATTACAACTGGTGACAGCGGTTTTCACATTTTTCTTTAGGGTCGTTAGTTCTGTGCATTATAAGTTTTCCTGAAGTGGTTTTCGGATTTTTTTACAGAGTCCTTGGGGCTGTTCATCATAATTTCTCTGATGTGGTTTCAGGTAACAGGGGTTACGTCATTACCACATTCCTCAGTTCCCGTCAAGTGAATTATATATTGAGTTTATACTTATGATATCGTTTGTTTAATGTAAATATTGAGGTGCTAAAATAATATTCAAAACATTTACCATTGTGTCAGTGCTTCATAAAATAACTCAACTTATACTTCTATATCAGACCATAAACCATCTTTTAACAATGTAATAACTTGTAAGTGTGGCATATACGTCATAAAAAGTATCTGGAGCCCTGAAAGAATGAATAAATGTATTTAGATTATTATAATACATCATGTTTACTAAGAATTAGTACCAAAATTATTATTTTGATGTTTATTATTTCAATGACATAGAGAACTGTCAACAAGATTGGAATGTCAAAATACTTTCAAAGCATGAAACATCAGTGACAGAGTTCGATGTCAGCGACAGGAATTCGTTGTCATAGAACTATGTAATTCTGACAAGCGTATAAAGCGATGATGAAAAATAACACAAAAAGAATTTTTGAAAATAGTTAAAAAAGATATTAAATTAAATAAAGAAACCTCAGATATGTAAATAGTTGTAAAAAAAATCTAGTTAGATGATTCGTTTTTGTCCATAACAACGAGAGAAAAAAAATGTTTTGGTTGATGGGGAAGCAGAAGGAAGTGGTGTGATATTATTGAGAGCGGGGAGATGTAAGTGAAAATTGAAAAATTGAATAAAACATAAGACAAGTCTTCATATAATACAAAGAAAAGTATCAGAAAAAGTAAAATAAAGTTGAAGAAGTAATTTGAGAAGATTGAAAAGTTAATTATAGGAACATGAGATAAATAATTAAAACAGATGTATTAAAAATGCATTGGAATGCTAAAATAAAGCAGAAAGCATCATTTGAGAAGATCTATAAACTAATGAAACAAGATTTCTAAATAAAAGAAAATAAATAAAACCTTATAAAGTATAACAAGAATATTGCAAATAAATAAAACGTTAAACGGGACACCATCGTTAGTGAAAGGTTAGTGTAGAGCAATTTTATTGGTTAACCAATTTGAAATTTCATAATTTGGCCATTTCAAACAATATAAATTTGTGCAAAGGAACCTATTTGTTGACTTATTAGATTTTAGTTGTTTGTTCCACTATTTTCATTTTAAATTTGTTTATATTAATACATGTATTTATTTTCCAATTTCCAACGTAGTTTTGACAATATATAATTACAGTGTTCGTCATTTTCGTTTCTATACCCTCTATTAAAAACAGGAAATACGCATTCCATTAATTTCGAGTGTCAACTAAAAACAGGAATATAATTGATAACATAAGAGTCTCAACATAAATTTAGACAAGGTATAATTTTATTTTAAATAATAGACAAAAACAAATAATTCTTTATTAAAATATACAAAACAAAATAATAAATCACATATAAAAAAAGCTTTAGGCCTGAACTCAAAGATATTAATGAGTACTCATGCTCGACTTGATACATTTACCCTGAGCTAGCCGAACAACATTCATTGAACCTAAAATAAAAGAATTAATTATGAAACAAAAAATAATTATTGACAAATATTTCGCTAGGGAAACAAAGAACAAGTTTATAGTACATATAAGTACCTAACACATTTTGAAATTAGAATGTAGAATAGCATCTCTGATGAAGGAGACAGGAAGTATTATTGTTGAAAGAACCACATCTCGACCAGGAGAAAGCAGAAGAAATAGTGGCTCTACAAGAAATGACCCAAATGATGCTAAGAGGATAAACAAACTCCGATACAGTAGCGTACATGGGGCGAGATAAATGGTGTAACATTTGTAGGACAGGTAACCACGAGAAAAGAAATTGCGGAAACGTAAGACAGCACAACCCGTAAAGGAAATGTTACACCGGTGGCAAATCAAACCATTGAACAGATGAGTGCGGAGCAAAACAGCCCACTCAAATAAGGGAATGTCAACACTGCGGAAAAACGAACCACCTGACAACCGAGTGCCGTGCAAAGGAACAAAAAGAAAGAGGTTAGCAGGAAAATGCTTGTTTTCGATGCGGAAAACAAGGGCACTGGACTAAAGAATGCAACACGTCGAGAGGATACAATAACCAGTATTAATTATCAAAGGAAAAACACGTACGCAAATCCCAGTGGCAGGCAAAACGGTTGGTGGAAGCAAAGACAGTAAGTAGCGTCTTCTATGAGCAACATAAGAAATATTAATATAACAATTTTTACGTCGTGCCAAAAACCGTAAAGCTGCTAAGTTTCAAATCGTTAGTCTAACAAACACGATGATAATAGTGAAAAAGAAAATGAAATTCTAACTTTGAACACCCTCTATTTCCTAAATCATCAACATTTGAATAAGGCATGTTTGGGTCAGTCATCATTATTTAATCCGTTGTATCTCTATTTAATGGTAATTAGGTAATAATATAATCAATTTTCATATGTAATAGTATATGCAGCAATTGAACGGAGAGTCGGAATAGGGATTTTGACTGTTTCCAAATAACAACGTTATTTTAACGAAAGGTGGTAGTTTTTATCATAAAAATACTGAAAAACACAATAGTGCTCTTTATTTTTAAGCCTGCTCATTAATATTTTATAAATACAACTCAAATAAACCAGTATCAAGTCACGTGAACACACATTAGATTTATGACGTCATCTGTTCCCAAAAATCATCTGACGTTGTCAAACGTCTCCGCTGGTTGGTAGATGTCTTTATTGGTTCCTAAGTAATTTAATCGAAATGAGCTTGTTCCATGTTTTAAAACTGATATAAACATGGAGAGTGGATTTATTAAGGCAGTGACGTGACGTGACAAGTATTAGCGTATTCGCGCGAAATTTGAAACATTATTTAAAATACATGATTTTTAAGGATTTAGTTATATTCAAAAAACAATGAATATTTGCGGCTATATTAGGCACTAATGCACAATTTAAAACACTTTCCCAAGGATATTCCACATCTCTATTATAAACAACACCAATTTGACAGCATCTTACAAACATAAAAAATTGCCAACTCATGAATCAACCGAGGTATTAATACATAATATAATGAAATTTCTCCTAAAGAATGTCTAACACTTGTAAGGAAAATTACTAGAAGATGAAAATATTAATCCAGGAATAATATCAGATATACTTAATTTATTTGATCTATGTATTAATCAGAATTATTTCACTTTTGACAATAAGATATTCAAAATAAAGGTTTACTAATGGGAAGCCTTATATCACCAATTTTGGCAAACATTTTTATGGACAGTTTAAAAAAAATCTTTGAAAGTAATATTCAAAAAAATATTTTATTTTGGTGTAGATATTCAGATGACATATTAGTTTGTTTTATGGGTAGTGAACGACAATCAGATATATGTTTCAACCTTATTAATATTTAACACCCAAGATTTAAATTTACATTTAAAGTTGAAGAAAATAACCCAATCAATTGTCTTGATTTAAAAATTCAAATAATTAATAATGTACTCGATTATTCAATTTACAGAAAACCAACACACACTGATGTGACTATTCCATATAGCTTCAATCAATCCCATGTCTCATAAATTAGCAGCATATAATTAAATGATACATAGAGCATTTTCAGATCCTATAAACAAATGTAATTTTGATAGAGAAATTAATACATTTAAACAAATAGCAACATCAAATGGTTATCCATTACATATAATAAATAAATTACTTAATAAAGAAGAGAAAAAGTATCTCAACAAATAATATTTCTTAAACAAGCTAAAGAAATAAAAACTTTTATATGCAGGTAATATTTCTAATAATATTTCAAAGATAATATCTTTAGCAGCAAATACAACAATTTCTTTTAAGTGTTTTTAAATGAAACTCAAGGTCTCTAGTCAATTTCATTTCTTTTAAGGATAATTTCACAAAAAAGCGACCTATGAATGTCTTTCTAATTTTTCCAAACAAATAATTATTTTATACATCTTAAAAATTATATAAACTATGCGAAATTAGTATTATTTAAGGACAATAAGTGTAATATTTCGAATAAAGCAGGAATATTTTAAAAAATTTCACTTAAACAATAAAATTGTAATTACCCTGGCATGTCCTCAAGCCATTCATATATTAAAAACGGTCATAATATATAAAATTATCGCATGGATATTATAATACAGTTTTATCCAAGTATTTTCCATGTATTAAGGCCCTGGAAGGCAGCAAAAAATCTTTTATTTCGAAAATATAACAAAATTTAAGTTGTCCCCAATGTCTTGTGTAATTCCCCTGCCAAATCAAATATAATGAATTTACAAGAGAAATATAATATTTTATTCAATTCTGCGATACTTTTGGCAACAATGCAATATGAAGTTGTTTCTATGCAAAAGAAAATTTAACGGTCAAACATCGATTAGTAGCCACGTGGCTTTTGAGCTGTAATGTAGTTTAAGTGCCAATCACGTTGTAATTCCACTGTGTCAGAATATTTTTTTGAAAATGTAAGTAAAATTTGATTTCAGCTGAATAGGTATTTCATAGAACAATGTAGGATAGGTTAGAGTAGTATTTTATATTTTCCATTTTATTTTAAAAAAGATATAACGACTTTTTTTCAAATCTGTAATTCCCCTGGTGTAATTCCCCTGTTGATTTATACTACAGGGGAATTACACCTTTAACAGGGGAATTACTTTTATTTAGTTATGAGGATAATTACTGCAAATATTTTGTAAGTATACAAAATATAATGCCAGTCTTGTTGCAGATTTGTGTAACAATGACTAGACAACTAAAAAAGAGCAGAGAAGAAATATTAGAAAATAGAAGAAAAGCAGAAAGGGCGAGGTATCAGAGAATAAAAAATGATAGACAAAAGTATATTGAGCAAAAAGAAAAGGAGAGATTAAAATACCTGAAGAAAAAGGAGCAAGGAAAAGTGAAGGCAGCATAAGATATGACTCCTAGAGAAAATCGAGAGGCTAGAAAACGCTGGAGAAAACATGTCAAGGCTTTCCGAGCAAGACAATCCAACATCAAAAAAAATACTCTACTGTTTATGAGGGAAAACACACCAACTACAGATGCTGATGAAAATTTAAACGTTTCAGACAACCAGATTGGCGATCAAAGAAAAATAGTGTTTTTAAATGAAACTCAAGGTCTCTAGTTAATTCCACAGAGACCTTGAGTTTCATTTAAAAACACTAATATGAGCATATTCCACGAAGTAAGGGTCGAGACAGTCAATTTTCAAAGAAAAATAGTTGCCAGAAAGAATTCGACAGCTATAAGAAAAAAGAGAAATAAGGAAATACTAAGAAATAAAACGCCTCAAAATGAAAGTAGAAAAATACCGAAAGAGAGCACAGCGCGTAAGAGAAACACGTCGCCTAAACAAGCCGATAACTCCCAATACAAAAGTGTTAACAAATATTAAACAACTCTTGGCCAATCCTACTGAAGAGGCTAAAAAGCAAGTTACAAAAAAATTATTGGTTGGTGAAGTAATGAGGCAACAATTAAAAGAAAACTATTCCTCACTTAACACCTCGAATGAAAAGATTACATTTACAAAAGCTGTGACGGGTCCAATAGTTCGTAAGTACAATGTTTGGAAAGACATTGAATATATTTCCCCAAGAAGACTAAGAACTGCTGCAAGTTCATCAAATTCTTTTATTCATTCTAGAAAAAAATATAAAAATAGAAGCAAGTTTAGTAGAATTAAAGAGACTGTTGCTAGGTTTTTAGAAGAAGACAGTAATTCTCGTGTGTGTCCGTGAAAAAAAGATTTTGTTACAAAAAAGTAGGTTAAAAAGCAAAAACATTTACTTGTAACACTCTTAAAAACTTACACAAAATTTTTTGATAAACCATCCTAAATTTAAATTGGGATACACACTGTTTTCTAAAATGCGTCCATTTTGGATAATGCACCCTAAAAGTTCTGATCGTAATACTTGTCTTTGCATTACTCACAGCAACTTTGATTTTATTTCGCAGTACCTCCTAAAGATGTAATACTTCTTCTAGAAAAATCCGAATGCTAATTTTTAAAGCATCAATTAAATATTGTCCATCAATACAATAATTTCAAGTTGCTAAAAGATCAACTATCACAACAGGAGTGCATTATCCATATGGACTTCAGTGAAAATTACAACACAAAGCTTGGTGAAGAAATTCAGGCGTTTCACTTTGGTGGTTCTAGAACTCAAATAACTCTACACACTGTTGTAATTTACACTCCCAACGCCGATAATACTGTGTCTACATCTTGTCATTGTTCATTTTCTAATAATTTAAGTCACGGACCCGCTGCCATATGGGCGCACTTAAAGCCTATTCTTGATTTATTACCGGCGAAAGTTACGGATATTCATTTTTTAAGTGATGGTCCTGTTAGACAATACCGTAACAAAACTATGTTCTTCATTTTGGCAACTCAATTGGCTTTACTTTTTCCAAATATAGCACGCTTTTCATGGAATTACCACGAAGCCGGTCATGGCAAGGGTGCGCCCGATGGTGTGGGTGCTGTTTGTAAAAGGACGGCAGGCAGGTGTGTGTCAATGGGTCAAGATGTTGCTTCTTTCGATATTTTAGTTAAAATTATTCAGGAAAATTGTCCTTCTATCAATACTTACATTATAAATGACGCTGATATTGAAAACATGTTTGATATTATTATAAATCAAAATGAATCAAAAATTTTACCATTTGTTGGGACTCTAAAGGTTCACCAAGTTTATGGAAATAGCAAAGTTCCTAATAAAATTGTATCAAAGTCGCTCAGTTGTTTTTGCTCAAAGGATGGCTGTTGTCATCACACGTTGGATGAATTAAATTATTCAAATTTAAAAAACAAAATAAACTGTTTTGTTAGTTGACGAGGTGTACTCAGAGTCTGATTCTGAGTACACTGATTCAGAAAACGAGGCATTGGTAATCCCTGTAAGTACTGCTCAAAAACAAACTGCTGGCTTTGAAGAGGCTGAATGTTCTGATGTTGGACCTCCTCGATACATGCCTGGTGATTATTTACTGGTTAAATTATGCTCCAGAAAAAAAAACCTATAAATATGTTGCAATCTGTTCAGGTGAAGTAGACGAGGAAGAATGAGAAATAAAAGTAACGTTTTTAAAAGTATGTAGTAAATATGGCACCATATTTAAGGTTAATGATAATGATGTTTCTTATATGAGACTGGAAGACATCATTACCCTATTACTGATACCAACTATTATGCTAAAAGGATGTCCATGCTTTTATACATTTTCAAAGCCAGTTGATGTTTTAGAGCAGTAAACCGATCCATAAGCACTTCTTTAAAGAAAACCTGCTTCTGTTATTATGCCTAATATTTCTTAAAGAACTGAGTTAAATTATTATACACCTAATTAGTTTTTTGCATTTGTTTTTTTTGCATGTAATTTTTTTTATTTTAACATCTAGGTTTCTGTTAACGAATTATGTTTTATTTTAATACTTAGAATTAGATAATTTGAGACTATACACCTATACATTCTAGTAGGAAACTGAATTTACTGATGAATTTCAGATTTTTTTCGCAGTTAGATATTTGTTAAAGCTTGTAGGGTTTTAGTTTTTTATGTTACCTTTAGTACTTAGTTTCGAATGTTCCTGTTCTGTACAAAATAGGTTATCTGTTTATTAGTCAAATAAAGGATATTTTAATACTTTTTTTATGCATCAACTTGATTTTAATACCCCTGTATGTCATTACCCTGTAGCAAAAAAGTAATTCCCCTGATAGGTGTCATTACCCTGGGTAATGTATTTCCCCTGGAAGGTCAAAATTTGAAAAAAAACTAGAAAATTGTCTGGCCCGTTTGGCAGCCGTGTTTTCATAAAATATTAAAGGTAATAATAGTATATATCTATATATAAAACGACTTTCTTACTGTTGCCAGTTTTTTTCCATGAATGGTCGCCCTATTGTGAAATTACCCTTAAAACAGAAAGTAATGTGAGTCAAAAATTGTTGAATGTAAAAACAAAAATATTCCCATTATTGAAGTCTGGTATATATAAACTTAAATGTCCAGAATGTGATACTGTATATTTGGGTCAAACCCTTAGAAATTTTGAACTACGATTCAGGGAGCACTTACGAGCATACAGATTGAAACAACTAGATAAATCGCACTAAGCTAAACATCTACTTGACACCAAACATTCATTGACACCTAACACAGAACTACAAGTACCACATATTTGTGATAAGAAACAAGAACTGGATTTCCCTGAAGAATTGGAAATTAGAAGGCACTTAAGAAACCCACAATATGAAGTAGTGAATGAACAGATAAATCTCGGAAGTTCTCCACTTTTAAACTGTCTTCTTAACTGATAATTGTAAACATTAGCAGACATAGTTTTCCTGGTTTTCTATATCATTGCACAGTTATACTGATCCTAAATGGGAAAAAAGATATCCAAGATATTCCCATATGGCTAATAATATGTAAGCTTTAATATTTGTAATATCATATATTCTTCTTTTTTCTATTAATATATATTAAGTCAATTACAAGGTAGTCACTTCTTGGTCTAGTCAAAAATAATTATTAAACATCAGGTAGGTATCAAATGAAATGTAACTTCTGCCATTCTAACGATGATATTTAGTATCGAAACAATTGTCAAATTTCTTAGAATTTTTAACATTATATCAATATTTTGTGGAATTATCTAGAAACCGTTAGTTTCATTTAAAATGGTAATAATATTTTCATTCTCGACAAAATGTGTTATCACTTATTCTGGTTTAATAACAAAGCATTGCTACCAAGAAGTTAGGTTAAAAATATTTAGAATGCAATCCACGACAAAACTGAAATTGAAAATTTCGATAGAAATAGGCTATCGATGTTTTTTTAGCGATTTCATACATATGCAGATTTTTTTATCCTTAAAAATGTCGGAAATAATAAAAGATATCCTAGAAATTCTATTATTTCTCAGAAGACAATATGCGTCTGACGTCGTGATACAAACCTTCAAGTAAAAAAAGCCCTGGGAAATATCCAAAACGATAGGATATATTGGTCATTATATTGTGGATAATATCTTTCTGTCTTTTTCAGGGCAATTTCTATTGAAATATTTTGTAATTTCCTCACAATTTATGTCGAGAATTTTTCAAAAATATTAGCGGGGATTTAAGTTTTTTATGGAATATTCATTCTCGTCGTAAATAATGTTAATGTTTTATTGAAAATATAAAAACGAAAATGATCCGATTTAACATTTGAATAGCAATTACAAAAAGGATTTCACTATAAATTGTGGCTGTGTGAGTTTGGTTTTTTGGCTGGAGACCGTATCGATTAAATAAAATAACTACTTGATTTAAGAGACTCTGAGGTTTCTCAATATTGTGTGCTTGAACGGAGTCGTCCACGTATCTCAGATCATTCAATGATGTCTCCTATGTCCTTTTGAAATATCTTCTCCTAAGTAGAAAAGCAGAATCGATAGAATGTAACCTTACCTCATTACTCTTTTGATTTAAACCACTGAACTCTATTTATAACTAGAACCAGCACGTAGACGGACTTTTAGTTGAGTTTTTGTGACCACTGTGTTAATACAGTACGCACTGCTGTGAGCTTTCTTTGTTTAGTATATATATATATATATATATATATATATATATATATATATATATATATATATATATATATATATATTATCAGAAACCCAATTACCATAGTATATGGTGTAGGGTATACTTTTACAATTATACTTATTTCAATTACATCGCATTATAATTAAAACGTATATCCATTTTTTCATCGATGCTTTGGTTCGGATAGAATTTTATTCATGTACAAATTTAGCCCATTGTTTTTTATCTCTTGCCATTGTTTTTGCCTCTGTCCATGTTTTTCCTTTTTCTTGCATTATGCCTACCATAACACCATCCCATGTTTGTTTTGGTCTTCCCCTTTTCGATCTTTTTTGTATTTTTGATTGCCATACTTTTTTAACTGGTCTTGTATCGTTCATTCTTTGTAAATGTCCCCACCAGCTTAATTGTCTCTTTTCAATAAATTTAAGTGTTGATTCTATTTCAAGGTCTTCTCTTATTTTCGTACTTCTTAGTTTGTCTTTCTTTGTGACTCCTTTAACTCGCCTAAAATACTTCATCTCAACTGCTTGTATTTGGCTCTTTTGTCTCTTTGTTAATACCCAAGATTCACATCCGAATGTTAATATTGGCCGGTAAATTGTTTTAAATACATTGAACTTCGTTTTCTTGGAAATTTCTTTTTTATTTATGAATGTCGAGTTGATCGTGTGATGAAGTTTCATCGTTTTTTGTACTCTATTGTTAATTTCGACATCCTGTGTTCCATTTTCTTCTATTTCTACTCCCAAGTATTTATATCTTCTAAATTGCTCAATTTTTATTCCATCTAAATGTATATTTAGATGTTTTTGTTTCGGTCCTATAACCATAACTTTAGTTTTACTTTGATTCACTGTCATTCCAAATTCTTCCGATACCTCGCTCCATATTCTTTTGTAGATCCTTCTGTTTCCCTGCCATAATTATTAAATCAACTGCAAAAGCTGCTTCTGATATATCCACTCTTCCTAAATGTCTGTATCCAATGTGTAGTTTTGCCATTTAGGTTGACGATTTTTTAATTATTTCATCAATAAAAATTGTAAATAATAATGGACTTAGTCCCCCTCCTTGCCTTAATCCTTCCTGTGTTGAAAATGGTTCTGATGTTTTTATCCTGTATATTACACAGTTTCTATTATTTTTGTAAATGTTTTTGATTATATCTATTATTTTGTAATTTACTCCCCTTCCTTCTAGTACTTTCCATAACTTCTCCCTTGGTACTTTGTCAAAAGCTTTTTCCATGTCTATAAATCCCATATATACCTCTTTCTCTTGTTGTGAGAACTTCTCAATTATCTGTTTCACTGTGAATATGTGGTCTTGGATGCTTCGCCCTCTTCTAAATCCACTTTGCGATTCTTCGTCTATAATCTTCTCGTAGACTTTCATATCTGTACTAAGTAGATTTATTCCTCTATAATTATTGCAGTCTTGTCTATCCCCCTTTTTATATATTGGAACTATTAAGGCTGTCTTCCAATCTTCTGGAATCTGTTCTTCACTCCACGCCGTGTTGTATATTTTCAATAATATTTTTGTTCCTGTCTCCCCTAAATTCTTGAACATTTCTGCAGCTAATTTATCAATTCCTGGAGATTTTCCATTTTTCAATTCATCTATTATTTCCTGTAATTCTTTTAGAGTTACAATGTCTTTATTTTCTATTATTGCATCCTTTTTTTTGTTAATGTCCTGAATTCCGTTGCCTGCTCCTAGTAATTCCTCAAAATACTCTTTCCATCTATCAATTACTTCGTTTTCATTTCTTAGTATATCTCCTTTTTTATTTTTTATCCATATTATTTCTTGTGGTTTTTCCTTTCTTAATGACCTCAATGTTTTGTAAAACAGTTTTTGATTTGATTTACTATTGCTTTCCATTTTTTCGCCAAATTCTTTCCACTGATTTCTTTTAGCTACTGCTACCATCTCTTTTACCTTTTTCCTCTTTTCTTTGTACACTCCATAGTTTTCCGTTGTTTTGTTATTTATATATATTTTCCACGCTTCTTTTTTTAATTCTACTTTTATTTTAATTTCGTCCGTCCACCAAGCTATTTTCTTATTAGTTTTCTTGCTACAACCACATATTTCTTTAGCGGTTTCCAAAACGGTTTTTTTGAAATAATCCCACATTTCTTCTAAATTACCATTTTTCATTATATCACAATTATTTAAGAACTTTCCTGATAATGCCATTTCGTATTTCTTTGCCATATCTTTGTTTTGAAGTTTGTATGATCTGACCGATTCATATTCTATTCTTTTTTCTACTTTTTGTATATTATGATTTGTAATTTCTACTTGTTCTCTTATTTTTGTTACAAGTAAATAGTGGTCACTTCCCATTTCTGGTCCTCTTCTAACTTTGGTACCCAATACTTCCTTTCTATTTCTCTTTTCCACTAATATGTAATCTATTATTGACCTTTCATTTCTGCTTTCCATCACACGTGTATATTTATGTATGTCTTTATGTTGGAAAAATGTATTAGTTACAATAAAATTGTGTAATATGCAAAAATCCAACAGCCGTTCTCCATTATTATTCCTAAATGCTTCACCATGTTTTCCTATCACTGTTCTGTAAATGTCATCTTTTGTTCCCACTCTGCTAATCAAATCTCCAAGTATAATTATTTTTCCTTTTGCATTTTCTGTAACCATAGTTAGATCTTCCCAAAACCTATCTTTATTTCCTACTGTATCGTCTTCATTTGGTCCATATACAATTATTATAGTTTTTGTGTCCATATTTTTATTTTTCATTTCCATCACCAGTAATCTTTCCGACCATCCCGTCCATCCAGTAATTTTTTCTTCTAAGTTTCTATGTATTATGCATGCAACTCCGGCTGCCGCTCTTTTCTCATTTTCAATACCACTATATATGAGTATATGACCATTATCCATTTTCACTATCACTTGTCCTTTTTTTGTCTCTGTTATAGCTAGTATTCTCAAGTTTGTATTTTCAAACTCTTCTTCTAATTCTTTTTCTTTTCCTAAAATACTTCTAACATTCCATGTTCCAATTCTCCACATTTCCGTTGCTAATTTTACTTTATTCTTATCAAATTCCGTTGCCGTCTCTTTTTCTCTGTTACCATGAATATCCGGTTCTTCATTTAGTTTTTTGGATGTATTTTTCCAGTATTTTCATTCTATTTGTTTCTTTATCCCATCTCCATTCTTGCCCATTTACTGTTACCTTATTGTATCCCATTTTTACGTCTTTTCCCTTTTGATTTTCTAATTTTGCAAACATCCTAATCTCTTTTTGTTTTTCTCTCTCCTTCTTTGTCATATCATTATTTATAAAAACTCTTTCTTCTTTCCTCTCCTTTAATTTAGCTTTATTTGCCATAATTCTTTCTTTATCAGCTTCTTTTTGACATACCACTATACACATTTTCTCCCCTATCTTATTAACTGCTTTAGGCTCGATATTTATTTTTAGTTGTTGACTCAAAAAGTTTCTGACATTTCCACCAATTTCGACGGCTCATTAGTATCAAGTTTCAATCCATTTATCATCAAATTATTCTTTCTTCATCTATAATTTTCATTGTTTTTTTCTTCTCTTCCATTTCTGCATTTTCTTTTTTAATTGCTTGGTTTTCTTTTCTCAATACTTCGTTTTCAACTTTCAACTTTAATATTTCCTCGTTAAACAGAGCCTGTTGATCTTTAGTTTCTTTGATCTCGTTTTTAATTAGTTGTTCTTCCCATTTCATAACCTTTTGATCTGCAGACATTTCCTTCCTTAACGCTAGGATTTCATCTAATTTTTCAACTTTTTTACTTTTAGGTGGGGTTCTGTTAGTCCTCTTGCTAACTTCAAATAATCCATCCATTTTTCTTTTCTTTGAATCTTCTGTAGAATAATCATCACTATCCATTTTGTTTATATTTTCTATTCAACTACTATTTGACTATATTATTTTCGTGGTAGCGTAAGACCAAGGTACCCAGATCAACTCTTCGGAGATACTTAATCTATCCAACCACTTATTATATATATCTAGTTTCTTTCTTTATTTTGTCCTTTATTTTTTAAATTTGACAACGTCGCAAATTATATCGTTTTGGACTCGCCTTAAATCAATTGCTTTTTATTTCAGTAACCTAATTCTAACCTAGTTATTTAAATGTTTTTACAAAATCTAACGTTTTTCTTTGTTTTTTTTCTAGCACTACGTACTTTTACCTTTTGTTGACACAATTATAATTCTAGTTAATTAATTTTCGCTGCACTTTCCGATATATCGAAATAAATACAGGTGAATTTTATAAACACTTTATTATTTGTCTAGTACTCGGTGTTAAGTGACAAACATTAAACGTACGACAAACGGTTGGAAATGAATTTTAAAAAACGGTTGCTTATTGTTGTGCTTATGGGTGAAACAACAAACGAATTCCCACAAAAAATATTCGTTTTCACAAGTAAGTGGGTAAATATTTAATTGAAATAAGGTAACTGGGTAATTTAAAGTATTTTTCAGCTTCTCTTAACCTATCTTTTTGCTACCTAGGCTCTGATGTTTTTGTTACCATATTACTCATACATATATTTTGCTGTTATCTATGTTATAATAATATTGATTCAAGGAAGTACCTAGTTAATTTCCTTTTTGTTCAAAGGTTTCCATTATCCCATCCAGAAAAAAAATGTTTGAAAAAAGACGCAGTTCCGTCGATTTATAACTTTCCATATCATTTACAACTAAAGTCAGAGCTTGTACGCGGAATTAGAAAAAATGTATTTAAAGCATCAACATCGTGTTACGGAATTGACACAAGTAATTGTGATGTAAGTTGGACAAATTTTTAGGTATTGATAGAAAATAATGCATTTATTTTAACGTTTTGCAGGTTCTACAAAATTTATCAATTATTTAAAGACGTTGCTGTGCAAACTTGTTCTCGGATATTCAAGAAGTCTCATCCTGAGGTAAGATTGTTGGCAAGGAAAATTGAAACCTTGTAACAGACTGTTCCAACAAAAACCAAAACACGGAAAACAATGAAGGACCTGATGACCTACCGTCAAAAATATAACAAACGAACAACAACTTGGTGGAAACTTTGATTTATAATTTTGAGGGTTTGTCTTTGGAATTATCACAAAACGAATTGAAAAATAATTCACAGTAAAAAAAAACACACAAGCGGTACACGAATCAGTTGAAAAAGTTTTCTTTCACTTTATATTTGTATTCTCCCAAAGCATATGGTTTTATGAGAAAAACTTTGTGTTTACCACATCCTTCTCCGTTGAGAAAATGATTGTCATCCCATAGTTGTGAAATAGGTTTTCTTGAGGAAGGAATTTATAATGATTGCTTTAAAGAAGCTTGTTCATGCACTAATGATTTGAGTTTTTTCTAATTTTTAAATAATTTTTGCGCTGATCAAAAACAGCAGGTTTCAAGCGATTGGGTGCGCATATCGCGTAGCGCTTGCGCTTAAAGACAGACAACGTTTGGCCGGCGACCGTTAACCACGGCAATTTAAAAGGTAGTAATTTTGGTGACACATTAATACAAACTAAACAATCAAGTGATTGAAAAGATACTGAGACGTTCAAGTGAATAATAAAAGTGGTGATAGCCTAAATCAAGGGATCCTAAGGTGCAGAAAGCCAGCAATCCGGTGAGTACCCACATTGCTAAGAAATTACAGTTGTTTTCGAATAAATCTACAGTCCGCGAGTTTCTTACGAAGCAAATTTCATTGGTGCTTAGACAAAGCTTAAAGACATTAGTATTGATGTGTGGTCCATAACTTGTGATGGGTGTTCCAAAATTTAATGGAGATTTAAAATTTTGGCCTACATTTTTCGATATGTATAATCAAATTGTACATAACAATACTTCAATTTCAAATGCCTCCAAGATAAAGTATCTGCTTTCTTACCTAGAGGGAGAACCTCAGAGATTACTTAGCAGTTTCAAAATTTCTGATGCCAATTATATTTTGGCTTATGATAAATTGGTTAAAAGGTACCAAAACAAACGTTTTTTGGCAACCAATGCCATAAATTCAATCATGGGTGTTACCTGTAAAAATAGTACATCAAAGGATGTAAGAAATCTTCTTAACACATTTTTTGAGGCTTTGGATACTTTAAAGTCACTTAATTTTGATGTTAGTTCTTGGTGTTTTATTCTTTTTAATTTACTTTTGGAAAAAATTCCAACAGAATTCCGAGCCAGTTTCGAGATTCAATATAGTTCTGAGGAAATTCCAACTTTCAAACAATTGTACCAATTTCTAGAAAATAGGTGTAAAGCACTGGAATCCGTGCAGCATCTCACTGCCCCAAAATTGGGAGAAGTTTCTCCCGATTCCGGTTTTTCCGAAAAACAAAGTTATCAAAAAACCTCAAAACCACCTCATGTATTCAATATACAGTCATCTAAGGTTTCCTGTATTCCAAATTTCTAGAAAAATCTGCGGTTGATAGGAATAAGTTTGTTAAGCATAACAGTTTATGTCAAAATTGTCTGTATCATGGCCACGTGACCCAAGCATGTACTTCAAAGTTTCGGTGCAGAGTTAGCGGTTGCAATGGTAAACACCATACTTCGGTACATATTTTCAAAAGTTCAGATGATATACCACAACCCACTTCACAACAAAATTCCACGGTTGTTCTCCCTCTTACCGAAACTCCGCAAACTCATTGCAACATAACGTGCTTGTCCGCACAAAATAAAATACGAGTACCTTCCCAAACCACTAGTCTCTTAGCTACTGCGGTAGTAGATATTTGTAATGGTCAAGGTTGTTATCACCCCGTTCGTATCATGCTAGACTCAGGTAGTACCGATTGTTTCATTAGTCAAAAATGCTTAGGCAGATTAGGCCTAGTTCGCCGCCCTTATTCCACAGTTATTCATGGATTAAATCAAATGTCTTCAATTTCCTCAAATGGAATTACTCGTTGCAAAATTAAACCTGAAAAACTTCCCGGCCCAACCTTTTGCTTTGAAGCTATTGTAGTTCCGAAGTTATCGTCCAATCTTCCCCTTTATGATTTACACGAAGGGAAATGGGATCACCTAAAAGGGCTACAGTTAGCTGATAAAAAATATTCCATTTCTAGGTCCATAGATTTTTTAGTCGGGGTAGGAATATTGGGGCAAATTATTGGCGAAGGGCGGATAAATGGTAACATGGGCCAACCTTCAGCTATGGAGACAGTTTTCGGATGGGTTCTCTTGGGGAAAATTGAAGTTCCTGAATTTTCGAAGTTTAATACTTCAAGTTGTCATTCTATTTCCACTCCGGAACTCCCGCTGGAAGTGATAGTTCCAAAGTTTTGGGAAATCGAACAGATCCCTCCAAAATACTTTTTTTCTCCTGAGGATATAAAAGCCGAAGATATTTTCAAAAGTACAGTTTCTAGAGACCCTACGGGAAGATTTATCGTTTCTTTACCGTTTAAAAACGGCGAACCCGATTTGGGTGACACCTACGAACAGACACTTCGTAGATTTTCTATGTTAGAGCATCGGCTCACAAAAAATCCAGAGCTTAACAATGACTATCGCAATTTCATGCAGGACTATTTGGATAGCAATCACATGTCTTTAGTATCTGCAAGATCTCCAAAACCACTTTTATCTTGCTATTTACCACATCATTGCGTGCTTAAGCTAGATAGCGTAAGCACGAAGCTCAGAGTTGTTTGGGACGGAAGCTTGAAAGGGCACAAAGGCATAAGCTTAAATTCCACTTTACTAGCAGGACCCAAACTTCAACAAGATATTAGTTCCCTTTTACTTATCTTTCGCTTATATCCTGTTGTATTTATTACTGATATCGTTGCCATGTTTCGACAAATTCTAGTCACGCCTGAACATAGGCATTTTCAAAAAATTTTGTGAAGATTCTCGCCTAACGAGCCCGTGTCAGAATGGACACTAAATACAGTTACTTTTGATCTTTGTTCAAGCCCTTTTCTGGCTATGAGAGTTCTTAATGAGTTAGCAGATCTCGAAAAAGATCGTTTTCCATTAGCAAGCAAAATAATTCAGACACAGACTTTTGTAGACGATATCCTGGGTACAAGCCCTTCATTGGCTGAAGCCCTTTTGCTTCAAAGGGAATTAATAGATTCACTGAAACTTGGAGGTTTCGAGTTACGCAAATGGGCGAGTAATTTTCCGGAATTGTTAGCACAAGTCCCAGGTTCGGGCAGACAAATGCCCTTGTCCTTCGATAAAACAGAACCTCATTTTTTAAAGGTTTTAGGGCTGCAATGGCACCCTTATTCTGATTGCTTTTCATATCAGTGTAGGGCAAGTGAAAATCAATGTTTTACAAAAAGAACTGTCCTTTCTGATATTAATAAACATTTTGACCCTTTAGGATTGCTTTGTCCTGTCATACTTTCTGCAAAATACATTATGCAACAAATATGGAAGGCTCAAATTGATTGGGGTTCGCCCTTGCCCCCTCCTATTTCAGATTCCTGACAGCAGTTAAAGTCAGAACTCCCTAAACTTTCCGAAATTTCATTACCTAGGTATATCCTTGCAGATACATATACTAGGTGCGAGTTGCATGGTTTCAGTGACAGTAGTGAAATTGGCTATGGGGCTGCCATTTTTCTAAGAGTTGAAACAAGTGATTCTATTTTAGTTTCCCTGCTTTGCGCAAAAAGTCGTGTTGCGCCCCTAAAAACAGTTTCATTGCCAAAACTAGAGCTTACCGCGGCCCAACTACTTGCAGATCTAATATTCTTTGTGAAAAATACTTATTCAGCGAAGCTGATTTTTGACGAAATATTTGCCTGGACTGATTCCCAAGTTGTCCTGGCTTGGCTAAATTCACCTCCTTGTCGTTGGAGGGCATTTGTTGCAAATCGGGTTAGCCACATACAAGATATCGTTTCCTACCCATCTTGGCGTTATAATCCATCCGCATTAAATCCAGCCGATGTCGCTTCGAGAGGCACAAACCCCTCAAATTTATTGCGTCATGATTTGTGGTGGAATGGACCACCTTTTTTGTCTCTTTCTAGAGACGAGTGGTATAACAAGTCTTTTTCTAAGCAACTAGGCGAATCATGTTCAGAGATCATATCCAGCGAAGAAAAAAAATTGTCTTCGAGGTCACGACAGCAATCGAACCAATAGATGCGTTATTGGAAAGATTTTCTAACTTGTTTACTATTCAAAAAATTCTTTCTTAATGTATTCGATTTTTTACAAATTTTCAAGTACGTAACATACCAAGCGAAAAATATTTCGGCAGACCCACTCTAGACGACTTACAGAGAGTTTAATGTGGCTCGTGAAACATGTTCAAACTACAGTTTTTTCCAATATCATTTCCATGATAACGCAAAATAAATTGCATCCAAAACCATTTCGCAAACTCTCGGTTTTCCTTGATTCCAATGGTTTTCTCAGGGCGGGCGGTCGCCTGAGAAACTCATCAGATCTACCATTTTCAGTAAAACACCCACTATTATTACCTAGTTCACATCGTCTTACTGCGGTCATAATAGAATATTTCCATAAAAAATATCTTCATCCAGGATTAAAAACTTTGCACCATATAGTTTTACAACAATTTTGGATTATTTCGGCCACAAGAGCCATCGAAAAATCACTAAGTAGTTGTGTAAAGTGTTTCAGAGCACGTGCTAAGACGTATACCCCTCCTACTATGGCGGATTTGCCTAGCTATAGAATATCCCAGTTAGCTGCATTTTCTCACGTAACATTGGATTTTTGCGGTCCCTTTTTGATTACGCCCTTAGGAGGCAGAGGTATCACAAAGAAATTTAAATCTTACGTTTGCGTATTTGTATGCACTTCAACAACGGCGGCTCATTTAGAGCTGGCAGTGGATCTCACTACAGAGAGTTTCATTGCTTGTTTTAGGCGATTTGTTGCAAGGCGAGGTTCGGTGGTTTTCTGCCAAAGCGATAATGGGACTAACCTTGTTGGCGGGTATAATCAGCTACTTGAGCTGGCAAAACAAGCTTCTGAAGAGCTTGCGCTAAAGTGGAGGTTCTCTCCCCCTACTGGACCACATTTTAACGGTTTAGCGGAGGCTGGCGGAAAAAGTTTTAAAACACACCTAGTTCGCGTGGTTGGCGATCAAGTACTCTGCTATGACGAGATGCACACATTAATATGTGAAATTGAGGCAGTATTAAACAGTCGTCCTTTGTATTCCCAGTCGTCAGATCCAAACGACTTAATACCTCTCACGCCGGCGAACTTCGTTACCTTGAAAAACTTGGTTCCTATAATCTCAACACCTGATTTTTCTAATTTCAAATTAAATAGATTGGACCGCTGGCAGCTAATTCAAAAATTAGTAGCCGATTTTTGGAAAAGATATTCCACCGAGTATCTTAATACTTTACAACAGCGTACAAAGTGGATTAAGACTGCAGTAGGAATAAAACTTAATGATTTGATCTTAATCCAATGCGATACCACATCGCCGTTAAAGTGGCCCCTCGGTCGAGTTATAGAGCTTCATCTGGGACGCGATAATCACGTGCGAGTTGTGACAGTAAAAACTGCAACCGGACAGCTTCGCCGCCCGATCGTTTAACTGTGTCCCTGGCCCAGTCAGGACAAGGGGCAGTTATAAAAGCAATATATATGCATATTTTTCAATAGTTTTAATATATTCTTCTCATTTTCAGAATTTTTAATTTAGTTATTTATTTCCTTATGGTAAACAAAATTGTTTATTTTTCTAGATTTTCAGTGTATATATTTTTAGGTTAGTTAAAACACAGGTGTTTTGGCGGCCGGTTTATGTTCATGCACTAATGATTTGAGTTTTTTCTAATTTTAAAATAATTTTTGCGCTGATCAAAAACAGTTGGTTCCAAGCGATTGGGTGCGCATATCACGCAGCGCTTGCGCTTAAAGACAGACAACGTTTGGCCGGCGACCGTTAACCGCGGCAATTTAAAAGGTACAAATAAATACAAACTAAACAATCAAGTGATTGAAAAGATACTGAGATGTTCAAGTGACTAATAAAAGTGGTGATAGCCTAAATCAAGGGATCCTAAGGTGCAGAAAGCCAGCAATACGGTGAGTACCCACATTGCTAAGAAATTACAGTTGTTTTCGAATAAATCTACAGTCCGCGAGTTTCTTACGAAGCAAATTTCATTGGTGCTTAGACAAAGCTTAAAGACATTAGTATTGATGTGTGGTCCATAACTTGTGATGGGTGCATTAAAAATATTAAAACGCGCAAGTTATTAGGTAGTGTACGTTACATGTGAGTGGAATAGGTTGTTAATAAAAAAGTTCCGGCTTTTAGATTTCTTATGCATTTTTGTGCACGTTTCAGCTATTACTTTTCCGCCCAACCTATCTAATATGGGAGAAAAGTATTGGTTTACCCCAAAAACAGTTGGAATTTTGGATTTCATTTGAGTTATTTTTACGCTTTCCATCAACAACAACACGAAAAACCGGTTGTTAGAAAAAAATCCTGTGTGTATGTCGTCGTCGGCCACTTCTTCTAACATGTCTTGTTAGCACGTTACAGCCTCCGGAGTGCAATAAGTCACCAATTTTATGATTGAATATTGTTAAGAACATGTCACAGATGATCCCTATTAATTTTCAGCTCACCAGGGCCAGTACAACGGGTACTATGATACTTGAAGTGAGACATTTGGTCATTTTTTGAGAAATTTCAGTGTGTTAGCACGTTGCAGCCTCCGGAGTTCAACAAGTCACCAATTTTATGATTGAATATTATTTATGACATCTCACAAATGAACTCTATTGATTTTCAGCGCACCAGAGTCAATACAACAGGTGCTACAGTACTTCAAGTACAATATTTTTGTCATTTTTGGAGAAGTTTCAGTTTGTTAGCCTCCGGAGTATATACTGTAATGTTTTTCTTATTTATTTAAACAATAAACGGGTGGGATAAATTTCAAACACACGGTATGGCTCCTTACTAATTTATTTAAATACTAACACTTAATTTATATATACTCAGTACATTCACTTAAACTAATTTTTATAATAACTTAATTTATAATCACTTATTTCCTGTTTAACTCACGATGTCAAATTATATACTAAACTCACTCTTCCTGATCAGTCCCTTATATATTAAAGCCGTTTTTACTAGTAAATTCTGGGCTGCGGCTTACACAGTCACGAATAATTTTCCTGGCCTTTTCTAGATTACTCTGGTCACAAAAACAATGTTTACATAAGATAGTCGTGAACTCGTAAAAAGTTTTTTATAACTGCGTATCCGCCATAATTTTAACTTTTATACCTGGCTTGGACAGAGTCGGTTTTAGGGACTATACCAGTGTGCTGTTTCGTAACAATACAAGTGTCCAATTTTATGATTGGATATTATTTAGAGCGTCTCAAAGATTAAAACTATTGATATTCAGCCCACTAAGGCCAGTACAACGAGTGCTATGGTACTTGAAGTACCAAATTTTTGTCATTTTAGGAGAATTTTCAGTTTGTTAGCACGATACAGCTTCCAGAGAGTATACGATTGATCAAAATTATGATTGAATATTGTTCCAAGGTGTCCCACAGATGTACCCTATTGATTTTCAGTTGACTAGAGCAAGTACAGCGGGTCATATAAATCCAGATATACTAAATTTTTGGAGAAATTTCGGTTTGTTAGCACGATACATCCCCCGAAGTGTATGCAAGTAACAATTTTATGATAGAATATTGTTCAGGGCTACATATGCGGAAAAGTTAGTTTTAATCTTTGAAACCGTTTATTTTGAATGGATTTTCTATTGAATTCAGAGGCTCATGGTGGGCCACCAACAAACACTTAGTTTTCTTAAAAAATAAAAGTTTCGTACTAAGCCTTGCTTGATTCATTAAGAAAAAGTGTGAAAAGCCAATTTTTATCAAATTTTTCAATTTCTATTTAATTTCATTCGTTTCATGAACACGATGTGAGAAGAATCGACTTTTTGTGAAGATATCGAAATTCCAATTAATTTTGCTTCTTTCATGGATAAAGTGTGAGAAAAATTTATTTTTTATGTAAATTTCAAAATTTTACTTAATTTCATTCGTTTCAGGGAGAAGATGTGAGTAAAATCGATTTTTTGTGAAAATATCAAAATTTCGATTGATTTTGTTCGTTTCATGGACCAAATTATATTTTTATGTAAATATCAAAATGTCGCTTAATTTCATTCGTTTCATGGACGGTAAATAAAAGAAATCGATTTTTTGTGAAAGTATCTAAATTCCACTTAATTTATTCGTTTCACGGTCAAAATGTGAGAAAAAATTGATTATTTGGCTTGCAAAAAATGAATCGAAGAAGTTAAAATTTAAGGATAAAAAATGAAATTGTGTAGCTGTTACCCGGACACCTTGTACAGAATGTACAAAAATAAATGAAATTTCGTTATTTACTCAAAAAGCGAAAATCAGTTAATAGGACGAAAATAAGTGACTTTTTTTCATTTCAAATAAAACAAATATGTTAGCTTGAATATCGATATTAATTAATTATTGATTTTCAGTTGGTAAATACGTTATAAAACTAAATACATGGAAATTATGAGATGCATAATAAAAGAGTGTATATGAAGCGCAAAAATCACGTTCAATATCTTTGTTAGGCCACCTAATTGTCAAAGGTATTTCCTAACGAAATAATAAGAAAGTTGTATTTGAAATTTGAGTACTACTAATTCATAAAAGAAGGCAGCAGCCTCCCTAAAAAGCAAAATAAATTTCTATTCAGAAGTATATAAACGTTGCTAATACAGACCTATGATACATTACAATATGCGGCGAATTCACAGACGCATACACACTATACAGCCTTTAGACGACTAAATAAGATGTACCTAGCACCGCAACACATATTACACGAGGAATAATGAAAGGATATTGACATGTGAGATATTTGAAAATGGTTTAGTTCAGTAGAGAATAAATTTATCGGTCTATTAAAGAATATAAATTATACACTTTTCGGTTACATTTTACTCTCTAAATATGGATAAGTTGATTTTCATTAGTTGTACCCCTTCATTCAAAAAGTGGTTTCAATACCACTTAGAACTATTGAATACCTACTAATTTAAGTGAACGTTAACCTATTCATGTTTAGAGAGTAAAGTTATTTTTCGTAGAATCACTGAGCTTACTTATCGATTACTAACATTGGTCACTGTTTGTGATTATTAAATCTTATTCAATGTTTATAGACAGACGACACGCTTAAAAATAATTTAATTACGTATCTATAAGCAAAAGTATATACTTCATATATTATAAAGATTGCTGCATGTCTTTAATTCTAATTCAAGAAAGATTTATTATATTGAAAAGTAAGATTAAAGTTAATACTTAAATATATTTAATAATTTATTCTTTTTAATATAATAAATCTCCTTTCTTGTATTAGATTTGAAGATAAAAGAATTATGACACGCATCAATCATTATAATGTATGCTATTTAGTACGTAATATTTTTCGCTTTAATTTTAAATTTAGTATTTTTGATTGTGGAAATTAGTCAATAATTACTACTCAGTCACAAACACTATTTGTTATGATAGAACTTACCCATTACTTTATATACCTATCGATACTAAATTATAAACCTAAGCATATTATTTTGGTTTTCAATTTCTATCAATTAATTGAAAGAAGAATGATAACTACATCACAGGCAACGGCAGTTGACTCGGAACGTTGAGGTGATGCTACAGTAAAATCCTCGTTTTGGAGGTATATATTTTGTGGGAACATTGTAATGGCTCTAACGATTTCGATGAAAATTGAAACTTTCAAATTAATAAGGAATAAATTGTGAATATGTAGCCATAGCTCAACTTTATTTTAAAACGATTATAAGTAGATATAGTACTTGTGTTACCCTATACATCGTATGATTTGATTTCACATCTTTTGTAAGGGGTGTACTTGCATCACCTATAGGTTTTTGGACAGATGTTGTATACATTTAATAAGTTATTTTCATATTGTTTGTTAAACTAAACGAATTTGTATGAAAAACGCAATTTTATTGTTCAGAAATAAATAGTTTTCATCCTCTGAATATAGTGCATATATCTTTATTTTCTTAACCATTATTGTCTCTTTCGAAATAAAATTATTTTGAAATCACACCGGCCGTATACCTGGTGTATTTATACCGTATAACCCTGGAACCGTCAGAGTAGGTCGGTAAGGCAATGCACAGAGAGAACACTTCCCCTTACGCACGTGTCCCACACTCAGACCACAGTTTTCTACCGCATCATGCTAGTTCCAGTTATAAGATAGAGTTCAGTGATTGAAACACTTTCATTTGAGTTGGTTTCTGCTTTCAGGCTTACTTTTCGTTGCCAATAAAGGTAAGACTACTATCTATTTCTATTATTTCCAATATTGCAATCATGTTTCTTGCTTTTCAATCGCTATCTAGGAGTCAGAATACAGTTCACGTTTCTATAATGCTGAGTCAATACTTGGATGCCGAACAATGCTCCCCTTCTTAGGCCTTTAGGATTCTCTGATGTATGACCATCAAAAATGATTTGAAAATTAGGCTTCGAAGACTATACAAAATTTGAAAGAAAATTACAGAAACGATAGGAAAGATTTTCGAAAATGGTTACAAATGTGGAAATTATGTTCATTTTTCCAGTATTTTTCAGCCCGTAACACATCACATTCAATTACACGTTAAAATCATGTCGTTGAATATAAAATAATTCCCTGTTAAATTCACTATGCCTAAGTTATATTATTGCATAAAGTTCGGTAAATATGGGAATTAAATGGTGGTAGTAAACTTGTTATAGGGGCATAAAACTATTTTATGGGTAACAAACGTGAACAACGTCAGCATTGTAGCAACATCGTAATATAATATATTATGTTTCCATCTTTTGTATGTTAGTGCCCATATCTTTTCACTTTGTTTCTCTGTGTTTTTATTGGTATTACCTTGTAAAATTGTACTCTTTCTACTTTTCATGATACTCATATTAATTATTTTATTGAATATTGTATATGATTATTATTATTACTTCATTTCTGCTCCAATCAACAATCATTGACATACTTAGAGAGGAGGGGAGGCTGAATCCGAGTGAGATAGTCAGTAGTCAGATATGTTTGAAATAGTTTATTGGAAGTATTTAAATTCAAAATGCAAATGCTTGGCTATTTTTTTATTTCAAATAAAAATACAAACTGGTTTTGAATGAGAGTATTTGAATACAAAATACGGATTTTCATAATATATTTTTCAAATCATAGTATTTTATGTAACGATCATGTAGTGATAGCCCTTAATTCACGAGCATGTTCTATGATACGAAATGAGCCGCAGGCGGCGAGTTTCGTACATAACATGTGAGGGTATTTCGGCTTCCACTTTGAAGCCATTATCAAGAGGGGGGGTTAGGTTATTCGTTCATTATTCTAGGAAGGGATGCGATTCCGTAGTCTCAATCTGCCTACTCTACGCAACGAATCACCTCCTTCGGCTAATTCCAAGGCTTCAATATGCCAACTCCTTGGAATTTCACTGAAAAAGTACATAACAACAAAAATGGCTTTAATTACGCTGTCACACCCAAATCGACTCCAATAGAAATGATAATTTGCCATACTGAGGAAACTATCTCTCACTCATCTTCCAATCAAGTCGAAAAGCTAAGCTCATCTGACGAGAAAAATCATCCCGCATTCCTCGAATATACATTCTTCCAAAAATCCACAAACGCGATCTCTCATCACGATCCTTAGTCACTGCATTTAACTGCCCCACCAAACTCTTAGCTAAACATCTAGCTCAAACCATAGAACCAATTGCTGAGCGGTCGCAATCCTACGTCAAAAATTCTCGTCATTTCTCGACATTGTCTCCTTATTTACAAACATTCCTATCGATGAAACTTGGTATATCGTACTATCCCTAATCAAACACTGTTTGTTCAACACCTACTTCATAATCCAAGGTAACTTCTACAGACAACTGAAAGGTGCCCCTATGGGATCCCCTATCTCTTCGGTTATGGCCAACATTTTCATGGAACATTTCGAAAATTCAGCACTATCTTCATCTCCCCTCCGACCAAGCTGTTGGTTACGATATGTTGATGACACTTTCGTCATTTGGCCCCATTGAAGAGATACTTTGAACTCCTTCCTACTCCATCTGAACAGCGTACATCCCTACATCCAATTCACGATGGAAGTGGAAGATAACTCATCTCCACCATTTTTTGATGTGATGATTAAAAAACTTTCACCAAATGGTTTCTCACACTCCATCTATCGCAAACCCACTCACACCAACCGTTTTATCAATGCCCATTCCCATCACCATCCGGCCCAACAAAATTCTGTTATCGGCACAGCTCAGAAATTACAATATGATCGTTTTCTATCAATGAGTAATTTTATTTTGACTTAATTTTACTAATTTTTGTTTGAAAACTAAGGTGTTTCCTCACTAGCAGTTCCTTAGACTCTATTACAAATAAGTAAAAAGAGTATGTACTTATCGTGGTGCCGACATTCCCTCGGACCATGTTCTCCTTGTAACAGTAATCAAAACTAAGATCACGAACATCAAAACCCATATAGAACAGAGAAAGATAGACTACGACAGTATTAGAAGCGGGCATATTAGGAACAAAATGGTTGCGGAAATTAATAGAAGAATAATGACTTCCGTAGAACCGAAGTTGGAGGAGGATGCAAGTATAGATGACGTATGGGGAGGAGTGGAACAGGCCATGACATAGGTCGCAGAAAATGAGCTAGGTTATGAGCAGAAGACACAAAAACACAATTAGATGAAGGCAGAAATCATGGCACTTTTCGTAGAAAGAAGAAAGTGTAAAAATCAAGGAAATTCAGAGAGCTATAAACACTTCCATAAAATTTTTAGAGCGAAAATAAGAACAGCAAAGAATGACTGGTTGAAGAAACAATGCGAGGAGATAGAACAACTACAGGAAGTACACGATGAATTTAACCTACACAGAAAGATAAAAAAGGCGTCCGGAGTTTACAGGAAAAGACACTTCTCTAATATAGAAAACGATTATAAAGAGATGGCGCAGGATGATCAGCAGCAAAAAATTTTTTGAGAGTAATATATTAGCAGCCTTTTCAACGATAACAGACCTGATATAGAAGCCACGGAGGGTGAAGATCTGTCTGGACCCCCTATCACCAAAGAAGAAATCATAAGAGCAATAAATCCGCCAAAGGACAGAAAGGCAGTTGGTCCGGACGGCATACCTGTCGAACTACTGAAAATATTAGACTATAAAAACATTTCCGTCCTGCACAAAATATTTAACAAAATATATAACACGGGAGAGTTCCCTGCCAAATGGGTTACATTATGTTTTATACCCTTGCCAAAAAATAACAATACAACGAATTGCGAGGATCATAGGCTGATCAGTTCAATGAGCCATACGTTAAAGATATTCCTCAAGATTATTCACTACAGAATTTCTATAAAGTGCGAAAGAGATGTCGAATTCACACTGTTTGGATTTAGAAGAGGACTAGGCACGAGAGAGGCTATAGTTGCAAGTCAAGTATTATTCCAGAACTGCAATGATCAGAGGAAAGATATGATACTATGCTTCATTGACTACGAGAAAGTGTTCGACAAGGTTCAACACCACAAACTCATCCAAATTCTGAGGAGGATAGATATAGATCCGAGGGATCCTTAGAGGGGTCAGACAGGGATGCGTTCACTCTCCACTTCTCTTCAATCTATACTCTGAAAACATCTTCCAAGAGGCATTCGAGGAACGCAGCCTGGGTATTAGGGTGAACGGAGTGTGGGTCGCAGACGACACAGACTTAATGGCTGACAATATGAAATACTTGGAGGACCTTCTTGATGCCGTGGGCGATAGTAGCAAAGGCTTGGGCCTCAATATCAACACTAAGAAGACAAAATTCATGATAGTTTCTCGCAAGCCGGAAGAACATGAAAATGCAAGCCTACCACACAACAGATGCCCCATTGACAGAAAATATAAATTTAAATATTTAGGCACGTGGCTATGTGAAACGAAAATCAAATGCCGAATCGAAATTGCCCGAAGCACATTTAAGAAATTCGGGAAAGTTCTTACAAACACCGATTTTGACCTCGACCTAAGAATCAGATTTGTAAAATGTTACGTGCGGTCAGTGTTACTGTACGGTATGGAGGGCTGGACGCTAAAAGCAAACATCATGAATAGACTTGGAGCCTTCGAAATGTGGACCTACAGGCGAATACTGAAAGTCCCATGGACGGCCAGGAAAACGAATGAGGGGTCCTGAGAACGATTAAAAGCGAACGAGAATTGCTGGAAACCATCAAGCGCAGAAAAACAGCATATCTAGGCCACATAATACGGAATGAAAGATACCAATTCCTACAATTAGTAATTGAGGGAAAGATTGAGGGGAGGAAAGGAGTCGGCAGGAAGAAGATGTCATGTCTCCGAAATGTGAGACAATGGACAAAGCTGAGAACAGTAGGAGACCTATTCAGTGCCATCAGAAATAAAGAAGAGTGGGTACATGTGATCACAAACATCCATTAATGGATAAGCAGTGGAAGAAGAAGAAGATGGCATAATTGACCATTTATTTTAGAGTCGGACTGGGTAGTAAATGCACAAATAATTCGCTGTTTCTGAGGATTGTGTTTTGAAGTACTTTTAATTTTAGGTGAAGAGAACCTTTTAAGAGAAGCAATAATAGCTTCATTCCCATTATTTTTAAATGAGCGTGCATTGACATCAACTGCAGAAATACGATCACTATCCATAGCATCACATTGAGTACATTGAGTCTCTAAGAACTGCGTAAGCGTAGTTTAATATTCATCATCAGGTAGATTATTCTTATATTGCAGCTCAAAGCGAGTTTTAGTATTATTATCTAATTTGTCTATTGTACAATGTGGAATCCGAATTCCTGACATTATAACCAAAATTTTCTAAAATGGCCAAGTTCCTCTCAAAATTATCAGCAAATGAGAGCGAGTGTTTTCTGAGTCTATTGTATGCTACAAACATAAGTATTACCTCGTAAAGGTATACTAGAAATGAGATCAAAAGTCAATGAAGAAGTTGATGTCAATAAATAATTAAACTTATCTATATTTGTTAAAGAATCATTATTTTGTACCATTGAATCAAACGTATCAATAAACGTTTGCCAATGTTCTAATCTCTGTCAAAAACAGGAACAGTGTGTTTGGCTAATTTACCATTACAAGTAGTTCTAAAAGTAGTCACATTTTGAGTAGAGTTTTGATTAATATTATACGATGAAATAAAACAATTTAATTTGCTTAAACTTCATTTATTTGAACTAATGTTCAAATTAAACCGGTTGACGCGTTTCACTAACACAGTAAGCTTTGTCAAAACGAATGGAGGTAAAATTTAGAAATGTTTTAATATATACAGTACATAAATACAGAATTTCATTATACTAATGTTAACAAAATGTATTTAAAGAAATTAGCTGGAAATTCATCCACTACAAGCATTCCTAAGCTATCTTCTAGGTAAAAACGTTTAACAAAGGAGAGTGATAGATATCTATTTGGTCGTTAAGAAGGTTACCTGAATATTTATTTTTGTTTATCTCTAGACCCTCTAATAAATTTAAACTAAAGGATTTACCGACTACATGTAAAATTTCAAAATTTGGGTCGAAAATGTGTTGGTTTTCTAATAAATGATTTGAATAGTTAGAAACGAATTTTTTGTTGTCATAGCTACGTTTGTGTTCCGAAATTCTAGTTTTACAATTTCTAAAAGTTCTACTGAAATGAGAACGTACAATAATGAATCACCACATGATTGTATTTACGCAACTGTACAGAATAGCAGTGTCAGCGTAATGTATTCTGCATAGTGACAAATCTAAGTAAAAATGATATTTTTTAAACTTATATTTGTAAAATTTCTGCAAATGATTACCACAATTACTTTTATAATTGTAGATACGACACTATTACAGCAACCGGGATATTAAACTCAGGCCGCCGTAATACATTCTAGTGACTGATGCTTCTCCGTTGCTTGCGTCAATATTTAGAGTCACTTTCGTATTACTAGATAAGTTAGTAAAAAATTGAGTGTTTGCAACTGTGAATTTAACTAGGCAAAAGTTTCACCTACAATGTTTTGCACCACTTAAAAGAATCTTTATTTTCTTATAAAAGATTATTTTTTTATGTTTTGTTATTTATCCCAAGTTCACTTTGTGACAGTAATAACTATTCTCTGGTATGCTATTAATATAAGTGAATACTTCTACTTGTTTTCCGAAAATGGATACTAGAAAATGAAAGTGACAGATGAATAAAACAAAACTTTGTCTATAATAAAACCTACACATACACTTGTCTCTTTTGTGTCCATAAATAAAGTTTTTCTGTATTTTTCTATTTTCAATTCAGATAATAAATCTTTTAAAATGGACATTAGGAGGGAAGATGCCCAGTTAGGACCCGTACCTCTACAATCTCCTTCAGCTTCAACTAAAATACCACAAATCATGACTTTTCGCACACCACGAAAGCTAAAGTTAAGGTTTACATTAAAATCGATGAAGAAAAAGTTCAACCAAACATATCATGAAAAACCAACACCAGCAAAATATATCTCAACACTTTTCGAAGATTTGTTCGATAATTTTTTGAGCAAACTATTGACAGACATTGTCAAACCCCAAATTAATTCAAAAAAACAGGAAATCACTTGGCAAACGTTGAAACGAGGAATTAAAGAAGGTTGCCTTCACTTTGTATTTTCTAGGACCTAGAGCATACAGATTTCTTAGGAAAATAGTAAGTCTGCCAATTCCAAGAACCTTTCAAAACAGGATCAAGGGTTTAGCTTCTCAAGCAGGTTTAAATAATGAAGAAGTTTTTGAAGCAACCAAAATGAAAATAAGCACAATGTTACCACAAGGCAAACATTGTAGTTTAATTATTAATGTTTAAAATATTTCTTATATTTATTGCATCTTTTTTTGAAAATATTTCAACTGGGAATCATATTTCACACTATTAACATTTAAAGATGCAAAAAATAGGATTTGAACATCCATGTGATTTTTTCCCACTGGAATATGTTATTAAATTATTCATTAGGTAAAAAATATTTTATTCTCCTAAATATTGCAACGGAAATTTATAAATTAAAAATAATAAAGAGAAGGAACATTCCAAAATACTGATTTTATCCCATCTATAGGACGAGGGCACTGTCTTCATGGCAGCTAGTAAGCCCGTTTAAGGGCACACTTTTATCTTTGGCACACATTGAAGATGGTTAGTAAACCTCGGCGTTAGTCTCACTGTAAACTATGAAGTAGTATGACTTTACTTGATAATAAATATTTTTGAATAATGTATATACACTTAAGTCCAAATAATTATAACCCGTTGAAATAAATGTTGCGATTTACACAATCTGCATCACTTGTAAAGGTTTTTTCTGTACATTATGTAAATAGTTACTTTGATAAACGGATAGTAATTGTCAACTGTTTTGTCTATAGCAAGTTGTATTTACATTGAAAAACTACACCAACGAGTACCACTAGACCTACAATATTAGGATATTTCTTTATAAATAAAGTAATAAGTGAATTTGTAACTGATAGGTCCATATTCATTAATCACCCTTCCAAAGAAATCAAACTACTTAAAGGTGTCAAATTAAAAAAAAAAACTAGTACTGGTTCAAAAATTTTCATTACTGTGTCAGCGAATTTCAATGGCCGTAGGTATTTAAATTGACTTACTTTCCTTGTTTTGTTACTTAAAAGTTACTTTCTATTTTACTTATCTACCTGTCCTATACAGTTATAAATATAAGGTACTATTATTATTTAAAATATATTTCTGCACATTATGTTGAAGACATTGAAATATTTTCTCTAGGTGTAATATATTAAATTCTGAATCTGGTAGAATGTAACTGTTAATTATATCACGCAAATTATACAAATTTTACGTTTAAGTACCAACGTTATTGTAATTTTATACCATCACGTATACTGAAACTTTTCCTTTGGAAATCTAGTGTTCTAAATAAATAATCTATATTACTTTTCCGCCCAACCTATCTATTATGAGAGAAAAGTATTGGTTCACCCAAAAAAAAGTTTTTGAGTTATATTTACATTTTCCATCAACAACAATACGAAGAAACGGTTTTTAGAAAAAAAATCCTGTGTGTATGTCGTCGGCCACTTTTCCTTACATGTCGCACGATACAGCCTCCGGAATGCAATAAGTCACCAATTTTATGATGGGGTATTGGTAAGGGCATGTCACAGATGAACCCTATTGATTTTCATCTCACCAGAGCCAGTACAACGGGTGCTATGGTACTTAAAGTCCATTTTGTAATTTTTTGAGAAATTTCAGTTTGTTAGCACGATGCACCCTCCGGAGTTCAACAAGTCACCAATTTTATGATTGAATATTATTCAGGACATCTCACTGATAAACCCTATTGATTTTCAGCTCACCAGAGCCAATACAACAGGTGCTACAGTACTTTAAGTACGATATTTTTGTCATTTTTAGAGAAGTTTCAGTTTGATAGCACGATACTGCCTCCGGAGTATCTACAAGTTACAAATTTTATGATTGGATATTATTCAGAGCGTATCAAAGATGCACCCTATTGATATTCATCTCACTGAAGCCAGTACAACGGGTGCTATGGTACTTTCAGTACCAAATTTTTGTAATTTTTGAAGAATTTTCAGTTTTTTAGCACGATACAGCCTCCAGAGAGTATACGATTGATCAATTTTATGATTGAATATTGTTCATGTTGTCTCACAGATGGACTCTGTTGATTTTCAGTTGACTAGAGCCAGTACAGCGGGTTCTATAAATCCAGATATACTAAATTTTTGGTTATTTTTGGAAACAATTCGGTTTTTTAGCATGATACATCCCCCGAAGTGTATACAAGTAACAATTTTATGATAGAGTATTATTAAGGTCCACAGATAAGGAAAAGTTAGTTTTAATCTTTAAGACCGTTTATTTTTGTATTGATTTTAATATTTACCCTATCCTACATACTGCTACTTGAATACATACTAACACATAATGAATTCCAATATCAATATAAGAAAATAAAAATGATTTGATTAAACAATAGCTTGTTATTTTTAGTAATAGATGGTACTCCAAAAACAGAAATTAAAACGTTATGTATAAAGAAATACTAAAGCATATGTTTCACAATAATTGTTAAGCCCAATGCGTCTCATTATATTCACTTTATCAACCGATAAATTACGTTTAACAGAAAGCGTTCTGTTTAATAAATATTGTGAAAATTATACTTTGGTATTTGTTCGTATACAATGACTTTTCACCAATTATCAACCAACCCTGTGTAACATTCAAAGCATTACAGGTTTTTTTATGCTTAAATCTTTCATTGACAATTAATACATTTTTTGCTGTATTTTGCCAATACATTAGTAACCAAAATTTTTTTGGGAATGTTTGGTTAAAATTTGTTTCTGCCTCTAAAATATACTTTTACAATTTTTCAACACTTTTTTCAGTGTAAAGCCTAGTAAGTGATCTGTCAACGTTAGTTATTACAAGGTCACAAACTTTTGCCCCCAAAACATCAATCGTTTCATGCTGGCTTTCGCTTCTTTGTGTTGGTGAATTATTTGCTTGCACAAGTACTTAGCTGATCTGATCATACAGGGTCAGTTGCTGTCTTGCAATTTACTAGTGCATGCCATTAACCCATTTACGATGTAAACGCCGCTTCTCTCCTCAATGACTTAATTTCAAAAAAAATGTATTGTTAATTCAATAATTATAAATATTCGTACTTATAAATGGCCCCTTGAATAAAAAATAGGAAATGTCAAGATATCATACTAAATTTTTCATTCAAAACTGTGATTTAAGAGAAACAATTTTTCTTCGGAAAACTTAAAATTTTACTTCTTTACGTATAAACCCATGTTCAGCTGTTCTTTTTAGAGTAAGTCGTTTTCCAAAGAAATATGAAATGACAGAAAGAGAAAATCTCTTTTAATATAAATTGACTTGAGGGTCGGGAGTCTTTAGAGGGTTGCAAGCACCCTATCAGGATCGCATTTAGTTCAGCAGACTATCAGACGGGAAGAGAATCTATACATAGTCTATATTTCAAAATAGTGTTTTTTTTAAGTTAAATAATCAACAAATTATTTGAGGACTACTAGTAAAACGTATGCCAAGTTTTGTTCATAAGAATTATTCAATGCCGCTTTAAAAAATATGCGTTTTGGAGGGCCGCATTATAAAATACTTCGTATGCAACTTTATCAGTGAGTTTTATTACGTATGATATACAAAGAATAAACGCGTTTGTATTACTATTTTAATTTATTCAAAAAATATCAAGTTACAAAAAAATTTGTGTGAAGTTTGAGGACGTTGGTTTTCACTAACTGAGTAAGTGACTTATCATAGAGGTAACATCTATATTTTGATTGTATAGATTTCATGTTGGAAAAGCTGCTTTCGCAGAGATGCGTGTTTTCCAGCATTGAGTCCAGTGTAAGGCCTAAGTTTCGCATGTTGGGGTATCGATCTTCTCGCAGCAACTTGAAAAAGTCCAATTCAGTTTCAGTTCTTAATTGGTAAAAAGGATCTGATTGCAAATCACACAATTCCAGTTGAAGGTCTGCTCTGCTTACATTCTCAACAGAAATTGTAAGGGGCTGAGTGCTGACATCTCTCTTTCAATTTTTTTAAAGTCACTGAATCAATTTTCGAATACATCTGCAATCGTGTCAATGTATTTTATGTAAGGTAAATTTGAAACTTCCTCCAAATCTTTCATTTCTTCGAAATGCTCTTTACAACTTGGAAAAAATGAAAAATTATTTTTTTCTAAGGAGGACTTGAAAAGCTTAATTTTACTTTCAAATCCATTCTTGTGTCCAAATAAGTTGGCAATATTTTGCTGTTTTCCTTGTAGCTTCAAATTCAGTTCGTTAAGGTGAGATGTCAGGTCTGTTAAAAATGCAAGGTCTGCTAAAAATTGTGCATCTCAGATTTGATTTTCCAGTTCCGTAGTGTTAGACTTCATCTTTAAGAAAATTAGGTATCCCCTTGCGTAAGGCGACGAATCGTTGCATACAGTTTTCGGCGAGTAACCAACGAATATCGGTGTGAAGTAACAAGTTTTCAAATGTAGCATCTACTTCGGCTAAAAAATCACGAAACTTTCTGTTAGTCAAAGCACGATTGCCCCCTCGAATCATATTGGTTATTTGAACAACCACTTTCATGACATTCACTTGACGTAAGGGTTTTCCACACAGGGCTTCTTGGTGAAAAATACAGTGTATCACGGGACAGTTAATGTTGTTTCGATCTAAGATTCCTGCATATCCAATTTCAGTTCCTAACATAGCTCTGACTCCATCAGTTACAATACAGGAACATTTACCGAATCCCTCGTAGTCTGGAATCACCTTAATTACAGCTTCAAAAATATCCGTACCCTTGGTTTTACCATGGAGAGGAATAAGATCAAGCATCTCTTCTGCTACACTGGAGTCGTTTTGAATAGTTCGGATAAAAATTACAAGCTGGCTAATGTCGGACAGATCAGTGCTTTCAACCAGGCATACATTTTGATTAATATGCTCCACCCGTTATGGAATTGTTTGTTGCGACAGTGAGACTGTTTCGAATTTTTCGGCAATTTTTGGTTCATTGAATTGACTGCACAATTTTAAATAAGCACTCCATCACAAAAGGTTTCTTCGCTATGACAATTTTCAGGACTACTTCATAAGAAGCGGCGATACTGTACAGGTTGGCAAATTAATCATGTCAGTTGACGATGCGCGAGAAAGCCATACAACTTGGCAACGTTGTAAACGCAGTTACCGGGAAGTGCAGGCGACGTACATTCCGCATGCAAAGTTTTAAAGGTTGTGAGGCTGCTAATACGTACGAGGGTAAGACAATATTTTGAATTTGGATTTAAAAATAATAAATTGTGGCACATGCATAATGTTATATAAAATCGAGTTTACGAAACAAAATAACATTAATGTGTTCTTTATTACTAATTAAATGAATAAGGAAATAGAAGCCATTAGATTTTTCTACGAAAATTGTTTTTTTTGTAGTGACATAATTATTTATTGCTTCAAAAACAATACGGGTAATTCTATAATTACCCTTTATTATTGTATGTGATATAAATGATCTGTTCGTAGTAATAGTTAATGACATACCTACTTGTTTAGCTTTCTAAAATTGTTATTCTTAATAATATGTAGTAGATAATAATGTAATAATTCGGGTTTATACATAAAATTTGAAAAAGATATTGGGGAAATCGTCTTTAGAGAAAGTCTAATAAGTATACTAATAATATAAATAAAATATTAAAGCTTTTTTGTGGTAGATATTTATACTTTCATATGTAAATTTTTGGGTTTTTTGCGAATCTTTACTATGAAATTAGAAGATTCCTTCCCACTTTTTACACAGTTAGGACTGCCAAAAAAAGTCTTGGTTCTGGGTGCCGCCAATTATTGCTTATTTAGAACTATGTACAGATGTGCTACAAGTATTATATTACTCTAGTGGAATTCGTCTCTAATATCTACAATTTTATAACACCTATTTACATTTGTTGCGTTTGATGTATTTAGTCATACCACCTACAAACAAATACTATAATGAAAAATATGTTTTAAATGTACAGTGATCAACAACAGTAAAATAATGATGTGTATCTACAAATGATTCTTCAAAATCACTTTCTATATCAACTTCATTATCTTCGCTACCCCCGTCTTCGGCCAAATTAATAATAATATTATCTACAACAGTGTCTAAAAGTGGTTCATTGTTCATAAATTCATCTTCAATCTTCTTCATGGTCACATCTAGCTTTCCAATCATTTGCAGAAAGTGTGTCAAAAATTTCATTACAGAATTCCTTAACCTTTGTAAAATTGAAAGTAATATTTCATTTAGCCACATATTCTCTAAGTGCCGCCCAAACACTTTCGATCGGATTTAAGTCGGGGTGATAGGGGGGGTAGCCTTAAAACTTGCAATCCATGTCGAATAAACAATTCATCAATTTTATAAGTTTTATATGGCGGTTTGTACATTTTCGCAACGTTATAAAGATCCGATTTTAACATTTGTTCACTGTAATATATGTTTCTTTCAGAAAGCCAGTTTTTTAATTGTGGTTTAGTCCAAGCAGTCGTAGTTAATTTTTCATTTAGATCATTGTGATATGGGTCGTTATCAATTTCCACAACAGCGTTTTTTGGTAGGTTTGGAATAAGTTTTTCTTGTACCCACTTCTCATAATTTTCATACGCCATTTCATTAAGATAATCTCTTGTTTTCGACTGGGAGCTCCACATAATACCAGCATCAGGTACAAAACCATTTTCACTTCCTGCATGCACAATGATAAGCGTATTTATTACCTTTTGAAACGGGCTTTCTCAATCCTTCATTACTCTTGTCGCTCCATCCTTTAAGGTGCGTGTGACATGAATGAATGTTTCACCCATATAAATGATCTGTTTGTTCTGTTCACTGCACTTTTTTATGTTCCTTAAATATAGGAGTCGTAAATGTCTGATTTCGTGACGTTCCATTAAGAAATTTCTGTTGTTGTTCCAACGAAAACCCAAAGAATGTATTTGTTTTCGCAGAGATTTGCGACTTCCTGCGAAGCCATAACTATCTGCAAAGGTTTGGTGTACATTTCTTAACATGGGTACTTTTTTCTCGGATATGTGATAATTTATTATGCACCTTCTAAGCACAGTTTTGTCAAATTGATCCATACGGATACTGGCTGTTCTTTGTTTTTTAGTAGGCACATCTGTGTCGGCATTACTTCTTGCCGGATTTTCATTTTAATACGGGAAAGTGTTTTTTGGCCAACTTTCGTAATAGCAGAAACTCATTCAATGACCTGACAATAGAATAAGTCGTTATAAATGTTGTATTAAAATTTTTACTCATGTATATTTTCATACAAATAAAATGAAGAAGTAGTTAAATTTATTTTCAGTGACCGTTCTTTGAAATAAAAATTTTTGTCGTGGTTTTTGTCCATTTAAAAGAAGTATTAAATTCAAAAATACTATATTTCGTTTCAGTTCATTAGTTGTTTTAAACGATCTTCAGATTTTAGTTCAAACATATTTTAATATGACCAAACCGCAATTGTAACTGAAATCGGAAGATGATTCAAAACAAATAATAAAACCCAAACGTAATAGAGATAGGTATGAAATGAGAATAATAATTATAATTATAAGCTAAAAAACTATTACATCTTACACAAAATAAACATGTGCCCTTCTATATACTCCTGTAGACAGAAACTGAATAGTTATTCATGCAACGAGTGTATAAAGTGGTGCGTTTTTTCACGAATGGAAAAATTGATGCATCAGCCGCAGGCATGGAAAAACCAAAAAATGTCTTGTTTAGGTTGCTCTAAATGGACTAATAATGGCGTCGATTGGTTTGTCATGACGGCGCATAAAATTGACACATGAGTGCATAAAATACTTTGTCTCGCCCTAATGTCACTTTTTTAAATCGTTTAACAAATAATTATTTTATGTACGAAAATCGATTTAAAAAATTCACTATCCAGTGTAAATTTGTTAAATAATTACTTTGGTTTAAAAATTTTATTGCAATAATAAAAACTTACCTTTGTTAATGGAATTGTCGACTTGCCATTATTTGCCTCTTCGGTCATGAAATTTAGAACGTTCATAATTATTTCACGACACTACTCACTCAACATTTTATGAACAACTTTACTTTCTGGAGTCGCCATAACAAGTTAGTATAGCACAACCCCGGTAATCACACTTTTCTCTGAACTGTACTGTCGAAACGAAGCTTACGAATTCTGCCAGCGAAGTGATCTCTTGCTATCCGTATACGTCTTCGCTACGTCACATCGGAAGTTGCCAAACTTCTGACTGCCAAAATTAATTTACGAACCTGTGTTTGGTATCAGCGTTAGTATTTTAAAAAAACTTTGTTTGTTGTTATAGTTTTTTCTTATAATCTGTAATGGCTTTCCTTGACTCACCTGTATATTGCTGAAACGCTTTCTCGTGTAACGTAGTGTAATGTCGTTTCATATTATATTCATTGGGAACTGATAGTACTTGCATACAAACAATGCACTGAAGTTTATTATTGTTGTTCGTGATTAAATAGTCTGATTCCCAATGGTCATTATAAACTCGATGTTCGTTCGTTATTTTTCTTTTCTGCGAAGACATATTTCACCGAGTATTTCACATAAAAAGGTTTTAGAATTAGTGCGTACTGCACACTAGAACAATTGTTAACTAACTCTGCCCTCTGCCCGTTTCGCTTTATTCAACCTTCTTATATACGTGCGCGTGGCTTCTCGAACATTCGAGGGTGATCGGTCTGATTTCCAGTAACATCACCGCGACCGTCTATCCGTCGCCAGTGGCGACACACGTAATTCAATTTGTATTTTAACGTTAATGTAAGAATTGTGCATATTTCGAATTTGAGGGCGGGTCTCTAAATGTATAAATATTTAGAGAACCGCTCAGAGGTCTGCAAAAATAACGTCGCGTGCCGCATGTGGCCTGCGGACTTCATGTCGAACAGCCCTGATACAGAAGATCAGTTTTATGTCTTCTGCAATCTGTGGGACATAGCCAAGCTCGCATTTTTTGTAAGAACACAACAAAACTGGAATAACTTCTATCTATACTTATATATATATATATATATATATATAATTTTATAATTTTTTTTTATTTTAGGTTCGGGTAATTATATCAAGTCGAGCATGAGTACTCTTTAATCTCTTTGAGTTCCAGCATAAAGCTTTTTCTATGTAATTAATTATTTTGTTTTATATAGATTAATTAAAAATTATTTGTTTTTGTCTATTATTTAAAATAAAAAATATACATTGTCTAAATTTATGTTGAGACGCCTATTTTATCAATCCTATTCCTGTTTTTAGAATTGACACTTGAAATTAATGGAATAACCCTTTCCTGTTTTTAATATACGGTATTGAAACGAAAATGACGAACACTGTAATTATATATTATCAAAATTGCGATGGAAATTGGAAAAGAAATACATGTATCAATACAAATAAATTTGAAACCGAAATAGTAGAACAAACAACTATAATCTAATAAACTCAATAAATTGGTACCTTTACGCAAATTTAAATTGTTTTGATTGGCCAAATCATAAAATTGGTTAACCAATAAAATGACGGACTTACCTTCACGGAACAATAGTTTCTTCTTGGACCAACAATCTTCAATCTGCTATAACACCACTTTTGTGTTATTGTGTCTACTGCCTTTCCTCTCGCTGGACTTCAACTAGACACCACTACTCCAGGTAAATCTCGAATTTCTCGTTCTTAATATACTTTATACTATTATTTATCTTCTCCTCTTTCACAATCTGGTTTCTTTCTTTTAAATATCCTTTTAAACGATACTTTCTGGTATCTTTTATTATTCTACAGCCTTTATTTTATTTATCTTTTTTAATTACTTGTCTTCTGTTCCTTTATTTATCTTTAAAATATTCTCAAATTATTTCATAAACTTTATTTAACTTATTTTCATACTTTTTTTTTGATTATATGAGGACTGGACTTATATTTTCTTAAATTTTTAGATTTTTCTTAGCATATGTCCTCCCTCAATAATATCACACCACATCCTACTGATCACTTCCAAATCAACAAACTAATTTTTCTTTCCCGTTGTCATGGACAAAATTAATCATCTTTTTTTCAATTTCATATCTTTTTTAACTATATTAGGATATTTAATATTCCTTCCGTTTGCAAAATAATTTATACTACTCAATTAAAACTCAACTTCTCTAAAAAAACCTCTTAATATGTATTACTTCTCCATTCTCAAATAAACAAATCTACAATCTGATTACTCTGAAATACATATGCAATCCTTTTCCATTTATTTTAGAATTTTTTTACAATTATAGTTCATTATAAACTCAGCCTGAAATATTTATTTAATTAAAATATTTGTGTGCTGTTTCTCGTCATAACGCTTAATATACCCATCAGAAACACATATAGTCCCATGCCAAAAAAATTCTGTCGCTAGCATTCCATGCTTTGAAAATAATTTTGACGTTCATATATTGTTGACAGTTCTCTGCGTCATAATAATAATAAAATCTTAAAAATGGTTATTTTGCTTCTAAATTCTTGTTAAATCGTATGTATTATAATGATCTAAATATTACTATTCATTCTTCTAGGTTTCCTTTGTTTTGGATAATCTCTATGAAGTATCTGCCAAATTTTTAACTGATTATTTTATCTAATGAGGATTTATAGCCTGATATATGAGTTGAACTATTTCAATATTTATAGTAAATAAATGATATCATAAGTATCCATTCAATATTTAATTCACTTTAACTTCATTCGAATATAATAATAACAAATAATTCCCTGTTTTGGAGATTTCTAACCACCTACTTGCTTTATAAACATGAAAACCTCTCACATCAACATTTTTAAATTCTTATAGATGTTGTGATGAGTTCACTATATTCTCATCCACGTTCCGCTAGAGACACCATACAGTCATGAAATAATTTTGTAAAAAGCAGGTGAGCGAATCAATATTATGTACATAAATCCAAATTGGCTTTGGAATCGTTAAAAACAATCAGAATGTTACGTTTACAAACAGTCCTTATAATTTGCTGAGTTCAGCCCTGCTCGGCTACCCTTCTAATCTAAATGGGTTTGCGATAATTGAACAAAGTAATTTAACTGATTCTTTGGAGAATACTGGTTGGAAATTCATCAGAATTGTGTTATTTAATTCTGTTCAGAATACAGAACATTATCTTCAGAAATGAGTTTTTGTGTAATATAACGGAACTTAATTATGAAGGCATTCCGAGATTGGTCGGGGAACAATTTTTTCGATCTGAGCAATATAATTAAGATTTTGAATATAGTGATTTCAAAGAATTGTAATGCATACATTTCGAAAACAATTTTTCATCATCTTCCATTTCATATTAAAAGAGGAAGAAAACGACCCATATTTTGTACGGTTTGAAATTAGTTTGTGGAATGAACTTGATTACAATTCAATATATTTTATGCACATGAAATATTGATACACTGGAGGTTGTTAATAAACGATGATCTTGTTATACGTAAATAATAAAATGATGGCTTTCTGACGAGAAAACTTGTGACATAATATAGTTGTCCAAGCACAAAAACAGGGAAACTCCATAGTGAATTCCGTATATTTCCAGTGGTAGTTGTTTGTTATCGAATGACAGATCTTTTGGAATCATCGGTATACGCCGATTCAAGATATTCTATTTGCTTTGCAGAACGTTACTTTGGCGACGTTATTCATTCGCTTTATCACAGTCAGTCTTGTTCCATTGCATAGTCGAGAATGATTAATGTTACGCAACATGACGATCATTGAGCTTACTACGTCATTCTGGTTGACAACTAGTCAACTGACTTGGAGAAAACCAACTGTCTCGAAAGGAAATTCTGAATAATCATCGACATCTTTCCTTTTCGCAGCCCATATTCCTCGTTTACTCAGCCAATTATAGTTTCTGAATGTTGCGCTATGACTGGAAAACATGCGGAATGACCTCCTCTTTCGTATCTGTGAAAAGACAGAAATCTGTGGTTAGTGTGATGAATCTGGTCGAAGTCTCAACTACGACATTCCAATTTCCAATTCCTAACAACTGCGTTGAAAATAAATGTGTACTTTGATCTTGTTAGTCGTCAATTGGAGTGTCTTCACATGCCATGTCTGTTCGTTTTCTCCTCGGATTTGTGAATAATGAAAGTAAATCATAACCACTTTGAAAAGAATAACAGTGAAGTCAGTTCTCGAACTACTCCAAAATTTGTTAATAAATAAATGACTGACAATAGAGCAAAATAAATAATCGTGAAGGACACCAAAATTCGCCAAAAAAATTAAAACACTGTCTGCCACGAACGCCATCTGTTTAAAGTAATCTGAAGTTATAGCAAAAAGAAAAGAGGTTATCGAGTTTTGCGCTCGGCAACACATTTAGCGATTCATTTTTATTTGAATGAATTACGATTTTTGTTCGCCTTTGCTTAGAAATAATGTGGAATATCATACTCTCTTGATTTATATAATTTAGGGCCACTTTAATGAACTATGAAATAACTTTTATATTTCTTCCACCTAACAGTTATTAAAGATAATAAAAAACAAACAGCACAATAAATTCTCTGCATTTACTGTCCTGCCTTCCATATACTACAAATTGTTCGGCCTTCCTTTTCCCTCTTTCTCTCATAGTACCCCCAGCCGCCCTTCCTCCTAAGTAACATAACAAGGAAACATCCGAAATGCCTGATCTAAATTGAAAATCTACACGAAACTAGTCTCTCAACAATTTCTGGAATTGCGGCATGTGAAACTAAATTATAGCGATGTGTATTCCTGATTATAAATTAAACGTTTATAATCCTCATTTTAAATAAATTACAGCAATTTATAGACCAGGGAAGAAATAAATATTGAAAAGTTTGTGAAATTATTTCGGTATGATCAAAACGGCCAGACGAATGAGTTAATTATTACAATAATACCATATCTTCAAAGCGATAAACTTACCTAACCCTTCTAAATCCGAATACCTATATGGTCACGGAGGGATGTTTTAGAATAGGGTGAAATAAGCAAAACTCTACACGAGTGGAAAGATTAGGCGGGGGAAACGGTTCTACGAGTGAATAATTTTGAATTCCACCCGTGCTTTAGACTATAATTTTTATACAACTATCAAATAAAACACAAAACAACATATATTGAATTACTAACTCCTTAAGTCTGGTGGATTTGTGGGGAAATCATCACTGTTATCAATATCAAACAGTTAAAGGAATGAAGCCATGTAATTATTATTCAAATAAAATTATTTACTTACTTCTTATGAAGTATTAATCAATTTTAATCTAATACAGTATCCGCCAAAATAAAAAGTACCGAAAATAAAAATTAATTTTTAATCTCTGTAATGTAAGTGTTCAAAATGTTCACCATGTCGACGCAAACAAGCTTCATATCGATTTTGTAAGTCAATAAACATATTTATAAAAAGTGGTTGATGTAACTGCCGAAAAATATTTTGTATTCTTTCCCGTAGTTCGGCAATATTCGCCGGCGGACTTTCCGAGTGAAATATTTTGTCCTTCATTATGCCCCAAATGTATGCGTCAGGTGGCGTCAGGTCAGGTGAATAAGAAGGATATTCGAAGTGTGTTCCCCGAGAAATTATTCTATTATCGAAATGCTGACGGAGTAAGTCTAAGGTGCGCACAGCTGTATGGCTCGTTGCACCATCTTGTTGGAACCATTGTGTGCGAAACTGTAGATTTCGTGCACGGCAAAAGTTATTTAGATCTCTCACAAAAGGTATAATAATTTTCTCTCTATAACGCTCTTGGTTGACAGTAAGTGGATTCTGATTATCATCTTCAACGAAATAAGGACCAATCATTCCATGACCAGATACCGTGCACCAAACGGTAACTCGAAGACTGTGGAGTGGTTTCTCTACAATGACATCAGGACGTTCCAATCCAACGAATCTGGTTGTTTGTTGATTAATATAGCCGCTAAGATGAACGTGACTCTCGGAATCTTCGTAAATTAAACTCAACATGCGACCACAGTAAATTTCTCTTGCACGTTTGTCCGCAGCATTTAGTCTTTGTCCAACTTGAATACGGTATGGATAACCACCAATTGATTTGAACATGCGACGTAAAGACGTTTCACTAATGTTGAGTTTACATGCAGTTCTTACAAGACTTCTTTGAGGTGATTGCACAACTTGGTTAAAAACACGTCCTTCATTTTCGTTAATGCATACTGTTTTTCGACGACCTGAAGAAGCTTAACGTTGACACAATACACTTCCAGTGCGACGAAATTTTTCAACAACAGCTAACATCACACTTTTACTAGGAGCTGCTTTAATAAATTTTTGTTGATATTTTATTGACACCTGTTCTAAGCTTGGACCATCATTACGACATTTTCCGTATGAACGAAAATAATGCTCTACCAAAAAAACTTTTTCTTCCGTTGTTTGAACCATTTTTAAATCAAGTTTAACTGCAGCGTACTATTAATATATTAACTAATGACAATTAAGTCAAATATGACAAATCCATATTACATAAACAACTCCACAGCACTCTCTGTTTCGGTACTGTTTATTTTGGCGGATACCGTATCTAAAAAAAATGGATAATAATTAAATGTTGACAATCTACATTTTTGACTGTTGACAATTATTGTTGTTCCTCTTTTTCTTTTTTTCCTTAAAAAGTGCCACAAAATATACTGTTATAAAACAGCACACTGGTATAGATCCTGAATCCGACTCTGCCTGAGCATGTATGAAAGTTAAAATTATGGCGGATGCGCAGGGATTACTTAGAACTGTTTACGATTGTGATTATTTTATCTAGACAATGTTTGTGTCACCAGTCTTATCTAGAAAATGCCAGAGAGCCATTTGTTTTTGTGTAAGCCGCAATCTAGAATTATCTAGTCAAAAAGGCACTAATATATAAAGGACCGACCAGCGAGAGAAAGTTAGTTTATAAAGTGATCTCGTGATATAAACAGCGAACAAGTAAATAGTCTAAGTAGTGAAGTGTTTATATAAATTAGTGAATAGTGTAGTGAATAAATAAATTAAGTTAGTAGACATAAGGTGTGTAGATAGATTTACCCCACCCGTAATAAAATCGTTTAAATAAATAAGAAAAACATTACACTGGTGTCAGGTGTGGGGTAATATAAACAAATTGCTACGTAAAATGGCCAAGAGACTATGTGACCTGAAAGTGACGGAACTAAGAGCAGAATTGGAAGATCGTGAGTTGGAAACGTCCGGTAAGAAAAGTAAATTAGTAGAAAGACTTAAAGTGGCACTGGAAAATGACGGCTTTGATCCAGAAACAGTGTTATTTAATGACGAGGCTCTCACCTTAATCTCGTCAACTTCTGCTAATATTTCTACTTCATGGACGAGAAGATTTCTGCCATGGAAAAGAACATGGTCGAGAAGATTTCTGTTATGAAGTACGATATTTCTGCCATGGAAGAAAACATTTCATCGAATGTGAGGAACGATATTTCTGCTATGAAGAACGACATTTCTGCTAATATTGACGACAAGATTTCTCGTTTAAAGAACGATATATCTGCCGATATCTTATCAATGAAAATCGACATTGCCGCTGACGTTGAAAATGAAATTTCGTCTGTAAAATCTGAAATTGAGAATACAATGTCAACGATGGACGAGAAAATCGAGAGTAAGTTTACAACGATGGACAAGAAGATTGAGAATAAGATGTCAACGATTGACGAGAAAATTGAGAATAAGATGACAACGATGGACGAGAAAATCAAGGAGTTAGAAAGAAATATGACAGATATAAGAACTCAAGACACGCCAGCGGAAGAAAAGAAGACCGAGCAAACGAAACTTTGCAAGACAGAAGCACGCCCTAAGTTAGAAGACATTGGCAGATTTACCCGAATCAAGACCTCAACGTTTGATGGAAAAATGTCGTGGACCAATTATGTGAAACAGTTTGAAGCAGCCGCTAGAGTAAATAATTGGTCCCATAGGGAGAAAGCAGTGAACTTAACCATCGCGCTTCGCGGAGATGCCTTAGATACCATTGGAAGAAACGGATGACTTCGAGCAGTCGAAGAAAAGGTTGGACATGCGATATGGTCACGAACATTTGGAACATTTGTACATATTCCAGCTGAAGAACCGAAGGCGGAAACGTGACGAAACCCTTCAAGAGTATGAACTGGATATTGCCCGACTAGTTCGATTTGCTTATCCATCAGCACCAGATAACATGATGGAATGTTTAAGCATCTAGGCCTTTATTGACGGCTTATGTGACCACGATATGGAGAAGACGCTTCGATTAGCCCATCCTAAAACATTGGTCGATAAATTGACTGCTGCTCTTGAATATGAAGCAGCCACGATGGCTTCGGGATACAACAAAGGTAGGACCATACAGAAAGAAGGTGACGATGACAGACTTGACCAGATAGTCAACTAGTTGAAAGGTATGGTACACAAGAAGCCGAAGAAAATCAGGTGCTGTAATTGTGATGAACTAGAGCATGTACGCAGATCATGTAAGCGTCCTACGACTCCTGCAAACCAAGAACCCCTTAAATTCAAAGCAGACACGAAGGGCTCGCGGTACAACAAAGGTAGGACCATGCAGGAAGAAGATGACGATGACAAACTTGACCAGATCATCAACTTGTTGAAAGGTATGGCAGACAAGAAGCCGAAGAAGATCAAATGCCGGAAGTATGGAGAGCTAGAGCACGTACGCAGACCGTCTAAGCGCCGCAAGACTCCTGTAACCCAAGAACTCCAGTCACAGGGTAAATCAGACAGAGGTGAACATCCAGCTGATGTGAATCACCGAAAAGCCAACTCTTTGCCTAGATGGTCATGCCCTGTAGACTATTCACAGTACAACAAGCCGAAATCTAAGGAAGTTGTAGTTTTAAGAACTACTGTAGACAACGAAGAATGGTCACCCACCAGGATCATAGAAGATCTGGAGAATTATTTTCGCCTAAAGAAGATTCGACAGTGGAAGGAAGATAATCGGCGACCTAACTGGCAAGAAGTGTCGAAATTTTCACCGACACTCAAGGCGTATTGGGCTTAGTGGGACTCCCTTGTCCTGGAAGAAGGACTGTTGAAAAGAGTACTTTAAAACGACGATGGTTCCGAGATGAGGAGACAGTAAGTTTTCCCGAGAACAAGAGTAGCTGAGGTTTCATTGGATGAACAGCTCCGATGATGTGAAGAACTGGTGTAAGAAATGTACGACTTGCGCTACGAGTAATGGACCACATCGCAAGAGAAAGGCACCCATCAAACAGTACAATGTTGGAAGCCCTTTCGAAAGGATTGCTTCAGATATCGCTGGACCATTTCCGACGACAGAAAATGGTGGCAAATACATACTGGATGTAATGGATTATTTCACAATGTGGGTGGAAATTTACGCTATTCTTAACCAAGAGGACACAACTGTCGCGGATGTATTGGTGAAAGAATTTTTCAGCCGATACGGAGTGCCCTTGGAAGTCCTCAGCGACCAAGGAAGAAATTTCGAAAGCCATCTATTCCAAGAGATTTGCGGCAAGCTGGGAATGAAGAAGACCAGGACAACAGCATTACATCCACAGTCAGATGGAATGGTCGAGAGAATGAACAGGACTATTGGAAAAACCTGTCCAAAGTAGTTTCCAGCCATCAGAGAGATTGGGACCAGTATCTTTCCTTATTTTCATTGGCTTATCGATCGGCCATAAATGAGTCCACGGGTGAAACACCAGCAAAAAATCCTGTTTGGACGCGAAATGAGGCACCCTTGTGACCTGTAGGTTGGCTGTCGGCCTGGAGAAGATCTAGCGGGATAAGACTACGTGATCTAATTGAGAAGAAGGCTGGACGATATTCATGAATTAGTTCGAACAAATCTTCAAGTTGCCAGCGACAGAATGAAAAGTCGGTACGACACGCAGGCCGCAGTAGGCGGTTATAAAGAAGGGGACAAATTATGGTTACACAACCCGTCGAGGAGAATAGGATTTTCTACAAAATTACAAAAATCCTGGGAAGGTCCATACTTAATCAAGAGAAGGATCAATGATGTTATATATCGCATAAGCAAGATCCCCAACGGAAAACCAAAAGTAGTTTTGTGATTTTGACTACCTTAGCTAGACATTGTTTTATCTAGAAAATGCCAGAGAGCCAATTGTTTTTGTGTAAGCCGCAATCTAGAATTATCTAGTAAAAAGGCACTAATATATAAAGGACCGACCAGCGAGAGAAAGTTAGTTTATAAAGTAGATCACTTTATAAACTAATTTTCGTGTTATAAACAGCGAACAAGTAAATAGTCTAAGTAGTGTTTATATAAATTACTTTAAGTGCATGTACTGTGTATATAATATAAATTAGTGAATAGTGTAGTGAATAAATAAATTAAGTTAGTAGACATAACGTGTGTGTATAAATTTATTCCACCCGTAATAAAATCGTTTAAATAAATAAGAAAAACCTTACAATACTTATGCTGCATTTCTGGCTGTAACAAATAATACTCAATGCCCATATTAGTCATTTTACTCACTTCAGAGGATTTTTTATACATTTTGATATTTCTGCACTACTTCTACTCTGCGTAGTGCAGCTGGTGTATAAAATGGAACACGCCTATTTTCTCGTTCTGTCAAATGTACCGTGAAATTTCCAGGGCGCTACAAGTATTCATTCCATTCCAAGGGCGAAAATGAATATTCTTACCATACGGCTAGAATGAAGCTACAGTAGACGTAGAAAAAATATATTAATTTACATAGGAACTTATGAATACAAAATACCGAGATACAACCAGTCAAAAAAATTAAATATTTAGGCTAATATATACAACCAAATATAAACTATTATTTCAAAAGCAAAAATCAACATCAGAAAACGTATGCTTTACTAATCAAAAACAGTGTACTACCTATCCAAAACAAAATATTAATACGATTAATACGACCAATTATACAAACGGATCACCTTTTTCAATCTTGCTGTAATGCATGTCTGCAGAAACGACAGGTCGTACAAAACAAGTGAATAAGAATTGTTTTATAGAAAAATCGTTCCTGTATATCTTAAGAGCAATCTTCATTAATATATATTCTTGTTCCTTTCAATTTAATCGTTCCTTTCAAAGTTTCCTTCATCTTTTCTTGCAATAATTCTGTTTTTTTCTTATGTCAATATTTTCCACCCTTAATTTAGTTTTCTTTCTTTAACTGTGCTATTTGTCGGTACATATCATCAATTTTATCTCCATCTCAGCGTTCTAGTTCATACTGCCACATATTCTTTCTATGACGATTACAGTTACCATATTCCCTGTAATTTCTACCAATATTTTGGTGTCTTTGATAATTTCTAAAATTGTGCTGTGCTTGATACTCCGAATGTCGCCAATTATAGTTTCCGCGCACATACTTGTTACTCCTATTCGGGTTGAATCTATTCTTATGCTGAATGTTGTTGTAGCATCTCCTGAAGTATTAAACTTTTTCATGTTGCTGATTAGTAATCCCATCTATTGACATTAGTTTAGTTAACACCTCTTATGGCGTAGAGAAATTTCCCGCTGCTATGATCGTATTTGTGGTGTCAGATGCTGCGTAGTTTGTGTGTTCTGAAAAATTCACTCATACTTAACGCCATTTTCTCGCTTCTGCTTATTGCTTGCAATACCTCAGAGCTAATTTCTTGAAAAATTGAGGTAGGTATCTGAATATGGCAATTTAACGCTTCGGACGTCCTAGACGTTTTATCTCTGATTTTCCAAAATATTTTTGGCAAACACTGTGTTGAATCTAAATTATTCCAATTTTTACTAACTAACTTAATAGAATTATTATAAAGTAGCACTAACTTATTAATTATGTCTATATGAACATTCGGATTTTTAGGTATGTCCTTCTTCAAAATTCTTTCACTTTGCTTAATAATATCATCAATTATTATACTTAACCTATCCTCGAATTGCTTCCAACTTACGAGTTTGTTCATAAAATTATATTATACATATATAACTTATAATTTCTAAACTCTTAAGGTTCCTGTCATGTCTTAAACTGCCTTCTATTTGTTTTCCAGATGAACCAGATGGATTTAAGTACTGCTACTACTGCTATTATGTACAATAAAACTGTATGTTAATTGGCTCTTCTTGCACTGTAAAGTTGTTATTAACTGTCGCATTCTCTAGTTCCGTTGCTTCACCACCCATTTTTAATAACCAGCCAAGGACGTTGATCTTTATTCATCATCACCATTATATGCGTGTTTCGGTCCATCTTTGAACATACGCCTCTCCAAGTTGTCTCCATCCGGTTCTGTTAGCTGATCTGCTCATCCGTTGCTCTCCCGCTACTTTCTAGATATAGTCCTTTCACCTAGTGTTTGGTCTTCCTGGATTTCTATTGCCCCCTCTTGGTCGCGATTCGGTACCTTTTCTTGTCCATCTATTGTCCTCCGTCCTCATGAGAAGTCCTGCCCATTCCCATTTTAATCTTGCATGTGTTCAGCAATGTCAGTTACCTTTGTTTTCTGTCGGATCCATTCGATGGTTTTCCTATCTTGCAGTCGTATTCTCAGCATATTTTGTTCCATCTTTCTTTGTACGATTCATAGTGTGTCCATTAGTTTGCCATTGAGTATCCACGTTTCTGCGGCATAGGTTAACGCTGGTAGCACACATTGATTGAAGACTTGGGTTTTGAGGTAATGCGGAAGTTTAGTCTTAAATGCGTTATTGAGTCTTGCATATGCTGCCCCTCCGAGTTGTATCCTTCTGTTGATTTCTATCAGCTGTATGTTCTTATCGAAGGATATTTACCCAACTCGACCATCGTAGCGTCGGATGAATTTGACATTATTTTTGTTTTACTCTGTAGACCGTATTTTTTGCGGCATTGTTTAGGGCTGAAATAATATTCTGGAGGTCTTCCATTTTGTCTCCGAGGAGTAAGATGTCGTCTGCAAAGCGAGCTATTTGCCTAGCTGGAGTAACAGGATTTTCTTCAACTTCGTACAATATGTAGTGATCCCTAAAAGACATTAACGACAAAAGGACATTAGTTTAGAAATAAGAGTTAAATTTAGGTTAATATTAATTATAGTATTTAGCGACCATTGCTCTGAAATGGTCAATGTCATTTATCAATGGAGGCACGTTCTGTTAATATATAAACAAACATGTACAACTTATAGAGATAGGTCAGACATGTAGTTAAACATAACTACGTTTCCTATAAAATAAGAGTGAACGAACCAGGATGGAATTATTGTTATTTATACTTTGACTTAGTCGATCGATATATTTATAATTGTGTATTTCAACGTATTAAAACTCGACCCAGTGATTTTTATAAATGTGATGTTGTTTATTCTATTCCCGAATACCGGTTGCTAGGTAAGTGGTTTCCTCAATGATAATATGCCTTTATGGTGAACGTCAAGTATACGAGGGACACTTACTAAGTAACCACTACATGGCGATCCTGCAAACTAAATGGAAATGGTAATTGTATAATGGAAATGGTAAAATTGATAGTTAAATGGTAATCGCCACTACATGGCACTAAATGGTTATGGTAAATTTAATGGTTATTGTAAAATGGTAATGATTGGTAATATGGAAACAAATGGTTATTGTAAATGGTGAAATTTCATTCTGCAAACGAAAAATTATGGTACCATTGATGTTATAAGAGTAGAACTATATGGTTTTTTATTTAAATTTGGGACCTTGGAGAAAAGAAACAATGGGAGGTTCATCAACCAAACAGGAGGCAAAAAAAACAGGAATTGTCAATAACACTTTCATGGTACAGCAAGATAATATTGCGATGCACATAATGGTATTATTATACATTATAACGATAGCTTTCATCTTAAAATTTGTTTGGTCATTATGGAAAACGCACCGAAGAGCGTTCAAAAAGGGATATCAACCGAAGCAATGCAGTAAAGCAGGCTACAGGAACTCTCACCGTGTAAAAATAATTGTAAGTACATATGCATTCTATTCTTATGAACGAATTTTTTTTTGTTTAAATGTCAATAACGTGGCAAGATTTTGAAGATAAGTTACGATTAATTGTGGAAGAAGTTAATAAACAGGGGAAAAGGGTTTTGCAGAAAGAAACTCCTAAAAATCCTGATATACATATAGAAGTAATTAATAGCATAGTAGGTCTTTATAATAATTTTGCTAAATTAATAGCCAAAAATTGGAAAAATTCAAGTTCAGTACAACAGGAGACTTGTAAAAATTATTCAAGTAGGATGAGGGATAAAGCTGATAGGCCATTTCAAGCGTTAAATTGTATTATCGACATACCTACCTCTATATTTGAGGAAATTGACACTGTTGTATTACAAGCAATAAGCAAACAGTTGAAAAAGGCGACAAGTATGAACGATTTTTTTAATTTTGCGAGTAAAGTTTGACCGAACGTGTTTAACGGCGAAGCAAGCAAATTACAGTAATTCTTGACTCATTAGCTTTACTACAAATAAACGCGACTGGTAATTAGGAAAATGCTATTTTACTAATAAAAACAAGACTAACATGTAAAGCTAGAAGCTTAATCACAACGGAAAACTCCATTGCAGACATCAAGAATAAACTTAAAACAGGGATAAGAGGAGACAATCCAAGCCTTCTCTTAGCGAAACTTGGTAAAGTAAGACAAAATGGAAAAGATGTAACACAGTATGCAACGGAAATAGAAAAATTAGCGGAAAGATTACAGGCAGCATACATATCGGAAGGTATGCCCGAACGGCTAGCCGAAAAATATACGACAGAAGCAACGATTAAGGCAGTAACTATGAATGCCGCAACGGATGCAACCAAAACAATAATTGCAGCGGGAAGTTTTGAAACTACACAAGAGGTACTATCAAAATTGGTTTCAGTAGAAGGTATAATAGGACAACAACAAGTCTTACATATGAAAGATAACAGGAATTTCTTCAGGAAGTCAAACTTTGACTTCAGGAATAATCACCGGAGAGGAAACAACAGAGGATTTTATAACGGTAATCATTCAAGAGGAACTACGGCAGATACGAAAATTTTAATAAAGATAGGAAATACAATAATAATGGAAATTACAATAATCAAACTAAAAATAACGTAAGAATATGTGAAATAGAAAATGAACAAGCAAGAGAGAATCAGAAACAATTGGGGTTTTGAATAAAAAATCAAACGACGAAAGCAAGATTTCAGAAACATATTCAGCATACTATTTAGATTTATCACTTTCTAACTTTATAGAAATTCATACAAGTGTATCCGATAATATCTACAATTTTATATTAGATACAGGAGCAGATATTTCTCTAATAAAAATTTCTAAAAATTTTCCACATCATTCGATTGAAACTAGGAGTAAAATAAACATTAAGGGGATAACTGAAGGCTCAACAAAAACTTTGGGTCAAATATGCATAAACCTCTATATCAATAACATTACTTTAAGTCACTGTTTTCACGTAGTGGAAGAAAATTTTCCAATACCAACATTAAATTTAGAAGTACCGGAATACGTAAGAAACGATTTAACGAAACTGTGAAAATTACGAGGATATATTCGCTTTGCAGAATGATATACTAACGCACAATAATTTTTACGAACAAAGGATATCAGTAAAAGATGATACACCGATTTACATAAAAAACTATCGCACACCACATTCACAATCAACAGAATTAAATAGCCAAGTAGAAAACTTATAACACAGGGAATAATTGAACCCTCAGTATCAGACTATAATAGTCCAGTATTATTAGTACTAAAGAAGTCGACGAATCAAGATAAGGCGTGGAGACTTTGTATAGATTTTAGACAGCTAAATAAGAAAATAGTCACAGATAAATTTCCTTTACCACGTATAGATGCAATTTTAGATCAATTAGGAAGAGCAAAATGGTTTTCAGTTTTAGATCTTATGTCAGGTTTTCATCAGATAACTTTAGAACAATCTTCTAGGAAATACACTTCATTCAGTACCGAAAAAGGCTCATTTCAATTCACAAGACTACCTTTTGGGTTAAACATAAGCCCTAATAGTTTTTCACGAATGATGTCAATAGCATTCTCAGGCCTCACGCCGGAAAAAGCATTTCTTTATATGGACGATATAGTTGTGATAGGAATTTCAGAGAATCACCACTTAGCTAATCTCAGAAAAGTGTTCGACGCATGTCGTAAATTTAATTTAAAATTAAATCCACAAAAATGCCAATTCTTCAGGCGAGAAGTCACATATTTAGGTCATAATTTATCAAAGGATGGTGTTTCACCAGATAAAGCAAAATACTCAGTCATTCAGCATTACCCAGTGCCAAAAAATGCCAACGAAGTCAAGAGATTTGTTGCATTTTGCAATTACTATCGAAGGTTCATTCAAAATTTTGCAGAAATATGTATTCCTTTAAATAGGTTAGCTAGGAAGAACGTAAAATTCGAGTGGTCACAAGAGTGCGAGAACTCATTTCAGGTCTTAAAAAATGCATTAATAAATCCACCAATTTTAAAATATCCAGACTTTAATAGACAATTCATATTAACTACAGACGCTTCGAATAGCACATGTTCAGCAATTCTAAGTCAAAATTACGAAGGGATTGACCTATTCATCGCAATCGCATCACGCAGCTTCAAGAAAAGCGAGCTTAACAAGCCCATCATCATAAAAGAGTTATTAGCAATTCATTGGGGAATCAATCATTTTAAGTGTTATTTATATGGTTCACCACATTTCATAGTAAAAACAGATCATAAGCCACTAACGCATTTATTTGCAATGAAAGACCCGACGTCGAAACTAACGAGAATAAGAATCGATTTGAAAGAATATGATTTTGAAATACAGTATGTTAAAGGTATAGCGAACTACGCGTTTATCATATCGAGAATATCCATAGAAGAACTTAAGGATTTATACATAAATAATTCACATGTCTTGGCGATCACAAGTGCCCAAACGCAAAAAGAAAACGTACAAACAGAAAAGGATCAAAGGAATAAAGTAGAAACAAAGGAAGTAAGAATACAAAAACCTGCAGTAATAAAAGTTTTAAATAACCTTGAGGCACATAAATTACCAATTTTACACTTTGAAAATAACCGTATCTCACTTAGAATGAGCATCCGGATCAAAAATAAATTGAAATTTAGTGAAGCCTTAAATACCGGATTACACAACTTCGACCTAGGACGAACATTGAAAAAGCTTGAAGAGCTTGCGGTAAGAAATGAAGTAAAAAGAATGAAAATATATACAATTGATGATATATTTAAAAAGTGCACAGTAGAAGAATTTATAGAAGTAGGAAATCAAAGGTTAAAAAGTATTCAAGTATGTATATGCGAAGTACCAAAAATGGTACAGCAAAAAGAAGAGATCCAAAAGATATTAGAAAGATACCACAATGATCCAATGTTTGTAGGACATGTAGGAAATAATAGGTTATTAAAGAAACTAAGAGCAAATTTCAAGTGGAAAAACATGGAGAAAGACGTAAGGAAGTATGTAAAAAATTGACAAAAATGTCAAGTGAACAAAGCAAAGCCTAATCACAAAGAAAAATTTGTTATCGCAGATACATCTATAAAACCGTTTGATATTATTTACATAGACACAATAGGTCCGTTTGTAGATAGTAACAACGTGAATCGTTATTGCGAATTAACTAAATACGCAGTAATGATACCGGTTCAGAATAAAGAAGCACACATAATAGCAAAAGCAATTTTCGACAACTTTATACCGAATTACGGATTGATGAAGGAAATAAGAACAGATCAAGGGACGGAATATAAGAACGAAATAATGAAGAATCTAGCGGAACTATTAAATATAAAACCTAATTTTTCAACAGCGTACCATCACGAAGCAATAGGCAGTTGTGAAAGATTACATAGGTCATTTAACGAATATATAAGACACTTTATCAAAGATTCTAGGGATAACTGGTGTGAGTTTGTAAGAATGTTCGCATATTGCTATAATACAACACCAAGTACGTATCACGGATACACTGCTTTTGAGTTATTGTATGGGAGAAAACCCAATTTGCCAGAATTTTTAGACGTCAAAATTGAACCGTGTTACAATTTTGAAAGATATGATAAAGAATTAAAGTACAAATTACAATACGCTAACGAAAGGGACAGACAGTTTTTAAAAAATAATAAATTAAGTAGAGTTAATTATAGCGAAAATGATTCTTCACCTGTAAATTTTAAAATAGGGAAATTAGTTATTTTTAAAAATGAAGGGAGAAATAAATTTGATACACATTATCTAGGTCCGTTTAAAATAACGGGAATTAAGGGGGTAAATTGCGAGATTACATCTCCAGACAAAAAACAACAAATTGTTCATAAGAATCGATTGTTTATATACAAAGAACGGAAACATTTGTAAATAAGTGAAGTGTATTGATAAACGAACAAGTAGTGTTTAGTAAACAAAGACAAAACAAAAACATTCATTAAAAACAGTTATTGGTATAAGTGATATCGAAAAATTAAAACGATAATTTTTCTCTTCCAAGAGGGGATGATGTAGTGATCCCTAAAAGACATTAACGGCAAAAGGACATTAGTTTAGAAATGAGAGTTAAATTTAGGTTAATATTAATTATAGTATTTAGCGACCATTGCTCTGAAAATGTCAATGTCATTTATCAATGGAGGCACGTTCTGTTAATATATAAACAAACATGTACAACTTATAGAGAGAGGTCAGACATGTAGGTAAACATAACTACGTTTCCTATAAAATAAGAGTGAACAAACCAGCATGGAATTATTGTTATTTATACTTTGACTAAGTCGATCGATATATTTATAATTGTGTATTTTAACGTATTAAAACTCGACCCAGTGATTTTTATAAATGTGATGTTGTTTATTCTATTCCCGAATATCGGTGGCTAGGTAAGTGGTTTACTCAATGATAATATGCCTTTATGGTAAACGTCAAGTATACGAGGGACACTTACTAAGTAACCACTACAAATATGTTCAACTGGGCTTCTCCGTCCACTTTTAAAAGCTTTTATCGAGGAGCATTTCTTACGTGGCCCAGCTCCCGACATCGAGTACCAATTTTGCTAATCGTACTTCGATTAATTGAAGGTAATTCTGGATGAACTTCAGTCAACAAACGAGCGACTTCAGCCTGTGTCCGACTTCTGTCTCCATGTCCGATCATTCTTAAAATTTCGATACGATGCGTTTTCGGTTAAATAGGGCATTTTCTCATTTTTCGTTTTTATTTTACACGTTGAAATGCAAACAAGTACTAACAAATCAATCACATTCAGTTCAAATTGACCAAAAAACTATCCAGCATGTTTTTTATTGGGCTTATCAAGTAAGAAAAAATTTACTTATACATTAAAGTAATTTCAGTAAATATTTCCTCAATTCATTTTTGTTCGACATTGCTCATAAAAAGTAACAAAAAAATGGAATTGTATTTGCAATTGAAAAAGCTTTCAAATGAAAAATTAATCAACCTACCCTTCCATTTAAAAAAAAGTTGGAGGTGTCTGCAACCCCCAGATAATTAAAAAGATAAACAAATCTCTCTGTGGTATGCCCCATTGAAAATAAAAATTGACGTGTTTTGCGATAAACCTTTAATTATCAAGTTACAGAATTTGTTCCATGTTTATTGTATTCTTGTGATTTTTCAATCACTTGTCGCAGAGTATGCAAGTGGTCTATCGTGCTGTACCCCTTGCGAAATCCAGCTTGTTCTACAGATTGAAAATAATCTAGTTTGTTAGCGATTCTGTTGTTCAGTATTTTTGCTTGTAGAGATGAGACAACTGTTGATCTGTAATTTCATATGTCCTGTTTATCGCCTTTTTTGTACAGTATAATAACGTTTACATTTTTTCATGAGTCTGGTATCTCACCCTTGTTAAGACATAGATTGAAGAGTCCCACCAGCTACCCTAGAAGTTTTTGGCCTTCCATTTTTATACGTTTAATTACTATACCATTCGGACCAGGTGCTTCATTTTTTTTTATTTTCTTCATATTTACTTATAAGCGGTAGACGTTGATATATGACATGTACTAAAAAAAATCGTTTATCCACGGGCTCAATAAATATCTTTAGTTTGCAGGATCGCCATGTGTTGTATGGATTTTGGGGGAGTTGTGAGGACGGATAACGACCATAAGCTTCACGATGACTTCAAAAATTAACGTGAATGCGGACTTATCCTAATCTGGACTAGAGGGTGAAAATAAACCATCACGTAAAGTATCACTGGGCTTTATTTACACTCTAGATAACACTTGTCAAGGGGAATGCCACTGTCATATTAAAAACTGAAGATTCTAATTCAAAAATATATAACTTTATAGAATCTAGCGATGTACAAATTATTAGAGCAGACCCAGCAAAAAAGTTTTCTATCAATGTAAGACATATTGTTAATAATTCAAATTATATTTTAAGTGATTATGAAAAGAAGTCCAGCGTAAATAAAAAACCTCAGTCTCCACAATTATATGTAACCGTTAAATTACAAATAAAGAAATCAATTAGACCTGTAGTTTCTTATGTTAATATTCCCATTAATATTTTAGCAAAAAAACGAATATATATCTAAATACTCAATTAAACATTCAATAGAACTAATCAAAAAATTTAAAGCATTCAATTTGCAAGATAACTCTAAATTAATTTCATTTGATGTTACCAATATGTTCATTAAAATTCCTCCTTAAGAATGTCTAACACTTGTATGAAAATTACTAGCAGATAAAAATATTAATCTAGGAATAATATCAGATATACTTAATTTATTTGATGTATGTATTAATCAGAATCATTTCACTATTGACAATAAGATATATATTCAAAATGAAGGTTTAACTATAGGAAGCACCATATCGCCAATTTTGGCAAACATTTTTATGGACAGTTTAGAAAAAAAAATCTTTGAAAGTAATATTTAAAAAATATCTTATTTGTGTAAGGATATGTAGATGGTATATTAGCTTGTTTCATAGGCAATGAACGACAACTAGATGTATGATTCAAACGTATTACACCCAAAAATTAAAGTTACATTAGGAGTTGAATAAAATAACTCAATCAATTTTCTTTATTTAAAAATTCAAAGAGTTAATAATTTTGTTGATTATTCAATTTACAGAAAACAAACATACACCGATGTAACTATTCCATATAATGACACACAAAGCTTTTCCAGTTCCTCTGAACAAAGTTAATTTTGAAAAATTAATACACTTTCACAAATAGCAACATCCAACGGTTATCCATTACATATGATAAATAAATAATTGAAAAGGGGAAACGTGGCATTCAACTAATATATCCTAAGCAATCTAATGAAATAAAAAATTATAAAACCAATCATTGATGTGCTTTTATATGAATTTATTCTTATTAACACCTCACTAGTCTGCTTTGATGTAACTTGTTGTCAAAACCGTCCAGACAGAACCATGTTTTTCTTTTGAAATGGAAAACACGGATATATGCAATACTCAACCAAATTCTTTGAGGTCTTGCCGCACAACATCGACACTATGTTGTATAATATCTATTTACTTATTGCAAGTTAATTGGATATATGTTTAATATTATTGTGACGGTTATTGAACCAGAAGGTCACTAATAAATGCAGGAAGATTATTCAGTGAAAATAAACCACGACATATATTTGGAAAATGCGCTTACTTAAGTAGTAATAAAAACACGTTTGAATTAGAACGCGACTAAAGGTGCAAAACAAGAGACTCGACAAGGCTACGGTCGAGAAATGTAAACAGAAGCCAACGGACTGAAATGCATTGATTTGGCATGTAAAAATAGTATTATTCCGTATTGTAAATATTCAATTAGCCATTAATTCTATGTTAGTTATAGATCTTAGTCGTATGTATACTGTGCCATCGTCATTGTTGACAATGGTCATGGTTGTAGTTATTAATTGTTTGAATATATCATAACCCAGTGAGTTTTAAAAAAAAACATATGGTATGATTTAGTTTCCCATCGATTGGAGGTAAGCGTTTCCCTAAATTAAATGGTATGGCAGATAAATGGTTCAACATGTGGAATGCTTACTTCTAATCACCACACGGCGATACTGCCTGCGAACAAATGGTAATATTTCGTGTGTAATATATCCTGTGAAGATATGGTAATATGGATGCTGCAAACATTTAACTGACAAGTTTTTTTGTAACGAGTATATGGTCTTTTATTTGAATTCTGGGACTTGGCGTAACGGAAATATGGGAGGCAAATCAACGAAGCAAGATGTTTGAGAGACTGGTGCAGTCAACAATAACTTCATAGTGCAGCACGATAGTTTTAGAACACAGATTAAGGTACTACTGTATGTAAAAACGGTATCCTTTATATTAAAATTCATATGGTCCTTGTGGAGGACGCATCGTAGACAACTGAAGAGAGACATTACAAGAAGCATCGGAGTTCAGAAGACAATAGGAACTTTAAACGTATAAAAATTGTAAGTACCCATACAATCAGTTTTTATGAACGAATCGTATTATAATGTAATGTAACTAGGCCTAATCTTTTAAATGTCAATTACGTGGGAAGAATTTGAAGATAAGTTTAAATCAATTGTTGAAGATATAAATAAAGATGGGAGAATGATTTTAAAGAAGGAATTCTTGGGTAATTCACGCAAAAAGAAAAGGGCTACTGAAACAGAGTGGTAACCGCGGACATGCATGTTTCTAGCTCATTTGCCTTCTTCAGCTCGGTTTAACCAAATAAGGATGTGAAATTTGGGAGCAAAGATGTTAATCGAAACATGGAAAAACACAAAACAACGGATTTCAGCAGGGAAACCAAACGCTCATTCGTGCTTTCAAGAAAATGGTGCTCCTCCGCAATATTACGGTGCAGTAAGACGGTTTTTGGATGAGAAATATCGTCGTAGATGACTTGGACGGAATGGCCAGATCGTTCACATTACCTCACACCTTTCGATTTTTTTTTGTGACGGTATCTCAAGTTGAACGTTTCCACCGCCGAAAGTAACAATATTGATGGTTTAAAATAACATATTATTGCAGAATATAGCGCTGTTTTCGCAGATACATTAGAAAAAGTACGAAAAGAGTTTCTCAATACGATGTTTTAGTGCTTAGAGAGCTCATTTCGAGCTACTGTTATAAGTAGGTACTAATTCTTAAATCTGTAATTGAAATCATTATAAAGTTTACTTTTCACTGATTGATTAAAAATTAAAATTACCAGAAACACAATTAATATTGGTATCATCGATAGGTTTTTTCAATGCCATGGTGTTGCTTCCCGCAGGGTCCCATTTAAAATTATTGGTCACAATGACTATGTGACGATTATGTCACGTCTCATCACTAGTAGGCCAATTTGCAACATTTGAAAAAACACACAAACATTACTTTATGTATAGGCGTTCCAAGGATACGAGGGGAGAAGGGAACATTTGACTAGCACTGTATATCATAATTCGTAAAGTAAGAACAAAATTGCTAACAGAAGAAGTCTTCTTCAATGAGTTATTGTTTCAATGTTGGCATCGTGCTCTGTTATACTGTGTCCCAAGCAGTCGCCCACGAGCTGCGAGTCTGCAAATTGTACACCTGGTATGTGTCCGCCCCAACTATCATACGTTACATTTGAGAGAGTGTGACAATGTTAACTAGTCTCAGTTTATTATAAGTTTTTTGAAACATGTTTTTATTCAATTTAAATGAGAAATAATGTACCAAGAGATCATTCAGTTATTCTGCTATATTTTATGGACGTTCCCAAGAGTGATTCGTGCCCAACTTATTAAAAACGTATCTTATTAACGATAACTATAATTGAAAATGTTGATATTCACTGAGCTCCTTCCATTACTTTTCCAAACTTATCAAAGATAAACAGTTTAAAAATAAATAAATAAAAATAATTAATGCTAACAAATAAAAACTTTTAATAAAATTGAATTATCAATTACATTTTTTAAAGAATATATAATGATTCTTTTATTTGTTATGATTGTATATCAATTGATAAATATTTAATTTGTTAAAAAGATGGACTTTTTTGTTGACAAACTTTTTTAATCAAATGAATACCGCTTGTCATAGCTTTTTTAATTGATACATATAATTTCAATACTTTCAATTAATTATTTTCAGTTTCTTAATTGCAAGAAAATTGCTGCTGTTATCTAATCAAACGATCGCTCCAATGTGGGCAAGAATAGGGTCCACGTGTATACAATCTTTAACAGTAAATTTTGCAAATTTTAGTACCGCCGGGTATGAAAAAATTTTTCTAGGTTTACAGGGACACTTTTAAGTATGTGCATTTGAATTTTCTAAAATAATTTTCTAAAATATTCTATGAAAACGTATTTTCTTGGGAACATCCTTAAATCTAATCTCCTAAATACGCAAACAGTATTGTGAAGAATGTGAATTATACATATTAAGAGCATCAATAAATCAGTAATAAATTGTGATACGCAGTTTCCTTACAGCAATACAAACGAAAAAACCATAATTAATGAAAATAGTTTTCAAAACAAACATTAACGGTTTATATCATGCATTTTCTACAAATCAGAACCTTTCTAGTTCAGTTCGTGACTGAAGGAATTCTGTGTCAGTTTATTTCCTTCATGAGTTTTATAATTTCACTTTTGTAGTCGATAAAGGAACGCATTTATTATAAGCCTTTCTCCAAAACGCCCACGATTGATAAAAGCGTTTTTAATGGTTGTGGTTTCATAATTGGCTAATTAGATAATAACATACAACTTTATACAAGGTAGATCAAAGTAAATCTATATTGAATTATATTATGACCCCTCTTCATCTTTACTAAAAGCCCTCAATAAATAACAGAAATTATTGTGGTCATGTGATACAGTGATATTTAAAAGCATAGAGATGGATTAATTATAGTAATCAGTCTGTTGTATCCAGGATACGATTAATGGTAAAATATTATCACCACTATCTGAGAAAGTGATCCACAAAATTCAAATAATTGACATTTCTATCTTGACAACGCGGTATCTACAGTTTGATAAATGAATTAACATTGAGCTTAATAAATACAGCATCTAAATTTACAATTTAATATAATTGGACACAGAATATCAAGAACGCTAACCAAATATTGGGATAATAAATAATATAGAACGAGTAGGTCGATCAACAATAGACAAAGTCCTTACAATCGGAATCACTGCGGGAGGGAGGGTACAACAAGTATTCCCTCTCCAAGCTCTTATTACTACTTGCATCCTTCTTGGCATGCTCAAAAGTAGATTTTGAATAAATTCTGGAGAAACAGCAGTCGATTCCTTATGTGTTGCCTTAGTACAAATCTTTCGTATTCAATACAGCCAACATATTGCATAATATGCTCTTGTAGGATGTTTTTAACATATAACTCACTAATCATACATCCAATCACTTCGGTACGACCTTCCTAACTAATACGTCCCCCAAAGCATTATACCGCCAGCTCCAAAGCTAACACTCTTTGTAAATTGCAGCTGGCGTACCGTTCCCCAAATCTTCTGTAAACTTGGTTTCGTCCATCCATAATTGAATTCTGGTCTGATCCGTGGAGATAATATTTTTATATTGTTCGATATTCCACTGGGCATGAATTCTTACAAATTATTATCGAAAGTTGTTATGAAAGTTAAAAATACGTGGAACTTTCTTAGGCTTTAAACCTATTTATTTCAATCTCCGTCTAACTGCTTTCGAACTAACATTAACTTGTCTTGCATTCAGAACCTCATTTCTGAGATGCGTAGATCTCAATGTGCGAATTCGTGTAAAACTAAGAACCAAAACGATGTAGATCTTTTAGGCACTTGACCGGCTCTTCGAACATAATGTCAACATTGTCGAGATCTTTGTAAAATATTTGATACAGTAGATTAACTTCTTCCAAGACGTCGTGCAATAATGTCTAGTTTGAATCCTTCGTTCGACAAATGCGAATCACTATCACTTACTTACTTCATCACAAATAACATGGGCGTAGCTAGCGAAGGGCAGGGAGAGGCAACTGACCCCCCTGGAAGCAAAAATAAATTAAATAATTTTTAAATTTTAATTAACAAAAAATTAAATCTAAAATATACATATTTTTCTGTTCTGTATATATTTTTTCGTTATCTGTTTTATAAATTTTGTTTGTTGTTGTGGTCGTTTGGTTGCTTTTATGAACATTTTCAAATCAATTAATAACCTATAATAAATTGAGTTATTCGCGTTTCCTTTGTCACTAAAACATATTTCATAAGCAAAAAACAGAGCTGCTTGTAAAACTGACATAGTGCTAAATATATATTGAAAGCGTTTTCGATCTATGCATTGGTGGACATCAGAATTGTCCCACACCAGATTTGGATAAAAAGGAGTGTTCGATTTACTCTCAGGATACGTCAATTTTTAGTGTTCGATTCAACTACTTAACAGTCGGACATTTTTGAGAAAAATGGTAAAACAATTGTCACTTCCTTTTTGTTTTCATTTAACTACATTTTTCTATCCTATAAATTAATTAAAATAAATTCACTCAATAAGTAGTTTTATTGTGAAATATTTTGTAGCATTCAATACACAATACTACATCAGAATCCGAAATAAATACTCTTATAACAACTATTGAGTTGGTGTGTGAGTGCTCTTGTCTAGCGACAGTGTCCTATTTAATAGTGTAACGAAACGCCACTGGTTTTCTTCGAGTTCGAGAAATTCAAAACACAAGTGAGGAATATACGGGAATCGGCGATGCGAATGTTCTGGCAATTTATAGGCTCAAGATGATATATAAAGTTAGTTCCCTATCCGACGCGAAAACAGACAGTACAGTACATAGTGCAGGATACGAAGTTGCATGCGGCGAATAGAAAGGGAGGCACGAGAAACAAGAGGAAAAATCCGTAATAATAGTTTTACCATAGAATAAAGAGATAGAAAAGACAATATGGATATAGGAAATTGGCTACAAAAAGGTAAGTTAAATAATTTCAGTAGAAAATTAAATTTTTAATTAAAACTCTAGATTCATTCCATTAGAAATTTAAAAATTGGTTGCTCGACCAGCACCAAATAAAACAAAACTAGCTTATAATGTAGATATGTTATATCCGATGTTAATTTTTGCTCAAAATTATTTTTTTAATTGTCGGCCGTTTTTGTATCGCAGCGTTTGGAAAATAATTCAAAAGCAGCCCTTTCCAAAATTGCCAATTTGCTCTTTACCCTTTGCTTGTATCCTTGTTTAATATAATTTTATATATTTTTTATTATTATGATGCCGACTTTGTTTCCTTCTAATCTAATTATAACAAAAATTACAATGATGCACCGATTTTGACAGCAGATATCTCAAATGGGACTAAATATAAAAAGTTGAAATTTTCACATATTAAAGATCAAACAGCACTTTATACGTGGTATTAATTTCATTTTGTGTTTTTAATCTAGAGAAAAAATATTAACATCAGATATAGTATATCCACGCTACATTATAAGCTATCATTACATGGTAGTTCTGTTTTATACTAGGGACTAAGAACAAGATTGATATTAGGTAATTATTTTTAGGTCAACAATCTCTAAAACGGAAAAAGTTCATGATGACAGTAATGGAAGCAATCATTGTGATAAAGATGAAAATAAAATGGTCCGATTATCAAAATCTCAATCTATTTTTGAAGGAGGTTCAAGAAGAACGTGATGGCCACCATGAAAATGACATTGATCGTTATGTTAGTTGTGCCAATAACTTGCCTTCTGAAAAAAAGAAGAAATTGTTGACAAACCCTTGGGTTCCATCATCCAGTTACGATTTTGCTTCTGATGCCATTCACTTGAAAAGAAAATTTAACCATCGCTGGTTAGATCAATATACTCCTTGGCTGGTGTACTCAAGTCGTTTAAAAGGTGCTCTATGTTTGTATTGTGTTTTATTTCCGCCAAGAATTGCTACAATTAAAAAAGTTTTAGGGTAATTTATGGTAAGGTCTTACATGAAGTTTAAGGATGTACATGAAGATTGTAGAAAGCACGTTGGCAGCCATATTACTACAAATCTTTAACAGTTGCTGCAAAAGCATTTCTTGAAAATGCTCCTGTTGATGTCCAGTTGAAAATAGGGCACCATAAGACGATTGAAGAAAATAAACAAATATTGTCAGGAATTATTTCGTGCATAATATTTTGTGGAATTCATGATTTGCCGCTTAGAGGAAAATAAGGAAATGAGGGAGTTTTCTTTGATCTTTTAAATTTGAGGATTGGCTCTGGTTATGGGAAGCTAAAGAGCCACTTGGATAAATGTCAAAAAAACGCAGTTTATACCTCACCAACAATTCAAAATGAGATCATACAATTATGCGGTGAAGTTATCAAAGAAAAAATAGTCGAAGACTGTAAACAGGCAAAAGCTTATGTTGTAATGGCTGATGAAACAGCAGATATCGCTGGAAAAGAGCAGCTTTCTATTGGATTGAAGTTCTATGATGAAAGCCAAAAAATAATCAGGGAGGAATTTGTAGGCTACATTGAGTTAAAATGTCAAGATGCTTCCACAATCGCTAGCGCAATTCAAAGTTTTTCAGAAGATAATATATTTCCGCCGATAATGTGTGGGATTCGGATTTGACGGGTGTTCCACGATGGCCGGCAAAGAAGGTGGTGTACAGGTCATTCTTAAAAAAAAGTACGCTGAATATTTATTTTTCTATTGCTCCAGCCACAGAATAAATCTTTTGGTCAATGGTACTAGCAAGCAACGGTTAAAGATACAATAACCTTCTTTCGTGAAACGCCAGCCCGTAGGAAATCGGTTCCAAACCTTTCAAGCCTGTGTGAGAACGGAAATATATAAGAAGTGTTTTAAATGAAACTCAATGTTTCTAGCTAATTCCACAATATAATGAAAAATGTTGAAAATTCTAAAAAATTGACAATTGCTTCGATAACTGAATATCATCGTCGCAACAATTGTCAATTTTTTAGAATTTTCAACATTTTTCATTATATTGTGGAATTAGCTAGAAACATTGAGTTTCATTTAAAACACTAATACGAGTAGATTACACTAAGTAAGGGTCGAAACAGTTAATTTCAATATATAAGAGTATAAAATTTTTTTCAGAAAGCTTCACTGACATTGTTAAAGCACTAGAACATCTATCTGTCGAAGGAAACTATGCAACAAGAAAATCTGTCTTCCACTTGCACTGAGCAGTTACTAAACCAATATTCATTCTAGGCTTAAACATAATTGCAAGATACTCTGCAATTTTGGAACCAGTTGTAAACGTTTTACAAGGTGAAAGTATGGATTTGGTTATGGTGAAGAAACATATTGATGATATTCTAGATGTAATCAAAGAAGATCGACAAGATGTCGAAAATGTTTCTTATGATTTATTTAAAAAATCACTTGATAACGCAACGAAAGTAGGGGTTGAGTTGTCAGTACCACGAGTCACTCAAAAGCAAGTACACAGGAGTAATCCACCATCTTAGACTGCAGATGAATACTGGAAGCGGTCAATAATCATCCCCTATCTTGATTCTTTAACTTCGTCTTTGGATGCTAGATTCTCCAACGAAAATAACCTGCTTTTGCTTTAACTTATCTTCATCCTTCAAGCATGCTCAAAATGGCTTCAAAAGATTTCAAAAATTATGCAGAATCTTTCATGGAATTTTATAAGTTGGGTGATGTCTCTGCAGAATTAGATTTGTGGTATAATATGTGGAAGAAAAAAAAATTAGCAGAAGACAAATTAAAGGACATTGAAGTGGCTGCACTTTTGGAGGAAGCTAATGTTTTTTCCCCACAACAAGACACGCACTGCTAATATTAAGTGCTTTCCCATCAACTACTGCTACCGTGAAAAGATCGTTCAGTACCCTACGAAGGGTAAAAACGTGGCTCAGAAGTACAATGGGTGATGACAGACTCACTGGGTTGTGTTTAATGAGTGTGCATCGAAAATTTTGAAGGAAAATCAGGACTGCATAGTGAAGAAAGTTTTGGATAAATTTTGTATAAACGCAAGAAAAATGTTATTAGTTTAATTTAAGTATAATTAAAATCTCAAAGTTTTGTTTTCATTAGCCTTTTCTTTTTATCCTAAAATTTTACATTTTGGAAGACCATGGTTCCCCCCTGTTATAAATTCTGGTTACGCCCTTGACAAGTAACTTAATTAGTTATAGGTACTCAAATAATGTAACACACATGACAGAAGGCGCATGAATCAAAAATCGCCATATATTTGCATATACACGCGGGGCGAGTGGGTCGCTCACCTTTTTGTTTTTAAATCACTGCAGTAAGTGTTTTGCACTAATTAACCAGCGCGTCCATCTAACCCTCAACAGTAATATTGGGTACAAGTAGAAATGTTTGTTATTTTGAATTAAACTAAACATAATGTACAAAAACCTATTTTATATTATTTTTTAGGAATGCGAGTCAAGAATGGATCCCAAAGAAGAAGAAAAACTTGAGTTACTTGATAAAGAACATGGAATTTCAGAAAATAAACTAGTGGATACAAAGAGTGACGAAGACTGTGTCGGAAATAATTCGGATCTTAATATTTTTTTCACTTGAATAGGGCAAGTGAGCACAACGCTTACCTACGAGTAATGATTTGATTTAAGCGTCACGGGTAACGCAGAGTTAGTCCTGGACTCTCACAGAGCAAAACGAACAACTATTAAAACGTTTCGAAGGGAAAATATTGGAAATAATATATGGGCCTATAGTAGATGAGATAACTGAGCAATATCAACTTCGAAGAATCGAAGAACTAGAAAGCATTATAACAAGCCAAGCATAATGAATGAAATAAAAGCACAACTACTTAAGTGGGCTGGGCTGGACAGGTTCAGAGAGTATAGAACGAACTCTTCATTAAAAGAATATGGGAAGAGAACCCGGCAGGCAAGAGGCCGTTAAGCAGACCCAGACTCAGATGGAGAGATAATATCCTGAAGGATATGAATGCCCTTGGAATTCCGGATTGAATAGACCATATGATGGACCGAAATAGATGGCGGCAGGTCGTGCTTGCAGCAAGAGCCCACAGATGGATTTGAAACTAATTGAGGGTTACTACTTCACTTTTAAAAAGATCCTTGATTGACCAGAACTACACTAGTTAATAGGGAAATACACTATATATAATATAATCAATCAATCGAAATTATATACAAAAATAAATGTAACTATAAACTAAAAATGTGCAATTATGAAAAATCATCGGTTGTAGTGTGATGTAGTTGAAACATGGATCAGCGTCTGCGAATTGTAATGGAAGCTCGAAGTTCAATACCATGCATGGTCTGTGGGTCAGCGAACGGTAACTTCTCCATCCCCTGAAGAAGATTGAAGAAGATTTGTAAGGGACGAACAAAACTGATGGTGATGATGGCACATCTTGTTGGATTTCTGGTTCTTCCGGAGTCTTACGTAGACGTCCTCGGAGTTTGTGTAATCCTAATATGATAGATTGGAGTCATCCAGAAGTGTGTAGGGTGTGAATTTTGCTAATTGGTAGGTATTGCAAACTTTGGTCGAAATGATGTCGAAGATCGAAGTGCGTTAGTCCTTGCTGATATAACTGTTCGATATTGTGTTTCAATTGCAAATATTTCTTCATCTAATGGTATCAGGTGGAAATACGATAAAGTCGTGTTTACTAGATCGAGCTCTTGCTAGTCCCAGCTTGAGAGGTAGAATTCCGGGGTTGTCCTTCAGATCCTGGATCAGAACTTCTTGAGCCATTATGTATGTACATTTGTAATATAGGATTCATATTACATTTGCTTTACTGGTATTTGACATTTTTCATGTGAATAGTTGTATTTTGAGTGTCAACAGTGACTTTGTTGTTGTTGGAGAAAATCTTGGAAGTATTTTATATCTTTTGACCATATTTTTGGTATTAATTTTGTCTTGGATTCTTTTGTTTATTTCTTTATATGTTTCCTTAGTTTTTTCCCTACGGTTTTATGTATAGCTGTTTAGCAAAACTCTATCGATGTCAGCGTCAAAATAACCATTCAGAACATCTATTGGTTTTTCTTTGGTTACAGAGTGAATGGAACTTTTGTAACCCATGCTGGCGAATAGCATTTGTTCCTTAATGCTTAAAGTTTTCTTCTTTGTTCTGAGGATTCTTCCAATTTCAATCACCATCTTACTAATTTAGAATTTGGGTCCTTCAGTGAGAACACCCATTTGAGAGGTTGATGGTCTGATAGAATCTTGAATTTATTTCCAAAAAGATTCGGGCGGAAGCTTTTAATAGCCCATATTATTGCTAGCATTTCCTTTTCTATAGTTGAGTATTTAGTTTCTGTTTCGTTCAGAGTTGTGGATGTGTATGCAATTGGCTGTTCGTTGCCAATGAGATCTTGAGAAACTGAGGCCCCAATGGCGAAGTTGCTGGCATCAGTGGTGAGGTTGAATGGCTTCGTTAAATGTGGATATTGAAGTAGTGGTTCATTGGTTAGAAGGTTCTTACAGGTCTTGATACATTATAGGAATTCTGGTGTGTGTTCTATGTTCGCATCCCTCTTCAAGTTAAAGGTTTCGTTATCCGGGCAAAGTATTTGATTAATTTTCTATAGCAGCCCTATATTCCCAGAAATTATCTAATTACTTTGACTGTTTCCGGAATTTGGTAGCCGACAATAACTTTGATTTTGTCTAAATTCGGTTTAGTTCCTTCTGGAGTCACAATGTGGCCTAAGAAGATAACTTGCTTTTTTAGAAATTCACATTTGTCTATTTGGATCTTGAATCCCGTTTCTCTAAGTCTTTCGAAAATATTCGCAAGATTGACAAGAGGTTCATGCAGCGACGTAGAAAAAACTATTATGTCGTCCATGTATACAAGACACATTTCTCCATGCAATCCTTTAAGATCATTGTCCATTACTCTCTGGAATGTTGCAGGGGTGTTCTTGAGTCCAAAAGACATTCTGCAGTAATTGTAGTGACCGGTCTGGACGTTAAAGATAGATAGATAGATAGATAATTTTTATAGTGCATAAGATACATCTTTTCACAAGGGTTCGGTACATAAATTACATTTTTTACAATGATCCATACGGCATTTTCAGTAATTATTTAAAGTTATTTAAGTCGATTAAAACATATATCATTTTAATTTTCATTATTATATAGTATATACATATTATAGTGTTATTATTTATTTTCCTCATGCAGAAGCTCTTAATTCTGAGATACTAATAAGACTATGGGGATATGCTGCATAGAGAGCTCTGAGAGATTATCATTATTGACATTTAAATAATCAATAATGTACTACATCATCAACACTATTAAAAAATCTGTTTTGTCTGAGAGGGCTGTAAATGGGACATTTGAAGAGAATATGCTCCAACGACTCTTGTGTATGCATATTACAAAGGGAACAGATTTCACCACAATCAATTATATAGAAGGAAAATTTCAGTTTCTTTTTACCGGAAGTTATGATTTGTGCGACAATTCTCGTTATGTATATAGATGCGGGTATTCGCAAATAATTCCTCCTGTTACCACCAATTAATAGTTGAGAGTATATCAGAGAATAACTAGACGTAACTTTCCTATACATATCAATTTCTTGAAATCGTTTTTCAAAATTTTCTAGAATAACCCTATATAATTCACGTGAATATGTATTTAAAGAGTTTATCCATAAATGTTAACACTCTGCAAAGGTAAACCATTCTTTAACTTGAGTGACCCAATTATATGTAGCTAATTGAAAAAGTCGCATATAACAGTTAGACATTCTAGAATTATCCATCGTTTTAAGTTTATATAACCAAATTAAATCATATTTGAAAGCAATTTTAGGGATTGTCTTGTTCTGCCGTTCCAATCTGGTGGAACCCGCTGGCTAGATCGAGCAGAGAGAAATACTGACATCTTCCTAGTTTATATTGTCTTCTCGTTTACTCTACGGTAGTCTATCACTATTCGCCATTCAATTTTTCCTGATGGATCGGGCTTTTTAGGGACGAACCATATTGGTAAGAGGCATAGGTGATTGGCTTGATCTAATGACTCCTTGGTCTACCATTGTTGCTATTTGTTTCTGGACCTTTTCTTTATGAAGATGTGGATAGTGGTATAACTTGGTTTGAGTGGGAACTTCATCTGTTTTTTGATGTTATGCTTGATTTGGTTGGTGAAGGTGGGGGTGACTCTGGCTGAAAACTTTTTGCACTGTCCTTTTATGTGCTCGTCTGCTTCTTCTGGATTGAGATGATCGTTTCTCAGTAGATGCTTGACATCTGTCTTCTGGTATTCCAGAGGTATAATGTTGGCTGTGTAAATATGGTAATCGGGTAAACGGATCTCCGAACTTCTAACTGGATCTGTTAGTGCTATTTGTATTGGTTCGTCTGTTCTGGTCTGGTCTGGTTCTGTTCGTGCTAGGCCATTGGCTGCTGTAGTTAGACTTTAGTTAGGGAAAGCTCGTTGTATCTCTTGTTTGGGAAGTTTGATAGTTCCTTGGATTTCATTAACGGGTACTCGGACTTGAGTGATTGTCTGCGGTTCGAGTTGGATGGAGTAAAATTGGGTTTTGTTACTTTCGTAATATTGAATGGGTAGAATGGAATTTTTTGTGACAAGTTCAGATTCAGGAAAATTGAATTTGGCTTTGAGAAGCTTGAAATGATTGAAGCCTATTAGGCCATCAAAGTTTTGGTGGAATTTGAAGAGGTAGATTTTGAACTTTCCGTTCTTTTGGAATTCGGAAAATATGGGTATGTCAGCACAGTAATCTTGGGTATGAAAGGTTAATGTTTGATATTATCATGGAAATATTTTGAGGTGATGTCGGGATTGAGAAAATATTTGGTAGCGGCAGTGTGATAAGTAGTTTAAGAGGAAGGTTGAAGATTGTTACATAGAGTAGTTCCCTTTTATCTGGGTAAGAATTTAGCTCTATTACATCGCGTTGTTGTTTTCGGCTATATCCCGAAACTTTGTCGTTTGTGTTTGTAGTCATTTTGAAAAGTTTTTTCATACGGTTCTGTGGTCTTACAAAACTGATTCTCTTGATGGTAATAGTCGTAAGTTGTTTCGTCTTCACATCCGTTAGTATAGTATCATAGCCATAGGCTTCGTTAGCATATTCAATGTTAAATAATTCTTCAGATAAGAATATTGTTGGATCTTGCTGTTGTGGAGGTCTCCAGTTTCGGTTCTCAGTCGTAGCTCTAGTGCTTATGCTCATTGGTGTTGATTTATGTGGCTGGGATATTCCAGAATTATTACTACTCTAGGTGTTTTGTTGTTGAGACCTACTAAATTGATGAAACCTTGATGGTCCAGAGAATAGTTTCTGGCCTTGTGGAATGAAATTATTCTGCTGCTCCGGTGATCTAGATCCAAACTGTTGAGGTTGATGGTTTTGCCACTGTAGTCTGAAAGTTGATAAGAGGTGCTGGTTAGTTATGTTGCTGGTTAACGCTCATATGCCTTCGGGTGGTTGTTACTGTTTTCTTCATGATGTTTTCTTCCCATATGTACTGCATTGCAGTAGATAGATCGCTTGGTCTGATTCCTCTGATAGTGGAGCCTAAAGGTTCCCGTTGTCCTACTAGAAAAGTTGTTAAAGGTAGTTTCTGGAAAAAGCTCTTCTTACTTGCCTTTATGTTAATATCGACTTTGTGAACTTATAGGTAGTTGGATATTATATTTAGCAGACCCATTACTTTCTCGTAGTACTGCTGTGGAGATTCATTGGGCCCTTGGCGTAGTCTCTTGTAAGAGAATTCTCATTAAGTTTTGGATCAAAGTTTATTTGGTATGTTCCTGGTACATCCGTAGATTGAGATAACTTCCTTAGCTCTTCTTGTGAGTTTACTTAGGTTTCCTTGGAATAGGAGGTCGGGTAAGGTTATTAATGAAGTTGTACAGATCATTGGGATTTCCATCGTATGAGGATAGGATGCCTAGGTGTTTTGGATTAAATTCAGGCATGATGTTGATTAGAGGTGGGGTAAGTATGTGTCTAGTTACATTTTAATTTAGGATTGGTGGGCGTAGTATTGATTGAGAGGTCTTAGTAGTATTTGCTTGATGTAAATCTGACAAAGCTATACTTAAATCAAAATAACTCTTCCATTCGAAACCACCAAGTATCTGAAAATAGGTCTGTTGCTCTTATATACTTAGTAGAATTGACACGAAAAATTAAAAGCATGGGGCTGAGATTGGAGGATTAAACTATATTCACGCTATATTTCGCTGACGGTCAGATTGTAATAGCTGAAGACAACGACGACCTAACATATATGGTCAGAAAACTGAAAAAATAATATGCCACAGGCGGATTAACTCTGAATATGTCAAAATGTGAATAAGTAATAGTGGATAGCGAAGTAGTGAAATATTTAAACTTGGATAATGACATCCTTAAATGTGTAGAGAAGAGAAGATATTTAGGAATCAATATGAACAAATATGGAAATAGTAAAGTTAAAATTCAGGAGAGAATTAATATAGGACGAACAGTGACCTGGACACTGAACTCCAAAATACTAACGAAAAATACGAAAAAAACATATTTAAAATAGAGTAATGTAGGAAAATAAGAAAAAAAAATAATGTTAATCGAACTGGACTTCTCAAATGAAACTGCAGGTGATCAAAACTAGATAGAATTAGAAAAAGAATGATCCGAACAGAAATTGATGTGAACCTATCAATAACTACAGAAATGGAGAGTTGACAACAAACTTGGTTTGAGCACGTGAAAAAATGCAGAGCGACAGATGCCCCCGGAAAATACTAGGTAAATACCAACGGAAAGAAGAAAAAGGAGATAACCACGGGGAAGTTGGACAGTTATGATGAAAAAAAGTAGAAGTTGAAGATGGACAAGTGGCAACAGCTCTAAAAGATATACGTTAAAAAATATAGAAATTAAAAAATCGCTGTCGGAAGATACACCCTGTATATTATTAAAATTATTGCAGAATGTGAATTCGACGTTTCGTCAATAACAACGATGAAATGATTACATATATAATGACCCCAAAGCGAAATATCATAAGTGTAGAAATAGTTGTAGAAGTTAATTAATTTGTTGAGAGATTGCCAGATTAAATGATGATTGATAGTTGGTAACACAAAAAGTATACTAAAGGTGTGGTGATTCATTTACTAAGAAAAAGACAATCTATGTTATTTCATTAAACGGCTTATTTTCATTAAGCATCGCTCTTAATTATAGTTAGTAAAAATAGAACCGAATGTCTAATGAAGTTTCTAAAGTTGGCTAATCTATTGCCGATCACGAAACGAATAAGTTTGAAATTAGATTAATTCTATGTTATTCTGTGTAGGAGTGATTAAAACGTATTGTGGTCAGAAAGATTTATCTAAACTTGAGACGTTAATAGTATATACTATCGGCTATCACAGCCTCACACATTAAACGTATGTGCTATTTAAGGAAACCATTAGACCATTATTTTTCATTGCAAATCTCAATGGGGTATTTTTTTAACATGTATTGATAGATGCAAATTAAACCTATCTTTTGGACTACCAAATAATTTTCCAATATGATAATAGTACACCACCATATTCCAACATGCCCTTCAGAAAGATTTTTAAGTAACGTTTTACAGGCATTTGAATTAGCTGGAGAAGTCCAAACCAGTAGCTAGCTGGCTTACTTGGTCTGTTTTGTTCTTAATTTTTGGTGGGGTCACTTTATAAAGGCTTAGGTGCTGCTGATCTATAGGAACGTGAGTGGTATCCTAGCGTAATCCTAGAGTGATGCTAGGGGTGACCCAAGTGTGGGTGATATCCTGGTGTGAGCGGTAACTGCGTGAGCGGTGTTCTAGTGATGATCTAGCAATATCCTAGCGGTGATCTATCAGCTACAGAGCTAAAGAAAATAAAAAGGAATTAAGGAGTAAATAACTAACATATATAAAAACTGAATTTATATGACTTAAAATATAATCAGACAATAATCTGTTCTATTCTATTCGTTCTATTCTCCGAATTAAGAGAAAATGCAAATTTTTGCAAAAGCGAGATAAATACGATAAGTAAAAGAAGCGGAGTAATAAAAGCCGGCACATACAAAAGTATACAACAGCTACGACAAAGTAGTGTTGCCGAACGCAATGAGATCAAAATATACAATCACATTTACAACATATTGTGATAAATCAAGTCCGCCAGTGATGGCTTATCCAGAATTATTGAAAAGAGTCACGACGAATATAGAGAAAAAATAAACACTAGAAAAATATAAGGTGAAAAAAGTAAGTACAATCCATTTTGAAAATTGAGGACCTTGCTGCAAAAAAAGGTGAGTCAACATTTTACTAGAATTGGGTTACATGCGCGGTTTGAATATAATTCAATTAGCCATCTTTGGTTCAAGAATGAGACGTGTCAGACGTTTCAAAACGAAGTTATAACTTCTTTTGACTAACCTTTTCCTATCCTTTGATGCAAGAAGGGGATAAGTCGGCACAGAGCAGGCGAATGAAGCATGTGAGCCATTTCAAAACATGAGAAGTAAATATGAGGTGAACAGGTCAGTGAACTTTTCGAATTCAGGTAGTAATGCAGAAGCGGGGTGTTCCCACAGAACAAGAAAGAAGAGGAGGCAATATTTCAAAAAGTAAGCGTGCAGTAGTTGTGGAATATGTAGGATATGGAAGTTATACGACAACTATAAACGACAACCAGATTCTCTAGACCACAGAAGAAAATGACAAATGTGATAGTGATACTGAATGACTCAATTTCAGATTTTATCAATATAACTTATCCCTTTTTTGCATCAAAGTTTTTTTTGTTGCCTTATTTTCCAGTTTAAGTTTTCTTTTGTTGGATTCGACGATTCTGAAATAAAACAAATCATGAAAAAATGGAAGAAAAAAATTATTTTTTATCTTCTTTCAACAATTTACATTTTGTGACTAATCCTCTCTTTGGCTCAAGGTCCTCAAGTGGTTCAGATTCGTTTCTATAAAAAAATTTCTATAGAATATACGTATGCTTTGTTAAAATATCCAGAGAATAATGGTTTGGACATACTGTATATTCAGTTCTTTAGTCACGAATCAAAACAATTACTTGTTTAGCAGATTACTTCCCTGCACTGCTCATCCTTTAAATTTAGTAGAATCATGTGCAGTTGAATCCGTAATAAAAGCAGTCGACTTTTATTCTACTTTGCAAGAGCTATATAATTTCTTCAATATATCTACACATCGGTGGGAGACGGGCAGCGTACAAATTTAAGAGTTAAGATTCTTTCTCAAACTATTTACTCTCGTTGACATGATGAATAATACGCGTTAGAAATAGAATGGTCTGTCATAATTAATGCACTGCAGTTTATTACCAAAAGCAGATTCGATCGACTACGTGATATGAAGCTACATGATTGTAGTGAAAATTACAGTATTTATAAACAGCAATTTCATTCATTGTTGGGAATGTGATTTTAGATCGTTTTATTGCTGTTAGTAAGAAGCTTCAAGAATCTCAAGCTGATTTATCATCCATTTTGCAGATCTATAGCTCTCTAGCTCTAAATCTTCAAGAGATAGGCAATTTTCTGAATATGAGGAAAAGCTAAAACACTATCTGGAGTTGAGAAGATTATTATCATTATGATACTCGTCGCAAAAAGAAACAGAAAAATTCAGCCAGCAAAGTCAGATAACTGAAGCAACACCTTCTTCTGGACAGGAAAAGCTTCGCACAAACGTTTATTACCCTATTTTAGACACTTTGATTGAACAAATGGGCGGGCGTGAAGCTGCATATGAAGAGCTTTACAAAAATTTCAATTTTTACGATAATTTATCTGAAATAGATACGAACCGTTGAAAATATTGCACATAAACTAGTCAATAAGAATCCTGATGATTTGGTAGGGACATTAGGAAATGAATGTATTCATTTAAACTGTCAACTCAAAGATTCCTTGGCAAACACGGAGGATGTATGCCCTGCCCAAAAAATATGTAATGTAATGCATTCACGGGGTTTTCCAGATGTTTACCCAAATGTGGACATTATTCTACGTATTTTTTGAGTATTCCGGCTGCAAATTTTGCAGAAGAAAGATCTTTCTCCACTCCAAAAAACGGTAAAAACATATTTACGAGTAAGTATGCGCCAAAACAGAATTAATGCTCTTGCATTACTGTCTATTGACACTCAACTAGTCCAAGAAATTGGGAATGATTATATAATCGAGGTTTTTGCACGGACCAAAGCCAGGAAAAAGAAATTTTCAAATTAATTAATATTAAAAAACTGTTTATTATTTATCTGTCTAAAGTTTATTACTTGTTTATCTGTTGTTTTTAAAAATTATAAACTTCAATAAAAATATTGGATCAAACATCATGGAAAAAGGGCGGCGCGGGGCATAGGGCCACAGCCAGCCTAAATACACTACTGGACCGTTGAGATAATAAAAGCGGGCGAAGAGCGATCTAGATTACAAAAAAAGCTCCGGCTTAACAACATTCGACGGCGATATAATATGTCGACTTGTACACCTGTTACTTTTTAGTCTACACTCGAACCATAAAGTTTGGAAAGTGCATTGACCTCCGCCCGTACCTATATAGGTCTTGCAAAGTGGCGTGTACATTTTGCTAAGTTATTTGTGGACGCGGGAAGCGTTGTAATTAGAAGCAAGTTTCCTCACTACTCATGAAGTATTGTTTATGGCGCGTTACCATTTTGTTTTGTGGGTGATTCGCCAATAGCCATATATCTCACTAAACTTATCAATTTCTCCTATAATAAACAAAATTAGATAACAAAGACCAAAGGAATATTGTTTCAGGTTAATAAGTATGAATAAAAAATAAATATTATAAACAAAATAAAATCATTAAATAAACGTAAGAAGAAGTAAGAAAAAATTCCTTAACAAAAATAAACGGAAAACTCTCAGGTCACAACAGTAATGAGTATATAATATATTTATAAAATGAAGATGTTTCTTCAATGAAAACAAAAGAATTTTTTTCTCAATAATGGAAATAATAGCTACAAAAATAAGGATTACAAAAATAAAACTCGTGACACCGAAAAACAATGTTAGAACTTACCCTTTGTCATCCATAACTTTAGCAGCCATATCATCTACATCCTACATTTTCTTTTCTTCGCTTTGAACATGAGCGTGAACATCAACTTACTCCAGTTATCTGCTGTGACTTGTTCCAATGGTTTCCCAAAAAGGCGTTCCACATCGGCTAACTTAAACGTTCGATTTTCCCGGATTCAACTTACAATGATACGGCGGAAACCTGAATAAACTAATTCCATGGCTCAATGCTGATTAATCTACAGGAAATTTCTTATATTTGGTATGGTAAGAAGCATTATCCAGATTTTCAGTAATGCGTCCAAACCACCTCTCGTACACCTCTGCGTGCATCTCTTCACGGTAGTCTCCCGTTTCCTTGGACTTAAATATTAATTCACCATTCAACACAAATCCGCTGTAGCTTCCTATATGTGTAATTATCAAGCGAATTTTTTAAACCGGTTGATCAGTCTTCAATAGCTGCTTGCCGTGCCATCTTGCCAAGTAAGGAAGAAAATTGATAGAGATTAATAAAGAGATTCAGACAGAAAAATTCAGAAGAATCAAATAAGATTATGATAAGAAACTACAGAAAGGAGAAAAATTTGAACTATAAGCAAAGTTGTAGAAGAAATCATTCTTAAATATGAGTGGAATCAATTATAACTTGAGAGGGATTCTCAACTTAAACCTCCTACCACACTGCCCTAAGTATTCAGCGGTGCAATTGTTGCAAGTCAATTTATAAACCCCAATTCTATCAAATTGCGAAATTGGGTCTTTGGTTCGAAAAAAGATAGTTTTTATGTTTAGTGGAGTTTTAAAGGCTACTTTATATTCTGTTCTATTCTGAATAATGTTGGCCAATTGATGGGAAAGTGGACCATAGTAAGAAATGCTAACAAATTTTTGTTGTTCCCTTTTGTCTAATGCATATGAGTCATTTATCAAAAACTCATCCATCGGCACCGCTGAATACATAGGGCAGTGTGGTAGGAGGTTTAAGTTGAGAATCCAGGAACGTTTAACAATGAATAGTTCCGTTTCCTACAGACATTTGCAATTTAATAACCATTCTTTTGTGGTGGATGACAATTTTAATATTTTACATGTTTGTGAACATGGAACTAGACTGAACGCTTTGGATAAATTTTTAAATCAATAAATAATGAGAATACTATATCATTAAATTTAAAATCAACTATTGAAGTTTCACCTCTGTTTAGGATTTTAGATTATAAAAAATTATCTTCACTTGAGAAAATGAATGAAGATATTCAGAAGAATAGAAACAAGAAAATTGTTAATTGAAATAAGAAAAAAGAAGAAGGTAACGAGAAAATAAATGAAAATATAAAGAAGAATAGAAATACGGAAATAGTTGATAGAAATATGAAAATAGAAGAAAGTTCCAAGAAAATAAGTGGAAACATGAAGAAGAATAGAAATACGAAAATAGTTGATAGGAATACGGAGATAGATGAAAGTAACAAGAACGTAAACAAGAGAAATGAAAAAAGAAGTATACAAGTAAACAATAAAATTCAAAATCATGATGATAAAATAAGAGGACAAGCAGATATTCAAGAACTGCAAGACTTTGTCAGAAAAAATTGGGAACACTTTGCATTAAGGTGGTACTCAATACAAGAAGTCATCAAATGGTATAAAACATATGGAAATTCTATATACATATGTAATTAGATAAGTAATAGTAATTAATATCATAATAATAATAATTTTCAAAGCTAAAAATAAATAACAATAAGATAATTAAACGTAGAAATATATAAATAATAATTTTCAAAGATTAAAATAGATATAAGAATTATTATTATAATAAGAATAACGAAAATTTGAATAATTATTATTTAGTTCATAACATTAGAACTCGTTATTGAAAAATAATACGATAATTAGACATAGAAATATATAGATATGCTAACACTTTTCAAAGAAATAATACAGAATATTCAATTCTTTCGTTTATTGATTTTATTCATTATTATTTAAGTTCATAACAACTAGTTATTAATAACAATAGTATAATTAGATATAGGAATATATATGTATATCACAATAATTTTCATAGTAATAATATGAAACATTCAACTTTTTATTTAAAATTCCATTCGTTTTGTTAAAATTTAAATTAATGATATTGATTCGATAATTCAAAATGGAATTGATTACTCACCAGATTTATCATATTTAGATAACTTAGAAGTTATTCTAGGAAATGAAAAAAATATAATTATAAGAAAATTAATATAATATCAGACATTCAAATAAAACCACCAAATGATTTTGTACAAAACGATACTGGTTTACAAACAGTACACATATTTTATAATCATTAAATAATTTTCTTTTGATTTAAATGATACTCATTTCATTTAGATAATCTTCCTTTGATTAAAATAATATTTCTTAGTTTTAAATAACTCTATCGGATCTGAACGATCACTTAATAATATCTCATTATATATAAAATCATCAAGAATTCTCCAAGTTAATATACAAACAAAATTTAGATATAAACAATTACCAAAATATAAGAAAGCTGAAATTAATAAAGATTCAAAAATAATTTTAGAAACTAAGAAAATAATTTATCCAAAAATAGAATATAATTAAAAAATTCAAAACTGATTCTAGCAAAATGAAAATGAAATTAATGATAATGGTAACCCTGTTCCTGTTTTTTCATACCAAAGACATACAAGTTACTAAAATAATAATTTTATCACCTTTTATAGCACAATTTCACAGATTAATCTGGACTGTCAAAGTTTAATCACGTTAATTGATAATATTGAATAAATAAAATCAGTCAACTCATAATTGAAAAGTCTGGCTTAACACACCCGTAGGAGTAGCGTCGCTGCGCCGCACTTACGAGCTTTCTAGTTTGTTTTGTGGGAGGGGATCAGTCTATATTTCCTTCTTCATATTTATTCCACTATTTAAAGCCATTGCTTTCGGTCCTATATCTTCTCTTCCCAGTGTGTGATTCCCATAGTCTGGAGATCATCTACTACCTCCTGCAAATAAGTTATCCTTGTCTTCCCTTTCTTCTCCTACTGCTGGGTGTCCACTCTACCATAGGGTATATTACTGCTCTCTTACCTGCTCTTTATATGTGTTTCAACCATTTTAATTTTCGCTCTTTAATTTTCCTTACTATGTATTTTTCTATCTCTTGATATAAATAGTTCCATATTTAAAAATAGTTAGTTGCATTTATAACAGTTCCATATTTGTTCTTCTTCTATATTCCTCTATTTCCATATCCTCTTGTTATTTAGTCATAGTTAATATTCTTACCCTAACATTATCACCGTTCTAATTATTGTATTATAGATACATCCTGAATAAGTGACTTTATACTTCTGAATTTTCCATTTCCCTTTTTAGAACAAAATTTATCATATTCATTTATATTATAACTAGAATTAATATTTTCTGTCTAACGCCTAAGGGGATGGCTCATTATTATGAACATGATTTCAATAAGTGACTTTCTTGTAACTTAAATGCCTTCGTTTTAAATCTAAGGTATTTATTACTTAGACAGTAATCTATTTTTAATAGCCGATTATTAAATCGTCATCATCAACGTTGCTCAACTACATTGGAAACATCAATCAATCCAATTTTGGTATAAATCTTAATATAGTCACGTTTTTTATTATGGATTAAGGTACTATGAAATAAGTATTATTTCCCAAGAGATTAAGTGAATTTATATTTCGATTTAAGACTCGATTGTTTTCTTTTCTAAAAACATGATTGTTGTCTGTCCAATGAATCAACCCTTTTATGGCAAATTTCTTTAATTTTCGCACTAACTATTCAGGTAAACATGTTTTGAGCAAACTTAATAGTAGTTAAGTGAAGTATTTTTTCTGTCAGAGCTCAATTCGTCGATTAATTTCTTTATCTTTATATTTTCCGTACTTTAAACTGTTAGATGTCCCGTAAATAAGTACTGACAATCAGAGGAATTGTGGATGGTTAAAAAATATTAAAAATACCTTATTAGATTTTTTCTCCAACATTGTTGGTTTCTGAGATGCACGCTGATAAACGCTGCAGAAGATATACACACTTTATTGCATATCTTCTAAGACGATAGATAGACAACTTTAAAATTTCTTATAAATTGTAGTCCCTTCAAAACACATCAAGACTATTAATTTTTTCAAATTCTAATGTGCAAGTGGCGTGGTACCAAAGTTTGGTGAACTATTACTGTGGAGGTATTTGATTTTCTTACCGGCTATGACTTATACAGGCGCAGAGTATAAAGTTACAGGTTGGCAAATTAATTCTGGCAGTCCGAAGTTTGGCAACGTAAGATAGCAGTAGCAAAGACGTATGCGGATAGCAAGAGCTCACTTCGCTGGCAGAATTCGTGAGCTTCGTTTCGACAGTACATACAGTTCAGAGGAAAGTGTGATTACCGGGGTTGTGCAATACTAACTTGTTATCGCGACTTCAGAAAGTAAACTTGTTCATAAAAAGTTGAGTGAGCATCGTCGTGAAATAATTATGAACATTCTAAATTTCATGACCGAAGAGGCAAACAATGGCAAATCAACAATTTCATTAACAAAGTTTTAATTATTGCAATAAAATTTTTAAACCAAAGTAATTATTTAACAAATTCACACTCGATAGTAAATTTTTTTAATCGATTTTCGGACATGAAATATTTATTTGTTAAACGATTTAAAAAAGTGACATTAGGGTGAGACAATAGTATATTAAGTACCAAGTGTCGAATAGGTTACTTTAGTCACGAGTTTTACTAGGCACGAGTGGAGCGAAGCGGAAGGAGTTCCTTGTGAAACGAGTGACTAAAGACGTTTTTAACACGAGTTGCTTACTATACTCTTTCTTCGTCCGCGGGAAGGAAAACATTATATTAGATTTGAATTATATTCATTACATGACGGACGATGACTGACAGCTGACTGATAAATCAAATGACGCAGGATAACAAAATTATCAAGGAGCATGAAATTTAACATACAAAAGATACACTTGATTTGACGTTTAAGAAACAAAAAATAAACGAGATGTGACTTTTCGCCTTTTAAACACTAGTGCTTAAAAAGTCGTTTTGTGCATGTCAAACCCGTGTTCAAAGTGCGGTTTTAGTATCGGAAGTAGAAAAAGTATTTTATGCACCCATGTGTCAATTTTATGCACCGTTATGTCATCATGACAAACAAATCGACGCCATTTTTAGTCCATTTAGAGCACCCTAGATGAGACATTTTTAGGTTTTTGCATGCCTGCGGCTCAAACGTCAATTTTTCCATTCGTGAAAAAAAGCACCACTTTATGCACAAATAACTATTCTGTCTCTGTCTATAGGAGTATATAAAAGGGCACATGTTTAATTTGTGTAAAATACCTATTTAAATGTAATAGATTTTTTAACTTACAATTATAATTATTATACTCATTGCATACCTATCTCCATTACGTTTCGGGTTTATTATTTGTTTTGAACCATCTTCCGATTTCAGTTACAATTGCGGTTTGGTCATATTAAAATATGTTTGAACTAAAATCTAAAGATCGTTAACACAACTAATGAAATTTTTATTACACAAGAACGGTCACTGAAAACAAATTTAACTACTTCCTCATTTTATTTGTATAAAAATACACATGAGTAAAACATTTAATACAACATTTATATCGACTTATTGTATTGTCAGGTCATTGAACAAGTTTCTGCTGCTAATAAAGTTAGCGAAAAAGTTTTTTCAGTATTAAAAAAAAGCTCTGGCAGGAAGTAATGCTGACGCTGATGTACCTACTAAAAAACAAAGAACGTCCAATATCCGTATGGATCAATTCGACAAAACTGTGCTTAGAAGGTGCATAATAAATTATCACATATCGAGAAAAAAGTACCCACGTTGAGAAATGTACACCAAATCTTTGCAGATAGTTATGGCTTCGCAGGAAGTCGCGAATCTCTGCGGAAACAAATACATTCTTTGGGTTTTCGTTGGACCAACATGAAAAACAACAGAAGTTTGTTAATGGAACGTCACGAAATCAGAAATTTACGCCTACTATCTTTAAGAAACATAAAAAAGTGCAGAGAACAGAATAAACATATCATTTATATGGATGAAACATATATTCATTCATGTAACACGCACCTTAAAGGATGGAGCGACAAGAGTAACGAAGGATTAAGAAAACCCGTTTCAAAAGGAAATAGGCTCATCATTGTGCATGCGGGAAGTGAAAATGGTTTTGTATCTCATGCTGGTATTATTTGGAACTCCTAGTGAAAAACAGGAGATTATCATAATGAAATGGCGTACGAAAATTATGAGAACCTACCAAAAAACGCTATTGTGGTAATTGATGACGCCTCATATCACAATGTTCTAAATGAAAAATTACCTGCGACTGCTTGGACTAAACAACAATTAAAAAAGTGGCTTTCTGAAAGAAAAATATAATACATTGAACAAATGTTAAAATCGGATCTTTATAAGGTTGCAAAATATATATAAAACTTATATCCGATCGAAAGTGTTTGGGTGGCACCCCAATTTTACAAAGGTTAAAGAATTCTGTAATGAATTTTTTTTACAAATTTTCTGAAAATGATTGGAAAGTTAGATGTGACCATGTTAAAAAGATTGAGGATGAATTTATGAACAATGAACCACTTTTAGATACTGTTGTAGATAATATTATTATTAATTTGGCCGAAGACGGAGATAGCGAGGATGATGAAGTTGATATAGAAAGTGATTATGAAGAGTCATTTGTAGATGCACATAATTATTTTGTAATGCGTATTGCCCAGGTAAGCCCAAAGGAGACAGAGTTCAATTAAATTAACTGATTTATTTCTAAAAAATATTATTTACAATGACAAAAATAAACTAAAATTCAATATTCTATATATATATATATATATATATATATATATATATATATATATATATATATATTACTCTGGTGCGTAAATATTTTGAAGGCCACGCTTCGATGGTCCGTATCCTTTCGTCGATCGATAGGTACTGATGGTCTGAATAGTAGGTAGGTGTAACTGTAGCGGTGTGTATTTCGATTCCGGCGATATACTCGACGGTGTACGGGATTCTCTGCATCCTATGGAATGTTCAGACAGCCTGGGTATGAGCAACCAGCGGATCAATGCTCTTTCGGTTTTAATCTCTTGATTTGAGAGTATCGTTTGTAGCTAGTCATTACCCAACTTAACGAATATCTCTGTTTGCAGGGACTGTAGTTATTACGGCGCGTCAATACCACACCGAAATTATACTAACAGTTAAAGCGATCGTTTATAGCCAGTCAGTACCCAGCTTAACGGCGCTTCCCTACGAAGATACTGTAGAGCTCTCAGTGTGTCAGTACCACACCGAAATTCTTCTAACAGTTTGAACAATCGTTCCCGTTTCCGTTAATACCAGAAACAAACGGCCGTTCTAATGAATGATGTATAAAATCGGATCAATACTCCGACTTAGTACAAAACTCGGCGGTGGATAGTGTAAAGCGTTTAAGGTTAAAGTCAATACCCTCGACCTACGCTTCGCACTGGAGGCGGCTAAGCTTGGAGGAGCAGGAGTCCGTAAACCAAGTCGTCTCATCGTCTGTAGGTTTGCATTTTTATATCAATCGTCGTGGTGGTGGTGGAAGTCTCCTTCCCTTCTACTGTCGATTCTTCGTGCGCATCTTGGCGTGGGGGCTTTGCTGTTCTGTCGGGATACCTCGTCATCGCGGTGCTAACTGGTTTCTTGATTCGAGTTTTATAATAATTAATTTATATCATTACAATTTTACTCTTAATGATTCCTGTACATCTAAAACATATTTTTCATTATAGTGTTTGTAGGTGGTATGACTGAATACATTAAACGCAACAAATGTTAATAGGTGTTATGAAATTGAATATATTAGAGACGAATTCCACCAGAGTATTATAATATTTGTAGCACATCTGTACATAGTTCTAAATAAACAATAATTGACGGCACCCAGAATAAAGATTTTTTTGTTTTGCCAGTCCTAACTCTGTAACAAGTGTGAAGGGATGTTATAATTTCATAGTAGGGGAAAGACACCTAATATGGAATACGTACCTTATTTGGAATACCATCGATCTCCAGTAACGACATGCTGCCATCTATAGTTTGCACTTCGAAATAGCTCTGCCTGTTCACTTCATACTATTACCGCAATGTCAGCATTCCGTGTTCTTATTTAACCGTTCTACGCACGACATCACGTGTTTAGGTGCATAATGATTTTATGAAACATTACTGTAAATCAACAGAAATCCAATCTGTTAAAGAAAATTCCGTCGTTCACTTTTTGTTACTTTTTCTCGCTCAAGAGTCGCTGGTGCGAGTGTTTCAACCATTTCATAACGTTCACTTCAAAATCCTTATCTGTGAAAACTTTAAAGGTGTTCTAAACAGCAGCAAAAAAATAATTACTTTGGATCAAATTGTGCCCATGGAGACCTTTGATCAGAACATCCTAAACTTCATCATACTAGATTTTCAGCCAATCAACTGGGACCCATTTTCCATAAAAAGCATGCGGTGTTCTTTAAAGGAATAATAACATATTTTATTTCGAGAAGAGACTTTTCATGGTTTACCTTATAGTACATGCCTCACTCCGATGGGCAGGTGAATTCAGGTGTCCCATGAACATTCATACTTCTCTTCTGTATAAAATAATACATTATTCTCATATTGTTATTTTCATCCTGGAACGTATTGTATATTAACATCGTGGCATTGTAACTGAATGAAAACTAAGCATTATTATTACACTGTAAACAAAAAAAACCAGTTATGAAGAAGAGATATGAACACATTATCAAGTTAAATGAGTTTATAATTGATTGCATCCAATTAAGTATCCAATAGTTGTGTTTCTACAATAATAAATAATTGAATTCTATTTGTTGATTGGAGCATTCAGTGTCATAATTCACATATACTTCAACTAGATAAATATACTATTGTAAGGGACATCTAGAGGTTTTCACTTCAGCTTATTAATTGTATCCAGTGAATTTTCAAATGGAAATGAGCTATTTAACAGAAATTTCTGTTTTTAAAGTTGGCACTTTTCCACCGGCATTACAAACCGAGTTATAAAACATCTAAGTTGAAATAATGAAACCATTCAACACCCTGTATCTCATTAACGACAAGACTTATCACACATGTTTTTAAGAACTTTTCGTCTTAAAATGGAGTGACGAAGCGCCCAATATTTTAGGTTCCTTAGGAAACACCCTGTATACGTGTATACAGAGCTGTTAGAATCAACATATATAAAGATATAAACAAAATAATAATAATAGTAACAAACAAACAAATTTCACCAATGTTCGGCTGTAGCCGGGTGGTTATAATAGCTGGGAGCTGGTGAAACGTAACGATGTAGCTGTATTTGAAACAGGAGCTACTTGTAAGAGGCTCCTGGGCCTGTAAAAAAAAATTGTAGCCCGTACTCAAAAACCCCTGGGATGGTTTATACGGGTTTCAAAGAAATATCTAGTCGGGGGCCTCGAAATCCTGAATTTCAGATGAATCTTCTGGTGTTCAACCAAAGAACGAATTCAGAATAAACCAACCTTGACGATTCCTTCGGAGAATAAGCCCAAAATCCACAAATAAGTGACAAAATACGGGGTATTAAATCTCCAACCAGCTGAACACGATTCTCGTAGTGAAGTCAAATTAAAATTCTCTTCAAATTTCGTACTCACAGACACAGCTACAAGTAATTCAAAGAAAAAGGCATTAGATGGCAGAAACTAATCCGCTGGGTAAATTACGAGAGTGTAGAAACGAAAGTGAAGGCATGTACACATGCTCTGTTTGAAAATAATAGATTATAATTTCCTTTATTATGAAACCCTGCATTTTACCGAATTAATTCGTAAAAATGTTGATGTTAGCAAAACACAACGCTGTTTGCCTGTATACAACTAACATAAAACCGAACATTATATATATATATATATATATATATATATATATATATATATATAGATTAGAAAAGGTTGAATCACGATTTAGTTGAAAAAGTTGCAGAAATAGAATGTGAACTGGACATAATAACAATCAGTTCTGGATAAATTAACCAGACATTTCACTTGAATATATCGAGATTAAACTAAAATAATAAGAATTATAATTTATGAAATGTTTAATGGTAAAATCAAACCGTGACAACACAATCCACTTTACCATTACACTTTTCTTCACCAAGTACCTTATAAACAACTCTAAATCAGAAAAAAACTAAAAACTGTACGAAACACAGCAAAAACGCTCCGACGTAACCTTCAAGCGCCTGTAAACTGTGTTGGCAACAGGGTCGGGAAATTATGATTGAAATAGCGTACCATGTGTGACAGAATAGCAGGGTTGTAACGTTGACTATAATTTTTTCGTGATAAATCTATAAATTCGATTTATTTTTTACTAACATATAAATAATATAAGCATTCAATATAAGGCGGCTTCAGAATTAATATATCTTCTTGCGCTGTGAACAATTTAATTTTTCAATATGCACTAATTAAGGACTTCTGTCATTGTTTTGTTCGTTTAAATAAACACAAATGGATTATTTTACACATAGAACTATTGTGATTTAGGACAGCGTGAGAACGTAGATGAACTGTTTACTTTATGTTTGATCGCAGTTATTCGGATCTTAGGTAATCTATATTTGGTTGAATGTTTTTGATGGAGACAATTTATGGATTTTGGTCAAGTCCAAAATGTCGGAAATAACTCCGTTACAAGAAGTAGCAGATATATTAGAGGATTGGGTCTATAACATGAAAAAGAGTATGTAGTTAAATCAATTTCGAAGTCAGCTGCGATAAGAAGAAAAATATTTCAGTAAGTACACTAAAATTTGATCATTTTGCCGACGTGGCTTCTAAAGCAGCGTGATTCGAGAAATAGTAAACGGGAAGAGTTACAAGTTATTCCAGAGAAAAGGAAAGTATGCTCTGTATCGTTGAACACGAAATATTGAGATGACATGCCCAATAAGGAATAAAATATAAAGAAAATAAGATATTATGGATTGGAAAATATCGCTAGATATCAATAACCATCACAATAACATATAACAAACAAATTAAGTTTTCTCTAGAACATTCAATCATAAAATGGACAAGAAATGTTCAGATAGTAGGTCGTAATAGACTACAAAATAGAATTACAAGTTCAATTTGATTAGCACAGACTATCAAAGGTATAAAGTCTTGTAGTAAAATTTCTTTTGAAAGGACTAAGTTGATTTCAACTAAAGTTTCAAGATATTTTGACTAGATCATAAAATATAATGAAATAAATTTTGATTATAAAATTTTTTTCTCAGACACATAAAAATCAAAAGGGAGCCATGTTTCTGTCTATAGATTTGTTCGGAAACTGGATAATTGACTTCAAAATTTCAAGAAAAGATGTAAACCTTTAGTTAAAGCATCTACTGAAATATTTCAGACAAAGATATTTGGATTTATTCAGTTTTAATAAAAAAATTTGCAATTGAAATGTGACATTTCAAAATTTTCATATAGCTTCTAATTTGAAAGGAAAATTCAAAATTAAATAAGATCATTTACAACAAAATTTAGTAATAATGAAAGGAAGATTTTACGTGGGATAGAATTATAAAAAAAATTATGTAGCGTATGTAGAATAAACAAGCATATAAATAATATTGAATTTATTATATACTATAAAAAATACTCATTTCTTGTCAATTATATTTTCTCTAAATTTGATCAACTCTTAGTATTAACAATGATATCAAATCAATTTCATAGTAATATAATCATGAAGATATATAAAAAGTCAAAATAAGTCATATTACTAATCATTGCAAATCATCAATAAACTAATTCAACGCTATATGTAATCTGAAACAAAGCTCAACTAATTAAGTTGACGCAAGCCGTAATATTAGACACGGAAAAGATTTATTAGTTAGGGAAATAAGACAGAATGTAAATTAGATATCAACAAGACTATGATATAATTTACAAACATTTAAAATTGAATTGTAGAAAGTTATATAAAACGTAACAAAACAATACTCTATGATTTTAATTTTGATAGGGACATACATTTATAGAAATCTGTAAATTGTATACAATGTCAATAAAAAAGAAACTGAGGTATGACGACAGGAATACCAGCTAACAATGCTATGAATAATAATAAGTGATGAGAATAAAATCTGGAAAAAACCTATTGAAATGTTATGTTTAAAAATGTGGTGAATTGAAAACAAATATAAAATGAATTGTATACATATGCCTTGTACAATTATTTGTGTTGTAAAAATTGAGATATATCTAAATTGGGGCAGACCAATCAGAAGACAGAAGATAATATTAAATAATGAAGAAAACAATTATAAACAATAATAATAAATAATTTAGCAGCATTTATTAAAATAACACGTGTAAAACAATAAACTACCATAATTTTAAGTGATAATAAGACGCTATGAATAGAAATTCTAGAAAGGCGTGAACTTCCGAGAAAAAGAAGCGACGCGAAAAGGGAACATCTCTGTGAAAAGCTAAGTGAAAAATAAAAAAGTGATTGAATAAGTATGCTATAAAGTAAATGTTATAAAGGGCACACTCCGTAATATATGTGAATTAATTTTCCTGAAGAAGACGAAGAATTTATCGAGTTATCCAGAAGCAATGAGTTGCTGCCAATGTATGAGTGAAGCGTCTAACTGCGGAAATGTTGCGAGAAGCAATTTCTCATAAAGGTTGGTGATATTTGAATATTTTGGACCCAAAATAATAAAACCAACTCACTAATAATAAAAAAAATCATTATAAGTTCATAAACAATCAACAAACTTAAGGCCAAATAAAAAAAAAGAAAATGAATGAAGAGTAAAGAATAAACTATATAAGTGAAATATTGAAATGATAGTGGTATACAAATTAGAAACTCACCTGATATCTTATTGTATGTCTCAATTTGATAAGAAATTGAACCTTCTAATAATTCATAAATTTTTACTATTGCATACACACATATCATATCAATATTAAGAATATCACTATTGTAAAATGATTGTACGAATTTTAAAACCGATTCACCACAATGCATTTTGTTGAAACATACAGATATCAAATTGTATCTAAATACAATATGTCTTTTTCCACATAAAGGAAGTATGTTAGAAAGTCTGCTATATGCAGATGTTTTTAAGTATTCAAGGTTGAAACGATGTGGAGATTTATGCAAATCAGTTGTCATAGGCGTCGCATAGTTTAACATTTTGTAAACATTTGTAAATATGAATTTCATCTAATAATTATTTAGTAATCATAATTTTGTTTCATTGCAAAATTATCTAATTTTCGTTTTGAAATTAATCGCCCTGGGATAAGTTGATTTTTTCACAAATATTTGAAGGAAAGCAAACTTGAGAAAAAAGGTAAAAAAAGAAATTAATTTATTCATATGAGCAAAACATCTAAACAATGAAATATTAATAATAAATAACAAAATAAATTGGCGTCTTAACAGAAAAATAACAATTAAATAAAAGGTTTTAATAGCAAATAAAAATAGAACACTTGATTTAATCATAAATAACAAGTTGAAACTAAAATAGAAAAGCATATCAAATGAAATAAATCATAACAAATTGGCGTTACCAACGTAGGGTAAAAGAAAACTATAATAATATATAATAAAAATGGCAAAATTGTGGAATATAGACGATCCAGTGGGATTAAAATAAGGATTCTTTCATATACAATTGTATATTTTATTAATGTTAATAAAAAATTTATTGTGTCAATAAAGATAATTATTGTTATTGCTCATTCATATATTCGGTGGTTAATTTATCTTTCCAGAAAACAGTTGAGCCATTCTTTTAAGGATACATTTATTTCTAACTCAAAATTTTTCCATCAGTAATTTTGCTCGAAAAACTGACATTTCACAAAATCGCTCCACCTTCAGTCTCGCGATTCTGACATATCAGTGTTTCTCGTAAAATGAGAGATTTGCAAAATTATTTCGTATCAAGAAGAAAGTTATCCGATAAAAAGAGTTATTGTGTTTTTACTGTTGAACAAAAACTTTCATAGAACAACTTCCTTTACAAAATAATTATTTCGCAATATATACGCAATTAAATAATACTGTTACATTATTTGATTGAGCGTTTTCCATACGTTGACATAAAACAGCATATGATTGCGTTCTCCTAAAAAAACTTTTAGAAACAGATTATGCTGTAGAACATATTAATAATCTGAGTAGCAAAAATATATCCATACGTTGTCCAGTAAAATGGGGAAATTCAAAAAATCTGATAAGTGATATAAAAGCAGAATATCGAACTTGAAATATACTACTCGATGAAGATATTTCTATATTTAACAGCTGTTCAAAAGTTAAGGACATTGATTAAATTCGGTTTTAAAAGTTAGAACAAAAAAATTGTAATGGTACTTCTTAACAAGGTATACTATATTTGTTAACTGTTAAATGCCAAAAACGAATCATAAAATCTTTTTTTAATATCTTAGAATACTGAAAATCAAATGAAGTGCTAAGATAGAATAATAAAGCAAAAGAATTTATCAAGGAATAATAAAAAATCATGTTTAAACAACAGGTAATATTCTGTGTGATCCCCATTAGCACGTATCACACCAGCACATCTTCTTGGTATGCTTCTAACCAAGTTGTCCACTAAATTTGGTGCGATTTCAGCTCAAAGTTGTGGAAGTAGATTTATAAGCTCCTGTATGGTTTCTGGTCGCGGAATGTGGATGTCAATGGCTTTTTGTAACTGATCTCAAGTATGCTCTATGGTATTGAGATCAGGCGACCTGGGTGCAAGCGGTAGATGAAGAAAACCTTGATTTTATATCTCTTCTTAAACCACCGCAGATCAACGTGGTCTCGAATTATCATCAATAAAAATGAACTGGGGCCTATAGCGGCATGACATTGTGGCAGTATGTTGGCCACCACTTGATTCCTGTATACTTGTCCTGTTAAGTATCCATCCAATACAATCAACTCAGAATGGTCATTAAAACGAATTCCTGCAGAGACCATAATTGTATCTCCTCGAAAGGGGTGAATTTATTGGACAGGCCGTTGATGCAAGGGTGTCAATGGATTTATCTATATTCGTTCTCGTCTTCTGTCCAAAGAACTAAATAAATAACGAGACTCATCTGCGAAGATCACGTTCCTCCATTCAATACGCCAGTGTTGGTGTACCATTCCTTAAGCCAATCTTTGTCGCCTATGTGCAGTTGTTAATGGTACTCGCCTTAAAAGTCGTCTGGATCTTAAATTAGCATTACGGATTATTCTCCTTATTGTTGATATCGATACAGAAACACCTCTAGCATTAAAAAGTCTTCCTCCCAGAATTCTACAGGTCATATGAGAATTTCTACGAGCCGTATGTCCCAGGTAACGATCGTCGATGGTAGTTATTACTCTGTGTCTCCAGTTTCTTGGAACCGATAAAGTATCCTCGAAATGATACATTGGGACACATTTAGTCGATTTGCAACATTCGTCTGTGTTAAGTCCGAGAAGACTCTACGATAGTTAATTTTCTTCTTAAAATTAACCAAACTACCTTCAAACATTTTGTACAGCCGTTCAATATTTTTATAGAAATAAATATAAGCAATTCTGAATTCAGACTTCATCTCACAGATCCAAAAAATGAAATACAAAAACTCCCAAAAAGAAACACCACAATAAAACTCATTAATATTTTCTCTAATGATAGCAAATTTCAAATAGATAGATTTAGTTCTGAATTCCGATTTGGAAATATCCTTAACTTTTGAATAGGTGTTTATTTTACTTGAATGAGTAACAATGGAAGCAACAAAAACAATGTCTCTTAGAAAGTAAAAGTAATTGCTAATACCATGAACTCACAACTTTTCACAGAAGTATCTCCGGTTTTCATTCGTTATCTAAAATAAATTCAGATTACCAGAAATTATATCTTATTGTTAGATGAAATAAATTTTCAAGAAGTAATTTAAAGTTGAGTTTCGGTGAATGAGCGTGGAGAATAAGGATTGATGTGAATTGAAGATGTAGAATGAGAAATTGAAAGAGAACGGAGTAATGTGAATATTAAAATTCAAGAAACAAATTTTTCATTTCGACGGAATTCGATAAATTCTTTCATCCAATTTAATCGGACCAAGAATGTGTGGAATTTCATCAGTTTTATAAGGATGCAGCCATAAATATTTTCCCTTTTTGTGCTAAGTGTTAATCAGAGAAGGCTTTTGAATTCGATATCTCACGGTAGAGACGATTTTTTTCTAAAAAGGAGACACGCATCCTAGGAATGTGAATTAAACTACAGGGTTAGACAATAATAGTTAGCCAACAATTTTTCCTTTGCGAAGTTAATGTATTTATTCATAATACTACAACAAAAAGTCTCGTGATCTCGCCTTAGCGGATTTTATCAAATATTTTGACATGCATGACTACAGTCGCCTATTCGCTATGAATGTCAAATAGGAGTATCTTTTTATTACCGATTTTAATAAAAAAATTGTATTTATTTACTTTTTTATTTATAACATGAAACATAATTGATCAATCTTGATGACATTCAGTGATGATTTGTATGCAACTGAATCACGAATAAAATGAGGCATGTAACAGTTCTCGTATTTTTATATGGGACTTAAGTTTCTATGTATTTGAATTCATGACGGGAGAGGCACAGCATGGGTCTTCGTTAATTCCTTTGGAAAGAATACAAGAGAGTGCGAAAGCGATTGGTAATAGACTGAGTACAGTAACATGTATTGTCAAACAAGACGAAAATGTAGCAAACGTTGGAACAATGTCAATCGATACTTATTCTTCTTCTCCCTCAACCCATAGTTGTCCACTTCTGAATATAGGTCTCTCTGATTTGTTTCCATGTCTCCCTGTTCCTAGCTGTACTTAACCAGTTCTTAATGTCGTCTACCCATCTCTTCTGTGGGCGTCCTATGCTTCGCTTGGTCTGTCTAGGTCTCCAAACTGTTATTTTATGTGCCCATCTATCTTTATCCAGTCTAGCCAGGGGACCGGCCCACTGCTACTTCATCTTAGCCGCCTCTTGTATTATATCGGTAACTCTAGTTTTTCCCCTGATATCCCCATTTCTAATTTTATCGCGGAGTGAGATCCCTAGTATGCTTCGTTCCATTGCTCTTTGGGTTGTTAAAAGCTTGTTTGCAGATGCTTTTGTTAGGCTAATTGTTTCCAATCCGTATGCTTGCACGGGTAGTATACAGGTATTATATACTGTGCATTTCAAATTTATAGGGATCATGTTGTTTTTAAGAATGTGCCCCAGCTTGCCGAAATCTTCCCATGTCAATCTTATGCGTGTTTTCATTTCCGCGTGTTGATTTACTTTACCCAATTCAATAGTGTGTCCCAGGTATATATATTCATTTACGCATTCGATGTTATTATCTTGAATGGATATGTTGATATCTTCAGAACTCATTATTTTTGTTTTACTATAATTCATATTTAACCCGATATTATATAGATGCTAGATTTAATTCATTTACCATCTCTTGTAATTCCGTGACTTTGTTACTTACTAGGACTATGTCGTCTGCGAATCTGAGGTGGTTAAGTCGGGCACCGTCTATATTAATGCGTTTGGTCTCCCACTCTAATTTTTTGAAGATGTCTTCGAGGGTCAGCGTGAATAGTTTAGGTGAGTTGGTGTCTCCCTGACGCACTCCCCTTTCCAATTGTATTTTGTTTTTGATAGTTGTTTCATCCAATCTAATATGTATCAGTGTTTTAAATGAAACTCACGGTTTCTAGTTAATTCCACAATATAATAAAAGTTATTGAAAATTCTCAAAAATTGACAATTGTTTCCATAAATCAATATCATCGTCAGAATGACAGAAGTTACATTTTATTTGATGCCTACCTGATGTTTAGTAGTTATTTTTGGCTAGACCAAGAAGTGACCTAACTTGTGATTAACTTAATATATGTTTATAGAAAAAAGAAGATGTGATAGTACAAATATTGAAGCTTAGATATTATTAGCCCTATGGTGATATCCTGGATATCATTTTCCCAATTAAGATCAGTATAACTGTGCAATGATATAGAAAACCAGGAAATCTATATCTACTGATCTTTACAATTATCACATAAGAAGATATAGTTTTCCTGGTTTTCTATATCATTGCACAGTTATACTGATCTTAATTGGAAAAATGATATCCAGGATATAACCATAGGGCTAATAATATCTAAGCTTCAATATTTGTAATATCACATCTTCTTCTTTTTTCTATAGACATATATTAAGTCAATCACAAGTTAGGTCACTTCTTGGTCTAGCCAAAAATAACTACTAAACATCAGGTAGGCATCAAATAAAATGTAACTTCTGTCATTCTGACGATAATATTGATTTATCGAAACAATTGTCAATTTTTTAGAATTTTCAATAAGTTTTATTATATTGTGGAATTAACTAGAAACCGTGCGTTTCATTCAAAACACTAATATGAGCAGATTCCACGAAGTATGGGTCGAGACAGTTAATTTCACTAATATGTATCGTTGCTTCCTTATAAATACTATCGATGATTTGGATGTATCTCGAATCTATTTTTGCGTTTTGCAGGATTGACCATAATTCAACCGTGTCGAAAGCCTTTTGGAACTCAACGAAGGCTAGGTGTAGGGGTGGATACGGACTGTATATACGTGATCTATCGTACTGTATCCCTTTCTAAATCCTGCCTGTTCAACCGGTTGATAAGAATCCAGTTTGGATGTTAGGCGATTCGTTATAATTTTTGTGAAAAGTTTATATAAGTGTGATAGAAGGAATATAGGCCCGTAATTTTGGACGCTTGTGTTATCTCCTTTTTTGAAAAGTAGTATTACTTCAGAGTTGCACCATTCGGTTGGTATTATACCGGCGTGCAGGCATTTATTTAGCAGTATTTTTATTGTTTTCTGTAAAGTCTTCCTTCCCAATTTCAACATTCATGTAGTGACTTGGTCTTCGCCTGTGCATCTGTTGTTTTTCATTTGTCTTGGTGTTGTGCTTATTTCTCCCTCCGTGAATTCCGGGAGATCCTCGGATCCGACATTCATGATGTTTATTTCTTTTACTGTTTTTTCAGTTTTAGATGAATAGAGGTCAGTATAGAAAACTTCAATCGATTTAATGATGTCGTATTTGCTGTGTACTATAATATTGTTTTCATTTCGCAGTTTTGTGATTTTCGTTTTACCTCTCGAAATTTTTTTGCTCAACACCTTCATCTTGCAGTTATCCTTTATGGTTTCCTCTACAAGTATCATGTTGTATGTTCTTTTATTCCTTTCTTGACCTGCTTGCTCAAGTCCATGTATTCATGGGTAGTCCTGTCCACTGCGTTACGTCTTTTTTCCAATAGTTTTAGTGTGTCTTGACTTAGCTTTGGGACTTTGTAATTTTTTGTCCTTGCACATATCTTCTTTACCGAAGTTTTCACAGTGCTCGTGATTTTATCTGCGAGTTCGTGTATGTCCAGTTGCTCCACTTTTATTTTTGTTAGTTTTTGGTGCAGGTCGTTTTGATATTCTACTTCTTTTAGTTGTAGAACACCGCTATTAGGATAGCGGTGCTTTTTAAGAAGCTTTTTCCTTTCAGTTTCAGTATCTATTTTAATTTCTGCTCTTTCTAGTCTATGATCGCTTCCCGTGTTAAATCTGTTTAGAATCGATACATCCCTACATATTGTCTGTTGGAAAGGATAAAATCAATTTCCTTTCTGGTTTTATTGTCTGGGCTGCACCAGGTCCATTTGCGTTGCTTTGGTTTTTCAAAGAATCTATTGAGACAGTATAGGTTTTCTTTGTCCATGTAATTTGTTAGAGTCTCTCCTCTTTCACTTCATTCGCCTGTTCCGAAATTTCCGACATAGTCCGTATATCAATGTTTCCGTTCTCTTATCTTGGCATTAAAGTCTCCCATGACTATTACGAAATGGGCTTTTTCCATTTGGCGAGCTTTGGCCAGATCTTCGTTTAATCTTTCGATTTTTTTTTGCCTTACTTGTCGGTGCGTAGGTTTGTATGATCTGCAGACTGTACCTCTTATTTAAGTTGATTTTTATATATATGACTCTTTCGGATATCGCTTGGTATTTAGTTATATCAGCAGTCTGGTTTCGCAAATTCCAATGATGTCCCATTTTAGGTGGATAAGTTCTTCTTCCAATTCTTTGAGGTGTTCTATAGTTCTTATGTTGTGAGTGGCGATAAATAATGGTGCATCGGGTTTTAAGAGTTTCTGCCGGAGTGGTTCTCTTCTCGAGCTATTGCTCCCCCCAGAATCCTTGGAGCTGACTAAATGTTCAGTGTGAGATTTAAAGTCTTGGACTCTACTCACCTGGGATAGTTCCGTTTTAAGGTTCGACATTTAATTTTTTGAGAGGTTTTGTCATTTAAGACGCCACGGTTGCCGGGCATGTTGACGAATGGTTTTCTCAGCCGCTCCTAATATGGAGAACAGACGCTGTTTGCAGCCGTCCACTCTGGATCAGACGCTGCGTGGGAACTTTCTTAGCTTCACCTTCAGCACTTAGAGACCTTACCGGCATGGGTGGCCTTACCGGTAGCTATGCTTCCGCCGGCATCGCTCACTGGCTGTAGGTTACTGAACCCTCTCACCAACGGCAAGGTGATAGTTCCTCTAGAGAGGGGAACTATCGATACGCTTCATAATAAATGTAAAATACCCAAAAAGACAAATGTAAATGATAACGATGCGAGAGTACTGCAAAGTAGTGTTAACAATTTATATGTGTAAAAGAAAATGGCCCCTGTCAAAAACATTTAACTACAAAATAGAAGAACAAAGTCATTCACAAATTCATAGGAAAGGCGATAGATCATTAGGTTTGGGGAGAAAGTCATTTCACATTGCTTTGGCAACGCTGTATTAGCATCCACATCGATATTTTCTCGCTCGCCTGGCTTTGAATTTTTGGTTGGTAAACTAAATTGACAACAAGGTCGGTAAATAATAAATGAGAGCGTATGGTTCGTTTTCGAGAGTTTTGCAGGATTGTCACGTTGACGATAATTTTCTCGGGATATATCTATAAATTATATTCATTTCTTACTAGCATATAATAACATACTATGCATTCAATAGAAGCGGCTTTAAAATTAACATGACTTCTTGCGTTATGAACAATTTAACTCTTAATTATGCACAAAATGGGGACTTTTGTGATTTTTTGTCCGTGTAAATAAACACAAATGGATTATTTTATACTTCAAGAAAAATATTATTGCATTGGCATATATGTTTAAATAAATCACCTTATGATATTTCTTTATTCTTGCAGCTTTCATACAAATGTTGTAAATAAACGATTGTTACTTATTTAGGACAATATGGCAACGCCGATGAATTGCTTACATTATGTTTGATCGCAGCTATTTGGATCTTATGTGGTCTATTCCTTAGATGGGTGCTTTTGGGCCCTACTGTGAGACGTTTACATTGAATAGTTAAAGAAGACTTGCAGTACACCGGTAGAAGTAAAAGTTTACATATTATAGGCTTTTGATGTCGCAAAATATAAGCCAACCAAAAATTATTAATAGAGCGACATGATTTTAGAGAATTGGGAACCAATTTTTTAAGGAGGATAAAGCATACCGTGAGGAGGGTCTTACACAGACTCCTCCCACACACATCAAAATGCTTGATCTGATAACACTAACGAAGGCTACGAAAACCTGTGTCGAAGGGATTAGTTATTGTTCATAGTGAATGAGGAAGTGGTTTCATATCGAATAATTCACTTATATTTAAGTCGAAAAGTAAGTCTGGAGATTTTCATGATGACATAGCAACTACAAAATGGCTCGAGTCCAAAATAAAATAAAATGTACTACCAGGTAGCATAGTTGTTACTGACAACGTACCGTTCCACTATGTGCAGTGGGAAAAATGTCCGACATCCGCATCTTGTAAAGATGAAATGAAAAAGTGGTTACGAAACAAGGATATCTCATATTAAGATTATTTGTTAAAAGTAGACTTATATAACATTATAAAAATATATAAACCGAGGTTTAAATCCTACGAAGTTCACAAAATCTTAGAACAAGGTCACAGTACTCTGAGGTTGCCACCTTATCATCCTGACCTCAATCCTATCGAACCTGTTTGGGCATCCCTTAAAAAATATGTTGCAGATAGAAGCACTACATTTAAATTGTCAGATGTCGAAAATACATGCAAGGAATCAATTGATAATTTTTCACCGCTAGCATGGCACAACCGAAGCCAACGTGCCATAAAATGTGAAAAATATTTTCTCAAGATGGAACCAGCCATAGATATAGCAATAGAACAAATTATTATAAATCTTAACGATGATGATTATGATTTTACTTTTCCGCCCAACCCAACCAATTTTTTAAAGTTATTTTTATGTTTTTCAGCAAGAGCAACACGAAATGAACGTTTTTAGAAAACAATCCTTTGTATATGTCGTCGTCGTCGGCCACTTTTCGTAATATATCTTGTTAGCACGATACAGCCTCCGGAGTACAACAAGTTACCAATTTCATGATGGGATAGTGTTCAAGGCGTTTCACAGATGAACCCTATTGATTTTCAGCACACTAGAGCCAGTACAATGGGAGCTATGGTACTTGAAGTACCAAATTTTTGTCATTTTTATAGAATGATCAGATTGTTAGCACGATACAGCCTCCGGAGTGATCAATTTTATGATGGATATTATTCAGTGCGTCTTAGAGATGAACCTTATTGATTTTCAGCACACTACAGCGAGTACAACGGGTCCTATAAATCCAGACATACTACATTTTTGGGTATTTTTGGAGAAATTCTGGTTTGTTAGCACGATGCAGCCTCCGAAGTGTATACAAGGGACAATTTTATGATAGGATAATGTTTAGGGCGTCTCACAGATACTGATAAATAGATATGTTCAGGCTGAACATGATTATACTGTAGAAATTAATATACTATACAACAACACTATAAAGGAAATGAAAACATCCTAATAAGTGAGTAACTTCACTAGGTTCTTATTGTATAAATTGTGGAATCTGTATCAAATGTATTTTTAATCTTGAACATCATCACTGGTTGAATATACTCAAATTGAAATTTTTTTAAGTTGTAAATAGTTCCTCTGTTAATTTTCAAAAGTAAGATTTCTTTAGGATAAACAGTGCTTCAATTTAATTATTTCATTCGTTATTTGCACATAATATTACGGTCGTAAATTGTAGTATAGTAATTCTCTTATTATGATAGCACAATTTCACTGAACTGAATTTTCTAAAGCTGCTTTAAATTCAAAAAAAGAAACCAGAAGGAGGTTGGAGGAGCAATGTCGAAACGGCTTCGGAGATCCAAAGAAACGAAGTGAAATTAGTGTTTTTTGAATATATTGAACGACTTTTGTGTTACTTGTGTTTTATACGTTTTATTAAAATGTCTTTATTTATGTTTTATTTATTTATCTATTTATTTACTTATTTATTTATTTATTTATTTATTTATTTAATCATTTATTTATTTATTTATTTATTTATTTATTTATTTATTTATTTATTTATTTATTTATTTATTTATTTATTTATTTATTTATTTATTTATTTATTTATTTATTTATTTATTTATTTATTTATTTATTTATTTATTTATTTATTTATTTATTTATTTATTTATTTATTTATTTATTTATTTATTTATTTATTTATTTATTTATTTATTTATTTATTTATTTATTTATTTATTTATTTATTTATTTATTTATTTATTTATTTATTTATTTATTTATTTATTTATTTATTTATTTATTTATTTATTTATTTATTTATTTATTTATTTATTTATTTATTTATTTATTTATTTATTTATTTATTTATTTATTTATTTATTTATTTATTTATTTATTTATTCAGTCATATATATTAATTTATTCATTTAGTAGTTATAGCTGAGGATCAAGATGACTTGAATTAGATGATAAGGAAATTGAAAGAAAGTTACCAGGAGGCAGGACTGACCATCAATACGAACAAATCCGAATACTTAATTATCGGAAACGATGACACAAATAACCTAGAACTGGACCAGGACCTTATAAAAGGAGTGGGAACTTGTAAGTATTTGGGAGTTATATTTAACAAACAAGGAAACAGCCAAGATGAAATTAAGGAAATAATTAATAAGGAGAAACAAGTCACACGATCTCTAAACTCAATACATTGGGACAAGAACATCACTGTAAAAACGAAGAAAAAGAATATACAAAACCATTTTTGAAACTGTAATAACATATGGAGCAGGAGTATGGGACATTAGTACTAGAAACCGTAGTCAACTCCTATCAGCCGAAATGGATTTCCTTAGACGGAGCTGCAGAAAATCTAGAGTAGATAGAATTAGGAACGAAGCAATTAGAATTATGACGAAAACAGACACAAATCTGATCGAAAAAATTCAAGAAAAACAGCTCACATGGTTTGGACACACAAAGAGAATGGGAGAATATAGATGGCCACGACGAATACTGGAATGGGTGCCACGAGAAAAAAAGAAAAGAGGACGACCGAGAAGAAGCTGGAAGAACGAGATAGATGAAGCCATGGAATTGAGGGATTTGGAAGAAGACTTGTGCGTCGACCGAAAAAATTGGAAACTGGGAACGGAAAGGCGGCCTAGGCTGTAAAATAAATCCGTATATATATATATATATATATATATATATATATATATATATATATATATATATTTATTTATTCATTCATTTAATTATATATTTATAATTGCAAGATGTACTATTTTGGTTGATAAAATATACAATATATTTTGTTTTACGTTGTTTCCGTGAAAACTTCTAATCTAAGAATATTGTATATTCTGTATGTACGTCCATTTGTAGTGATTAATAACCACGAAGGTCAGAAACAATTCCTACGTACTGATATGAACTCAGACCGTGGCGATTTTGATACAACTCGACCAATTGTTTAACTAATTATAATATTATAATAAACAAAACACATGTTTGTAAGATATATTTTCAACTAAATGTGAACGTATTTAGAAACATTATATAAATATTTACTATGAAAATGAAAATTGTAAGAATTCAGGAATCAATTAATATTCTGTTCTGTTTTTATCGTTGCTAATTAGTCACAATGTATATTATTGATACGAATTGATCTAGACTATTCTTAGTAAATTATAACATAAATAAAACCCAGTGATACTTGTCGCGATGTTTAGTTCCATCCTATAATCTAGTTTGGGCTAAATCCGCAATTAATTCAATTTTTGGATTCATCATGAAATTTATGGTCCGCATCCATCCCATCAACTATCAACATTACATATGACGCCTGACTATCCTGATACTATAGATACAACACACATTGTACATCCTGTATGAACATCCATTGTACATTCTATTTGTACGTCCATTGTACATCGTGTATGGAGGTTCACGGTACATTATGAATGTACGTCCATGGGATGTTAAATCCAGTGAGGTCCGGACTTTTTCTGGACATATCATTGTACATAACCGGACGTTCAATGGATGTCCATGATATCCATTTTGTACATCCAATGAACATGCAATTGACGTACATGTGCTGTATGGGTAAATCATAATTAGAAAAGCACAAGGAGTTTAACATACTTGTTAGGTTTTACGAGGTCACTCCCATGCCAAAACTCCCAGTGTCCCATAAAAAATTTCACTTCAATAAACCGCGTAAGGTAAGCATGCGGCTAGTGTGTCGGCTCGGCTGGGCAACAACTAAGACCTGTCATAAACGCATAACATGTCTTATTCTCCACTCCTATCCGAAAATATACGAAACTTTCATATCGGATTCGGTTACGGTTACTTAGAAGTAAAACATAAACCATGAACAAAGAAGACCACTATGTAACTTTTGATATTCTAATAATATGATAATAGTCATAAAACCCTCATTACTTTTATGCTACATACATGAATCTTCTTCTAATCGTTACCATTCGTTAAGGATATTAGCCAACATACACGCTATTTTGCTGCTCCTAAGAATAATTGCGTTTTGCAAGGATCTAGCATTTTCCAACCTTGGAATTTGTCTTGTATCAATACCCGATGTAGTCGTCCCTGGAGTGCAAAAAATGATATATCTCTATTCATCACGTGTCCAACTACTGAAGTTTTCGAATTTTCACGGTGTTAATCACTTCCATGTTGTTGTGCTTTATTCTCGATGCTAGTTATCCTCGATAATTCCAATTCTCTGCGATATAACCACATCTTAGATCCCTCAACTTTACTAATTGTTATAAGAAACAGTATTTATATTGAAAAAATATTATAATATTCATTATAACGCATACTGAGAATAAATGCCAATTTTTCTATCGATACAAATGGATCCCGCGATTCATTTCGTTACCTACTTTCTAATCCAGCACCGTTCTCCACAGTATTATCTATATCTTTGTTTAAAGCAAATATATTACAAAAAATATTAGATGAATAAGATTTGGAGTTTATGAATAAGATTGTTATGTTTGGGATCTCTTCCCAATTTTATGCAAGTTTCTTCCTTAGTCTGCCACCCACCGTTATTCACTCTAAGATTCTTCAACCTAACACTCGGTGCATACTGTGCGCTTTTAGGCGTTGCCTCTATTTCTTGCGGAGATGGAGGGGCCGTTGTTCGAAGACTGAATAAAATGTAAAAGGGCGCCAGGCAATCTTATCTCCCGACAACTACCTACACAAGTTTTCCCACCCTAAGACTACCAAATAGGTCGAGAAATAAAAGTCAGATGTCACTGACCCAAGTCTAAGTTTAAATTAAATTAAATGGCTTCGTTTTGTTGAGACAATTTTACAAAATTTCTACTAGTACAACTACTACGTACAAGTGTCTCATAAGTAACAAATTACAAGAAATCTCAAATATCCTAAAATATCCATAAATCCTAACTACAATTGTTCATAGGTAAGTGAAATTCCCCCTTGATTGAATGATATATATATATATATATATATATATATATATATATATATATATATATATATATATATATATATAAAACTGCAAACAATCTAGTAGGGATGCGGTCAATATAGGGCTGATCAAAAGAAAACTATTTTTTGACTAGTTGAGCTTTCGGAAATTGTTTATTTCCTTCATCAGAACATCTACAATGGACAAAAGAAATTTTCAAATTAATAAAGCTGAACAAATATTTGAAAAAAACACAATTGACTCACCAAAATAAGTTTTGAAAATTATCCATCAAGAACATCACAAGAGTTTTAACAGGAGCATAACATTAATTAACAAAAATCGAGATAAAAACAATTTTCTGACAGTCTAAACATTTAAAATGATCATATCTACAATATCATGTAGAAATGTAAAAACTTTGAACTAACACAACAATTAAAATACAGTCAGAATGAATATTGAAAACGATATACCAAGGGAGAAAGGTATCTATTTCAAAGTTAGTAATTATTGGTTTTTGTCACGAAACAAAAAGAAGACCAATTCTCCTAATGATATTATTAGCAGATTAGATATCGAATATATTCATACAGTGATGATATGAATTAGTGTTGTAAAATAATATACAAGGTGATATATAAATGTTGAAGTCAAGAATGAAATAACTTAGTTATTCTACAAAGTTAATAGATAGGTATAAATTTTGCTAAGTCCATCAAAATCAGACTTTTTGTTTAGACAGTTATTTAAATTTCTATGTATGTGACACATCTCAAGAAAAAGTCTCTTATTGTAATTTTTCTCCCTTGCAAGTATTTTAGTATTATCAAAACTCATAGTATGTTCACCAACAATAACGTGTTCCGCCAAAGAACAAGACAACTTTCCAGTATTACAGTCGCTCTTATGTGAAGTCAGTCTCCCAGATAAACATCTAGAAGTCTGGCCTATATAAATTTGATCACATTCGTTACAAGGAATGCTGTAAACTAGACTAGACATCTCCCCTAAGCCCAACCTTGACTTGACCTTAGTGTAAAGGTTGTTAATCGTAAATAAATTATAGGTTGCAACCTTAACAGTAGTTGAACCCTTCAGAACTTTAAGCAGGTCAGGTGTTAAACCTGCTAATAATATCATTAGAAGAAGTATGATAAACAAATTTTTAAACAACACTCCGACAATTTTCATTAAAAATAAATATGTTGTATCTGATTCAGCCCACAGTACAGATTTGTATTTTGGTTCACTACCATACATACCTGGATTAACACCTGACCTGCTTAAAGTTCTGAAGGGTTCAACTACTGTTAAGGTTGCAACCTATAATTTATTTACGATTAACAACCTTTACACAAAGGTCAAGTCAAGGGTGGGCTTAGGGGAGATGTCTAATCTAGTTTACAGCATTCCTTGTAACGAATGTGATCAAATTTATATAGGCCAGACTTCTAGATGTTTATCTGGGAGACCGACTTCACATAAGAGCGACTGTAATACTGGAAAGTTGTCTTGTTCTTTGGCGGAACACGTTATTGTTGGTAAACATACTATGAGTTTTGATAATACTAAAATACTTGCAAGAGAGAAAAATTACAATAAGAGACTTTTTCTTGAGATGTGTCACATACATAGAAATTTAAATAACTATCTAAACAAAAAGTCTGATCTTGATGGACTTAGCAAAATTTATACCTATCTATTAACTTTGTAGAATAACTAAGTTATTTCATTTCTTGACTTCAACATTTATATATCACCCTGTATATTATTTTACAACACTAATTCATATCATCACTGTATGGATATATTCGATATCTAATCTGCTAATAATATCATTAGAAGAATTGGTCTTCTTTTTGTTTCGTGACAAAAACCAATAATTACTAACTTTGAAATAGATACCTTTCTCCCTTGGTATATCGTTTTCAATATTCATTCTGACTGTATTTTAATTGTTGTGTTAGTTCAAAGGTTTTACATTTCTACATGATATTGTAGATATTTATCATTTCAAATGTTTAGACTGTCAGAAAATTGTTTTTATCTCGATTTTTGTTAATTAATGTCATGCTCCTGTTAAAACTCTTGTGATGTTCTTGATGGATAATTTTCAAAACTTATTTTGGTGAGTCAATTTTGTTTTTTTTGAAATATTTGTTCAGCTTCATTAATTTGAAAATTTCTTTTGTCCATTGTAGATGTTCTGATGAAGGAAATAAACAATTTCCGAAAGCTCAACTAGTCAAAAAATAGTTTTCTTTTGATCAGCCCTATATTGACCGCATCCCTACTAGATTGTTTGCAGTTTTGTGTTCAACGGTCACTACCCTTCAGCTTTCGTATATATATATATATATATATATATATATATATTATATATATATATGATATATATATATATATATATATATATAAATATAAATATATATATATATATATATAAATATAAATATATATATATATATATATATATATAAATATATATACAAATTCCCCAAGCAAAATTGAATTGTTCGTTGGGTATCAATACGTACAAACCAGTATTCACATACAAATGAAACTTCTCAAACGGGTACTCAATTACCCGTTAAAAATAAGAAAACTATATACTTGAGTCTCAAATACACTATAGGGTTGAATCAATACATTATACCATACGCATCTATGGCACAGAATAGCGTTTAAGCAACTAAATATGAAGTTTGAAAATATTAAAATATAATATGGCGCAATAATATCATATGAGCTCACACGCTTCCCACCACCAACTCGAATAACTCAAAATATTAAAATTTGAATAGCCACAGTAACGTTGACAACATCTTACGATGGGTGCAGTTATCACCAATCCGCAATGCAAGGTATACATGGTAAGGCATATATAATCAGATATTATGTATTTATCACAGTATAGTTATTAATTGATCTACACAAGTATCGTCATAATCTGAACTACCACAAGTGACTTACGGTAACAGGAAAAATCAGTTATCTACAGCATACACCGACAGATCATAAACAAATATTTTAGGCAAAATTCAATTCTACTTAGACAACAAAGTTTCACTTGCAGTGTCTTCGATGGTTACTAGCGGTTTCTCAAGTCCACGGTAAAAACCCAAATTTTCCCCCATATGAGTTGATCTGACTTAACGTTGTTTTACCTTCTTTATCTTAAATGTTTTTCACAGATGGAGAAGAACCTCGATTCCAGCTAGCTCAAATGAATCGAAAATGTTATTCAACGGTAGAGTAGGGATGGATTCATAAATTAAACATTTTTAGACTGAAACCATTGAAATTTTAATTTGCAAATCACACATATGAGATTTGTACGACCGAGTGGTACCCCTTGGTGTTTACAGGTAAGTTTTAGATATAGATAATAATGTTTGAAGTAGAGATTAGTTAGCAATGCATACACTGTCGTAACTGTGTTAAAATTTCAGGTTCAGATGCTTGTCCTTCAGATAACAACCCTTTGTAAAAGGCGAGTGTAAATATATATATCGGAAAGTTCTTACTTGTATCACTGATGGTAAGCTCAACGTCAGTTCTTGCGGTAGTTGTGATGACTTGACCTGGATCCTCCTAGGTTTCAGATCTAATGATATGAATCGCTTGGCATCCATCAAATTTAAACAGTAGTCGGTAGTTACATCTACTATCTACTATTCTACTACAGATGAATGTTGTTATGTGGAAATGATCAGACAGCTTAGAGGAAGCGATACTTAGGAAAAGCGGTGAGAGAAACAGCGATGCTCAGCAAATATAGTAAGCGAGATGGAAACAGACAGAAGAAAAATAGAAGAAACAAAGAAGGCCTAAAAAAGTAAGAAATATGTGAAATATAAGCTATAAATTTAGTAAAAGTGAATGAGAGATGATTTTACTTACCCAAGTTGTAGGGTGGCCTTAAAGAGGTTTTTAGATTTTGGCCCAGATCCAATATAGATAATTTTGTCTACACTGATTATTATGACCAATGAAATCTAATAAAGTTTACTCTTTTCAGCTTATAAAATCCGACTTACAATCCAAAAATTAAGGAACCATGTGCTCCGAATGAAAGCTGATATAAAAAGAAGGAAGGATCATGAACCAATCAAGGAGGTTTTGTAGGCCATCCACATAACTCAGGAGAAGTCAAAGAACATTCAGTGAAATAGTAAGTTGCATTGGTATGAAATAGTAAAAGAAGGAAAATACATTATTTTCCATGAATATGATAGATATCGAATATGAAAATATAAAATGACAATTCAACTTGTAAAGAAGAGGTTAAAACAATAAATTAAAGTAAACAAAAGTGCTTCGAGTTTAAATTGTATTTTTATAACCAGGTAAATTAGTGTTTTAAACTCATAATGATGAATGATACGATATCTTATTAGAATTTAGTTAAATAAAGTTCTGTTGTAAATGTAAACAAACCATTGGTTTTCGGTTAAAGTTGAAGTTATTGATTTTACTCTAAACATTGAAGAGGTAAGTTTTAGTATACTTTTGAAAGAAATTATTAAGTCAACCATTTGGTTATAAGTGCATGATTACATTCCCAATAAATTTTGTATCAATGTTTTTAAAACCGTAACAGTTGACCCATACAATATCCCACGTTGAAGGTATGTAAAATAATAACCAAAACCCATAACCAGGAGAGAGAAGAGAACAGAAGATGAGAAGAAGAGAGAAGAGAACCCAATTGGCCAGATTGAGTCCTAATATAGGGCTGTTATTACCCTAGATGTGGTAATTAAGGCCTCTTTCAGATGATAATTCCTCTCTGACAAGTTTTGGTATGCAGATTTACCATCCAACTGGAATTACACCATAAAAAAATCACCTGTTGAATTAACTGATCCCAAAAAGTTGGTAGTTTCACAGGTCTGTAATCTAACAACTTCAAAAATCTCCAACGATACCCGGGAAATATGTGTCACAAGTCGGTCATCCCTTAACATAAGGTGAAAAACTTAATTATGTTCTACGAAAATGTGACATAAAATTCAACGGCTTACAGCATTCGATACCCAACGAACAATGAATGTCCACCGACAGATCTAGAACCCCCGTGTTCACTACAGCCGTCCAATCAGAATGCTCTCGAGATGTCAAAGCGTTCATTAACCAATAGCGTTGCGACACTCCAACAATTATATACCACAGATCAACATATGCATAGACACTTCACAGAGAATCGCGTTACAAGTATGTGTATAAGGGGTAGTACGTTCGAAGTAACACCAAGGGGACAGGCTTCACAATAACAAAATAAATACTTTAACGTATAGTTATTTAAGAAAGGTAATAAAAATTACTCGCATACTCTCAATATTAACTAATTTACACAATAAACCCAACTCTATCGCCTGAAACACTACCAGTAATTTCGGTACGCTAAAAACCGTCCATCAATTGCCAACAAGGATTCTGTGATCCGAGCTCAGAATCGTCTCAACGAACGCATGTCTGTAGCGAATGAAACTAACACAGACATCAGATCTGTCACAAATGTTAATATAATCATACACGGTGATACAAATTCATGCGTTTAGTACACAACAGAATAATGTTTTAACTATTTTATTACCCATCCCCTCATTGTTTATAGTTGTACGATATTATAAATGATTTCCAAAAATAGATGACACTGGATTTCCTACTATACATTGTAAGTCAAAATGAGTTTAAATTGAATGAATAATTATATTTCAAAGTTTCTGTAACTGCATTCGCAAAACAACAAAATTGAAACGTATGAAGTCTAGTAATTACAATTTTGTTATGTACATTTTTAAATATAATTATCATTTTATATTTATGAATTAGTTCTTGAAGAGGAGCAATTCTAAAATGACATGCCTTATTTAAAATATAAGGTCGGGTATTTTCGGCATATTTCAAGAAGCGTCTTAGAAAAAATTATCATAGAAGAGATATTGAAGGAAAGAGATCAACATCCTTAATCCAAATACATTCCTTTGCTATCTCTGTCATTCCAATATATTCTGCTTCTACAGTAGAAAGTCATACAGTTCTTTGTTTTTTCGTCCGCCAAATAATTGATGTTCCTGCAAAAATAATTACTTTTCCACTTCATAACTTACGGTCCGTTTTATTGTTTGACCAATCAGCATCGACATAAAATTTTAACTTTTATCCAGTTTTTTTGAAGACTAACGTTGTCTTTATGGTATACTTTAAAAACGCAATAGATATTTCACTTTTATCCAGTGATTTTTTGTTGGAGTATTATTGAACTGTATTAAGAAAAGGAGAATGGACTATCCTACCTAGTTCCATTTGATAAATACAATATGCTACCAATAGCTTTTCGATAAGTGGTTTCATCCAAACTCTTTGTATTTTAATGGGGTTGTAAGTTCTTTCCGTTCTAACATGTTAAATACTTGCAGACTTCTTCTTATATAAGCTGACTTATTTATCATTATTTTATTTTATTCTGGTCTTTTCATTTTAACCGAAAGCATATTGGATACTTCCCCTAAATCTTTATTCACAACTTCAGTGTCTTCTCTGACAGTATGTTACAGTATGTAACAGGCCAAATTTAATGTTCATGTCTTGCAAAATAGTCCACGCTTCTTTAGCAGTATCACATTCTCCAATATCTTCTATATAACATTCACTTACACTTAACAATAATAATGATACAGCCTTCGAATTGAATGTCAACTGTTCTGCAGACATTTAGTCGAATTGTTTATTGAATCCTGGTTCTATTGCTTCTCAACAATTTATCTGTATGAGTGCTGCTCTTCATTCGTATCGACTATGGGTAACAATTGGAATCTTCCAGTTTTGGTATTGTTACAAAATAGCACACTAGTGTCGACCCTGAATCCGACTCTGTCTAAGCCATGTATGGAAGTTGAAATTATGGCGGATGTGCAGGTATTTCTTAGAACTGTTTACGATTGTGACTATCTTATCTAGATATTGTTTTTGTGACCAGTCTTATCTAGAAAATGCCAGAGAGCCAATTGTTTTTGTGTAAGCCGCAATCTAGAAATATCTATTAAAAAAGGCACTGATATATAAAGGACTGACCAGGGAGAGTTAGTTTAGTTTATAATTTGACATCGTAAGATAAACAGTAAATGAGTGAATATTAATTAGTTTAAGTGAATATAATTAGTGAATAGTGTAGTGAATAAATAAATTAAGTAAGTGAACCTACATTGTGTATGAATTTATCCCACCCGTAATAAAAACGTTTTAATAAATAAGAAAAACGTTACATTGGTGTCAGGTGTGGGGTAATATTAATAAATTGCTGCGTAAAAATGGCCAAGAGACTATGTGATCTGAAAGTGACGGAACTAAGAGCAGAATTGGAAGATCGTGAGTTGGAAACGTCCGGTAAGGAAAGTGAATTAGTAGAACGACTTAAAGTGGTACTGGAAAATGACGGCTTTGATCCAGAAACAGTTTTCTTTAATGCTAATATTTCTGCTAACATGGAGAAGATTTCTGTCATGGAAGAGTACCTGGACGAGAAGATTTCTGCCATGGAAGAGAAGATATCAACGAATGTGAAAAACGATATTTCTGCTATGAAGGATGACATTTCTGCTAATATGGACGAGAAGATTTCTGGTATGAAGAACAATATATCTACCGATATCTTATTAATGAAAAAGGACATTGCCGCTAACGTTGAAAATGAAATTTCGTCTCTAAAATCTGAAATCGAGAATAAGATGTCACCGATGGACGAAAAAATTGAAAATAAGATGACAACGATGGACGAGAAAATCAAGGAGTTAGAAAGAAATATGACAGATATAAGAACTCAAGACACGCCAGCGGAAGAAAAGAAGACCGAGCAAACGAAACCTTGCAAGACGGAAAGACACCCTAAGTTAGAAGACATTGGCAGTTTTACCCGAGTCAAGGCCTCAATGTTCGGTGGAAAAATGTTGTGAACCAATTATGTGAAACAGTTTGAAGCTACCGCTAGAGTGAATAATTGGTCCCATAAGGAGAAGAGAGTGAACTTAACCATCGCGCTTCGCGGACTTCAGACGACACCTTTGGAAGAAACGGATAGACGGATGGCTTCGAGCAGCTGAAGAAGAGGTTGGACTTGCGAACTGGTCACGAACATCTGGAACATTTGTACACATTCCAGCTGAAGAATCGAAGGCGGAAACGTGACGAATCCCTTCGAGAGTATGAAGTGGATATTACCCGACTAATTCGATTTGCTTATCCATCAGCACCAGAGAACATGATGGAATTTCTGGGTATCCAGGCCTTTATTGATGACTTACGTGACCCCGATATGCAGAGAACGCTTCGTTTAGCCCATCCCAAAATATTAGTCGACGCATTGAAAGCTGCTCTTGAATATGGAGCAGCCACGATGGCTTCTGGATACAACAAAGGTAGGACCATAGAGGAAGAATGTGACGATGACAGACTTGACCAGATCGTTAACTTGTTGAAAGGTATGGTAGACAAGTAGCCGAAGAAAGTCAGGAGCTGTAATTGTGGCGAGGTAGAGCATGCACGCAGTTCGTGTAAGCGTCTTACGACTCCTGCAAACCAAGAACGTCTTAAATGCAAAGCAGCACGACAAAGTTAGGACCATGCAGGAAGAAGATGACGATGATAAACTTGACCAGATCGTCAACTTGTTGAAAGGTATGGCAGACAAGAAGCCGAAGAAGATCAAATGCTGGAAGTGTGGCGAGCTAGAGCACGTACGCAGTCCGTCTAAGCGCCCCAAGACTCCTGTAACCCAAGAACTCCAGTCACAGGGGAAATCAGACAGAGGTGAATATCCAGCTGATGTGAATCACCGAAAAGCCAACTCGTTGTCTAGACGGGCATACCCTATAGACTATTCACAATGAAACAAGTCGAAATTTGAGAAAGTTGCAGTTTCAAGAATTACAGTAGTCAATGAAGAATGGTCACCCACCAGGATCAGAGAAGATCAGGAGAATGATCCTTGCCTAAAGAAGATTTGGCAGTGGAAGGAAGAAAATCGGCGACCTACCTGGCAAGAATTGTCAAGAATTTCACCAAAACTCAAGGCGTATTGGGCACAGTGGGACTCCCTTGTCCTGGAAGAAGGGCTGTTGAGAAGAGTCCTTGAAAACGATGATGGTTCCGAGATTAGGAGACAGCTAGTTATCCCTAGAACGAGTAGCTGAGGTACTGAAGAAAATACACGACAGTCCATAGCGAGGTCATCTGGGAGTGGAGAAAACCCTTCAGCGAGTCCGTGAAAGGTTTTATTGGATGGACAGCTCCTACGATGTGAAGGACTGGTGTAAGAAATGTCCGACTTGTGCTACGAGTAATGGACCACATCGCAAGAGGAAGGCACCTATGAAACAGTATAATGTTGGAAGTCCTTTTGAAAAGATTGCTTTAGACATTGCTGGGCCATTTCCGACGACAGAAAACGGTGGTAAATACATCCTGGTTGTAATGGATGATTTCACAAAGTGGGTGAAAATTTGCGCTATCCCGAACCAAGAAGCCACAACTGTCGCGGATATAGTGGTGGAAGAATTTATAATAATAATAATAATAATAATAATAATAAATGCCTTTATTATTTTCAAATAACAAAATTACATTTCTTTTAAAATTTGATACATGATGTAGCAGTATATACCTATTGAAAATAAAGGGCGGAGTTCATTTTCTGTAATGCCATCTAGTTCCATTACGAAAATGCTCTTCCACTCAACCCATAAAAGAAAGGAGAACGTATGTCTGTCATATATAACTAAATAAATTGAAAAGAAAGAATAAGTGGAGTAACTAATACTGGTACAATAAGTATAGCATAATATGTGTCGGAAAGAAAACAATTAACTATATGATTGTCTCTGAAGTAATATATTTCTAAACTTGACTTTGAAAGTTGAAATATTACATTTTTTTAAGTTTTCACATACGGAATTATAAATAAAAAATATTTGGTATTAAAAGGACCGTCTAAATAGTTCAGTATTAAATACAGGTGGAGATAGCAGACCCTTAAATCTTAGATTTAAATTACGAACATCAGTCCGAAAGGAAATTTTTTGGTGCAAATAAGTAGGAGTTTCAAAGGTTATGATTTTGTGAAAAAGGCAAGCTGCATGAAGCTTTCTTCTGTTATCCATATTCAACCATCCTATCTCAATTAATTTATGTGATATTCGCTGACGCTTTTTAATACTATATATTAATCTTAAACATGAATTCTGTACTTTCTGTATTTTGTTTTTATAAAGGAGGGTTAAATTTGGACCATGCACTAAATCTGCAAAATTGAATTGTGATAAAACGAGACTTTCACACAGAGTTTTTTTAACATGTTGAGGGAGAAAATGACGATTTCCATAAATCAGTTTTAATGAGCTGTAAGCACGTTGAATCAATTTATGGATGTGTTTCTCAAATCTCAAATCTGAATCCAAAATGACACCTAAATTCTTAGCATGACTAACCAAGGCTAACTCTTCGTTGTTAATTGTTATATTTATTAAGTTTCCTATTTTAGCCTTGTTATTAGCGGAGCCGAACAAAATTACATTAGATTTAGAGCAATTGATTAATAAGCAATGATCTGTCGCTAATTTTATGGAAGTTGTTAGTTCTTGATTAATATTTTCGCAGGCATTATCAACGAACACTGGAGGAAAGCTATAGTATATCTGGGTATCATCTGCGTATACGTGAATTTTACAGGTTTTTAAAGATGTTAATTAAGTTCATTGTATAAATAGAAAACATTAGTGGTCCCAAAATGGATCCCTGAGGAACTCCCGAATGTAAAGTTAAAAATCCCGATTGATCTGAGTCAATTTTGACACATTGTTTACGATTATTTAAATAATTACGCAAGAGGTTAATGGCACTTTCAGAAAATCCTTTATAATGTAATATGTTAAGCATCAATTTATGATTTATAGTGTCAAAAGCTGTGCTAAAATCCAACAATGCTAAAATTGTACATTTACCGACATCTATAGCAGAAATAATATCATCAACTAGACTCGTTAAAGCAGTGGTGCAGCTATAACCCTTGCGAAAACCAGATTGAACACTAGGAAGTATTGAATTAATTGTTAAATGTTCTCTTATTTGCTGTTCCATTGCCGTTTCCAGAATCTTAGAAAGCATAGGAAGAATACTTATTCCTCTTAGATCTTTGTACTCGCATGGATTTTGATTTTTTGGCAACATTTTAACAATAGCTTGCTTCCATGCATTGGGAACTACCTGATGGGTTAAACAGAAATTAATTATATGTGTAATGTATGGAACGATCAGAGGACAACATAATTTAATAAGTTCAACATTTAGCCCATCACAGCCCATAGCATTTGATTTCATTCTACATATGTTGTTATAAACAAACATATCATCAATTTCTTTAAATGTAAAGGTGACGGGAACAAGGCTATTAGATTTATAAAAACTGAGAAGATTTTCAGGTGGTGAAACGCGTGTGATGGAATTTATTAAAAAATCATTAATTTCATTTGGTTTTCTTAAGCCTTCAGGAATATCACGATTTTTGTCTTTAAGAAAATTATTTGATCTAAGTACCCGCCACAGGCGATTAGAATTAGTATTTTCAAACTGATTTAAAAAATAAGCACGTTTTTCCCTTTTAATGGCTTGATTTGTGTAGTTTCTTAAATTTTTATAAAAGTTTAAATGATCATTTGATCGTGTTCTTTTATATCTTCTGAGAGCCCTTTCTCTTTCATTTATCATTAGTTCTATTGCAAAAGTTAACCATGGAGCCCTGTTTTTTGTTATTCTGGAAGTTGTTAAAGGTGCGTGTCTATCAAATAAATTAACTAAACAGTTTACCAAATATGATACCTTTTCGTCAATACCCTCCTGATCAAATATACGAAAAAATGATATATCTCCCAGGTCATTATAAAATAATTCCTCATTAAAATTTTTGAAACACCTATATGTATGCATTTCGAATTCTTTGTTATTTCCTACATTTATTCTACAATACACCAATGAATGGTCTGATACTTCATTATGAATAACTCCTCTATCTACCACACTACTTTCATCAACTATTATATAATCCAGAAGTGATGTTTGTCGTGTCGGTTCGTCTAAGACTTGAGAAAGTTCAAAATTATCAACAATATTATCAAATTTATGATCAATATTATTCTTGTACAGATAATTTATGTTAAAATCACCTAAGCAAATTAAATTATTAACAGAGAGATTAAAAAATCTTCAAATTCATTCAGGAAAGCATTATCTGTTATTACATGAGGTTTGTAAATTACTCCTATGCCAAATACTTTCTTATTTATAGTTAATTTTATGAATAATTTTTCCCAAATAGTATTATCATTTTTATAGCCAATTGACAATTATACGAATTTTTTACATATATGCATAAACCCCTACCTCTTGCATTTCGATCTCCCCTGTATTACATATAATTATTTATTTTTAATAAGTCATCACTATTGTAATGATAAAGCCAAGTTTCACACAACAAAAGAATATCAAATTCATGTTTCTGTAACAATTTTTTTACGTTTGAAAGCGATGGTAAAAGCGAGCGTACATTTAAACAGCCTATGCTAAGACAATCCATTATTCTCTTACCCACAACACTAAGAAAATACTAAATGTAAATAAATATTTTTTTTCTCTATATAATTACCAAAAAATAGACTTGATAACAGTTCTATTAGCAGAACTAGTTATTTATCGTAAAACCGACAGTGATGAGTGTGGACACTCTGCACAACGCATATATTATTTAATCCCAAAAACTTGCAAAGTTGGTAATTCTAGAGCTAAAAATTTTAAAATTACATATTTATATATAAAGAAAGCAATTAGAAATTCGGAAACAGAAAAAATAGAAATCAGAAAATCAACAATTAAATTCAGCAGAATATAAATTCAAGTAAAATTTTAGTTAGAATGATGCATCGTCTCACTTATCACTCACTAGGTCAGCTGGCTTCATAATCTTCATAATACTGTCTTCATTATGGAACTTAAGGAATATAATTCCATTATTCGACCAAACTTTGCCTCCCTTGTTAACCTTCTGTATTGCATCTTTAAATAGTGCCTGCATATCTGGTGATAAATCCTCTCTAACAACTAAACCTGTGCCTTTTAATGACTTCTTCTGCTTAAATATCAAGTTTTTGACGTGAAGCGTGCTCATCTGAATTAGAATTGGTTTAATTTCATTTTTATCTGGTGATTTCAGTCGATAACAATCATTTACACTTCGATAGCTTATAGATAACCGCAGCTTACTATTTATTATGTCCAGTACAGTATCCATACAGTTTTCATTCTGCAGCTCTATAACTCCGTAAAGAATTAAATTTTTGGATCTTCGAGACCTTTCAAATGACTCCTGTTTACTTAATATATCTTTAAGCTGTTTATTCTGGACTTGTATTTTTAATTTCAGATTATTATTCTCATCCTTTAAGTTTTCTATTTTCTTATCATATTTTTTGCCTATTAACTCTATAATGGAATCGGAAATTTGAGATATGAACTCATCAGCAGTAACAAGCTTATTCACTAAATTTTTAACTGCTGAGTGCAGTTCTTCTTTGTTTCTAGTTGAAGTCATTTTTACAAAATAAAAACCAACAATTTCAACTTACGGGCAATCAAAGCACTTTTCCAGTAACTAATTACAAATACATGAACTTTTTCACTCCTTCTGTTAGTTGACTATCCAGTAACCAATAATTCAACTTCATAACAAATGAATTTAGCATTTAATGCAGAGCGACTCAAAACGTGTCTAGTCTGCTTGAAACATCGACATACACAATCAGCCGTTATGGAGTGCCCTTGAAAGTCCACAGTGACCAGGGAAGAAATTTCGAAAGCCATCTATTCCAGGAGATTCGCGACAAGCTGGGTATCAACAAGACCAGGACAACAGCATTACATCCACAGTCAGATGGATTGGTCGAGAGAATGAACAGGACTATTGGAAAATACCTGTCCAAAGTAGTTTCCAGCCATCAGAGAGATTGAGACCAGTAACTTTCCCTATTCGCATTGGCTTATCGATCTGCCGTCAATGAGTCCACGGGTGAAACTCCTGCGAAAATCCTGTTTGGACGTGAAATGAGGCTTCCCTGTGACCTGAAATTTTGCCGTCGGCCTGGAGAAGATCTAGCAGGCGAAGACTACGTGATCCAATTGAGGAGAAGGCTGGACGATATTCCTGAACTAGTTCGAACAAATCTTCAAGCTGCCAGCGACAGATTGAAAAGTCGGTACGACACGCAGGCCACAGTAGGCGGTTTTAAAGAAGGGGACAAAGTATGGTTACACAACCCGACGAGGAGAACAGGATTTTCTCCAAAATTACAAAAATCCTGGGAGGGTCCATACTTAATCAAGAAAAGGATCAATGATACCCAACGGAAAAACAAAAGTAGTTCACCAAAACCGACTATCGCCATTCGAAGGAGACCATGACCAAGAGAAAGGAGTAAACCATATTCGAAATATGTCTGACCGTACTTTCGATGAATATATGGGCGAGTTAAATTTATTAAGTGAAAAATATACTTTTTAAAAAGATTTATTCAAACTTAGTAATTAGTTACAGTTGATGTTACAATTATGACTGATTTCTTTTTTAGTTTATAATAATATGGAAAATGTAGTATAATGCTGAATAAAGAAGAAAAATATATGATAAGAAAGTTATAACAATTGTGTAAACAGGATGTCTCCACGTGTTTGCTGATTAAGGTTAAAATTATAAATCCAATAATGTGGGAAACGTCCTGTCAGCAATTTAACAATAATATTATATGAGTTTAACAGGATGTCTCCATATGACTCCTCCCCTCTTTGTTAAAGGCATGACCTCGTGGCTTTGGCTCCAAAAGGGATTGGGGTAGCTCCATTGGTTCACCCTGGGATTGTTCTGGATTTTTGATTTTTCTAAAATATTTTCTATACAAATACAAAAATAGTAGAATTAATAAAATGAAAATTATTATTGTTGTTATTCCTAAATGGCTTTGATGAAGTAGCAAATTTGGCTCTTGAAACTGTGGTAGTAGCTTGGTTGGATCGTCCAGATGTGAATTGTTGATGCTGATTTTGTGATGAATTTCTGTGGGTTCTTTGAGGCTGGGCCATTCTTGAGTAAATGTTTTATTGAATCCCATCCAAGTATGTTTTTGAAAAGAATAAATACAATCATTGTTTCCTAGTACGATGTTACACTTTGATATTTTCAAAGATTTAAAATTTTGTTTGCAGTCTTCATTGATGGTAGTTATCATCTTTGAGCAAATTATTGTATTTCCATTAGTTAATTGTGTGAAAAGTGAAAAGTCATTTTTTACTTGAGCGTAGTTGCAGAGTGAAAGGTCTTCCAAGTTACAAGGGTCTTCGTGTGATTCCTTTTCGCAATACCAGAACGAAAAGGTCTTCTTGCATTCTTCGTTTGTCCATTTTGTTCATCCTTTGGAATTTAATGTGAAGGCGTATGGGGGTAGAAGGATATTATTTTCTTTACTGGGAATAGGGATAATTTTGGAAATATAAAGTAATTCATCGGCTAATATGGGTATTTTAAGAGTAATATATAAAGTTTTTGAAGTAAACATAAGATTGACTTTGATTATTTCTAATAAAGCAGGAATATCAGAAGCGATTTCATTGTGAGAATGAATAGTGTGTAAATAATTAAGAATTTCTTCTAATTCCTTTTGTTTAATTAATTCTACATTTAAAATTTCTTGGTTACTAAATGATATTGTTCTTAGTAAAACTTGAATACAATTTCTTAGGTCTCTAATTTGTTCTAGTTGAATATGAATAATAATTTCGTTATTCAATCTGTCATTTAAAGTATTTAATTCTTTTAGAACGTTTTCAGCATAATTTTGTATTTTACGTGGGTCTGTTTGCCAGCGTTGAGTAATCTGTCCTGCAAATGAATGCAACTTCGAAATTTCAGTCATTATTTTCTTTTCATTTAAATTGATTTTTTCAAATGTATTTTGAATTTCGATTAGGTCGTTTTGATCAAGATTTCCTGAAATATATTTTACTACTGTACCTAGGCCGTCTATTAGACCTCTTTTAATTACTTTATTTGATCGAGCATACATTCTAAGTTTATTTATATCTTCTGAGAGTAAGTCGATATCTCTGTTATAAATTTTTGCTAAAGTTATTGTTGAATCGTCAAGTCTACTGGCTAAATGAACTTGATTTAATACTAATTTACTATATTAGTTTTCAATTTCTTCAATACTAAAATAAATCTTGATAATTGGTCTTATATTTAGCTAATCCTAAACTATCTAATATGTAACCTGGGGGTTCAATTGTTTTGACTTGAAGTGCCTGGGTGGCTATCTTCATGGTTAACCTGGAAAGATTTAGTATTTTTAATCATGTGTTTGCTAACCTTTTTAGATTTTTGAGAAACTAACTTATCGTTGGATTGATTTGTGTCTACTAATATTTTCTTATATTTAGGTTTAATTTTATTTCGTGGTTCCATATCTAAATATACGACGTCTGTTTTTGGGATATCGTCTGTTCGTTTACTATTAATTTTATCTAACTGTTCGGTTCTTTTTGTTAATTGTTTTTGATAAAGATCGTCGAAAAATGGCATAATTTCTGTTTTTCGATATTCGTTGTAATTTTGGAATACTTGTTTATGGGGATCTATTTCATGAAGATTTAGATTTTCGTATGGTCCATAAAGAAGTGAAAATGGGGTAAAATTTGTTACTGAATGAATTGATTGATTATATATAAGAATAGCAGTTGTAACTAAGTCGGTAATATTTTCTTTTGATTTTTGTCTTAGGACTCTTAATTTTTCGATTAAAGTTGAATGTGCTCTTTCTATCGGAGAATTGCCGGTATGAGATTGGGGTGTTGTATAATGAATTTTTATATGAAAAAGTGACATGAATTCTTTAAAGGTTTCGCTAGTGAATTCTCTGGCATTGTCGCAAGTTATTTGCGAAGGGTAGTTATGATAAGAAAAATAATGACGGAGTTTACTAAGTATGGTGATAGAATTTGAGTCACTAATTGCGTAAGCTTGAAGGTACCTAGAGAATAAATCGAGTATTGTAAGAAATTGTTTATTTTCTATAGAGAATACGTCTATGTGAATATTTTCGAAAGGTCTTTTAGAAATAAGTGGGCCAGAAAATGGAATTTTTCGAGGGTTTCTATCATATTTTGAGGTGAGACATAATTCGCAATTGTTAACGTGATTCGTTACTAATTCTTGTATTTTCGGATAATAATACAGGGACTTTATATGTTTCGTAGTTTCTGTGATACCGTTATGAGTTTCTGAATGATAGTCTGAAATTAATCGGACTTGTTCTTCCTTATTAATCATGTCTTTCAGAAAAGTATTTGTTTTAATGGTTTTTACGTTTGGTTCCAAGATTTTTGAACATTCTGTAGAAGCAATATTAAGTAATGAATCATTGGGGCAGTGTATATAGTATGTTTTTGTTGGATCAACTATTTCTAAGAACATATTACTTATAATATTATGGTCGGATCCTTTTCTAAAAGTAAGAATATAGCGATTTTTGCCGAATGGCTTAGAGTAATCTATGTCGTTTTTGTCTCCGTATTTTAGGATTATTTGAAAATGGGCGGAATTTAAGGTTTTCTCTGAAATTGGGAAACCAAAAATTGGATTTTCTTGTGCGGAGTGTCTAGTGTCGCCTGAAGCGGTACTTTTGTTATCGTCGGATATTTTACTTAAGATTTCGTTGGCATCACTTAATGCTAGATTTGGATCGGAATTTGCTCTTGCCATAGTTGAAATGGCGTCGATATCATCAGGGTTATGTTTGAATTCTTTAGTATTTGTGTTTGAGTTTGAGGGAGCAATAACTATATCACTAATTATATTAATTTTTAGATCACGTTTAGGAAGTTTATTATCGATTGCATTGAGTTCAATTCTCGATAATGCATCAGCGACGTAATTTTCTTTGCCTTTTTTATAATTAATTTCAAAATCGAATTTTTCCAACTTTAGTTTCCATCTTATTAGACGTTGATTGGGTTCTTTAAGAGAATGTAGCCAGACGAGTGGCTTATGATCAGTTTCAATGATAAATTTTTTGGAATATAAATATGGTCGGAAATGTTTACAGCTATCGATTATAGCTAAGAGTTCTTTTTCGATAGTGCCATAATTTCTTTCAGCTGAATTAAGTGTTCGAGAGTAAAAAGCTATTGGATGGGAATCTTGAGAAAGTACGCTTCCTATAGCGATGTTTGAAGCATCGGTCGTTAAAGTAAATGTTTATGTGAAATCGGGGTATGCTAAAATAGGAGAATTACAAAGAAGTTGTTTGCATTTTTGGAAAGCATTGAGGTATTCTGGGTCGTTTAAATCTAATTTAGTTCCTTTTTTAAGATATTTATTTATTGGGTAGGTTATTTTGGAGAAATTTTGAATGAATTTACGATAATAGGAGAGCATGCCGAGAAATGATTTTATTTGTTTTTCATTTTTGGGCAAAGGAAAGTTTTGGATGGACTTGATTTTATCTGGATTTGGTTTAATACCCTCAGGGGTTATGACATGGCCTAAGAAGGCAACTTCTTTTCTGAGGAATTCTGATTTGTTTATTTGGACTTTCAAATTATATTTTTCTAATTCACTGAATATTTGTTTTATATGAAGAATATGGTCTTGGAGGGACTTTGAAAATATGACTATGTCATCCATGTATACGAAACATTGTTTATAGAGAAAAGGACGGAGAATTGTGTCCATGACACGTTGAAAAGTGGCAGGAGCGTTTTTTAGGCCAAATGGCATACAAGTATATTCGTAGTGGCCATTATCTACGGTAAATGCAGTTTTTTCTGCCGAATCTGGGTGTATTTCAATTTGGTGAAAACCTTGTGCCAAATCTAAAGTGGAAAAGTAAGTACTTCGACCAAGATTGTCGAGAATTTCATCGATACGAGGAAGGGGATATTTATCTTCGATAGTTTTTTCATTTAGTTTTCGGTAATCGATAACTAATCGGAATTTTTTCTTTCCACTGGCGTCCATTCGTTTGGGGACGAGAAAGGTAGGGAAACTGTACGGAGATATACTTGGTTTAATTATTTTATTGTCTAGGAGCTTTTGTATTTGATTTTGAATTTCTTGTTTTAAATGGTAAGGGTATCTATATGATTTTTGATAAATCGGTACATCGTCGACCGTTCTAATGTGATGTTTAACTACATGAGTAAAAGTTAAGTCGGAGTTTTCATTATAAAATATATTTTTAAATTTTTTACAAAGAGAAATTATTGCATCTTTTTCTTCGGGATTCAGATGATCTGTTCGAAGAAGTTTGGTAATTCAATATTATTATTTCAAGATGATAAAGGAATTGTTTCATCAAATTTCGATAAGGGTTGGACTTGGAGAGGTTCATGAAAATTTATAGAAATATTATTTAAAGAGATTTCTTGTTCTATAGGTATTTTACAGTAACCGTCTTTCGCTAGAGCTATACATTCAGGTATTATTATGTTGTTCAATTTTAATTCTGGAAGAACTACTTGTCCATTATCAATATTCACAGGGATATTTAAAATACTTTTATCTAGAAATTCAGAATAAGGGGTAAATAATTTGGGATTGACTTCCAAATAGAATGGTATTTTAATAGAATTAATTTGTAATAAATGATTTTTGAAATTAATAAGTGCTTTTAATTTATCAAAGTCCTGACTACCTATTAATGCATCGAGTCTATCGTGCCAAGGTACGATAAACATATGGAACATGTATTTAATGCCGAATTCTTTCAAAAGAGGATATTTGCAGCTAAAATTGCCAATGTAAGTTGTTTTAATTGATTTAACGGAAAATGTTGATTAATAAATGGAATCTGAAAATAATCTATAGGCTGGTTTGGGGTTTATAATGGAATTGCTTGCACCGGGGTCAATCAATATTTCTAAGTCTAGATTTGAGAGGTATATAAATGGAAGTTTAGGGGTTGAATTTATATTATTTATATCAATTCCGAGGCTCGTAATTAAAAATTTTGAGTTTCATCGTATTGTTCGTTTTGAGGGTTAGCGTATGATGATTCATCAGAATTTTCGTCAGTATCTTCAATATTGAACAATTCTTCGACAACTACGTTCGGAGGTCCTGTTTGTCTAAAAGAATTTTGTTGTGGAGGTCTATAAGTATTTGCTGTAGATATACTCATTGGGGTTGGTTTGTAATTATTTGTGGAAGGTTGAGAGGGACGATTAAAATTTTGATTATTAGGGGATTGTGTTTGTCTATTATTTGATTGATTATTTGGTCTTTGATAGTTATTTTGGTAATGGAATCTTTGATTGTTATCATTATATCTATTAAATGGTCTATAATTAGGGTTTTGAGGAACTTGTGGTCTTTGAGACGAATTATAATTATTAAATGAAGGTTGGTTTCTTGGTGATTGATTATATGAAGTATTATGTTTTGGAGGTGGGCGATTTCTTTGACCTTTTTGAGATCTAAGAAAGTTAGCAAATTCAATTTGGGATCTTTCGTTGTCTAATCTTCTACATTCGTACAATGCTTGTTCTAGAGATGAAATTGATATGTGAAGTAAATGATCTCTGTAGGGATTTAAGTGACCTGCTTTAAATACCATAAGGGCTTGATCAGTATACATAGTTTCCTTAGAAATTCTAACTTCTCTGTTATCATAATTTATAGCTAGGTGTTCTTTAAGGACTTGTAATTTTTGAGAAATTTCGTCATGAAAGTCGGAGAATGATTGAGAATGAGTTTGAATAGAAGTATTTAAATCGTGTGCTAATATTTCTTCAGATCTAGGATCGCCAAAACGAGTTATAAGAGCTGTTTTTAAATCGGACCATTTATCAAAAGATCTATTTATGATTACGTCTCTAGCTGGACCTAATAATTTAGATTTGACTTGCTCTAACAGAAGATTGTTGAATAAATCATTATTTTCGGTTTTTAAAAGATTTAAATATTTTTCAGATTGTCTTAAATAATATGCTAAATCCTTAGAACCACCGTTATATGTTGGGACAATATTATTTGCTAAAGATAATTCGATTTGTGAAATTGCAGTAGACATCTCGGTATTAGTATTTAAGTTATGACTTAGAGGTAATGGAGATCTGGATCGACGTACAGATATTGGAGATCTGGATCGATCACGATTTTGTGACATTAAGAGATTGACTTTAATAATATATTAATTTTATGCAACCATTAAAATTGGAATGTTCAAATGGCAAATCAAATAACACTTATATTGTAGTAAAAAAAATATTATAATATTCAAAACAATTATTAGCCGATAAATAATAAAATTAAAGGAAAAACTTACAGGAGGATGCACTGAAGGATCATCTGCGAGTTCGTTCCTTGTCTCTTATTCTCTGAAGGAACTTGAGCCGTCTTCTTGAACAACCGTCTTCTTCACTGGAGGAATTGTCTGGTTGGCGTCAGTCTTTTCACACACCGTAACTTGTTTCACACAGTTTATTGGTTCGGATACTATCTTAATTCCTTGATAGAAAACGTAGACGTTTTACCACATAGAAAGGGTATTTTCTACTGACAGTATCCTGTTCGCAGCGCCAGTTAAATTTATTAAGTAAAAAATATACTTTTTGAAAATATTTATTTAAACTTAGTGATTAGTTACAGTTGATGTTACAATTATGACTGATTTCTTTTTTAGTTTACAAAAATAAGGAAAATGTAGTATAATGCTGAATAAAGAAGAAAAATATATGATAAGAGAGTTATAACAATTGTGTAAACAGGATGTCTCCACGTGTTTGCTGATTAAGGTTAAAATTATAAATCCAATAATGTGGAAAACGTCCTGTCAGCAATTTAACAATAATATTATATGAGTTTAACAGGATGTCTCCATATGACTGGCGTGTATGGAGGTACCGGGAAAGCTAGATATGGAGTCACTTCAGAACAACGACAAGATTTGTTCACTCTCCCGAAAGATTATTCACTAGCATACAACATCCCCACCCGTATCAAGAACGCACGAGGGTTGGTATCCGTCTTTCGAAAGAAGTTTGGGCAATTAGAAAAACTTGAAGACCAGGTTTCAGCCCCTGGCAAGACACTGAAACTGTAACATGATTCGTGGTAACTAAAAATGAATTTCAAGATCGATCGATCTACCTACCGCGATGTGTGGGAAGCACTTCGAAACCTCCGAGAGCATGTGTTAGAATCAGTTGGATATCTTCGAAGATATCGATGTCCAGATATTAATTTGCAGCTACAACCCCCATTATCAGTATCCGATGAAGACGGTACTCTGTTATTTCCATAAGATCAAAAAGTGTAGAAATGGGGCCAGTTGCCGATTCACACACCCAGTCTCGGCTACACAAAAGTTCCAGGAAGAACTTCCATTTAAGAATGGGGTAATGTTACACGAAATAGCTCACTAGTGTAGACCCTGAATCCGACTCTGTCTAAGCCATGTATGAAAGTTAAAATTATGGCGTATGCGTAGGGATTTCTAAGAACTGTTTACGATTGTGACTATCTTATCTAGACATTGTTTTTGAGACCACTCTTAACTAGAAAATGTAAGAGAGCCAATTGTTTTTGTGGAAGCCGCAATCTAGAATTATCTAGTACGAAAGGCACTAATTTAAAAAGGACCTACCAGGGAGAGTTAGTTTAATTTATGATTTGACATCGTGATATAAATAGTAAATAAGTGAATATATATTAGTGAAGTGTTTATATAAATTAGTTTAAGTAAATATACTGTGTATATGATGAATGAATAGTGTAGTGAATGAATAAAATAAAGAAGTGAACCTACCATGTGTATGAATTTATCCCACCCACAATTAAAACGTGTTAATAAATAAGAAAAACGTTAGAATATTCTAAATTCTTCTGAGGATAACATAATTATTTATTTATATTCAGCTTCTTCTACTCTGTATCTTATAACTTGCGTTTTTCTTCTAACTTTCTGACTACTTTCGACAAAATTACCTATAACCTTTTGATTTTGTTAATATCTTCTATAGACATTGGTGGGTTAATTTGCCGAAATAAATCAGAGAAACAAACAGTTTACCAGTTTTATTGAATATTCCCAATAAAAACTAAATTGGAATGATTTTTTTAATTGATTTATTTCTGTCAACTGTGACATCGCTTTGTCTCAACTAACAGGGTTGGCTTACATTAAGTTGATCAACACAAAATTTTATATATTTCCTTACTGTATAAGTGCTGAACAGTTAGTTTTAATCTTTAAAACCGTTTATTTATAATTTTACCTACGACCACCCCTGTAATTAGTCAAAAACACACAGTCGGCAATCAATGTAAGACGTCTATTACGCACGGTAAAACAAAACGCACGACTGTAAAGTAAATCGCACGGTTTCCCTAGCAACCACTTAGCAACTGTCGATAGACGTCGCCATTTTATTAAAAATTCATTATTTAGATATTAGAAGTTGAATTTTATTCTATATGTAAATGGTAGATAACGTTAATTAGATATGAGATTGCATTTAATACTAAGAGTTATTTGGAATTATATGATAATTGGTTCCTTTTCATTCAATCCGCATCTTTTAGCTGCCTAATGTATCATATTAGTAAACAATAGTATATTATACACCAAGCGATTAAAGTGACTCATTTAATGACGCGGGCGGTGTTTGATTTCTGAGAGAAGTATCCACCTAAGGGATTAATGTCACTATAGTTGAGATGTGTATACGCTATTTATTGCAATTCCGGTAATTCTACATACATTTTTGATAGAAATAAATACTACTTAGAGACTTTTACCAAACTTGGCTGGGCATCGAGGATGGACTTTTATGAAATGTAACTTGGCTGGGCATCGAGGATGTACGTTTTTATTTGTACTTTAAATCCCCTAATAAGATTATCAATATAAGTAGGTCGTGGGTAAAGTATAGTACGTAACACGTGTTGTAACGCATTTTACGCACTCACGGAATTACGCACTCGCCGCTACGCGGCTTCGTGCGTAACTTTTCCGTTCGTGCGTAAAATGCTTCTTACAACACTCTTTACGTAATATATTATTATGACATCTCTTTTCATATTAAGTTCCAACTTTAACGTGAATTATATTGAATTATAATGTCTCTATACTTTTAATAAATTGTACTGGGCTTAAGATATTCTCTAATGTTTTTATGTCAGCCCCAAATCATAAATGTTATGGTATAATTAACACCAAATGCCGTTTCCATGCTTTTGCGTAATTTGTTAACCCCAAAAAAATAATTCTATATCAAAATCGTGCTATAGGGTTATCTGCAAATTTGGAGGAGATAGACAATGTTTAAACCAATGACCAGTATGTAATCATATTCACCAGGCAAAGGACGAAGCTTTATAGTTAATTTTCCATCGAAAAAGGTTGTTTCCACGCCGATTGTTCCCTTTTGCCTCTCAAAGGTTAATGCATGGCAAAAGGAAATTTCCCATGCCCTTCCACTAAATTATACTCATTATGGACGCTCCATTGCCGATGCCCTTAATCTATCGTCGAAGTCATCCGATAGCTTTTGTTTATTATTTATTCAATGGAAAAATGGAAAAATGCAAATATTTCTATATATTCTGATTAACTTGAGGAGAAATACAAGATCCATATAGAAAACTTCTTTATTGTCGGCTTTTTTTAAGTCATTTTTCATAAAAGCGTCTTTTGAAACAGAAGATGCACTAATAAAATGAGGCGATATACACGAGACACAAGAAGTATTAAGATCTTGCAAAATACAGATAGGTAGAAAGTATATGCAGAAGGGTATATTGTCACCAGAATAGATAAAAACTTCATTCTAATGCATAAGGAAGAAAATATTACCGACCTGACTAACTATAGATCGAGGGGCCAAATAAATCATATGCTAAAAAAATCCAGAAGAATAACTAATAAGACTTATATATTTCTTTCAAAGGAACATACGGGTGGAAGATAAAGGTATGGAATGCATGACCTCCTTTTAACAACGAAGCTTGTCCTAATTTTCGTGGATTTAGAGAAAGGCTTCTGCCCACAACAAAAACTTTTAAATTCCCTAGTCAAATGAAATTTGATGAAATCAATAATAATTAAATGACTGGGTACACATATTTGGGCACACGCTAGATGTTGGAAGAGATAACAACACGTACGAGATCCAAAGCAGAATAGATCTATCATGGTCAGTATTTGACAATATATACAAGTCCGAAGCTACCATGTATTCAAAGAAGAAAGTGTGTGATTGATTTCTTATGCCGTCGAAACACTACTTAACTAACTTAACAAAATAATACAAATAATGTAGAGAAAAACAGAAAAATCAAGGTTGGGAACTACTTTGAGTAATAGAATTCCATTTCAAGTGATCGGTCACAGAACAGAAGTACGAGACGCTGCTAAAGCTATTATAAATCAAAGATTCAATTGGGCTGGAGTTACGTATGGGTGGACAAAAATAGATACTGGAAGGGCGTCTAAGATATGAAGCATGTAAAAACAGGGTAGAACCCCCAGCCGACTGACATTTGATGTAAGGAGTTACTGATAATTGGATATTGGAATCAGAAGAGAAAAAAAGGAACAGCAGCTTACTCTTACTTAGTTGTTTCGCAAAAGGGATATATCTAGATTTGTAGCACTGATTAGATTTTAAAGAAATTCTGAACCATGTCGATTTTTGTTCTAAGGAGGACACGTTTTTACGATATGCCCGACCGCTAGAAGTATCGGTTGGTAACTGATATGCTAGCGAATTTGCGTGAGGCCAAATATTTGTCTAACCTAGATGTCAAGTATGCTTATTGTCAAGTACCGGTAGCCGAATCTTCAAGGCAGTATATTGCTTTTACGGTGCATAATAGAGGCTTATTTCAATTCAAACGTCTACTTCTTGGTCTACATAACGCTCCAGCCACCTGGTAGATACTAATAGACAACGTTTTGGGCCATGATCTTGAACCTCAAGTTTTTGTTTATCTGGACGATGTCGTTATTTGCACTCAAACTTTCGAGGAACATCTGCGGGTACTTAAAGAGGTCTTTAAGATATTAGCGGATGCTAAAATTACTTCGAGCGTTGATAAGTGTCAGTTCAGTCGTCCTCAAATGAAGTATCTAGGATATGTAGTGGATTGCTTTGGGTTACATGTGGATCCGGATAAGGTAAAGGCAATGTTGGAGTTACCGATTCCTTGTAGTGTTACGGAAGTACGTCGTGTTGTCGGAACCTTTTACAGGTACCGGAGATTCATCCCTAACTTTTAGACCAGTATGGTCCCCATCACGAACCTTTGGAGGAAGAATCGTCCTTTTGTCTGGTCTTCTGAATGTGATTCTTCATTTCGTCATATTAAGGAATGTTTGGCTTCTGCCCCAATACTCTTTCCTCTTGATTTTACTAAAGCTTTTGTGGTACAGACTGATAGTAGTGGTTATGGTCTAGGAGCTGTGTTGAGTCAACCTCATGAAGATGGTGAAAGCGTGATTTGTTATTTGAGTAGGTCTCTTACTCTCCAGGAAAGGAACTTTTCGACCACTGAACGGGAATGTCTCGCCATAATTTATAGGCCTTATTTAGAGGGTATCACGTTCTCGTCATTACTTACCATTATAGTTTACTGTGGCTACAGAAGTTACAAAGACCGAAGTGTCGTCTACTGCGATCGGCATACAAGACGCAGCAGTATAACTTCAATATTATACATCATAAAGGTCGTGAACACATAGTACCTGATACTCTTCCTCGGTTCGTCCCTGTTATCGATGATGTGTCTGTAGAGTTTTCTTCTGAAGAGGTACCGCCTCCATCGTTTGATACTGCCAATCATAAGTGATAATATAAGATGGTCAGTATTATCAATAGTAACACCCTTAAATTTCTGCTTGGTGTATGAAGGATGGTCTACTCTATAAACATATTGTAAATAGTTACACACAACCACTATCGCCTGGTGAGTCTTGGAAAGTAGTAGTCCCCAAATCTAGTAGGCCGTGTATTATCTCGGAAGCTCATTGTTGCGTTCCCTTGCCGTCAGTTCCTTATATGGTTCTGAACGAACGAGATCTTCGTGAGAAACTATATTATTTTTATGAAAAAAACACTGCTCTTATTTTTTGAAGTATATTTTTCTACTCTTGACAGGACTGTCACACTATTTCAATATATTTGCCTCTATAGCAACAAAATAAATGCCACACAGCTGGCTGGACTCTATCAAGGCACACAGACCGTCCTGTTAACTTTATTTTTTTGAAAAAATTAATAAATGATATTGCGAAACTGAACATTCCGCCGCCCTTGAAAGGCTCGCCAATGAAAGGAAAGTTTATCTTTAAATAGTCTCACAAAAAAAAACACTGAAATAATCATAATCAACTGATTAAGCATACTTTTGATAAATCCCTTAACTAATAGGTAAGACACTTATCTTGTTAATACCACGTTTAACTAGACCATTCTTGGTCAACACACTTACGACGCGAACTATCGAGTCTGAACCAGGATGTGTTTCGACGATTCTGCCAAGTGGCCAGCAAAGAGGAGGTACGTTTTCCTCTTTTAATAAGACCATCTCTCCAACCTTGAGTGGTGGATTACCGTATTGCCATTTCGTTCGTTGTTGTAGCAAGTGCAGGTATTCCTTCATCCACCTTGACCAGAAATGTTGAAGTTTTTGTTGAGTAAGCTGATATCTTTTGACGTAATTGGTTTTTACATCGGTTAAATCTTTCTGTAGAACAGCAGTTAGAACTCGTCCAATAAGGAAATGTCCTGGTGTTAAAGCTTCCAGGTCCAGCGGGTCTTGAGTCAACGGGATAATAGGTCGTGAATTGAGTACCGCCTCCACTTGAGTCAATATGGAATAAAATTCTTCGAAAGTTAAAAATATTTGGTTTAGAACACGTTTCAAGTGATGTTTCGTGGATTTGACAGCGGCCTCCCAAAGTCCACCAAAATTTGGGGATCGTGGCGGTATAAAATGAAATTTAATTTGACTTTCAAGTAAATAGTTTCGTACCCTATCAGGATATGTTAATTTTTGTATAGCTAATAGCTCGTTATTGGCGCCTACAAAATTTGTAGCATTATCGCAATATAAATTTGTACAAATACCTCGTCTAGAAACGAATCTTTTTAGAACATTTAAAAAACCCTCACTAGTTAAATCAGAGATGACCTGTAGATGTACAACCTTTGTAGCCATACATACGAAAACGCAAATGTATGCCTTTATAATTTTACGGTTTTTTAATTTGCCATCTTTTAACTCATAAGGTCCGGCAAAGTCAACCGATGAGGATAAAAATGGAGAAGAAGGGATTACTCGTGAAAATGGTAATTGACCCATTTGGGCAGTTAAACCTTTTGGTTTTGCCTTAAAACATGTTATGCATTTTCGTATACATTTTTTGACTAAATTTTTACCATTTAAAGGCCAAAACGTTTGTCTTATAAAAGATAGGATAGTTTGAGTACCGGCATGCAAGCTGCGTGCATGTTCATTTGTAACCACTAAACGAGTGAATGGATGTGAATAAGGGAGAATAATCGGGTGTTTTGAGTTATAAGAAATATTAGCATTTTCAAGCCTACCGCCGACTCGAATCAAACCGTTTTCCATAATTGGAGATAAAGATTTCAAGTGACTTTTAGAACTCACAGAACCAGATTTTTGGAGTGAACTTATCTCCAAAGGAAACGCGGACAGTTGCACCAATTTAGAAAGAGCTTCTATGCTACTATCTATTTCAGAAGGTGATAAAAATTTGGAATGCTCTCGTTTTTCCATATTACCTTCTAAGTTGTTAATAAATCTTAAACAATAAACAAAAACACGAATTAACTTATTAAAATTAGAGTATTTTTCAAATATATTAAGGTTTTCGGTATCAGAGTTAAAAAATGTCATTGTTTGGGGCTTAAATTCAGAAATCTTATCAGTTTTTTGGCCCATGCCACCATAATTGAGAGGTTTTTAAAATATCTAGAGTACAACCTCGAGAAATAATGTCAGCGGGATTAAGAGATGAAGCTATATAATTCCAACTTTTTACCAAGGTTAACGATTGCATTTCAGAAACTCGATTACGAACAAAGGTTTTCCACATTCGAGGTTCACCTGCTATCCACGAAAGGACTATTGTAGAGTCTGTCCAAAGATATATGTCATCAATGACAAGATCTAAAATCGATAAGCATTTCGATAAAAGTCGAGACATTAATAGTGCCCCACAAAGCTCCAAACGAGGTAGGGAAATAGACTTTAGCGGAGCTACGCGGGAATTTGCACAAAGTAAATCACACACGATATGACCCTGGTCATTGATAGAACGTAAATATATCACGCATCCATACGACTTTTCACTCGAATCCGAAAAAGCATGAATTTGAATTTTACGAGAATTGTTTACTAAGATGTACCTGGGTATTTGCAAAGATTGAATTCCATATAAATCAGTTTGAAAATTACGCTATAGTGTAGAAAGTTGAACAAAAATTGGCTCGTTTAGCTTTTGCAATGGCTCGTCCCATTCTAATTGTTGTAGCCATAAATTTCGCATAATAAGTTTTGCACGTATTAAAATTGGGCCCAAAAGAGAAAGAGGATCGAAAATTTTAGCAATAAAAGAAATTATTTTCCTTTTAGTTATAACACCAGAATTTAAATTTATCTCCTGGCTTTTATTTCGAAAAACATCTAAAGAAGGAATCCAACTTACACCCAACGTTTTAGTAGAAGAGTCATCCGTTATCATATACTGTGTATTTGAAATAAAAGATATGTTGCTTAAAAAATCTCTATCATTGCACTGAAATTTACGTATTTCAAAACCATACTCCAATAAAAGAGTAAATAAGTTTGCGCGAATTTTAATTAGGTCTTCACTACTCGAAGCACCTGTTAACACGTCGTCCATATACATATCTTTATTAATTATATCGCATTCAATGGGGTATTTATCGATATTTTCGATTGCAATTTGTCTGAGGCAACGCGTGGCTAAAAATGATGCGGTTTTTTCGCCATAAGTTAATGTTTGTAAATTATAATATTTTACCTTATCTTGCAGATTATCTCGCCAAAGTATCCGTTGCAGATTTTGATGATCAGAATGTATCAATATTTGGCGATACATGTTTGCTAAGTCTCCAATAAAAACCACCTTGTGTATTCGGAAATGTAACAAAATTGAAAAAAGATCGTTTTGTAGAATAGGTCCGTTCATTAAAACATCATTTAGAGATAAATTTGAAGAACTTTTAGCGCTAGCATCGAATACAACTCTCACTTTCGTTGTGACGCTATCTAATTTTAAAACGCTGTGATGAGGTAAGTAAAAAATCGGGGTTGATGAAATTTGGTCTCGTGAAATTTGTCTCATATGATCGAGTTTTTCATATTCGTGCATAAAATCGGAATATTGTATTTTTAGGCTTTCGCTCTTTGAAAGTTTTTGTTCTATCGAGTATAAACGATTTAACGCGCGGTTTTCTGAATCTCCAAGACTCAAAAAATTACCTTTCAATGGTAGTTTAAGAACAAATCTTCCCTGCTCATTTCTGGAAAAAGTATTTAGAAAATGTTGTTCGCATTCGCGTTCTTCAAGGGTCAAAGAAGTTTCTGGGTTTTGAGGAACTTCCTCGATTTTCCAGAATTTTTCTATTTGTGCACTTAAATTACACTCATTATTATTATTTTGCGAATTTAGAAAGAAACATGTTGACTGTTGTAAATTTATCGGTATGGGACCTGCTACTACCCAGCCAAGAACGCTGTTTTGTAGTATGGGCAGCCCTTTACCAAGCTTAATTTGACCCGCAATAAGTAAATTATAAAACAATGATGAACCGATAAGCATATCGATGCTTGAAGCAACATTATAATCGGGATCAGCAAGAGGAAGATCGGGTATAGTTAAATTCGAAACATCAAATGACACCTGCGGAGTAAAATCACTTATTTTGCCAATAACTAAACAATAAATATTTAATTTGTGTGAAACACGATCGAGGAAAAAGTTATGTTAACTTGTTCGTTAATTGTTGTTTTTATTTGATTTATTCCAGAAACCGGCATATTTACCTTTCGAGTATTTAAATTTAATCGTGTTACCATATTTCGAGTAATAAAATTTGATTATGAACCACTATCGAGCAAAACACGGCACGACACTGGAACATTATTTACGTCAACAACGTGAATAAGAGCAGTCGATAATTAAACAAAGGGTTCTGAGGTTTTCTGAGAATGATGAGACAATACTGTACAATTTTGAATTTCGTTTGGCTCTGGAGTGTTTTGATAATTATCGTGAGTAGTATTACTAGTATCAATATTTATTGCAGGAGGTACCTGAGCAAAATTAACATTTCTTCGAGGATTCTGCTGTTTTGGCTGAGAACTATCATTATTACTATTATTGAATGTTGCAACATTTTTTGGTTGATGTAAAAGCGTTGAATGGCGTCCATTGCAAATTCTGCAACCAGACGACCTACAATCCAAATTCCTATGCCCCTTTCGGAGACAATTTGAGCATAAAGATAAGCGTTTCACTTCATTAAAACGAGAGGACACCGAAGAAGATTTAAATTTTGGACACACATAAATAAAATGCTTATCATTACAAGAAGGACAAACGGGATCGGTTTGTTCAAAAGACTGAAAACTTTGTTTTGTGCGGTTTACGGGGTGGTTAGCTGGTGGTTTTATATCTAAGGCCTCTAAGATTTGGCACCTTTGAGTTAAAAATTTAGAAAAATCTTCAATTTTGGGCTTACTAATTTCATTGCTAAAGTTTTCCCACTCACGTTTTGTAGGAAAATCTAGCTTTGAACTCAAAAGATATAATAAAATGGTACTACTACTGTCGATTGATTCACCCAAACTTTTCAAAGCGCGTAAATTTTTTAAAAATGTATCGAGGAAATTGCGTAAGCTGACGTGTGATTCTCTATTTAGAGATGGTAACTCAAATATTTCTTTAAGATGTGCATTAATAATGGCCTTCCGATTATCATACCTTTCAGATAATAAATTAGAGGCGGTGACGTAATTAGCGTCAGAAAGAGGTAAAGATGCGATAACAAGAGCAGCCTCACCTTTTAAGCATGATTGAAGGTGGTAGAATTTTTCAATATTTTGTAATGAACCGTTATTATGTACCAAGGCTGTAAAAGTATCTCTAAAACCCTGCCATTCAGAGTATTGTCCTGAAAATTCGGAAATTTTTATGGCTTGCAATTTTGTATTTGATTGTACCTGTTGTGGTACTGATGTTACGGGAGTAGCGATATGTATAGGAGTTGGGGCACGTTTGGAAATGAAATCTTTAGCGGTAGAAATTGCTTTAAAATATTTTTTTGAAATTCTTCGCGTTACGAACTAGCTTTTTCTTCATTTAAGGTACCTGTAACGAGTAAAATATCTTCGAGCTCACCATGTATAACTTTAAATTCGAATAAAATGTTTTTTGTGACTTCGTAGCGAGTTTCGATTTCTGTTAGCGAGTATTTTTCGGGACTATATTCATATAAGTAAGTTTGAAAACGCGTAAGTTCAGCGTTAATTTGTGCGCGACGAGCTATTAACCTTCTTTCTTCATTTGCATTTTCCATTGTATTGAATTTTTTTTAAATAAAGTTAATTAAAGCTTGAAATTGATTATATAAACGAGTGTACGAGAAAACTTGGGTGTTTTGATAAATTTCAACAACCCAAATATTTTATTCAATAGAAATGTATTGAAACTAAGTGAGTTTAGTTGTCTATAGCCTGCCGAGAAATGCACGAAATTATCACAAGTAGTTGAAAATAATACGAAAAAATTAAAAAATACATATTAAAACAAGTGGAAACGCGACTAGGTAACGTAAAATCAGCAGCAATGCAAGGATAATTAATAAATAATTTGTACCTGACCTCAGAAGTAATTATTTCTATTCTGTCAAGAGCTTGATTGGTGGATGTGGTATTCTTATGTGGCGTGCTATCACAATGGTACCACTAAAAAGGTGCTAAACTGCTAAATACTTATCGTCTGCGTCGATTCAATCTGTTTTCCAGCTCGGTTTTCAATGATTGCATACACGTGTGTCTGACATCTGCTCTTCGATTTCAATTTTCGCTTCGGCAAAGCTTTGTTTTCTGGCTAACTATCGGCTGAGAAGGACCAATGTTGCGTTCCCTTGCCGTCAGTTCCTTATATGGTTCTGAACGAACGAGAACTTCGTGAGAAACTATATTATTTTTATGAAAAAACACTGCTCTTATTTTTTGAAGTATATTTTTTTACTCTTGACTGGACTGTCACACTATTTCAATATATTTGCCTCCATAGCAACAAAATAAATGCCACAGAGCTGGCTGGACTCTATCAAGGCACACAGACCGTCTTGTTAACTTTATTTTTTTAAAAAATGATATTGCGAAACTGAACACTCATGTCACTCCTACATCTGGATATACGGGTATTTATAAAACCTTCCACAGGGTAGCCGAACGTGTTTATTAGCAGAAAATTAGAGCATATGTAGCGAGATTTGTTAATCCGAGTATGCTAAGCATAAGGTGTCACAAGGTAAACCGGCCAATAAGATGGTGTCACACCCAAAATGGGAAATTGGGAAATGATATGTACAGATTTAATGGGGCCACTACCAAGGTCGAAACGGGGTAATTCTTTTATTCATGTCGTCACGGATTATTTGATCAAGTACTCTAATTTACTCACTTTGAACAGCTTCTGCAACTAGTAGCTCGTAAAATTGAAGAGGAGGTATTTCTTGAATATGGGGTACATAAGGTAATATTGTGTGATAATGGTTTCCAATACCGTAGTAATCTTTTTCAAAACTTAGCTTCCCACTGTCATTGTCGTATTAAGTTGAATGCCAATTATCATGCAAGGGCTAATCCATACAAACGAGTCAATCGGGTAATTAAACCTATGATGGTTTCCTATGTTTCGGATAATGATCGCTGTTTGGACGAACATCTTGCTGAGGTATGTAGCGCAATTAGAACACCCACCCATGAAGTTACGAAAGTAACACCGTATTTTGCTCATTTTGATAGATCTATGCTATTGTCTGGTGCCGATTATGTTGACAATTCAGATTTGGATCACGAGGATAGTGTAAAGACTCCTGAGTGTAGTCGTAATGAGACTTTTAGGAAGTTATTTGCCAATATTAAGAAACGGTTAAAGTTGCTAATCGAAAGGCCTGTGATAGTCATAATCTGAGACGCATACATGTAGAGTGTCTCCCAAATGATTTGGCGTGGAAGAGAAATTTTGTCCTGTCGGACGCTGCAAAGTATTACAGTCGTAAGCTAGCTCCTAGATACATAGGGTCTTTCTCGGTACTCGAGAGGTTATCTCCGTGGACTTATGAGTTGCAGAATAAGGATGGAGCTTCGGCAGGGGTCTGGCACTGTAAAGACTTGGAGCCATACTCTAGGTAACTGCCCAAAGATGAAAATTAATACTCCCAGGTTAATTTTCTTTGACGAAACGGGAGAAATGTAACGCTAAAAACTGCCCCACCACTAGAAATTTCGGTTGGTATACTTTTCACGAGCGGTTTCCGCTTGAAATTTCATTGAAGAAGGTAATAATAATAATAATAATAATAATAATGATAATAATAATAATAATAATAATAATAATAATAATAATAATAATAATAATAATAATAATAATAATAATAATAATAATAATAATAATAATAATAGGGGTCTAAAGGGTAGTGACGCGACTCTAACAGCCTCTCCTACCAATTCCTACTCGCACCTCTACGTCGGCAGACCCTGGTAACTATCTCTGGAGATCCAAGATCGGGTAACCAACCCCCGGTGGCGGATCAACAGCAGATAGGCAAACGCGAGAAGGGAGAACTACTTTCGTTCTGGGAACTAACAACCCCGGAATGAAACCACGGGCGGAGCCTTGATGACGACCTGGCAACAACAAGAAAATGATGATCGTCTCGGCGTCTTGGCCCGCGGGAAGTGCTCTATTGGAGCTGATGTGAGCTTGCTCTGCCGAAGTGTGGCTAGGACGCTGGGGCAGGAACCAGCCCCTTCGGGCCCTGATCAGGAAGTGTGGCATGGATGCAGAAGTCGGATTTTTGCATTGCTCCGGGCGAGTGCTGGTTCGTCCGTGTATTCCGGAACCGGTTAAGCGGTGGCTGGGCCCCGGGGAACTGGGGTAGGATTGCGGATTGCATCCGAGGGTATACCCGCTCCCAGCTATATCGACCCGCCCCCTGCCACACGAAGCGCTGGAAAACAAAGGGATGGATAAAGACAAGACAAAAACAAAAAACGGTGTATCCGCTACCTCAAGTGCGGATAATTTGCCAGAAACTCAACTTCCTGGTAAACAGAGACAGAAAAGTCCACAGACAAGCGAGGTGACGGTGGTGAACTTGCCCCGGTTTCTCCTTGTAAAAATGTCGGGAGAGGGTTCTCCTGTAAATTTTGATAAAGTTAGCCCATTCCTGATAGCAAAAACTTTATATAGTCTAATTGGTGAGACACAATATATAAGAAAAGTCAAAGATGGCATCCTAGTACAAACTAAAGTAAATGCTCAATCCAGACGGCTCTTAGATGTAACCAAATTTGGCGATTTTAATATTGAAGTTCTACCTCATCCCAGCCTCAACCAATAAAAAGGAGTTGTTTACTGTAGAGACTTTCTCAACACTACCATCGAAGAAATTAAAGAAGAACTAAAACCAATAGGCGTGATAGATGTGAGAAGATTAAAGACAAAGAAAAACAATACCCTGATAGAAACCCCCCTACACGTCTTGACATTCAATGAGCCAAAACTTCCAAGTGAAATAAAAGCAGCTTACTATAAATTACCCGTTAGACCGTACATTCCTCCCCCAATAAGATGTTTTCAATGCCAGAACCTTGGCCACGCGGCCAACAATTGCAAAAACGCTGCTGTGTGTGTATGTGGAAAAGCTCCACATGGGGATAACCCTTGCATAGACCCAAAAAAATGTGTCAACTGTGGTGGTCCCCACTCAGCAGTTTATAAAGGATGTCCAAGATATAAGGAAGAATCTGCCATACAAAAAGTTAAAGTTACTGACAAAGTATCATATGCTGAAGCAAAAAGAATTGTTCAAATTCGAACACCAAAACCAAACCAATCCTATGCTGCTGCGTCAATAATGAATCAACAAAAAACGACAACCCCCTCCACCTCTGCCACAATCACTCCAGTATCAAACACTATCGACCTAACCGCCATACTACCTCAAATCATTCAATCAATTCAAGAAACAATCACTAAAATAATCAATAAACAGACATTCAAAACACCAGAAAGACCCCCTGAATATTCTCACAGAGACAGATCAGATTCAGTCTCTACAAATATATCTAATATATCAGAACAAAGAAAACGAGATCGAAGCCAAGTAGAAACGACCTCTGAAGAAGATGATTCCCTGATCAAATCCACTCGGCGAAACAAGAAAGGTTGGCCCAAGGGCGTTCCTCGTAAAAAGACCAGTGATTAAAACAACTATAAAATTGCCAAATATAATCCACTCTGTATCTGCATTGATTTATTCTCATTTTTTACTTATTCTATTTATACTATTTTTAATCTATATTATAATATATCCACATTCATATTCGAAAATCAAACTTGCAATATACTATATATAAAATTCATACGTATATATATAAAAATATATTAAATGTATAAACTGGATAAACTAATTCAATGGAACTGTAGAGGATGCATAAATAACTATTGCTACATAAAGCAGTTATTGCAAGAACATGATCCTATGTGTCTTTCCCTTCAAGAAACGCACCTCAAACCCAATCAACCATACTCTCTTAAAGGGTATTCAGCAGTTAGACATGAAGTTACTTATGAAAATAGAGCACATGGAGGAGTTGCAATTTTTGCAAGAAAAGATGTTGTATTCTCGGAGATAAACATTATTACCGAACTACAAGCTGTTGCAATAAAAATTATCAGTCCTGTGAATATAACATTATGTAATATATACTTTCCAGACACGACTTACACAGTCGAACAAATAGACCGTATTATTGAGCAGCTTTCTTCTCCATATATAATAATGGGAGATTTCAATGCCCACAATGTACTTTGGGGCTCAATAAAAACAGATACCAAAGGTCGTATTCTGGGAAAATGGTTAGAAAGAGATGATTTAGCTATTATTAACACAGGATCCAAAACACATTTCAACACAAAATCAAACAACTTTTCTGCAATAGATTTAACGATAGCATCCAGCGATTTATTGTCAAAACTTGCTTGGAGTGTTGATGATGATCTACACAATAGCGACCATTTCCCGATATGCATCCAGCTAGGAAAACAGAGAATCATACATCCAGTACCCATCAAATGGAATAGAGCCAAAGCTAACTGGGAAACATTTAGAAATTCATCAAGACCACCGGCACAGCCGAGTGTACAGGAAATTACAAATTGCATTATTAGAGCAGCAAACAGTAGTATCCCAAAATCAGGAGGTAAACCGATTCAAAAAGTTGTACCTTGGTGGAATGAAGAAACCAAAAATATCATTAATCTTAAAAAAGCGGCTCTAAACAATTTCAAAAAGTACCCAACCACTGAAAATTTAATAGCATTTAAAAAGACTAGGGCGATGGCTAGAAAAATAATACTTAAAAACAAAAGAGATACTTGGAATCAATACACAACAACAATTACACCAGATACCGAAATAAATACAGTATGGAAAAAAGTTAAAGCAGTGTCAGGCAATACCACTTACAATGCAATTACCTCCTTACAAATGGAAAGTGGAATTATAACTGAAGATCCGGTGGAAATAGCGAACATAATGGCCTCTCACTTTGAAAGAATCAGCAGCAACGAAAATTATGATGAAAACTTCCTACAAACAAAAAACAGCTCGGAAGCAAGTATAGATTTCTCAACTGACAATGATTTATACTACAATCTACCATTTACCATGGAAGAATTAAGTGGAGCTCTTCACAAATCAAAAATCGGTGCTCCAGGTATAGATACAATTTCAAATGATATGCTCCAAAACTTGACACCAGAAACCAAAGAAATGCTTTTAAAGATCTACAACAAACTTTGGAATGAAAATACCTACCCGGATTCCTGGAAAGAAGCTGTAATCGTTCCCATACCTAAACCTAATAAAAGTAGGTTATCGCCATCAGGATATCGCCCCATAAGTCTCACCTGCTGCTTAGGAAAACTAGTCGAGAGGATGGTAAACAACAGACTTCAAGATTATCTAGAAAAAAATAATTTACTAGTTTTCTACCAAGCGGGATATAGAAAGAAAAGATCAACGATAGATCACTTAGTTTTACTGGAACACTTCATTCAAGAAGCTTTTCGAAAAAGAGAACACCTAATAGCTGTTTTCTTTGATATTAAAGGCGCTTTCGACATGACGTGGCGGCATGGAATCCTGGATAAATTGTCAAAATTTGGACTAATAGGAAAACTACCATTATTCATAAAATCGTTTCTCGATAATAGACGTTTCAAAGTTAGAGTTGCAAATGAATTTTCAACAAGTAGGACACTGCAAAACGGCGTACCGCAAGGATCAACACTTAGTTGTACTCTGTTTGCAATCGCTATAAACGAAATTTGTAGAGGCGTCGATCAAAAAATCAATAAATGTCTCTATGTCGATGACGTTGCAATTTTTTTCAGCGGTAAAAAAGTGGAAGACATTACACGTACACTGCAACCAGCAATCAATAAGATTATTGAAAATGGAGAAAAAATTGGTTTTAAATTCTCTGAAGAAAAAACAAAATGCGTACATTTCTGTAGACTCAGAAAACCCCATTACGATCCACTCTTATATTTAAAGGACAACATCATAACCTGCGTCGATACTATTAAATTCCTGGGTTTAGTATTTGATAAAAAATTAAACTGGCATGAACACTTAGAACTTATCAACACGAAATGTAGAAAATCCCTTAATATACTCAAAGTCTTGGCACATACAAAATGGGGAGCTGATCCAAAAAGCCTTCTTATAATATACAAAGCTTTAATATTGTCCAAGATAGATTATGGCAGCATTGTTTATTCCTCTGCGAGGAAGAGTCATTTGAACAGATTAAATAAAATTCAAAATTTAGGAATACGTTACTGTCTGGGAGCATTTCCGACGACCCCTGTTCAAAGTCTTTATTGTGAATCCGATCTAATGCCACTAGAGCAACGAAGATTAATCCTTCAAACATCATACTTCACAAGAGTTAAATTGAATACTAAAAATCCTAATAACCAATTTTTATTCCCAAATAATAATGAATACGACAATAGAGGCATCATCACTCGCCCCCTTGCAATAAGGTATCTTGAGTACTTGAGAAGTATAGACGTTGAATTCCCTAAGATTATTGTTGATGATCAAAGTGACGAACAATCAGCCAATAATGAAGCAGTCAGAAAAACTGATTTTATGAATAATCTAAAAAGAAAAATTATTAACGAATGGCAAGCTATATGGGACGAAACAAATACTTTACTCCGTAGACTAGAACCGGAGGTGAAGAAGAAGTATGAATCCACAGGGTTGAGTAGGTTAGAAACCATTAAAGCATTTAGACTTCGTACAGGACACACAAGTCTCACCCATCAACATCTTCTGAAAGGCGACCCAGCACCAATTTGTGATCAGTGTAATGTGATTATGTCAGTAATTCATGTTATCAATGAATGTCACACATTCAATCCGCAAAGACATCAATATGACATAAAACACCAACTCGAAGAGAACCTGAATAACGAAAATATAAAGAACACCTTAGAATATATGAAGTGCATCAAACTATTCGACAAAATCTGAAAATATAAATGTAGTAACATATATAAAATGTAGTAACAAGAGCTAATGATCAAGAGCTAATGACCCCAGTAGTCGATGCTCCTTATGGGTGGGTTTTTAGTGAGGTACAAATCCCACACTGTTTGGCAACCTACAACTTTTACGCCAAGCGCCTTTTGAAGGTTTTCCCACCCATTAAAAAAAAATAAAAAAAAAAAAAAAAATAATAATAACCCCCGTGTGGGGTACGGGTGTTACAAAGAATATCCCCAAGGTATCCTCTGCCTGTCGTAAAAGGCGACTAAAGGAGGACTCCATCCTGAGGGTTAGCAACCCATGAATGTGTAGCAAATAGACGCTATAAGGACTCGTCCAAATCGCTATTCGGGCGTGGCGGAGACCCAGACTGACTCCGTTCGGAACCATCCTAATGACCAGTCTGTTGCAGGACCCAGTGGAATCGGTGCTGCTGACCTGAATATGGCAAACACCGACGCAATGAACAGGAACAGAGAAAGTTCACCCAGCAGAGATGTTTTGGAAGGTCAAAGACTTACAACCACTTTACAGGGCAAGCGGCGACAAAGAACAAAATGGACAAACGACATGAATGAGTACATCTATCGCAGCTGTCTTATTCTAACCAAGATGGAAACTGAAAGCACAGGATACAGTAAGGAACTACATGCACAAGTAATAAGACAATTGCCAGAACTTAGAGAAAAAAGTATACAAAATATCATAGACCAAAAACGAACCATTTTATCGGCAAACAAAATTCCCCCCGAGATAAAAGATCGCATAAAAAAAGAAGCTCAAAAAGAGTTAGGAATAGTTACAACACCACCAAGAAATACAAATCAAACAATGGACGAGCAAAGAGAAGAACCTAAAAACGCAGAAGAGGAACATATACAGAACTACTTCGAAGAAGCCTTTATGCTACACTACGGAACAATGCCGAACCTAAGACCGAAGCTCCCAAAACTTAAATCAAAAATAAACCCAAAAACAAACAAGATTATCAATCAAATAAACAACGTAATTGGAAGTAAAATGAAAACAAACGATGATATTTCTACAATAAATAATCTCGTATATATAGGAGCGGCAACGGCCACAAAGCTTATTGCAATAAAGCAAAATCAAAACAAACAAAGCCAAAAATCAACCAAAATACCACCATGGGAGCGACGAATAAACACAGATATAGATGAACTGCGTATAAAAATAGGACGATTGACCAAAGCTAAAGAACCAAATGCAAGTGAGAAACTAAAGAAGAAAGCTCAACAAATAATAAAGGAATACACCAATAAAAAAAACACAAATACCACCGAGATAATGGACCTTCTCAAACAAAAACTCGCTGCTAAATCAAAAAGACTAACAAGACTTAAAGAAAGCTACCAACGCAGAAAATAAAATAAGCAATTTAGAGAAGATGAAAGACAATTCTACAGAGAACTCAACCTGGAGACAAACCACAAGCAACAAAATGAAAATCCAGACAAGGAAGAAACAAAAACTTATTGGAGCAACATTTGGTCACAGGAAAAAAGACACAAACAAACTGCACGATGGATTAAAGCCGAAAGAACAAGGATGCAAAACAAAGAACAAATGAACAATCATGAGATAACAACAGAAGATGTACCGAAAGCCATCAGAAAAACACACAACTGGAAATCACCTGGAAAAGACGGAATACACAACTTTTGGTGGAAAAGATTTACAATCACTCATGATAGAATAGCAAAGCTTTTTTCTGAAATCTTACTTGGACAAACAGAAACACCGGGTTTCATGACCCATGGAATCACATATCTGCTCCCGATAACAACGCCAAGAAGTAAAAGCCCGGACAAATACAGACCAATCACATGCCTACCAACCATGTACAAAATATTGACATCAACAATTTCGGATAAAATATATACACACCTAGACAGAAACAATATAATAGCAACGGAGCAGAAAGGATGCAGAAGAAAAATCAAAGGCTGCAAAGAACAATTAATTATCGACACCATTATAACACAACACAAGAAAAAAGGAAGGACGCCACTATACACAGCATATATAGACTATAAAAAAGCCTTTGACAGCGTCCCACACTCATGGCTGAGGGAAGTTCTGGACATTTACAAAATAGACCCATACATTCAAAACACCTTAAAACAAATAATGAAGACATGGAAAACAAAATTAAGCGTGAACAACAGCGAAACAAAATTCACAATAGACAACATAGAAATAAAACGCGGAATCTTTCAAGGCGACTCACTCAGCGCGTTATGGTTTTGCATGGCAATAAACCCACTCTCACACATGCCGAACAAAACAAATAGGGGTACCACACTGGAAAACAACATAATCAGCTACTCCCTCTAAATGGATGACCTAAAGCTATACGCAGACAACAAAGAGAACATAGAAAATTTAATAAAAATAACAACAATGTTTAGCGACGACATTCACATGAAATTTGGACTAGACAAATGCCGAATAAACGCAATGGAGAGAGGAAAATGGGAAAGGCATGAAGGATATGATATGGGTGCAGATGAAGGACAAATAGATGGAATGGAAATTGAAGAGCTGTACAAATATCTTGGATACCAACAAGCCAGAGGAATAGACCAAAAACAAAGCAAAAAAAACACTAAAACACAAATTTACACAGATATTACGGAAAATACTAAGAACGAAACTAAACTCAAAAAACACAACAAAAGCCATAAACACTTATGTCATATATATCCTCACACACAGCTTTGGAATAATCAATTGGACAGATACAGAGCTTGAAGAACTTAATCGCGAAATCCGCACCTTGAGCTCCAAATACCGCAAACATCACCCGTGCAGCTCAATAGAAAGGGTTAATATACCACGAGAAAAAGGAGGACAAGGAATCCTGCACATACCATCACATAACCAAAAACAAATTACAACGCTTAGACAATACTTTATAGATGAAAGCACGAACAGTCAACTACATAAAACATTAAGGTAAATTGATAAAAAACTAACACCGCTTAACTTGGCACAAAATAACAACGATAAACAAAGAGAAAAATATGACCTTGAAGATAAATGGAAAAGAAAGGAACTGCATGGTCGGTATCCAACAACCTTAATGCAAGCCCACATAAACAGAGATGCCTCTCTCCTGTGGTTGAAACTCGGATATCTGTTCCCCGAAACCGAGGCATTTTTGATAGCGATACAAGACCAGGTCATTGCAACGAGAAATTATAAAAAATATATAATGAAAGAACGTATCACAACAGATAAATGTAGAATGTGCAAGGAACATACTGAATCACTGGACCATAATATAAGCGGATGTGAAGTAATAGCTCCAAAAGAGTATATTAAAAGGCATGACAACGTTGGCAAGGTAATCCATCAAGAGCTACGGAAAATCCATGGCAACACAATTGTGGAAACAACCCCATACTACAAGTATAATCCAGAAAGTGTCCTCGAAACCGAAAATTATAAAATGTATTGGAATAGGGAAATTATAACAGACTTACCTCTACAACATAACAGGCCAGACTTGGTATTCACCGACAAAAAACTGAGAAATACTTACTTAATTGACTTTTCCATCCCACTTGCCGCAAATCTTCAGAAATTAGTATGTATTTACCTCTTGCTAATGAAATAAAAGACATGTGGAACCAAGAAAAAGTTCTCGTAATACCAATCATTATAGGTGCAACTGGAGAAATACCACATACACTCATCGAAAATCTAAAGAAATTAGGCATAAAGGAACAAATATACCACCTACTACAAAAAATCGTTATGATAGAAACCAGTGGAATTGTAAGACGCGTGCTAAACGACACTTAAGACCCAAAAAAGTATACTTACTTGTCTTCTTGCAGCATATGCCGAAGCAAGGAAAGAGCCATATCCAGACATAAGTCTGTGGAACACAAGAATAATAATAATAATAATAATAATAATAATAATATTAATAATAATAATAATAATAATAATAATAATAATAATAATAATAATAATAATAATAATAATAACTACCAAGTCATATTGGTATAGCTGGTAACGAGTATGCCGATGTTGCCGCAAAAGGAGCACTAAGTAATCAACCAGAAGATATCCCAATAAGATCAGAAGACTACAAAAATTACATGAAACTGAAAATTATGTCAACATGGCAAGAACAATGGAATCAACATGTGTCCAAACTGAGAAGGTTAAAGATTCATGTCAAACCCTGGGCAGCGAATTTGCAACTAAAGAGACAGGAACAAGTGAAATTGACAAGAATGTGAATTGGACATACACATCTTACATCCTCCTACATGTTACTAGGACAAAATCCACCAAGATGCGAAATATGCAATACAATTTTAACAATAGATCACTTATTATTAGAATGTACACAATATATTAACCAACGCCAACAGGTTATGCTTCCAAATGATATAAAACTTTGTTTAACCATTACAAAAAATATAAAAAAGTTATTACCTATTTGAAAATGATAAATGTATATAACAAAATTTAATTTAACTAATACCAAAATGTAAATAGTTAAGACATATATAAGGCTAATGACCACGTAGTCGACGCCTTCATCAACAAAAAAAAAAAAAAAATAACTTGAATAATAACTTGAACCTACGGCGCCTCGGAGACGTGTTGTGCGACAGCCTGTCGCACCCACTGAACCAAATCAGGCACAATCAGAAAGACGACGTATGAAATGGGACAATGAAACCAACAAACAAGTAATACGTTCGTTTTTCACAGTTACGGCACTGGAGACTGACATGACGATGTACCGCATGCGACTGCATAATCACTTCATTGAGAAAATGCCACACCTGAATCACCTCTCAGAACAACGAATAGCAGATCAACGTAGAGCTATCATAAGAAATAACCTAATACCTCTACCTGCAATCGAACAAATAAGGGCACAGGTAGAGAGGGAGATTAATCAACAGCCTATAAATGAGACCCCAGAGACTCAGGAACAAAAAAGTAGAGGACCTGAAGCTGACCTACCACTATTAAGTCTTCGACCCTCAGTAATCAACCGTCGAACATTATGGGAAGAAAACTACCAAAAACATCTTACTGAATTCAGAGGATCCGACCCTGCCAGCAGGCCGGCGCTACCAAAACTCATTTATACTCCAAACACGCAGTCTCTCTTAGGGATTGCTAATCAAATTCTGGAAAGTCAATTGGATGCAGATATGATCCTCGAGGAAATACATCTTCACGTTAATTGCGCAGCATTAGCAACAATCAAAGCCAACAAACAAAAAATACTAAAAGCACCTAAGACACGTACGCCTCAAAAACCGAGATGGGAACAAAGACTTAGTACCAAAATCGAAAATTTAAGAAAAGAAATTGGTAGAATTCAACAAATAGCAAATGGGCAAAAAACCAAAAAGCTGCTAAATAAAATCCCGGTCCAGATTAAACAACAGCTGCAAGGAAAAACAACAAATGAAATAAAAACAATTATAGATGATACCTTAGATACCTGGGAACAAAAACTTGCAGTTGCTTCTAAAAGATTGAAAAGATATCAGGAGAGCTATCAACGCAAAATCCAAAACAACTTCTTTTAAAAAAATCAGAAGGGCTTCTATAGATCGTTTAACGAACAACCTGGTTCTAAAGGACAACCGCCAAAGAAGGAGGATTTACAGACATTTTGGGAAGGAATGTGGTCGAAGGAAATCGAGCACCAGGAAAATACACCTTGGATCAAAACAGAATTTCAGAACAACAACCATCTACACATGAAAGAAATAATATTTACATTACAAGATCTAAAAAAGGTAATAAAAAACTTGGCCAACTGGAAAGCACCAGCGAACGACGGTATCCAAAATTTCTGGTACAAAAAACTTACGGCTACCAATCATCACCTGACCAACCAATTTAATATCGCTCTAAGAAACCCTGACCAACTACCAGACTTCCTTACAAATGGTGTAACTCATCTTCTTCCAAAATCTGATCAAACCCAAGATCCTTCTCAATATAGACCCATTTCGTGCCTTCCTACAATGTACAAAATCTTCACTGCAGCACTATGTGATAAACTGTACGCATACCTAGAAACTAATGATATTCTAACTGAGGAGCAAAAAGGGTGCAAAAGAAAATATATGGGCTGCAAGGAACAAATAACAATCGATAATGTGATATTGGAACAAATCAGAAAGAAGAACAGAAATCTATACATGGCTTATATAGACTATAGGAAGGCTTTCGACTCAGTGCCCCACAGTTGGTTAATAAAAACTTTGGAAATTTACAATATACACCCTGTGGTGGTTAGGTTTCTAAAAAGTACTATGAGTAATTGGAAAACAAAACTCAAAGTTAACCTAAATCATACAGAACTAGAAACTGAATCTATCAGTATTAAAAGAGGAATCTTTCAAGGAGATACACGTTCTGCTCTATGGTTCTGCTTGTGTTTAAACCCATTATCACGTGGCCTAAACCACACAGGATATGGAGCAACTATTAGAGCGGATCGAAACTCAACAACCATAAGTCATCTATTCTTTATGGATGATCTGAAACTATATGCCGCGTGCAAAAAACACCTAGAATCCAACTTAAAACTTATGCACCAGTGGAGCACAGATGTCGGAATGTCGTTTGGTATGGAAAAATGCCAAACTGTATCGGTTGAAAAGGGAAAGCTAAAAGAAGGAGAACCTATAGAACTAGAGCCAGGCAAATATATCGAAGCCATGACAGACAAACCCTACAAGTACTTAGGAATCCTTCAGACACACAAGATAGAACATAAAGAAATAAAAGCCATATTAACCACCGAATTCGAAAAACGCCTTTACAACCTCTTAAAAAGTAAGCTAAATTCAAGAAACCTTACCACGGCCATAAATAGCTACGCCATATCCGCTCTTCAGTATTCCTTCGGAATAATTAAATGGACTCAAACGGACCTGGAAGCAGTAAATAGAAAGATTAGAACCGAGCTAACAAAACATAGAAAACACCATCCAAAAGCGTCCGTCGAAAGGGTAAATTTACCTAGAGAAAAAGGAGGTAGAGGAATAAAAGATGTTGTGGAAGCTTGCACTCAGCAAATTGCAGGCTTGAGGAGTTTTTTCCGCCACCAAAATAGTCAACTTCATAAAGCCATAGTGAAAACAGATACGGGTTATACACCTTTAAACCTAAGCATGGAAAACTTTACGCCCTTTAATACACGAAATTAGGAAGATAAAATTAAAAATTGGCGTTCAAAAGAATTGCACGGAAGATTCATTAATAATTTACAGAAAGACACGATAGATCAAGCTAAATCGGTTGAATGGCTTAAAACTGGAACGCTGTTCCCAGAAACTGAAGGTTTTATGGTTGGTATACAAGATCAGGTTATAAAAACGAGGAATTACCAAAAGTATATCTTGAAGGAAGAAATACCAACAGATAGGTGCAGAAAGTGCAACAGAAGTCAAGAAACGATTGAACACATTCTTTCTAGTTGCCAAAGCATAGCTGAAACTAAATATCTGGAACGACATAACAAAGTTGCCACAGTAGTATACCTAGAAGTACTGAAAAAACTTAACCTTGATCCACAAAACAACGAGCCATATTACAAATATAAGCCCCCTCCAGTTATCGAAAATCAGTATGTTAAGATCTACTGGGATAAAACTATCATGACGGACGTAACAGTACGACACAACAGGCCGGACATCACAGTCATTAATTAACAATCCAAGCAAGCTCTGCTTATTGACATATCGATCCCAAATAATTCTAACACAGAAAGCAAATACAATGAAAAACTAAGCAAATACGCCGAGCTAAGGACTGAAATAAAAGAATTGTGGAATCTTAAAGAAGTCAAGATCATTCCAGTTGTTTTATCCTGCATGGGGCTAATTCCCAAGAAACTAAGTACTTCCCTCAAAGACATTGATATTCCTGAGTCAACCTACCGATTAATGCAAAAATCTGTAATCCTAGATGCGACAAACATTGTTAGGTCATTTCTAGAATAGTGACACCCAACGAAAGTCTTGCTGTTGAGGCCGACTGTCGTTGAAACACACCGGGTGTAAATCCGGTGACACAAAAAGGAAAATGATAATAATAATAATAATAATAATAATAATAACCAAAATGTAAAAGTATACTGGGACAAAATGATAATTACAGATAAGGAAATAGCGCACAATAAACCAGATATACTTGTACTAGAAAAACAAGGGAGGACAGCTAATATAATAGACATCACCATACCTAACGATCACAACATTAAAGAAGCTAGGACCCAAAAAATACACAAATATATTGACTTGGCGCACGAACTAAAGGATGCTTACCAATTAGAACACGTAACCATACATCCGCTGGTTATCTCAACTACTGGTCTCGTTGAGGTACACTTACAAAACGAGTTAAAGAAACTGAAATTGGAAAATGTTGATGAGAATATAATTACCGCCCAACAAGCAGCTATATTGGGAACATGCCGAACCGTCCGACGTGTGCTCACACATGACTAGGCTGCTGAAACCTTGAGAATCCCAGCCTGGACATGCCAATCCTCCACTGACAAGTGTGAATTAATAATAAAAAATAATAATAATAATAATAATAATAATGCGCTTAATGCACTCAGTAATATGCTGGAAGAAAGTACTTACGGATACACCATAGCTAAAAGGCCAAGCATTAAACTTTCCCATCTCCTCTATATGGATGACTTAAAATTGTATGCCTCTAATCCAGAACAACTTACCGCCCTCCTGGAACTGGTCGCATCATTTAGTAAAGCCATCTCAATGGAGTTTGGACTTGAAAAATGTGCTTTTGTTCACGTTAAAGCGGGAAAAACTCAGGAAACTGAAAACATACTCTTATTAGATCACAACCAGTTTACACCTCTACCTCTGGAACAGAAGTACAAATATCTTGGAATGCAACAAACTCTCAATATAGAACAAGCACACAGTAAGCAGCTTATTCAAGAAACACTTAAAACTAGACTCCGCCTAATACTGAAAACAAAACTTTACTCCTTGGCAAAAATAACAGCAATAAACGCTTGGGTAATACCTGCTATTACTTATAGTTTTGGAATACTCAAATGGAGTACCACAGATTTAGAAAGTCTCGATCGATCTATACGAGTGGCCCTAACAAAGAACCGATTGCACCACCCAAATGCTTCCATGCACAGGCTGTATTTACCACGGAACAGAGGGGGAAGAGGACTGAGGAACCTCAGAGAGGCACATAACAAAGAATGCGAAAACCTTTTCACTTACCTTAAATCTAGAACCCATCCAACGTATGTGGCAATTTCAACGTTAGACAACAACTTGACACCTTTGAAACTGTCGAACCAAGAGCCACCAGTAAAAGAAAATGAGAACTATTACACAGAGTTGGAAGAAAGCTGGAAAAATAAAGAATTACATGGACGCTATGCGGCAATACTAAACAGTCAAGAAGCAGACAAGAACTTATCCACACTATTTCTAATTAGGGGTGTACTGATGATGGAAACAGAGGGATTTCTACTAGCCATACAGGACCAAGTTATTTGTACAAGAAACTTCCGACGGTTTATACTGCATCAGGATACATCGGATGACAGATGCAGACTATGTCGAGATAAAACAGAAACCATTCAGCACCTAACAGCAGGGTGCTCATATCTAGCACCGCGTGACCATAAGGCAAGGCATGACAACGTGTCAAAGGTATTTCATCAAGCGCTATGTAAAAAATTCGAGCTAATAAAAGATATAACACAGTACTACAAATATACACCAAGGGATCATATGGAAGACGAGAAAACAAAAATCTATTGGGATAAGCCTATCATTAGTGATCGGGAAATGGCACACAATAGACCCGACATATTGGTGATAGAAAAAGATAAAAAGGTAGCAAGAATAATCGACATTACAGTACCTAATGATCACAATCTTCGAGAAGCGAGAAACCAAAAGATCACAAAATATATAGATCTTTCTCACGAAATAAAAACTATCTATCAGCTCGATCAGGTCACAATACATCCATTAGTTATATCTGCGACCGGCCTTGTTGAAATAAATTTGGAACAGGAACTAAAAAGATTGGAATTAGAAGACCCTACGAAACTGATACTCACCGCCCAAAAAGCAGCAATTCTGGGCACTTGTCGAGCAGTCCGGCGGGCGCTCACACATGACTAATCCGTTGATATGGCATCACGGATTAGCCAAGCAAACCCAGGAAAACCCTGTGAAAAAAAAAATAATAATGATAATACCACTCCTAGGAGCTGTGAGACCTTGTCGTTGGTGGAGTGGCTCAGTAACTTCCTCCCTCCTCGAGCCGCAAGGACGGGAAGGGAGAAGTGAAACTAAAAAACAGCTCAGAAATGGTCAGTGGGGCACTGGTGGGGCTATCAATGCCGATGTGATAGCACCAACAAATGTCAGTAGAAGATCCAACATGCCCAAGTTACATCCGAATACACTGGCAAGTGCTGACCAGACATGGGGGACGAGCGGCGAGTTTCCGGCGCCGAAAAACCGGAACCCTCGGCTATGGTATGGTAACCTAGACAGAAGAGTCCCGATGGAGTAAACCAGCGGAAGAAAATCTTAAACCTCAGCTAGGAACGGGACCACTAAGTAAAAATCTCCTAGCGTAATCTGATAGTGGAAGATATCGTGCCTTGGGATGCATGGCCATACGGAGTTGGTCACTAACGATTCCTTCGGGATACCGGGTCGCAACCAGTCGTATAAAAGAACTTAGCACGGTAAGGGCGCACTGCCGTGTCAGACGCATATTTTGTCTCTACTCGTGGGAACTGTATGTCAAACCCAGATAATCAAAACAAAGAGGTGCCTCCCTCTCAAAACAGAAGCACTCATAACACGAACCAGAAAAAGGATGTTCTTCCCCGGTTTCTGGTCGTGAAAAAGAAAGAATGAGATTTCAGTAAAGATAGTCCCTTTCTAATTCAGAGGATATTGAATGGTTTATGTGGTGACCCTAAAATGGTAAAAAAGGTTGAAGATAGTCTCTTGGTTGAAAGTGTGTCTCCAGGACAAGCCAGGAAGCTATTGTCAGTGTGTAGATTTAACGGTGTAGAAGTCAAAGTTGTACCCCATAGATCCCTAAACCAGTCAAAGGGAATTATTTATTGTCCAGACCTGTTAAACTGCACTATCAAAGAAATTGAAGAAGAACTACACGACCGGTATACCGAATAAAATCAAAAAGGAATGACCAAACTCCAAATCATGTACTCACCTTCTACTTCTTAAATGTGAGACTGTTTATACCCTCTCCCCTTCGATGTTTCACATGCCAGCGCTTTGGACACACATCTGTTAAATGTGATAAACCACAAGTGTGCGTCTGTGGTAAATATATACACGCAGGGATGCCTTGCTCAGCTCCAGTCACATGTGTAAACTGTGAAGGATTACATTCGGCTAGGTCCAAAGAATGTCCTGTATATAGACAAGAAGCAGCCATACAAGAGGTAAAAACTAAAGAGAATATCTCGTATTTCGAAGCAAAGAATAGGGTGGTACGTGTTACACCTGAACCTAATATAAGTTACGCGCAAGCAATATTAATACCGATAACCTTGTTCAAGGATTAGTTCCACATATTATTAAGGCGCTTACTGAGATATCCTCAATTACCCCAATGAGCCCAAAAGGCGACCCTCAATATATATTCCCAAGTTCCTCCTTACCCCTTACGTACCCACGTACCTGCGATCTATCGGACAAACAAATTACTGTTTCTTCCCAAAGAACTGATACCTCCGACAATGAATCCCTTTTAAGTGAGACCTCATCAAAAGGGTGCAAAAGGAAAAAGAAAGAATGGCCTGAAGGCAAACGCCGAAAACAAACCTTACAAAATACAAAGGACACACATCTAGCCATATCTGCTGATGCGGATAACCTGTCGGAAGTCCCCCCATTACAGGGAGGTCCTTCCCCAAGACTGCCTCCATTCACAAGAAGGTCTCTAAAAATCCCAAGTCTATTTAGATAAAATCTTAGTTATTTATACACTTGTTTATTTTTAATCCATTCATTTATCTATTTATTTAATAATCTATATATTTAGTTATTTTTTTTTCTGCATACTATCACTTATTTTAAAGCGCAAATGAATAATACAAACAATACAATCATACAATGGAATTGTAATGGCCTAAAAAATAATATAAATGAAGTCCAAATCATCAAAAACCAGTATGCCCCTTTTATGATTTTACTACAGGAAACTCATCTTAAACCTGAATAATCATTTCGATTCAGAGGTTACCAATGTTTCCGCAAGGACGTCTTACCTAATTATAGAGCCAGAGGTGGCGTGGCAATATTTACCCGCAATAATATCCCTGTTAGAGAATTTAGACTTGTTAGGAACCTATAAGCAAGAGCAGTACAAATAGATTATCCAATTAAAGCTACAGTGTGTAACTCATACTTACCAGACAGAAACTGGCTTTCACGGGAAATTGAAGATGTCATTAATCAGTTACCACAACCAATTCTAATTGCAGGAGATTTTAATGCCCATTCTCCAAGTTTGGGTTTGCAAAAGTTGGATGCTAGAGGTCGATGTATCGAGGTCATCACAGAAAACAACAACTTAATGATATTAAATACTGGTAAACCTACACACTTCAATGCAAGAAATGTTGAGACGTCCGCTATCGACCTTACTGTGTGCTTTCCTCAACTTGCCACTAGGTTCATTTGGGAAACCCTTGAGGACCTGCATTCTAGTGACCACTTTCCAGTATCAATCCAGATAAACACTCCCAAAATAAATATATCCATGAAAGAAAAATGGTTGACCAAAAGAGCTAGCTGGTTGAAATTTGAACAAAACATTAAAATTCCAGATCTCCCAGATGACATTGAAGAGGCCGTAAACACCGTCTCCAAGTCTATTATAGATGCTGCAATAATAAGTATTCCACTGTCAAAGCCAACAACATCTCATAGACCCGTACTATGGTGGAATAGTAAAATTAAATCAGCTATAACACAAATCAAGTAAACCTACAACCAATTTAAGAAGCAGCCGACATTAGAAAACCTAATAAAATTTAAAAGGGCCAGAGCTGTGGCACGGAGACTAATGTATGAAGCAAAAAAACATCATGGGTGGAATATGTCTCTACAATCACACCTCAAGTGGGTCTCCAAGAGATCTGGAGAAAAATAAAAATAATTGGTGGTAAAAACACACATGACATACCTCAAAACTTAAAATACGGTGACAATATAACATCAGATCCACATTAAAAATATGTGAAGTATTAGCTAATATGAATCAGCCAGCAGTCCGTCAGCTCATGATGAGCAGTTCTTAATTCAAAAAAGAGAAGAAGAAAAAGTTGTACTCGATTCTAACTCCCAATATGAAACACCCTACAATGCACCTCTTACATTCAATGAATTAAAATATGCCCTAGAAAGCAGTGAGGAAGCTGCAGCAGGCCATGACAATATTTTATACAGTATGGTTAAACACTTACCGGAAGAACAAAAACAAATTGTTCTAAAACTATTTAATAAGATCTGGAACGAGTGCATGTTCCCAGAGAGCTGGAAAATAGCTATAATTATCCCAATCCTAAAACCCGCCGAAAGTGCACTAGAACCTAATAGTTACCGGCCTATATCGTTAACAAGCTGCCTCGGAAAAATATTTGAAAAAATTATTAATATAAGATTAACTTGGTGGTTGGAGTCAAAAAGTTTAATATCTAAATCACAAACGGGATGCAGAAGTAAGCATTCTACAACCGATACCTTAGTAAACTTTGAAAACGAAATACAAGAGGCATTCCTTAATAGAGAACATCTTGTAGCTATCATTTTTGATATAGAAAAGGCCTATGACAGGACCTGGAGGCACTCAATTCTCAGGCAACTGCACGAGTGGGGTCTCAGAGGACGTCTACCATTGCTTTCAAAACATTTTTTATACGACAGACAATTTAAGGTAAGGGTCGGTGCTGAGGAATCATCTCTGAGAGTGCTTGGGAGTGGAATCCCACAGGTTTCTGTCCTCAGTGTCTCATTATTTGCAGTTGCAATAAATTTCCTCGTAGAAAAAGGTAAACAAGATATTAAGAAATTGCTTTATGTTGATGACCTAATAATTTTTCAGAGAAATAAGTCGATGGCTATACTAAACCAATCTCTTAACCAAGAAATAGAGGAAATACATATCTGATCACAAACTAGAGGTCTTACCTTATCAAAAGAAAAAACGAATACCATCCGCTTCTGTAGGCAGCGACTTAAACACGAAGACCCCTCACTCCATATCCAAAATCATAGGATAGAAACAAAAAATGAGATCAAATTCTTAGGCCTTGTTTTTGATAAGAGGTTATACTGGGAAGAACAAATCGTTCAGCTTGAAACAAAGTGTAAAAGGGCACTTAATTTTAATAAATGCATGGCTAATATTAGATGGGGCGCAGATCGAACAGTACTCCTAAAAATGTATCAGTCTATTATTCAAGGTCGAATTGATTATGGATCGGTAGTATACGGGTCTAGCAGAATTAGTAGACTTCGCCGACTGGACCGAATTCAAGTAGCTGCCTTGAGATATGCAACCGGTGCTATTAGAACAAGTCCTGTAATTACCGTCAATTGTGAGGCTGCTGTTCCTCCTCTAGATCTTAGAAGGGACTATCAAGTAATAAATTATACCTCCAAGGTTCTCTCTCGACCTAATCATATTAATCATGGGTTATTTTTATCTGATAATGATTTTGCTCTTAGAAGAACTATAATAAGACCCTTACGAATACCAAACATTGAGACTTGTGAAAAGTACTCTGTGCAACAAGATACAATTCTCATGGACCTTCCCCGTAATATCCCACCATGGAAATTGTCCTCTCCAATTATAAATTTTAAACTTACATCCTGGAAAAAAGAAGTGACAGCTGCTACAACCTATAAAGATCTTTTCAAATGTGAACTGGAGTCATACAATAACAGTCTAATCATTTACACAGATGGGTCGAAGTCTGAAAGCGGAGTAGGTTCAGCCATTGTTATAAATAATAACGACCACAAATGGTCTTTAAGACCAGAATGTTCAGTTTTTACAGCCGAATTGTATGCGATATGGCAAGCGCTTTTATTCTTCATGATGTCTGAACATCAAAATTGTGTAATCTGCACAGATTATTTAAGTGCGATACAAACCCTGGAAAATCCATTTACGAGAAATATTCTATGCCAACAAATTTTAGAGCTTGTCACACATCTTGAATCTAATAAAAACACTTGCAACTTCTTGTGGACTCCAGGTCATTCGGGTATTCAAGGAAATGAGTTGGCTGATGAAGCTGCCAAGCAAGCTACGCAATCACCAGTAGACGAAGATTTTAAAACTGGAATTAAAAGTATTTTAAAGATTAAATGGTAACAAATCTGGAATTACTTCAATTACGACTTATTAAACCATTGGTTGACAAGTGGTTATACTCCGAAAATATAAGTCGATATGAGCAAGTAAAAGTATGTAGGTTAAGCATAGGACATACTCACTTGACACGTTCCTACCTTCTTTGTGGCAACCGGCGCCCACGTTGTGAACATTGCAATCGTCATCTGTCCGTAGAACACCTATTTTCATGCGACTATTATACTTGGAAAAGAAACATCTTCGGGATAAAGTCAGATATAACCACAATGTTAAATAGTAGAAGACATACAAAATAAGTACTACTTTATCTCAAAATAATTAATAAGTTAAAAAAAATATAGTAAATAAATTAAATATTCTAAACGATATAACTTACACAGGGGGTTTTGGTTGGTAGGTCATGTGAATGAAGTCCAACACTACTCTCATGAGTGAACACGATTTTCCCCCTGCCACCTGATGAAAAGAGCCAATGCGTTAGCAGTCGACGCTCTATAATCCTAAAAAAAATTAATAATAATAATAATCAGTAAACAATAGTGAATTATGTGTTTTTATCATCCACAGAGGCCAACAAGGCTGTGCGTGAATAAACCACACAAAATATTGCAAGTAGGAAGATGCTACAAAAAATGTAATTAATAAATATACAATGTGAAATACTATAAAGTGTACTAATACTATAATTTATGGTATAAACAATAACAAAATAATGTAAATTGACGATGCTCAATTCTAGTAAAGATATTGAAAAATAAGAAAAACTATATTAAATAAGTATTACAGACAAGAGGACAACAACATGAAGTAGGTAGTCCTATCAAAATCGTCCTACTTGGTGGAAGTCTGACTTACAAATATCTGCCAGTTGCCATTGCCCCCGGAGACGTATAGATATGCCAATAGACGGATTAATGGGAAATGGTGATGCTCTTAATCAACTACTGGGACCTGGAACGTTTGAAGATTTTCGAGTCGTCGGAGAATTCCAATTTAGGATCTCAAAAATCATTTGAAATTTTATGGTTATCGGATATAAAAAACATTAATTTTATTTCGTCAATTGTCATATCTAGTGGGGGATTATGTAGCAATTGTGGATTTAATGGATAAATTACGGTATTTATTTAGTGAGTGAACCGTTTTTTCATCGATTTCTTCGAAGCGGTGTTAGTAAGTGAAAAGTTAATTTGTTCGGCTCTTGTACTATCTACGGTGTAAATAACTACGAATTTTATTTTATTATATTGGAACTATTGCAATGTTAGGTTAGCAGGATACGTTGAAAGTTTGATTAGAAGCAGTTAATCAATAATTGTACTTTATTATTACATTACGTGGGATTGTGTAGTTATTTTTAGATTTGGAGGATACATTAATGGTTTTAAGATGACTCCTCATATTTTTACTTGGCAATACAGTAATTAATTCGGCTCTCTTACTGTTACGAGACAAAGATCCTGGAAAACTGTGGGTTGTCGTCAATTATACTGGAGTGTAAAGGACGGGGGAACGCCGAAAAGTCAGTTTAGCTCTCATATCGTAGGCTAATTTGTTCCTTTTGCTTATAGCTACAATTATTCCATAAGTGAAGGTATTCTATCCAACTGGACCAATACTAGGAGGGTTGGAGTTTTGAAAACGTAGTCATCGAGGGATTCGACTACTGTATCTTGTAACTACCTGAAACATTCTTTATTTTTATATCGTTTTTTGATTATTATATATTAATTACTTTCTGACAGCTACCTTCAGCGTTGTAAACTTTTTGCTAACTTTTTCAATTAATTTTATTTATTTTATTACTTCGGTACAATTAGTACCTTTTAATAATTTCGCTACATTAAATTCATTTCTTTTCTTTTTTTTGCTATTTCAAATTTGAAGGAATTGTATTATGGATATATAAACAGACTGAGTAAATTTATAATATATTGGTATACCAACGGTACGTATCTTGGCGGTACGCCCTATACATTGCGGTCCATATGTATGGAATAAATTCAATTTTAGCGTTATCATGTACTATGTGAAAAAAATCTGAAACAGGTCGATTTTTATTCTTAAATTGACAATTTCCAGTAGGAAAATATTATCCCTCTCTGAATTATTAGCATGTAGTGAGTTATAAAAGACAATAAGGACAAAAGGTCTTTAATTAAGTATAAAAATAGAATCTGATAATAATATCTAATTTTAATATTCAAGAGATAATGAACGCATAACATTGAACTAATAACACGTTTGTTTATCAGTCATGACCGAAGGGTAAACAACATTCTTTCATATTTTGAACTTGAACGTGAAATTGAAGTCATCGACTTGAAGTATTGTCAAATATTTCATATAAATAATTAAGCATTGAGAAATGGCGAAAAACTCAGTATTTATATTCGATATAGTTCTAATGTAGATTAATGTGTAAATTGTATTTAGATTAATATACTAACCCAGTGAATTAAATCAAAGTGTTTCTTATTCAACCCCAACACATGGTTACGAGGTAAGTGTTTCTCGACAATAAATGGTGTTATGGTTTAATCGAGGTATCTACGAGGGCACTTGCTAAGTAACCACTACATGGCGATCCTGCGAAGTAAATGGTAAAATGGAAATAAATGTTTATTGTATAATGGAAATGGTAATGGTAAAATTATTTGTATAATGGTTATCGCCACTACTACATGTACTAGTTATTGGTAATGGAAAAATACGGTAATATGGACCCTAAGAACTAATGGTAACTGCAAATAAATGGTAATTAATGGTAACCGAGATCCTGAAAATCAAATGGTAATTAATGGTAACCGAGATCCCGCCATAAGGACACGTGAAAATATATGGTTTTTTATCTAAATTTGGGACCTTGGAGAAAACAAACAATGGGAGGTTCAGCCACAAAAGAAGAGGCAAAAGAAACGGGTACAGTCAACAATACATTCATGGTACAACAAGTTTCACGACGCATGTAATGGTTCTACTATACATCATAACTGTAGCTTTCATTCTAAAATTTATCTGGTCGGTGTGGAAAACTCACAGGAGGGCACTGAAAAGAGATATCAGCAGAGGCATTGCAGCGAAGCAGGCAACAGGAACCCTCACCGTGTAAAATAAAACTGTAAGTACCTAAACATTCTATTCTTGTGTACGAATCTTTAAATGTCAATAACGTGGGAAGATTTTGATGATAAGTTACGAATAATTGTGGACGAAGTTAATAAACAGGGAAAAAGAGTTTTGAAAAAAGAAACTCCTAAAAATCCTGATATACATATAGAAGTAATTAATACCATAGTAGGTCTTTATAATAATTTTGTTAGATTAATAGGTAAAAATTGGAAAAATTTAAGTTTATTACAACAAGAAAGTTGTAGAAATTATTCAGATTAGAGATAAGGCTGCTAGGGCATTTCAAGCGTTAAATTGTATTATTAAAATACCTAACTCTATTTTGGAGGAAATCGATACGGAGGTATTACAAGCAATAAGCAAACAATTGAAAATGGCGACTAGTATGAATGATTTTTTTTAATTTTGCGAGTAAAGTGTTACCGAACGAATTTAACGGTGAAGCAAACAAATTACAGTCATTCTTAGATTCATTAGATTTACTACAAATAAATGTGACGGGTAACGAAGAAAATGCTATTTTATTAATAAAAACGAGGTTAACGGGAAAAGCCAGAAGCTTGATCACGACGGAAAACTCCATTGCTGACATCAAGAATAAACTGAAAACAGGGATAAGAGGAGACAATCCAAGCCTTCTCTTAGCGAAACTGGGTAAAGTAAAACAAAATGGAAAAGATGTTACACAGTATGCAACAGAGGTAGAAAAATTGGCGGAAACATTACAGGCAGCATACATATCGGAAGGGATGCCAGAACGACTAGTCGAAAAATATACGAAGGAGGCGACGATTAAGGCAGTAACTATGAACGCCGCAACGGACGCAACCAAAACAATAATTGCAGCGGGAAGTTTCGAAACGACACAAGAGGTACTATCGAAATTGGTTTCAGTGGAAGGCGTAATAGGACAACAACAAGTTTTACACATAAGAGATAACAGGAATTTCTTCAGGAAGTCAAACTTCGACGTTAGGAATAATCACAGGCGTGGAAACAGCAGAGGATTTTATAACGGTAATCATCCAGGAAGAACGTTTCGACAGTATAATCAAAGGAACAACTATGGCAGATACGAAAATTATAATACGAAATTCAATAGGAATAATAATTACAATAACCACGGTAAAAATAACGTAAGAATATGTGAGATAGAAAATGAAGAAGCAAGAGAGACTCAGAAATAATTGGGGTTTTGAATGAAAAATCAGATAACGAAAACAAAATTTCAGGAACATATTCAGCATACTATTTAGATTTATCACTTTCTAACTTTATAGAAATTCACACAAGCGTATCAGACAACATCTGTAATTTTATATTAGATACAGGAGCAGACATTTCTCTAATCAAAATTTCTAAAGATTTTCCACATCATCTAATTGAGACTAGGAATAAAATAAGCATTAGGGGGTAACTGAAGGCTCAGCAAAAACTCTAGGTCAAATATGCATAAACCTTTATATCAATAACATAACTTTAAGTCATTGTTTTCACGTAGTGGAAGAAAATTTTCCAATACCTACGAATGGACTAATAGGAAGAGACTTCATGACAAAAAATAATTGTATATTAGACTATTCACAATCAGAATTGCACATAAATTACAAGCCTAACAGGCGAGAAACCATACGAATTTTTGGTAATCCAGTATATGATACCTTAGCAATACCACCTAGATGTGAGGTATACAGGCTAATAGAATATTTCAAGAATTTGAGAAAGGATACAGTAATAGAGCAACAAGAAATATCACCAGGAGTATTTATAGCCAGATCCATAGTATCAAGGAAAACCCCTTACGTCAGAATTTTAAATACAAATTATGAAAGTATTACAGTAAAAACTAGGAACATTGAGACCTTAGATTTAGATTTATTCGATATATATACAATTAAGACTGATAATAGTAACAGACTGAAAGAATTAAGGAAAGCACTAAACTTAGAAGTACCGGAATATGTAAGAAATGATTTAACAAAACTTTGTGAAAATTACGAAGATATATTTGCTTTAAAGAATGATATACTAACGCACAATAACTTTTACGAACAAAAGATATCAGTAAAAGATGATACACCGATATACATAAAAAATTATCGTACACCACATTCGCAAACGACGGAATTAAATAATCAAGTAGAAAACCTTATAACACAGGGAATAATTGAACCCTCAGTATCAGATTATAACAGTCCAGTACTACTCGTACCAAAGAAATCGACGAATCAAGATAAGGCATGGAGACTTTGTATAGATTTTAGACAGTTAAATAAGAAAATAGTCACAGATAAATTTCCTTTACCTCGTATGGACGTAATTTTGGATCAATTAGGGAGAGCAAAATGGTTCTCAGTTTTAGATCTTATGTCAGGTTTTCATCAAATACGTTTAGAACAGTCTTCTAGAAAATACACTTCGTTTAGTACAGAAAAAGGCTCATTTCAATTCACAAGACTACCCTTTGGGCTAAATATAAGTCCTAATAGTTTTTCAAGGATGATGTCAATCGCATTTTCAGGGTTAACTCCAGAAAAAGCTTTTCTCTATATGGACGATATAGTTGTGATAGGAATTTCAGAAAATCATCATTTAACTAATCTTAGAAAGGTGTTTGACGCATGTCGAAAATTCAATTTAAAATTAAATCCACAAAAATGCCAATTCTTCAGGCGAGAAGTCACATATTTAGGTCATAATTTATCAAAGGATGGTGTTTCACCAGATAAAGCAAAATATTCGGTCATTCAGCATTATCCAGTGCCGAAGAATGCCAACGAGGTCAAAAGATTTGTTGCATTTTGCAATTACTATCGAAGATTCATTCAGAATTTTGCCGAGATATGTATTCCTTTAAATAGGTTAGCTAGGAAAAACGTGAAATTTGAATGGTCACAAGAGTGCGAAAACTCATTTCAGGTCTTAAAAAATGCACTAATGAACCCACCAATTTTAAGATATCCAGACTTCAATAGACAATTCATATTAACCACAGACGCTTCAAATAGCGCATGTTCAGTAATCTTAAGTCAAAATTACGAAGGGATTGACCTACCCATCGCATTCGCATCACGCAGCTTCAAGAAAAGCGAACTTAACAAACCCACCATCATAAAAGAGTTATTAGCAATCCATTGGGGAATCAATCATTTTAAGAGTTATTTATATGGTTCACCACACTTCATAGTAAAAACGGATCACAAGCCACTAACACATCTATTCGCAATGAAAGATCCGACCTCGAAACTCACGAGAATACGAATTGATTTGGAAGAATACGATTTTGAAATACAATATGTTAAAGGTACATCAAATTACGCGGATAGCATATTGAGAATATCCATAGATGAACTTAAGGATTTATACATACATAATTCACATGTCTTAGCAATCACAAGAGCACAAGCGCAAAAAGAAAACGCCCAAACAGGAAAGGATCAAAAGAATAACGTGGAAACAAAGGAAGTAAGAATACAAAAACCAGCAGTAATAAAAGTTTTAAACAATCTTGAGGCACATAAATTACCAATTTTACATTTTGAAAATAACCGTATCTCGCTAAGGATGAGCATTCGGATCAAAAATAAGTTGAAATTTAGTGAAGCCGTAAATACCGGATTAAACAACTTCGACCTAGGACGAACGTTGGAAAAGCTTGAAGAGCTATCGGTAAGAAATGAAGTAAAAAGAATGAAAATATATACAAATGATGATATATTTCAAAAGTGCACAGTAAAAGAATTTACAGAAGTAGGAAATCGAAGGTTAAAAAGTATTCAAATATGTATATGTGAAGTACCAAGAACGGTACAGCAAAAAAGAAGAGATCAAAAAGATATTAGAAAGATACCACAACGATCCAATGTTTGGAGGACATGTAGGAAATAATAGATTATTAAAGAAACTAAGAGCAAATTTCAAATGGAAAAACATGGAGAGAGACGTAAGAAAGTATGTAAAGAATTGTCATAAATGTCAAGTAAACAAAGCAAAGATTACTCATAAAGAAAAATTTGTCATCACAGATACAGGGATAAAACCGTTTGATATTATTTACATAGACACAATAGGTCCGTTTGTAGAAAGTAACAACGGGAATCGTTATTGCATTACAATACTATGCGAACTAACTAAATACGCAGTTATGATACCAGTTCAGAATAAAGAAGCACACACTATAGCAAAAGCAATATTCGACAATTTTATACCGAATTACGGGCTGATGAAGGAGATAAGAACAGATCAGGGAACAGAATACAAGAATGAGATAATGAAGAATTTCGCGGAACTTTTAAATATAAAACATAATTTTTCAACGGCTTACCTTCACGAAGCAATAGGCAGTTGTGAAAGGTTACACCGAACATTTAATGAGTATGTAAGACACTTTATCGCAGACTCCAGGAATAACTGGTGTGAGTTTGTTAAAACGTTTGCTTACTGTTATAATACTACCCCGAGTACATATCATGGATACACTCCTTTTGAGTTATTATTCGGGAGAAAGCCCAATTTGCCAGAATTCTTAGGTGAAAAAATCGAACCATGTTATAATTTTGAAAGATATGATAAGGAATTGAAGTACAAATTACAATACGCTAATGAAAGAGCCAGACAGTTTCTAATAAATAATAAGCTAAATAGAGTCAGTAGTAGTGAAAAGGATTCCTCACCTGTAAATTTTAGAATAGGGGAATTAGTAATTTTAAAAAATGAAGGTAGAAATAAATTTGATACACATTATTTAGGTCCGTTTAAAATATCGGGAATAACAGGTATAAACTGCGAGATCACATCTCCAGACAATAAGACGCAAATCGTACACAAAAATCGTATGTTCAGATACGTTGACCGGAAACAAATTTAAATAAGTGAAGAGTGTTTATAAACGAACAAAGTAGTGTTAGTAAACAAAAAACATTTAATAAACAAACTATTTTTATGTATAAGTGATATCGAAAAATTAAGACAGTAATTTTTCTCTCCCAAGAGGGGATGATGTAGTGAGTTATAAAAGACAATAAGGACAAAAGGTCTTTAATTAAGTATAAAAATAGAATCTAATAATAATATCTAATTTTAATATTCAAGAGATAATGAACTCATAACATTGAACTAATAACACGTTTGTTTATCAGTCATGACCGAAGGGTAAACAACATTCTTTCATATTTTGAACTTGAATGTGAAATTGAAGTCATCGACTTGAAGTATTGTCAAATATTTCATATAAATAATTAAGCATTGAGAAATGGCGAAAAACTCAGTATTTATATTCGATATAGTTCTAATGTAGATCAATGTGTAAATTGTATTTAGATTAATATACTAACCCAGTGAATTAAATCAAAGTGTTTCTTATTCAACCCCAACACATGGTTACGAGGTAAGTGTTTCTCGACAATAAATGATGTTATGGTTTAATCGAGGTATCTACGAGGGCACTTGCTAAGTAACCACCACAAGCACCTCCACGAAAATTTTAAATAAGGAAGGGGGTCGTGTGGCACCTTGTTGGAAAGGGATTTTAGTCCTCTGTTCAGCAATATAAAGTTTTTTTGGATTTGGTGCAATCATAACTGATAAAATTAATTTTTAAGATGTAAAATTTTGATGTCTCTATCACAAAACTTTACGTAAAATGAAGGTAATGATGTCACATATTATTTAGAATGTATTTCTCAATGTACAAAATGACCACCATTCACTTCTAGACAATAACCGAGGCGATTTTGGAATTCTCGTACAACACTTTGTATGACATCAGGGATTATTTTGTTAATTTCTTCCGTTATCCTTACTTTTCAATCAGCAATATTGTCTGGTCTATTAAAGTATACTTTAGAAATAATCAAGTATTTTCGTATCTGTTCTGCTTAACATCAGGAAAAAAACTTTGAAGAAACTAAAAAATTAGTCAAAAAGCCAAATAAACAATTGATATGAATCTAGTAGGCTGCTGTCATTTAGGTATTTAAAGTTACTAAAAGACATCAGTATAATATTTGTGCGCGTATTAAATTTAATTGTGGCTCATTTGTCCGAGACTCAAAGAATACACATTTTAATTATGATTGGTTGTGGTAATAAAACAAGAACTCAAAAGAAGGTTTGTGAAATTTTTAAAAATAAATACAATTTTTAATAATAAATACCCTGGTCAACACGTTTCGCAGTCTACACGTAGCTACATTGAAAGAAAGTTTCGTGAAGCTGGACATGTAGAAAATATTGAAAAACCAGGGTTAAATGTAGATGTAGTTCTAGAGATTGAGGAAAATCCGCATACGACTACTCGAGACCTTGCCTCCGACAATGATGTAAGTACATCATCTATTTTGAGAGTTTTGCATAAAGAAAAATACCACCCTTACAAAATTCAGTTGGTTAAGGAGTTTAATGAAGATGATCCTAGTAGGAGGCAAGAATTCTGTGAATTGATGATGGACAGAATGAACGCAGATTTGCAGTTCATAAAATAGTTTTTTCTGATGAAGCGACGTTTCATTTGAACGGAACGGTTAACAAACTGTAGATATTGGAGTAGAGAAAATCCTCACTGGATGTGTGAGGCTCACTGTAATGTAATAGATCGGTATTATCACTGTAATGTAATCGAGTCGGAATTATCCCTATCCGTCACCAGTGTAATGTGATCGGTTCAAGGGTTATCTTTCTGGTTTCCTTTTTCGCTGTTGGTCGTGACCGGAAGGACCCTACTGTACACTCCTATTAAAAAAAATCGTTGCAGCGTGCTGTCACCAGTGCCTTACGGCACAAAATTTAGAACCAGGAATCTCCCTGCGGGATTACCTCGAGGGAAGGGTAGTTCCTGGCACTAGCGATCAAGGTCTTCGTGGGGCCTCTTGGGCTTATACAGTGTGCCAAGCCCGAGTTCGCAATGCAGGTCGAGTCAGCCCGTCCTATCGGCTGGTACGAGGGTAAGGGCTGAGGTTAAAGGAAATAAACTGGAAGGTTAAATATGTACAAGTAAATATTACAAAATAAAAAATATAGTAGTGAGTCATACGAAGTTTTTCGTAATCGAATGAAATATAATAACCCGGCTATCTCCTGATTTTTGGTTAGCCTACGTGATATAAGAAATAAAAAAGTATCGAGCAGGATTTTTGGAACTCAATCGGAATAATTACGGTACCCTATACACTACAGTAAATCATGTAATAACAGTAGTATGTTGAAGTCACAAAAAAAAATAATTATGATATCCCGTGAAATTTGGGTAACCGGTACAATATGAAAAAGAAAATCTATATCCCCCACTTTGAATTCTAATTACGATTCTCGTGAAATTTGATATCTACAAAAAAATCTGTATCAACAAAATTCGGTAGATTAATTATGATATCTCCGGTATGTGGATATCCTGTAAAATTACTGTAATAAAATATCGGTTGAAACTCTAAATAGGAATAAATATGATCCCCTGTACAATATAATATCCGTGCACAATTACAGATAACCAATATATAGGGAGATGGTCCTTGAACATACGATATCTCCGTAAATACCTATAAATTTTAGACTCTTATAGTAGAGGAGGGGCGCAGATGTAAATGGTACACTCGATATGACCGAAAAATATGGGTTCCCTCACTTTTTCAGGACACCCGGTTAAGTCAATGAAAATATAATAAAGCAGATCAATACAATATATAAAAATTAATTGTGCGTTAAAAACTTACGTTTCGGAATATCACTAGTCACAAACTACACAATATTACTGTTGTGGGTAAAGGGGCCGTCCGTACTTAGACTGGCCACTTCGGGGAGAGTTACTGTCTCTCTCTTTAGATTTAAAAATTCTTGTTATTTATTCTAAAAATTACCTCGTCTATGCCCTTGTGTGAAGGTTAGTTTTCTGTATCATTATTTTAATTTGTAACGTATTGATAAACAAAGCATGACACAATCGTCAGCTGTGATGTTTATTAACCTTGCAATAACACATTTTGTTTGTATCAATTTCTTTCTTTGAGGTCAACATTTATTAATTATTTCGAATTAAGAAAAATTTGTCTATATAGGGCGTTCTTAGAATTTCCTATGTCATATCTCGTGTTTATTACAATATCCTAAAAAAGTGTACGTTTGGGATGGTATCATTAACAATAAAATTATTGGCCCTTATTTCTTTGAGGGCACAGTTAACGGTGAGGTTTATCTAGATTTTCTTAATAACTTTTTAGTGCCTACATTATAAAGACTTTATCCTGATGTTAATCATCCAAATGAGATAGATCGGTCTACTTACTACTACAAAAGACGGAGCTCCACCGCATTTTGCACGTACAGTTTGAATTTATTTAAACGAGGTTTTTCCCAATAGGTGGATTGGAAGACGGGGAACGATCGTATGGTCGGCTAGATCCCCCGATTTGACTCCTCTCGATTACTTCTTATGGGGTTATTTAAAATCTAAAGTATATTTTAATAGACCAGACAATATTGCTGATTTAAATGTTAGGATAACATAAGAAATTAACAAAATAACCCCTGAGGTCATACAAAATGTACGAGAATTCCAAAATCGCCTCAGTCATTGTCAAGAAGTGAATGGTGGTCATTTTGAACATTTATTTTAATTGTAAAGTACATTGAAAAATACATTCTAAATATTATGCGACATTATTATCTTCATTCTACGTAAAGTTTTGTGATAGAGACATTATCAAAATTTTACATATTAAAAACTATTTTTCTTAATTATGATAGCACCAAATTTAAATAAACTTAATATTGCTAAACATATTACTAAAATCTCTTTCCAACAAGGTGCCACACGACCCCCTTCCTTATTTAAATTTTTTTGTGGAGGTGCTTATAATTCAGAGGGGGATAATATTTTCATATTGGAAATTGTCAATTTAAGAATAAAAATCGACCTGTTTCAGGTTTTTTTTTCTCATAGTACATAATAACGCTAAAATTGAATTTATTCCATACATATGGACCGCATTGTATATATTTTGGTAGTGGTCGTATTTTATGTATCTATATATATATATATATATATATATATATATATATATATATATATATACGGTCACGGCGTGATGTGATATCCGCCCATGTTGAAATCGCGGTAGCTGTGGAGCCCGCGGCACTATGGCATCCGATATACGGACGTCACAGTGCATCGAGCTCCAAAATATCGCAAACGGTTCAGTGAATGCTTGCGAATCGATTGCTGATGAAATAATATATAATATATACCGTGCTGAAGAAGGCAAATGAGCTAGAAACATGCATGTCCGCGGTTACCACTCTGTTTCAGTAGCCCCTTTTTCTTTTTGCGTGAATTACCCAAGAACCTCTTTATTGTGTTTGTTAACATATCACGCGATATCCCTACATCTTCTTTATATATATATATATATATATATATATATATATATATTCAAATTATTTATTTTCTTGACCACTTAAGTTATATTTTGGTTACTTTCTTGGATTAAAGGTCAAATATACTCAAAAAACATTTAATAACGACGTACGTTTCGACTTATGAAGTCATCTTCTGGTTAATAAAAAATCAGAAAAATTCGCCTGTTCTTTTCCTTTGCAATTTTCTTAAGGGTGTGTGCATACTCCTTCATTTTTTTGGTGTTGTGTATACCGATATTTTCTTCTAACTCCTTGTAATAGTTCGTCATATTTGGTAACAATTTACTTGGTTGTATAATCAATCCCAACCTATATCTTTGAATTATTTATTTTCTTGTCCACTTAAGTTAAATTTTGGTTACTTTCTTGGATTAAAGGTCAAATATACTCAAAAAACTTTTAATAACGACGTACGTTTCGACTTATGAAGTCATCTTCTGGTTAATAAAAAATCCCAATAAAATAAAAAGTAGCAGTGAAAGAATAACCAAATTAGACAGAGAAATTATGAAGACAAATAAAAATATACAAAGCATAGAGGATGATATAACTAAAGAAATACAAATGAATTTTAAGAAAGCAGAAGAAGAAAATAACAAAATAAAGAGGGAATTAAAAATGGAAATGAAAAATATCCAAGGAAAGTAGAGCAAATTGAGAGAGTAGGAGGGAATATGGAATATATTGGGGGAATGAAAACAATTTATGAATCAGCAAATCAAAAATTTGACGGATATATTAAGAAATTACACCCAAATATATTTATCAGAATTTTGAAAAATTGAGTAAGAGGAATGAATAATATTGAAGACATAAAGGAGGTGATCAGAGATCATTTGGAGAATCACGCATTAATATGGTATGCTGCTAGAGAAACAGATATGATAGAATTTACTGATTTTGAAACAGCATTTTTATAATATTTTTGGGGCGAAAATGCACAATCTGCTGTTGGGGTACAACTATATTTTGGCAAATTTTGTGAAAATAGAAGCCATAGTTTAAATAACTATGCAATTCATATGCATGCCATGACACAATATTTGGAACCACCAATTCCTGAAGAGGAAATTGTAATGTTCATAGCAAGACATTTTGAAGCAGAATTAGTTGAAACGATTGCGGTGCAGAACATAAGAAAACAATAATGACTCATACAGACAAAACAACTATAATGACAGAAACAAGAGACCATATAGAACAAATGAAAAAGAAACTCAGATGGAGATGGAGAAATAAGAAATGCAGACTACGAGACAAGAAGAGTTAATTATCATAGAATTGTTCAGAATAGAAGAAGCAGGTCAGAAGAAAGAGATGGGAGAACTACTAACATGAACGATACAAGACCACAGACGACACAAATATACAATGAAGATACGAGACAGACAACACACATAAACGACAATCAAAATTTTTAAATATGCACACATCAAATAAGCAAAATCTATATATCTGTACCTATGAAAATCCCAATTAATTTATAAATTTGAATGAAAATATAGACACAGATGGGAATAATGGTTTAATTATAATAAATGGATTAATTAACAATTTAGAAGCTAAATTAATTATTGATACTGGATCGGAAGCATCAATAATCAATCAAAATTTTGTTGAAAAATTAAATATTCAAATGATAATAATATTATTAAAATTGCAAAAAATTATGTGAAATTATTGAATCAATGAACATAAATGCAAATATTGAGGGAAAAGAATTTAATTTACAAGTACATCAATATTTTCTAGATTAGATTTGAAACATAGCTTTTGGCTAATTCCATTGCAAAAAGATAGTGGGATTATACAGTTTTCTTAATAGATGGGGAAATTTATAGATTTTGTGTTGTGCCATTTGGTGTACAAAGTGCATGTAGCTCATTAGTGAGGGCACTTAATAAAATATTAAATAAATACGAATCATTTGTTCTTGATTATGTGGATGACATTTTGATTTTTTCCAAGAACATCATCTTCATCTTGAAACCATTTTGAAAGATCTTGATTCTGCAGGCCTCAAATTAATCAAAGAAGAAAGAGTTCTATAAAACGGAAATAATATATTTGGGATATAAAATCAATCAAAATGTCATACAATTAGATCCCCAAAGGATAAAAATAATTCAAGAATATGCAAGACCTAAAAATTTGAAGACTTTAAGAGGATTCTTGGGAATGCTGAATTAATATAAGAGGATAATTCCTGATTTGAGCAGTGAAGAGATACCATTAATAGAATTATTAAGGAAAAATATAAAATGGCAATGGACTAATCAAAGAATATAAGTATTTTGTTATCAATATATATATATATATATATATATATATATATATATGTATATATATATATATATTTATATTTGCGGTAATGTAATTATTATTGTCATTCGTTTTGGTGTCAGATAATTCCATATAATTTATAGATTATATAATTATTGTTCTACTTGGTTATTGGCTATTTATCTTACTATTGTACATTTCTAGCAACATTTGCACACGAACTTTGTGATGGTACTTTAGCCTTCAGCTGGGTCCAGGTGTCAAGCTTAGTTGTTTTTTTAATTTGTTACTTGTTTATTTTGTAACTTTAACTTTTGAAAAGAGACACTAGGTCCAATTAAAATCAGAGACAGACATTTGCTGTTTTCATTTTAAAAACTCACCTAACAAAACCTTTTAAGTGTGGAAATGTGTATTTACCATCTGAGGAGTTGGGGGATAGTTTGAAGGAGTCTTAGGTGCTTGCCTAAACTTCTCTGGTGGCCTATTTAGAATTTGAAATGAATATTGAAGAATCCACCCCTTCTTCGCCTCGAAGCTAGTCGACTGGCGAACACAGATTGTTCTGCGGGGCAATCCGACATCTAAACGAGCCCTGGAGATAGGTATCGTGAAGAGCAAAAGTCTCTTTATAGTCAACCCCTCCTTTTCACTTCCCCAACTTCTTATTTTTTCATAGGGAATATACGATGTGTACCATATAATTAGAAAGGCATTAAGATGGAGTGTTCAGACATAATGATCGTCAACGATGTTTTCGACAAAAATCGACGTTTTTCAGCAATTCCTCAAAATCTAATGAATACTGCCAATTATCGGGGTCGACTATTTTCTGTGGCTCACTCTGTATAATTAGAGACATACAAACCCGAACACCCAGTTAAATTGATTTTATTTTGGTAATATTTGGCATACACATCAACGAGTTCCTAATATGTAAACAACTTTAATAATGGGTTGAAATTCGACGATTTCTTACACATACCCCAATGTGTCTAAGCATACTCATAATCAGGTGATCAGTATGCTGCTGGGGTATCTCATTTCATACCACCTGTATCTCATGTAGAAGAGCCATCAGAATTTGACGAGGACGCTGTGAATTTCTTAACCTTCTACTAATTATGTCCCATACGTTTTCAATTGGGGACCAATCCGGAGATGTTGGGGGCGAAGTCCAAGGTTTGTCTAGCTAAATATGGCCAAGCGTTATCCTGCTGAGAAGTTGGATTTTGAAGTGACCTGAGGCAAGGAATTAGATGATGTACCAATACTTCTTGAATTTATCGATTTGCATTCATATTGCCACTGATGAAGACTAAAGGTGACCTTGAGCAATAAGCAATGGTACCCCGTATCATAACTCCATCCGCCCTGTCTCCTCACTCTCTCTCTCTCTCTTTCGACCATCATATGCAGAACCGGGATTCACCACTGAAGACGATAGTGTTCCATGTCTGATTCGGCACTAGTCGTTCTTGGCACCACTGAAGTCTATTTCTTCGATGTTCCAGACTTAAATGTAATTACCAATTGAGGTCGGTATGAAAAATGTCCATGTTTTTATCCCTCTCTAAACACTTCGCATTCCAAGAACCTTTTCATGTTCTGTAAACCACTGAGTTGCTATTGCCCTTGTCGATGAGAAACGATCTCATAGAGCTAATAACCTAATGATAACAGTATCCTCCTGTTTATTCTACTAGCAATTTCTCGAAACGACATCCCAGCTTCCCGAAGACCAACATTTCAACTTTCTCGTACTGCCTTTATTCGCACTCTAGGCATAATAAATAGTTGTGAATTCTTGTAAGACAACGTTTAAAACCACTGCGAATAAATTCTGTATTCTGATATCGGAATGGGATGGTTCGTCCAGTTCAGCAGTCGTACAGCAAAAAATAATTGGATAAAAACAGGAATGTTCAACTAATAGCGCTCAAATTCTAATCTTGTATTAAGACTTTTATGATAAATATGTACGTGGAATCTTTTTGAATAAATTAATATTTACTGGGTGTTCGGGTTTCTATATCACGTTTGTATTGCTTCAATAGTATTGACATGATTTCCGCAACTGATAGTTACAATTAGAAGTCGTCGTTTTTTTTCGATTCTATCGGCTACTACAACATAGACACAGGGCCTGCATCCACTTGCATAATAATGTTTCTTTTAACGTATAGAGAAAATATACATTTCAATCATTCCTTTTAAAAACACAATCAGTATTATAAGCAACAACTTCAATTTTTCCTTATAAAAAATATCTTTTTTCCACATTCAAACTTTTTGTTTTTATCTAAATTGCAACTTGTCAGTGTTAGTACCGAAATAAACCGTAAACGCACTTCTCGATTTCGGTTAAAAAAAAAGAACGACGGAAGCTGACATTGAAAGGCGGTGTTGGTGGAGGTTTTATTAAAGGCGGCGATCCGCAATAGCGGCTGGCGGCAAGCCGTACACTTCGGCTTCTCTCCGGTTCAACACAAGTGTTAATAAATACTATGAGCTCCATTCAATAGATCGTTTTCTGCCTTCCACGCACACCTTCGTGCGTAACATGTTAACAAGTTGAGAGACTTGTCTTTACTATAGTTGAAGGATAATGACCATAAAAATAGTATGAAAAATATTATTTATAGTCGAAAAAGGACTTTTCGTTTACAGGTTATGAAAGTAGAATCTTACTGTTTTAAATTAAACTTACTATTTCTAGATAATTCCACAATATATTTTGAAAAAATTTTAAAAAAAGAAATTTGCCAATTTTTTCGATATTAAATTTTAATTGATTAAAAAAGATCTTTATTTACAATATTTTATCTCTCCTATTTACAAAAGTAGTGAGAACTATATGATGGCCGATGTTCTGGCATTTTCCCCTAGTGCGGTGTTCTTCTGGAGAGGTACATGGTTCCCTGCTTCTCACATTATCCATTTGTTATGGGTCCCTTATATACAATTATGATTATATAGTTTTTTCGACTGTTGTGTCCCTGAAAACCGGCTGAAAAACAGGGTTTCAAAATCGAATGAGTATTAATTTATGATGGACAGCAAAATGGCAGATATTGTTTGAAAAGTGGTGTTGGTTTTGTCTGTTGACAGTGAATGATTTAAATAGGGGATTTCAGTCCCTATTTCGATGGTTTTGGTTGTTAGGAGACGAACAACTTGTTATGTGTATAGTGTACCATGCAGAAGCCTACACCCACGATCAAGGGTGTCTTCTGTGCGACTGGCGGCTTTGAGCGTGTCACAACGATTTTTAGGGAGACAGTATTTATAAAAATTTGTAGATATCTTGGTGATAAAGTCCTTGATAGTGGGCAGTTCAGCTTGTTCATGTAACCATGTATTTTTAAGCTATTGCGGGCCTTCAGCGTGGAGACCGAATCCAGAAATTCCGTAACGAAAATAACCTGACAAGATACGAGGACTGTCCAGTAAATTTTAATTTTTTTATACATATACGAGGACTGCCCAATAGATGTTGATACTTTTATCACTATACAAGGACTGTCCTGAAAATTTTAATTATTTCATAATGATACGAGGACTGTCCAATACATTTAAAATTTTTTATACTGATACGAGGACTGCCCAATAAATGTTGATACTTTTATGACTACACAAGGACTGTCCAATCAATTTTGATTATTTTATGATGATACGAGGACTGTCCCATACATTTTGATTGTTTTATACTTATACGAGGAATGTCCAATAAATTTTAATTCTTTTATACTTATACGAGGACTGCCCAATAAATGTTGATACTTTTATGACTATACGAAGAATGTCCAATAAGTCTTGATTATTTTATTATGATACGAGGACTGTCCAATAAATTTTGATTCTTTTATACTTATACGAGGACTGCCCAATAAATTTTATTACTTTTATTATTATTTTATGATGATACGAGTACTGTCCAATAAGTTTCAATACCTATATACTCGTACGAGGACTGTCCAATAATTTTTGATTATTTTATGCTTATACGAGGACTGTCAATAAATTTTAATTCTTTTATACCTATACGAAAACTGCCCAATAAATTTTCATACTTTTATGACTATACGAGGACTGTCCAACAAGTTTTGATTATTTTATGCTTATACGAGGATTGTCGAATACGTTTTGATTGTTTTATACTTATACGAGGACTGCACAATAAATTTTAATACTTTGATGATTATACGAGTGCTGTCCAATCAGTTTTGATTATTTTATGCTAATACGAGGACTGCTCAATAAATTTTAATACTGATATGATTAAACGAGGACTGTTCAATACATTTTGATTCTTTTATACTTATACGAGGGGTGTCCAATAAATTTCGATTATTTCATACTTATACGAGGACTGTCCAATGAATGTTGATACTTTTATGATTATACGAAGACTGTCGAATATGTTTTGATTATTTTATGCTGATACGAGGACTGTCCAATAAATTTTGATTTTTATACCTATACAAGGACTGACCAATAAGTTTTGATTATTTTATGCTGATATCAGGACTGTCCAATGAATTTTGATACTTGTATGATTATACGAAGCCTGTCCAATAAGTTTTGATTATTTTATGCTGATACGAGGACTGTGAAAGTGAAACTTCTATTGCTAAGAAAAGAGCTAAAAAGAAAAAGAAATTGTGAACGTCAAAATATAATACTCTATGCAATAGCTTTACCGCGGCAATCTCCGAGTGTCACACGTCTTTTTTTGGGTCTAGGGTAGGTTGTTGTGTGCGCATTGGCGTTAGTGTTACCATGCACAGTGTATCCCAGGTAATTTAGCGTATTAGTGGGTGTGATGTATTGCCCATATATACACAGTTGTAATTGCAATGAGTTTCTTCTTGCTCTTCTCCCGAGTAACGGATACTCTGTTTTGGAGGCGTTAATCGTAAGTTTGTTGTCTCTCATAAATGGTAGTATGTGTGAGTTTATATGTGTTTGAATGTTGTGTAGTGCTAATTCTGGTGTTGGTGCTGTTGATACGAAACATGTATCGTCCGCATACATGGCAGTAAGAATTTGAGGCAAGGAGGGAAGATCGTGAGTGAAAACCGAATAAAGCAAAGGTGGTAAGACAGATCCTTGGGGAACCCCGGCTTGTATCGGGAATGGACCCGCTAATCCGTTGTTTATCTTGCAATAAAATTGTCTATTTGTGATATACGAGCTAAGGATTTGTATTGAGTGAACAGGAAATTTTTGTTTTATAAGTTTATACAGTAACCCCTCGTGCCATACGGAGTTAAAGGCTTTGTGTATGTCTACTGTGACCATAACTGCCTTGTTTTTGGCAAAAAAGCCCTCTCTTATGTAATTGAACACCTGAATGATTTGCGCAACCGTACTGTGTCCGCTTCTGAATACGTATTGCTTGGGGGGTATTATATTATTTTTATCTACATGTGCTTGAATTCTATTAAGAATGATTTTATCCATCACTTTTGCTATATTGTTTAACAGGGATATTGATCTGTAACTATCCACATAACAGGATTGTTTATTAGCTTTGACGATTGGGATAACATTGGCAGTTAGTTTTGAGCATATCTGGGTAATTGCCAGTTTTGATTATAAAATTAGCTACGTAAGTTAATTGTACTACAGCTTTTTTAGGTAGACTTTTGAGAAGGATGTTTGGTATTCCATCCATCCCCGGAGCTGTTTTGTTTTTAAGGGTGTTAATTGTATTATACATTTCATGAGTGGTGGCTAAGTTTTTTTTATGTAGTGTGTGTGTTTTGAGTAAGTGATTTTGAACTGTGTGTATAATATTGATATGGTGTTGTGTGTTTGAAGTGGTGTTAGTGAAGTTATTTTGGAAATACTCCCCAAAGGCTTCTGCGATTTCTGTTTTTTGTGTGATTGTTTTACCATTAATTATAATTTTTGCAATTTCTTCATTTTTCCCTTTAAGCTTTCTGGTTACTTTCCATAATGAATTATCTCTCGGTGACAGTTTTCTTAAGAACGTTTTTCACGTGAAGTTTCGATATTCCCTTATAAGAGTGTTTATTGTCGTTTAGTGATGTTTCAAAGTTTGTTTATCATTCTCGTCTCTTGTTGATTGCCATCTGCGGCGAATTTTGTTTTTATCTTTTATAATTTTTGTTATGTATTCAGGTAGGATGTTATGATTTTGTGGTTTGTGTTTAAGATAGGTGGATTTGTTTCTTGCTGTTATGATTATGTTTTGTAAGGTTTGTATTACGTCGGATAAATGCTTTGTATCTTTGATATTATCTGTAATTGTAAGCTGTTCATTTATATATCTTCTATACTGCGTCCAGTTAGTGGTTGAGTAGTCATGAATCTTTGTGGGAGATGGGTATACTGAATGTGTTATTTTTAAAACTAATAGGATGGGGTCGTGTTCGGAATTAAGGTCAGGGATGGTTTTTAATTTTGTGATTGTATTTATATTGCGGCCAATGGCTAGATCTATTGTACTAGTAGAGTAGTTGTTAAATGGGAAGTGGGTAGTATCATTTGTACTGTATAAATTACAGTCCGAGTTATTGCAGAATCTTTGAAGAGTATTTCCATTTGTGTTAGGGTGAGTGGCATAGGAGTCCCATAGGGGGTGCTTACAGTTTAAGTCCCCCACTATGAGAACCCTGTTGTGTGTTTTAGTTATGTTGAAAAAATCAGTTTCTGTCAATTTGTTGGAAGGGTGGCTGTATACACCAACAAGTTTGAGTTTATTATCAAATAAGAGTGAGATATGCTCAATTGAAGATTTCTTTGGGTGCAGGAGTTGGAAGTTTATGTCTTTTTTGATTAGTATTGCGATACCGCCCCCGCCGACATCCGCGGGTCGGTCTTGTCTAAGAAGACTATATTCTGGGTTTCTAAAATTCACGGATTTGTTTGGTTTGAGGAATGTCTCGATTAAAAAGAAAATGTCTGTTTTGTGAGCATCGAGAAAATTGCGAAGAAGGTGGAGCTTGTTAGTTACTCCATGTACATTACAGAAAATTATTTTGATAAAATTTCGTTTTTGAATTCCTATTTTTCCACCTACCTGTCTAGATGTCATACTTGTCTATGTCTCGAACAAAATTATTATAAATCGTGAATTTTTCAAGTCTGTTCGTTGCTTCCTCCATTTCGTGAATCTGGTCTGCTACCGCTCTGGTGAGTTTGTCCAGGTTGACAATGGAGTTTAATTCGTTAAACAAGTTATTTAGGTTGGTAAAATTCGTGATATCAGCTGATTGGGGGCTGAATTCATATCTTGACTGTGCCTGGGGGATGTTTTCTTGCTGCGTAGTTCGGGATGCCGGCTTTGGTGGAAGGCTCGGGAAGTCATCTATTTCAGCGTGTGAGTTTTTGTTTTTTTGTTCCAAGTGCTGCAATTAGCACACTTGTAGGCTTCGATCTATCTTTGGGGCATTTTGGGGTGCAGCACATTTCAAGCACCTTAGAGCCCTACCACAATTTGACGTTGCGTGGCCCCACAAGTGATAAATGTGGCATTGTATAATGGGCTTAGACTGCCGTCTGAACTCCAATTGTACTCTGGTGTATTCAATTATTTAGACATTTTTATTTAAATAGTCTAGGATTATTTTGGGATCAGTTATAAGGATCTACCTTTCATCGTCATTATGTATATATCTTTTATGGAGAGTTTATATGTCGATGATAGTTCTTCTTTCAATTCATCTAATTGTATTCCTTCAGTGAGCCCTCTTAGGACGAAAGCGTGATTTTTGTCTTCCCTTCTTGTATATGTATGAAAGGGTAATTTTTTCAGAACGGAGAGCCAATTTTAAGTTTTCGAAATCAGTTGCTTCTTTTGTAAATATGATTGTAGAATTTGCCGTTTACTTCATCTCGAAGTTATTTTTGATTTCGATTTTTAATCTTTTGACCATCTCCCGATGTGCGGAGACGTTTCCGTCGATCACAATCGGGGGACATACTGTATTAGATTTTTTGTTACTACTCGCAGAGTCTTTTGCTTTCGGCTTTTTTTTCTGGTGCTTGTTAATGTCGTCGTCCGATATATCAGATAAGGAATTACATTTTTTAAATTTGGTTTTTTCCTTTTTTTCGTGTTCACAGGTTCTTGTGCACAGAAAAGTAGTAGTAATGTACCTCTAGAAGTTAGATTCACTTCATCTTCGCATCAGTCGGTCAGATAAATACATAGAAAATATGCACTTTGCAGTACAGAGGCAAACCCTGTGCGATCACACAGGTAGTAATAATTCATTTCAATTTTCTGTTTGTATTATGTACCAAAACGTTTTTTTGTAGGACATATATTAAAAAAACAAACATTCAGCGATATTTAGCATATGTTTTACGATTTATTTATAATTTTCGTCAAGTTTCCTCTCGACGCTCAGGTTTCCTTAATTCTACCGAATTACATGACTCTTTTTTATGTTGCATCCCATATACAAGACTAATTATTTCCACAAAAAACAAACGTAACGTCTAACATCTTCTTGAAACCTCTTCAAAAACTGGGAACCTTCCTGGACGAAGACAAGCTCCTTAGGGTTGGTGGTCGATTAAAGCATGTTCGTTTATCGTACGCTTTGAAATACTCCCTTTTATTACCCCCCAATTCTCCTTTAACGTTGATTCTAATTAGATATTTTGACGAGAAAAATTTATATGCCGGGGCAAAAACCCCCAATTTTTGATATCTCAATATTTTCACATAAACTCTGTCACTTCAGAATGTCTTTTCAGCTGCCTATGGGCGATTTACCTAAATTCCGATTGTCCTCAAATGATGTTGAATTTGGAGGACCCTTTCACATTACCCCTTCGAGATATCGTGGTGTTCAGACAACCAAATCCTACATAGTATATCTCTTTATTTGTTGTGCCACTGAAGCGTTACATCTTGAGTTAGTGAGTAGTTTAACTTTTGAAGGTTTTCTTGCCGCTTTGCAAATATTTATTACTCGTCGTGATCGCGTATTCCACATCTTTTGCGACAATGGCACCAATTTCAATGCAGCTGCGAGAGAACTTCAACAAGCCTTGCTTAATTCTAGGCCCCTCAACCCTTCAACTCATGATATAGAGGACATCAATTGCTCTCTCTCCTGGTCACTTTCTAACTTTAGAACCTTTATAAACCCCTTTTCTTTCTGATTTGTCATCTATTCCTATGAACAGATTATCTCGGTGGCTGCTTCTTCACAGGCTGCATCTAAACTTTTGGTCTCGTCGGAGACGAGAATATCTTCATACTCTCCTACAACACTCAAAGTGGCTAACGCACACATTACCTTCTCTTAATATAGGGCTACTATTCTTACTCTATGAGGATAACGTTCCCCCGGGCGTTGGATCCTGGCTTGAATTACAGCTTTACATCCTGGTCAAGATGGTATTGTTAGGGTTGTAGGCGTTGTGGCCGCCAATAGAATTTTAAAGGATCCCTTGGTCAAATTGTCTCCTTTGCCGATAGAGGACAATTATTGTACTCCTAATAAGTAATACTTTTTTAGTCTTATAGTTATTTTCAGTATTTTGTGAATATATAACCATGTACAAATTTTTCTAGGTACCCACAAAAATTAATTTTAGTTCTTTATTATTTTCCGATTTTTTTTTCGGAAAATATCTATACTTTCCTTTCTTTTTTTTTTGTTAAAATGCACTCACGCACCTGTCTGTCTATTCCGTATCCGCATAGCAGTAATAACCCTGTATTACGTCGGCTCAAAGCGGGTCGGCCCAAGACAATCTGCTTCGAGCTTGGCATTGTTCGTTTGTGTTCTACTTACTACTTGTTAAGGACACCTCTTTCAATCCAACAGTTGTAAAAATTTTTTATCAATGAAGTTCTAACTCAGTCCACAGAGTTTCAAACAGTTCTCCTCAGTTAATTTTTCAACTCAAAAGCTTGTATATGGTATTTACTTACTTTCGCTAGTACACCCAATACTTCCCAATTCTACTATCAAAAATTAGTTTTTGGTTGCCTGGTGGATTAAGATTAAGTCGAAAAAATCCCAGAAATTTGACCCGAACAAAACGTATACACACAACAAATTTTCAAGTCAATAACCAACGACAACTTTCTAAAGGTCCATTTAACCGGACTAAGGGAATTCCGAACGCGATACGCCATCAAAAAAACGGTGAGCGGCGACCGTTGAGAGTCCTTGGAAAATGGAGAAACTGTGGAGAATAAGCGTGGGGCGAGAATGGTATATATATATCGGGATAAACCCGTGAATCCTCAGGTCAACGATCAGAGCCGTGACCTCTTACCCGAGTTACTTTGCCCATTGACCCTGTTTCCTTGATATCAAACATCCAATGTGAAGGTCGAGTGTAATCAAAGGCAGATAAAAGCTGTTCCGAAGACTATCCTTCAAAGTTGTGACATTAAAGATACTTGCCTCCGATGTATTTTCTCTCAAGCATGTAATAAAACTAAGGAACATATTGTTAATGAACGTAATTGATGCATAATATTATATTTTTGATCGAATACTTTTTTAGACATATTCAAATTCTTTTTAAGAGACAATTACGTTATTGGAATTTGTAGTTATTAATCTTTTTCACTGAACATTTTTATCAGGACACAACAATTATTTGGCAACATTGGGAATAAGTTGAAAGGAAGATTAGATTTCATCAAATTAATCTCTCAATTCTTAGATAGGTTGTAGTGGTAAATGCTTGAAAAACAATGGTTTGTCTGTCTATCTCTGATTAAAAGTTAGTGTTTCAAAATTATAATGCAACAATACCCAAGTAATTGAGCTACAATCCAGAAATCAGTGAAGAGTAAACTATGGAGAGGGTGTGGGGAGGAATTTCTTTGGGTGCATGTACGAAGTTGGTACTTTTTCAAAAAAGAGCCCTCACTGCTCGAAGGTATATAGAGTTAGTTTTAGATTCTCACGATATGACATATGCCCCTTTTATTGGATTTTTTTTGTGTTTATGAAGGATAATGCACGGCCCCACATTGCTATAATTATACAGGGTTATTTGGAAGAGGTAGGAATTGATATCATGGCATGGCCCTTATCTTAACCCCATAGAACACATGTGAGATAATATGGGTAGAAAAATTTCAACCCGTCAAAACCCTCTGAATAACCTGGATGACCTTAGCACTACCCCGCTGATATATGGGAGACAATACCACAAAATATCATTAGGAATCATATTCTTAGCATGCCAAGAAGATGTCAAGATTTTATTCGTGCATTTTATTATTCATAAATTGAATATTCATGATTTTTATTTATTTGCCTGGGAAATAAAATTTTGATTTATTAAAGATGAATATACTTTATTATACGTATTTACTTTAAATAAAAAGAAACAAAAAAATATTTGTGTTTTGGTTTTTTGGCGTTTATTGACATTATGCGATACTTTTGCTGCAAGTGTATTACAATTTCTTTATTATATTTTTTTGGCGATATAAAAACATCACAGATGTTGTACGATGAATATTCCCTATTTGAATTCTGAGGTCCATAGACAAATTTTATATTTAACTCGTAATATAATTAAAATTTGCTGTTCTGGCCCGTACTCTGTGGAATTTACTAAAATTACTTTTTTAAATTGAACTAACTGTTTCTAAATAATAAGGAAATATATTGAAAAAATGGTAAACATTCTAAAACATTGACAAATGCTTCGATATTACTATTATCGTGAGGATTACAGAAATAACATTATATGTGCTGCCTACCTGATGTTTAATAATTATTTTTGGCTAGATCAAGAAGTGACCTACCTTGTGATTGACCTAATATATATGAATAGAAAAAATAAGAGAATATTATATTAAAAACTGAAGATTATAAGTAAAAAATAAATGACTATAGAATCTAGCAATGTACCAATGTTTAGAGCAGACCCAACATAAAGGGTTTTCTAATAATGTAAGAGAGATTGTTAATAATTCAAATTATCTTAGAATCAATTAGTGAAGAAACTTTACAATTTACTCAATAATTACGTATATATACCTAAATAATCAATTAAAAATGCAATAGATCTAGTCAATAAATTGGAAGCAGTGACTATGGAAAGAAATACATCATAAATGAGAATCCTCAGTCTGCACAAGTATATGGAACCGTTAAATTACATAAAATATGGAAACGTGTACTTTCTTATGTTAATACTCCTAATAGTATCTTAGCAAAAATTGATCAATATACTTAATAATTACAGATATATCTAAATACTCAATGAAAAATTCAATAGAACTAATAAAAAAATTAAAAACGTTCAACTTACATTTATTTCATTTGATGTTACCAATATGTTCAGTAAAATTCCTCCGAAAGAATGTCTAACTCATGTAAGAAAATAACTTGAAGATGAAAATATTAATTCAGGAAAAATATCAGATATATGAAGGTATACCAATGGGAAGCCCTATATCACTAATTTTGGCAAACATTTCTATGGACAGTTTAGACAGAAAAATCTATGAACGTAACAGTTCAAAAAATGTCATATTTTGGTATAGGTATGTAAATCACATATTAGTTTGTTTTATTGGTAGTGGACGTCAATTAGATGTATTTTTCAGTTATAATAATAATTTGCACCAAAAAATAAAATTTACATTACAACTTTAAGAATATAATTTAATCAATTTCCTTGATTTAAAAATTCAAAGAGTTAATAATGTATTTGATTATTTAATTTATAGAAAACCAACACACACTGATGTGACTATTCCATATAATTCCAGTCATCCCATGTCACATAAATTAGTAGCAGATAATTCAATGATACACAGAGCATGTTCAGTTCCTATGAATAAATATAATTTTGATAGAGAAAAACATGCAATTAAACAAATAGCAGCATCCGACGGTTATCCATTACATATAATAAATGAATTACTTAATAAAGTAGAGGAAAAAGTGGCTCAACAACTAATATTTCGTAAACAAACTAAAAAATAAAAAATTACAAAACAATCACCAATGCTGGTAATATTAATTTGTAATAATATTTCAAAGATAATATCTTTAGCAACAAATACAACAATGTGAGTACAGAATTGATTAATGTAAAAACAAAAATATCCGCAATAAAGGAGTCTAGTATATATAAACTTAAATGTTCTGAATGTAACGCTTTCTATTTGGGTCAAACCTTTAGACATTTTGAAATTAGATACAGTGAACACTTACGCACATACAGATTAAAACAACCAGAGAAATCGTACTACGCAAAACATCTAATTGACACCAAACATTCATTGACACCTAATACAGAACTAGAAGTACAACATATTTGTAATAAGAAACAAGAACTGGATTTATTTGAAGAGTTAGAAATTTGGAGACACAAGAAACCCACAATACGAAGTCGTCAATGAACAGATAAATCTAGGAAGGTCTCCAATTTTGAACAATGTTGCTAAGTAATAATTGTAAAGATCAGCAGATATAGTTTTCCAGCTTTTCTATATCATTGCACATTTATACTGTTCTTGAATGGGAAAGAGATATCCAGGATATCCCGATAGGTCTAAAAATATCTAAGGTTCATTCTTTGTAATATCATATATCTTCTTCTTTTTTCCATTTATATATATTAAGTCAATCACTTCTTGGTCTAGACAAAAATAATTATTTAGAATGAAATGTAACTTCTGTCGTTCTGACGGTGATAGTAATATCGAAACAATTGTAATTTGTTTAGAATTTCTACCATTGTTTCATGATATTTTAGAATTATTTAGAAACAGTTAGTTTCATGTAAAAAAGTAATGTAATGTTATAGTTACTTATGCTTAAGTAGGAAAGAATACCATCTTTCATTTGTACCACATAATCAATTCACAATAGTTTTTCAATTTAACAAATTAATAGTTTGAAATAGTTATAAACTTGTACTACTTTGGGTTCCTCCATTACCTACTATATTGTTCAATTGTTACAGCCATATGCTTCAAATATTTGTACCTGTGTAATTTTATTACAATATATTGCAAAAATATTTATTATTATAAAAAAAAATGTTAGTTTCACGTACCGTTACATTAGTGTCACTACACCTGGCGAAACTAAAAATTTGACATAAAATCGTTAACGTATGTTTTTGACCTACACAACTACACGGGTAGTATACCGTGAAGTTAGCAGCAAGCTAAATACATCGACCTGCAAAATCCACAATTCTACCGGCGATCCCAACATCACCATTAACATTCTTCACTTCACACAATATCCTCCCCGTCAAAACTTCACACTCACATTTTCCTTAGAAATGTAGACGCTTCCATTTCTCTTGAAAAATATGAAAAAATTCTTCAAAAACAAAACTTCCCCTTTCAAAAAACTTGGCGAAGTCAACCAACAAACTCACTTCCATGTTCTGTATTATTACGGATTCCGAGATACATACTACCAAGCCCTCACATCAGGCATTATATTCTTCGGTCTCCCACACCAGTGAGAGCCTTCCAACTCCAATTCACTACCCCCAGTCCTCAAATACTGTAACCGCTGTACCTTCACCGGGCACTCATCTGAATCCTGCAGATCCAAATCGTTCTGTCCCTGAAAAATTCCCGAAATCTGAAGCACCTACCATCAAAAATTGTGGCGGCCATCACCCCGCATTCCACCCTCGCTGCCTCAACATGCTAGCCACCCCAAGAAACCGCTCCAGTTACACTGGAAAAATCCCAAGCTACTACCCATACCAAAATCCTGACCATAATCATTATGAATGCCATTCCCAATTCCCGAGACTTCATAGCCGAAAGCTCCCTTCGCCTAATAACTTCCTTTCATCGATACAATAACAAACATAGGATAACTTAGCTTTCACTCCCATCAGGAGTGAAAGGAAATCCAAGTGATCCTGCGATCCCCCACCCACCCGTCGGTGTTGCAGATTTCCTGCGGTTTCCTTGTAACCTGGTAAACTTGTTTACCAATCAAATGGCCGACGGCAAGGAATAATACAGCGGCAACTGTACCCGAATCCCATTTACTCGACGATTATTAATTCGTCAATTCATCAACTCAAAATTAATTAAATCTTCAAACTTATCACTACTACTTTTTCGCTTCTCGTCGATGCACTCAAACCACCCTTCACCACCATCTTGTTATCTTAACTCCAAAAACTTTTTATAAATTCAGTTCCATTCACCTTTTCATAATCAAAAATTCGACCTCTCTTCTATTCACGTACTCAACCCTCCATCGAGCGGCGCACTAAACGAAAAAACCCCTATCTAAAAAACACCCAACCGTCGCCCTGCAGAGGAAGTGTATCCCATATCAGAGCCCTATTCTCTAAATGTCCAGCACTCACAAAAACAGACAAACCCAAAAAACAAAATTTTTCGAAAATCTCTCTCTCTCTCTCTCTCTCGTTACGAAATCATGAATTTGCTCAATCCTATGTTTATTGTGTATGGATATGTATTACGTTAGGTTAAACTATAGTGAGAAAAACAAAAAAATGCTATGTAATGTAAGTTATGTGCGATTTTGTCAGTTCCCTGGCGTCAATTCTCTGACATATCATGCAGGGTGAAGTAAATACGTCCCGGGAGATGATAAATTTTGTTTCGTTAATATTAAATGTTATATAACGCTTCATTTCGTTTGTTCTAGGTTCTCGAGTAGAATCGAATGTCATGGCGAAAGTTAGAAAGAAGCATATAAGGGAAGAGACGTTAGAAAAAAGTGTACAGCTGAAAAATTACGATACCAAAAAATTAAAAATAATCCGGTTAAAAACTCCGAATTAAAAGGAAAATTAAAGCGAAAATATAGAGTATAGAGTTTCGTGAAGCTGGAATCCACTAGAAACTATCAAGTTACACTACATTCACCTGTTAATGAGGGCCAACCTCCACCTCCACGAATTTACTTAGATATATTTGTGATTTTACGGAGGGACGTGTAAACGAACCACTGTTAAAGTTGTCGCTTCAGGCACTTACATCGCTACTATTTTGGAACAAGTAATTATAAAAATATTGCCCCCGCATTAATATTTATGTGGTACCTGAAGAACTTGATTTACAAAAGGCGATAATCGATCAAACATCAAACCATTTGCTGGTACACTAAAAATACGAAGGAACTTTATAAGCAATACATTGTAAATGGAGAGCTTTAGCTGCTTTTATAGCAAACTTTATCCTCGCAAATAAATAGATTTAAAGTAAGTGCTAAAACTCCTTCTAGGCTCATCCTTATGCCATTTCAGCTATCTTTATCCGAGAACGAACCACTGTCGTCTCCATTTGAGTCTAGCAGCGAGCCGTAAAATTTTAAACACGATTGTCGCGTAACATGTCTGGCGCCCAACGTGGCGCTTAACGTGTCCAAAAGGATAAAGTCAGCTTCTTAGAAACTCAAATTACGCCGAAATTCAACGAAATAAATAAATTTATATACAATAATAACTAACGAGAATTAAAAAAGGGTCATTTGACAACATGGCAAGTCATGTGGAGAACGACACTCTTAAAGGTTCGAAAAATTATTTCATATTAGTTTATTTAAAAGAGATGCGAAAATTCGTTACTTCATTTTTGACCCCTTGCAGTAGATAACGTTCAAAAGTTTTGTTTTCAATAAAATGAATTTTCAAGAACTACCAGTCTGATAATTGAAGACCTAAGTGGATAAAGGTCATATGTCCATTTTGGGAAAAATCCTTCAATTCGGTTACTTGGGCTTTCATTATACTAATCTAACTGTAAAAAATTCCAAAATAATAAAGATAAAGATTTGAAGAAAGTAGAAAGTGCTAAAAGTAATAAGTCACCTAACAATATGGTTTCTATAGTGGATAAAGGCATTATGTCCCAGAGTTGTGACATAAAACCTTTATCCTCTAAAAATCGTTTGATTTTAGAAGGCGTTGGTGTTAATAAATAATTTGCGACTTGTGACTTTTGAGGTTATGTGGTGGCAGTGAGGTGTTCTCTAATCTGTGTTGAAGCGCGCTCTGTTTATTGAAATTTCTGTGTTTATTGCGTTTTTGAAAGTAAAAATACAATGAAAGGACGAGGAGGAAGAATTTATAGATTATATCTTGAGATGGAAAAAGAGAATTCTGCAAAGAAAAGTAGGATAATATAACATAAACAGATTCGGGCTTATTACATACACGTTTTGTCTGTAGATGAAGTCTGTTCTACTTTGCCGAAGTTGACAAACAGAAAAGTTGGTGCAGCATTTCCAGGATTTGTGCAAACCATCGACATCCAGACAGTTTCTAGGTAAGAGTATGTTTGAGGGCACTATTTTTTTTATTCGAATAAAGGTTTTTTTCTGATGTGGGGTGTGGTATTCAGTCTAGGTTCTTATTTCAAATTAATAGATTGATGTTTTGAAGACCGAAAAAAAATTCAAAGTGGTTCAAATGATATAAGTCTTGGTGGGGACAACTATCCCAAAGCTAAAATATTTCAGAAGCCCTATTGCGGGAATGCAATGCCCACTGTACTCTAATTTGTTTTCTTGGGCTTTAATGAAAGTAGGGTCGTTTTCAAAGGTATTTGCATATTCATAAGATTTAGCCAGAAAAATTATTTTTTAATGAAAAGTAATTACTGTCATTTTGAATCAACATGTTGTCTATCATTGGCAATTTTATTCCCACAGAAACCACCACGTCAGAAAGCGAAGCAGATGAAAATGTATCGTCTGGTGATGAATTCGTTCCCTCACCTACTACAGCTGATTCTGATGAATTATATGAATATGATGAAATGACAGACAAAGTATTCTGTGGAAAAAGACAAAATGTGGAGAAGAACATTTTTTGTGAGGAAAATACAGAAAATTATGTTTTAGAAAATATGAATGAACAAAATAGAGATGAAGATATAGAAAACCAAACACTTTTGCGTTTCCCCGAAAAGGGAGAGAAGTTCCTTTCAGCTGGATCTCAAATAATGAGCAGCAATAAGAAAACAGCAAACCAAACTTATTTGCACGTGACTGCAGAAGGAGAAGAAATCGGCAACAATAAGATAGAAAAGAGGAAACAGTTTTTGCTCCAAAACAGAAGATATCGCGTAAAAGGCTACGAAACCCTGATAAATGGAATCGCAGAAAGTCATCAATCCTAAGAGAGAAGGGTTTGGAATATGTTTCTCAGACAGGAAAAGTGATACCACAAAAGAAAATTAGGGCAGATCCAATGTTGTGCAAATGCAAATTACAGTGTGGATCCAAATTCAGCTTAGAAGCTAGAAAAGGTATACTTGATAGGTTCTATAAATTAGATAATAGCGCAAAAACTTGTATTTTATTCAAAAGCATTGACCTGAATCCAGTTTCTCGACATCGAAATCGTGTGGAAGGTAAAAAGCAAAGTTTGAGGAAGTATTCTTTCAAATATCCGGTAACACTCAAAATGGAGAAAGTAACGGTATGCAAAGATGCATTTTGTGCTCTCTACCAGATCAGAGCAAAAAAAGTAAGAAATATACGAAGCCAATTAAGAAGTGAGCAGGCAGTCCCATCTCATTGTTGTCAGGGTAAACATACAAATATGCCTCACAAAATAAGTGAGGAAGTGATAGGCTTCATTGTCGATCACATCACAATGTTTCCTTCCAAACAGTCTCACTACTCACGCAATAAAAATGAGAATAAAAAGTATCTATCACCATTACGTAATGTGACGAAAATGTATGAACTGTACCTAGGAAAATGTAACGAACAAGGACTTGTTGAAAAATATTCAGTAAAGCTATCAATGTATCGTCACGTTTTTGAAACTAAATTCAACCTGTCATTCGGGCATCCGAAAAGTGATACCTGCAGTGTATGCGATTCTGGAGAAGGTACTACTGAACATAAAATAAATTCTACAGTTGCCTTTGAATGTCAGAAAGCAGATAGGCAGAAACCACTATTAGACAATAACACCTGCTATATTACTATGGATCTACAGCAAACAATGCCGTTGCCCAAGCTCTCAACATCAAAAGCATTATATCTACGTCAAATGTGACTCCACAATTTTGGCGTACATTGCATAACCCCTATAGGAACGAAGTCTTACTTTTTTACTTGGACCGAGGACGAAGCTAACCGAGGTAGCTTTGAAATTGCCAATTTCCTGTTCCATTTTTGCAAGCTTTTGAAAGAAGAACATCCTCACATCAATGGTTTGATTATATGGTCTAATACGTGCGCCTGACAGAACAAAAATCATTTAACCATTTGCCTATATCCGTAGATGATTTTGAACGGCTTTTTTGAAGTGATAGAACATAAATTCCCGGAAGTTGGACACAGCTATTTATATTCTGATAGGGACTTTGGAAGAATAGAAAAGTCATTAGAAAACATCAGAATATTTTTATTTCTGATCAGTATCGCGACATTATCAAGTCAGCAAGTTCCAAAAATAGTATTTGTGTGAATATGGAAAATTTCTTTTATGACTTTGAAGAACTCCCATCAAAACTTGGTTTATTTAAAAAAGAGAAAAACAATTCGAATAACAAGATATATTTCCGTGACAATGTGAAATGGATTAGAGTGGACGAATTTTGGTGTTATCGGTACAAGACGTGCTTCGACGACTACACACCATTTCAGCTGGTCGATTTGAAGAAAAGAAGGACGGAACATGTAGACAGAACACTGTATAGGCCAACCAGACTCACAACAAAAACAGGTGGTTTGACTTTGGAAAAGTTAGAAAATTTAAAAGCCCAAATAAAATATGTCGATGCAGATTACAGATGGTTTTATGAGAATGTTCTTCAGGAAAACATTCCGCATCCAAAAAAGAGCAGGAAGACATGCTAATGTTATAATGTCATCACTATTGATTAATTCTACCTTTTGTACAACTCTTACGTACAAACAAATAAATTCATTTTCTGTACATGATTCCTTTTTTCACGCAGATTTAGCGTTCTTTATGAATAATGATTGGTGGATAAAGGTCATATGTCCATAAAAGTAAATATTTCTGGTGAACCATAACTATTTGCAAAATTTCAGTTTGAGTACTTGAAAGTATCAATTATAGTCCCACTGAAACAATTTGACTCAGCAAACTCTTCAATTAGGCAGAAAAGTTCTGAGCGAAAACACTAAACCGCGTTGTACTCGAAAATGCAATTCTGGGACATACGACCTTTATCCACTTAGGTCTTCAATTATTATATAGGTTGGTAGCGTTCAAAAGTTTTTTTTCAATGAAACGAATATCCAAAAACGACAGTCATTGCGTATTATGCAATTAATAAATCTGAAACTACAGGACTATGGTGCTCAAACCTAAAATCCAAAGCATTGGTTACAGGTATAGGAATGAAGTCATATTTATATGGTTATACCTCACAAACACAATGTAATTATAATAATTGTCAACAGAGCGAGCTATTTTATTCAATTACATGAACTATGTACTCGGAAACTGGACTAATTAACCGAACCGACTAAGATGTTGCGCAATCTGTTCAGCGAATTGCGTACATTTCGTTAATGTCGTGTTCATTGTATTGATGTCTCCAATCAATGTTTTATGTTTGAATCTTCATATCAATGTATTGTCAATTGATTTGATGAACCACAATCATTATTTCATATTAAGAGTGATTATTGAAATAATGTAACCGTTCATCAATGTTGTGTATTCGAATTTTGGCGAAAAGCACATTCGACGAATGTTCATCTTATCTGTGAACTTTCAAGAAATATTGATGGACGGTGCCGCTCATTACTTAATGATGTTTCGTTCATTACTTATATGAATACTGAAATTTGTTCAAATAACTTTGAGCATTTAATCAATGAAAGTCTCGTTATGCCAACGAAAATCGTAATAATGAAAGCTGTTCATTAGTATTATGAACAAAATTAGTTTGAGTGTTTTATTAGCCGAAGAATGTACTGTCTCAACGTGAGATACAAACGAGTGTTTTGGAACAAATGTGACCCTTTGGGAAAGGATAACTGAAGGACTGTCAAGCACAATATAATTTGAGTAGTAACAACTACAATAATTGGTCTTCAGAGTATATATGTTGTAATTACACTGCATTTAGAGTCAGTTTATATTCCAAGCCCCTGTTTTTTAGACGATTGGAGTTAAGAGAAAGTTTGTCACAGTTCCTAATTTCATTAATTTCCCTATATATTTTTTGATCAACCGCCTACAACAGGCAGTTTACATCAATAGTCTCAATAACGTCATTGATACAAACATTGTTCAGAAGGGACCCAAAATACTCCCCTGAGGAACACCCGATATTGCTGTGTACTCTACCGACTTATAACCATTTACCATAACATACTGACGACGAGTAGATAAGTATGACTCACATATAGAAATTATGAAAGACCTATGTAAGAGAGCCTCTTCAACAATATGCCATAGTGTCGAACGATTTGGAGGAGCCTGTATAATCAGTATCAATCTGAGTCATTCTAGTAATGCCTTCCGCAAGAGACTGCGTACATTCAACCAAATTTGTAACAGTAAAACGACCGTTAAAGACTCCATGTTGCTGTGATGTAATGGCAGCTGCTACCTGCGCATGAAGTCTGTTATGAAGTGAAATTTCAAAAATGTTGGCGAAATTACAGATTATTGATATGGGCCTGAAATTACAAACATTATTTTTATCACTTGTCTTGTAAACTGGGAGCACTTTAGATAGTTTGCGGAGGCCAGGAGGTACTGAACAAGTTTTAACAAGTTATCAACCAATACTATGAGAGGATGACCTGATACGCACAGTCTTAAGTATTCAAGTTGGGATACTATTCGGCCCAGTTGTCATCATATACTTTATTTGTTTTGATGCTGCCATGATGAACAAATAATTTGTTATAAACAAATGCATTTATACGAAATATTTTTTCTAAATACTATAAAATATTACAGAAACAATAAGTAGAAACAGAAAGAAATCTACAAGTCCAAGAATACAATATATTTAAAAATTATATAAAAAATTTATTCATATGAAAAATTATATATGGTTGTTTTTGTAATATTTTTTAGTATTTAGAAAAAATATTTCGTATAAATGCATTTGTTTATAACAAATTATTAGTTTAATAAACAAATGAAAAATAAATAAAAAAATTATTTTTTTCATAATACGAAAGAACATAATAAATAATGATTTAAAAAAAATGGTTCCTTAATATTAATATTTAGTAACAAAAAAAATTGTTAATTAACAAGTGCGTTTTTTGTTAATAAAAAATTTTTTTAAGAAGCGATTTTTTTTCAAAAATCGTTATTTCCATCAAGGATGAAATTCCAAAAAACAGTTTTTAAAAATCTTATAAACAATGCATTTGTTTATAACAGTTATTTAAATAAGGTTAGTTAGAAATGAAAATAAAATTATTGTCATATGTCTTTCACGAATAAGAAAACAAAATATTAACAATACTTGGAAAAAAAATTCCTGATTGCTTTATTTCTATAATTGATTTTTTAACGGCTTTCATTATTATTAAAAAAGTGAGAAATCCAAATTTTTGAATTTTTCAAACGGAGATCTTTTCTTAACCCTTTTAAGATTAGCTCCAAAAAATCAAAAAAAAATTCTAGATTTTTTGTCTTGAAATAATCAGCGTTTTTATGATAACAATAAAATGGTGAAATTCAACTCATTTACAAAAGCATAATTAATAAAAAAATTGTGATAAAAATTTTTTTACGGATTATTGTTTATTTATTTGTCTACTTAGTATCCAAATTTTTTAATTCCTTAATAATATTATTTAATCAGTTAAAATAATTTTTTTAAGTTCATGTGTTAGATTGGGGCGATGCGCGCGGCAGCCGAATCACGCGTTTTTACCGTTATTTTCGCCGCTAAATTAAAATTATATGGATTGTCGGTAGTAGACATTTTTACGAAGTTTCCTGCTCTTCAAGGATCTTTTTTCAAATTTCGATTATCTCAAATAGTTTTTGAAATATTTCAAAGAAACCATACCCTTATTTTCTATTTTATTTTTGTTTATCACTTTTGCATTTTTTTCAGCCCCTCTTGCAACTTGGATAGAATGTTCTAGATGCCATTCCGAATCGAATGAGGCGAAAATCATAATTTTCGTCGGTCCGGTTTGGGTTCTGGTGCGAACCACACTACATATAAATATCATATGAACAAAGATCAACAAATAAAAATCTTTTCACATGCGTTGTAGGGTTGTCACGTAAAAATAGAATACGCGGAATAGTAATGAAAATCGTAGCCAGTAAGCATCAAAATTTTCATTCTAGAATTACATCTTGAATCCTATTAATAATAATAATAATCAACATTCAAAGAAATGAGGAAAAATAAAGGAACCAATTCTAAAGTAAATGTTCAAAGTGCAAACCATACACGATATGGCAGTATCTAAGTATTTTACAAATTTGTCCAATTGTCTCACGTAAATATGTTTGTGGTATCAGAATTACCTCTTCCAAAATACGATCTTGTAGAGTTTGTAAATCAACTGATCTATTTTTGTAAACTTTATTTTTAAGGTATCCCCACAAGAAAAAATGTAATGGCGGCCATTTTATTGCTGCTCAACGTCCAATCCATCTCTGTGGAAACACTGTATCTAGATAGGTAGCTTGGTACAGCTTGGGTGTAATGAGGGGAAGCACCATCTTGTTGATACCATATAACATCAGAATGTAACATTGGATTGTCAGGTTTGGAAAATATGGCTGCTATAGCTGGCACAATATTATTTCTTAACAAGTCCATATATCTGTTACCATTTAAATTACCTGCTACATAAAATGGTCCGATTATGTGAACCCCGCCAAGAAATTTATCTTTTACGGCAACTGCATGTGTCTCTTCCTCATCCAACGCGGATTACGTCCGGCAATTATCTCTATTTACTTCTCCGTTGAGACAAAACGTTGCCTCATCAAAAAATATTTTTTTTTTCAAAATTAATATCAACGTTCCTTTTTTCTTCAAGTATTTCACAGAATTGCAATCCGCAGTGTTGGTAATCTTTTGTAAGTTCTTGACTATCGTGAATTTTATAAGTTTTCATTTTTCTGACTTCATAATTCTTACAACGGACGTTTGAGCGATATTGTTGTCTAGTGCCAAGTGGTTTGAAGAATTCCAGTCTCTTTATACCTCTTGACAGTTGATTTGTTAATAACGTGTTGAGGATTCAATTCATTTACGACCGGTTTCACAATATCGAGTTAACTCCTAGGGTCAATTTACCTTTACCTATAAGGTTACCATTAGGTACCGTTGCACAATTGTCTGTTTGTCTATTGGTCAGCTGACCAATAGTTCAGTAATAATTTTTGTTCAGTTGGTAACAGATTATGTATAATGACCAATGATCAGACTTTATGGTTAGTGACATTCAAAATCGAAAAAAAGAAGAAAATATAAAATTAATTCATTTGTGGTAGACTAGTAGTAGTAGTTATATGATCTGTGCCAGTAGTTGGCAATATTTGGTTCTATGGCAAAAGTAATAATTTTAATTAATAAGAATTTTCGAAACGTCCAAATATTTCAAAAGAAGAAGAAATCTTATTGATGTCTATAGTTAATAAATATAAACATATAATAGAATCCAGATGGACCTCCTTCTCACGAGATATTAACAGATTTGTATAATGCCATAATTGATATAGTAGCAAATCAAGCCATGTGTCTTCCAAGAATTTTTGATAGTGACAAAGGTATTCAAGATATATGATCTTCAATTTCTTCTAACAGATGCCCGACGGTTCTGTTTGGAATCTACCCACTATGCAAATGAATATTACAGTAATGGTAATTCAACATCACATTATGATATTGTTCTTCCTTTTTTTCCTCTTGTTTTCATCACATACACATCTATACAACCGCTTATACCCAGCTTGTGGCTGTTAACGTTTGTGATGTTTCAACTTAACTTGTCAGCGATGTTAAAGCGCCGCCTTTTTACATAACTGTGATGTTACTATAACTTCCTCAAAAGGAAGTCTTTATAACGAACTAAAAACAACATTTCTGTTACGTTCTGAAATGCCTTTTAACATCTTGTCGATGTTAATACAATGTCTAAAAAATAACATCTTATCAATGATCTAAATGCAACATTTCAAAAACAATACAGTGTATTCTTGTAGATGTTGTATGGACATTACATAAACCTCTAAATAATGTACCTCAAATATTCTAGATGGCATCCTATATATGTTTCTGTGCCTAATCAGCAAATACAGGGTGAACAACTAAGAACGCCGGCTGTCGGCCATATTTCAAAAAATAGTCATGGTACAACTTTAAAAAAAATACGTTCAGGAAAATGACCCTCAAAAATCGCTGGAAAATATTTATGAGTTCTCAAAATATCTGCTATGGGGTGGAATGAACACTTAAAAACATAATACTGTGATTCTCTCCAAAAAAGACATACTAAAGGTATCCTAGAAATACAATTTTTGATATATTGTTGAGATTATGAAAAAATGTAGTTAGGGACTTTTTGTCCTTATTCTTCAAGTAAAGGGTGGGGGAAGGTTCAACCCAAATAAACAAATGTCGTACCACTTTTTTTAATCGATATCCATGTTTTTGGCGACATTTAAGAGTTTTTCCTCTTTAAAAAGATATGCTTAACAAAAATAACAAAATTGAACAATTTTGCCAACGCTGTGTGAAAAAGTCGACAATTTTCCCATTTTTCTCGGAAATTTCGAATGTAATGAGGCATTTTTTGAATTCTAATAAAAAAGGGTTAAAAAAATAGGAATCTATTCCAAGATATAAGATTTACAATATCAGATATAAAAATTTAAAAAATGCTTCAATTTACATTTAAAATTTCCGAGTGGATACAAAATTATTTAACATTGTTATCAATCTTAATAAACAGAAAAACTCTTTTAAATGCAGCTAAAATCATTAATATCGGTTAAAAAACGAAAAAGTTATACATTTGTTCATAAGTTTGAACCTTCCCCACCCATTATTTGAAGAATAATGGCAAAAAATCTCCTTAATTGAATTTTTTCATAATCTCTTCAAGATTTCAAAAATTGTATTTTTAGGATACCTTAAGTATGTTTTTTGGAGTATTATGTTTTCGAGTGTTCATTCCACCCCTAGCGATTATTTTAGAGACTGCAAAATATTTTCCAGCAATTTTTCAGGATCACTTACCTAAAGGTAATTTTTTTGAAAGTTGTACCATGATTCTTTTCTGAGACGTGACCTACAGTCGTTCGTAGTTGTTTATCCTGTATATTTAAAATAAAAAAGCAAAAAAAGCAATAAAGGATTTAAAACGTTTATTCACTATTAATGAACAGTACAGTAAATTTGAAAAAAACAGGTACAAAATTAGAAAAAAAAATATCTTGTCCAACCTAAAAAAAATAAAATTGTGTAAGCATATTACATATCAAGTCTGGAAAGTGGAAACTATTGAAAAAGGGTATATCAATCTGTAGTTACCATAACATAACATACTTTAAAACTGAATTAATAAAGTTTAACGGATACACATACATTACAGCTAGTTTACAGAAAATTTATTAGAATAGTTCTTTAATTATATTAATACTAATAAAAATTTTACACCATAAAGATTTAATGAAACATTACGTTACATCCACAGAAATCCACTCTGATTAAAGAAAATTCTATCGTTCACTTACGGTTACTTTTTCTCACGCAAGAGTGGCTGTTTCGAGTGCCTCAACCATTTCATAACGTACACTTCAAAATCTGTGAAACATATAAAGGTGTTCTGAACAGCAGTTAATAAAACAATTACTTTAGATCAAATTGTGCCCATTGAGACCTTTGATCGATCATCATAAACTACATCAAACTTGATTTTCAGCCAATTGACTGGGACCCATTTTCCATAAGATACATGCGGGGTTCTTCAAAGGAATAACAACATATTTTATTTCGAGAAGTGACTTTTAATGATTTACCTTCTATTACATGCCTCACTCCATTTGGCAGGTAAATTCAGGTGTGCTATGAATCTTTATCTGGTTATTTTCATCCTGGAACAAATTGTATATTAACATCGTGGAATTGTAACTTAATGTAAACTAAGCATTATTAATACACTGTATACAAAAAAACTACTTATAAAGAAGAGATATGAACACATTATCAAGTTAAATGAGTTTATAATTAATTGTATCCAATTGAGTATCCAATAGCTGTGTTTCTACAATAATAAATAATTTAATGTTGTTTGTTGACTGGAGCATTCAGTATCATGAGTTACATATTCTTCAACTAGATTAATTTAGGTACCATTGTAAGGGACATTTACAGCTTATTTATTATATTTAGTGAATTTTCAAATGGAAATGAGCTTTTTAACAGAAATTTCTGTTTTTAAAGTCTTAAACAGTCTCTAATTGTTCACAAGGATTGTTAGTAATTTTTTGCCTAAGACTACTACTACAAAAACTAGAACTAGAGATACTTGATTAAATATTTTTTGTACTGTTTAATACAATGTTTGTATCAGACTATCTGAATTAGTTACTCCCCTTTCATTACATAATTACCAACTATTTGTTTTTTATTTTATTTGTGTAAGTGGCTTCTGAAACATCTTGAATATTGGAAATGTTTTCTTCTAGATTCAAGTATCTGCCAACCTATGAGCATGTTTTATTATTAATTATAATATCTACCCTATTGCAATATTAAGTTTTTTGTAGGGTATAATGCATATCTAGGATTTGAAATATTGTGAATCGTTTTTAAAATATACTTACTAACTAAAATATTTTAAAAATTGAAAAAACCCTTATTTTGTAAATAATGTTAGTGTACAATTCCGCCACTTGGAATTTCAATGTACAATAGCCGATTAAAGTATCGAATGAGTATTAAGTTTTAATAATTATGATTTTGGAATAGGTACTTACCGATAACAATTGTTGTTCGTCCATTATAACAAGAATTATAACTAAGAATAGAGACTGTAGCTAAGTAGGAACTAACGAAAAGGAAGACCACTTTATTCAAGTACTACTTGCAAAATATGTGCTTCCTGCAAATAAAATATAACACGTAACTGAAAACCATCCGCCATTTCATGCTTGTCATTTGATTCCACAGATAAGTACTGTTTGTTTCCTTCGTCAGTTCCTCTTCTGTTTTCTTCTTTTTTTATGTTACTGTGATGTTTAATTTGAGATATTACTGAGAGTTCTATGAACTAATATCGTACAGACGTAATAGGATGTTACTAAAAATTATTTCGAAAGATGTAAAAGTAACTGCAACATGTGATCATCTTAGAAACATGTTAATTTGTAATATTACAGTAACGTTCTGTATGTGACATTAGTGAGAAGTATACAAATTAACATCGTGTGAATGTTTCCTATAGGAAGTTACTAAAAAGAAGTTCATAGGATGTGTATGTAACTGCGAATTCAAGTATTACTGTGTACATCAAAAATATGTTTTATTTACATGACATGGATGTTAATAGAGTTGGTAATAAAATTAAGACATCTAGGAGATATCCTATTAACGTTTTAAATAAACATCACGAAAAGTCTCTAAAAAGAACATAACAAAAAAGACTTGTTATGTTTCTTGTTTAGTGGGTAAATATATTCAAGAAATCGAAGTTGTCATACTCTTCGAAATAATCGTATCTCAGCCTTATTATTTTATATCTACTTGGTTCCTCATCCCTACTATAGTATTTACTACATAATCGTTCATTTTAAAGTATTTTAATAAAATACAACTCACTCAAAAAAATAAACAAACAAATGCAAACAACTTGAATTCAATTGTTAGGTTAGAATCTCCAGGTTATCCTTATTACCACTAGACTTTCTGGTGGTTAAATATCCTGAGAGTTAACCATAACATGAACCCTTGACTGGATAATGTGAAACATTTGTTTTGAGATAACCAATGGTTATTTGTTAACCTCAGGATAACTTCACATTGTGAAACCAGCAGTAAATATGCGTGCAACTTCTTCATACGTTCTTTTCTTGTCGCCCAAGCCTCGTAATCTTAGGATTTGTATGCCTTCTGTATCACTAAGATATGCTATTTTATAGAGTGATTGACGTTAACTAATTTTGACTGTTCATTAATACTTATTTGCAAAGCATAGCCAGCTTTGTGAGAATAAGTACTTATTATGTAATTGTCGATATCTGCGTTACAATAGAATTTGTATATAGGGTACCTAATAAAAAAGTCTTGGTGGATTCATAAAATTATATATTATACAGGGTGTCCTATTTTAAAGATCATCTCTGCAGTTACTACGCTTTTCATGACCACCCTGTAAGTTCTGTTGTATCATCCGTCCGTCCGTTTGTGAGTCAGGTGTTTCCATACTTTAAAATAACCCTGTATAAGGAATATCATGAAATAAGCGTTATAGTTAGTTGAACCTTCAACATAATTCATCTCTTTGATAGTGGCACTGATAAGCTTGGAAGGAATTTGGTAAAATATAATATCCACTACTTGTTTAGATCCGTAATAATCATTTTAACAGATAATTTTTAATGATCCATAAGTTCCTTTTTCTTATGCAAATAAGAATTATTGTTGAATTAATAAAGTAACATAATCATGATGAAATAATTGTACCTAGAGGCAAATTCCAAATTGTTTCTATCTGTAAGAGTATCTCTGTCGAAATATCGGTAGTGAAAACGAGAACGGCGCAAAGGAAATCGGATGGAATTTATTAAAAAAGTTTGAGAAGTTTTCTCGTTCATGGCATAAATTATTGCTTGAAATATTTTCGTATGGAACTTTTACCATAATTTATTAAAATAATGAGATTCTCCTGTAATGGAATCCAATTCCCTATATTGACAGGCTGAGAATTTTCGCAAATGAAAATTGAGATGGATGATGATGTAAGTTATTCGAATTATGTGAACCCCGTGACAATGAATCAACTGAATGTGTTTCGCATAATCATTTTCTAAAATGAGTACAGTAGGTGCCAATTGTAATGAAAACACTAATTTGCATATATTTTTAAGTATGGAACGGATCAATTATTTCGGGAAATAATTTTTAGTTTCTATGGATTGTGAAATGTGAGAGATATTATGGTTGAATTCAAATTTTTATTAGATCTTCAGTTTTTTTTTTGTGAATATAATGTAATGTCTAAAGCGATAAATGGCCAGGTCATTCGATATTTTATTTTCAATTATTGGCACGCATGAGATCCGGTCAAAGATAGCTAGAACATGAAAGATTAAAGATGGGCAGTTTTCGCTAATAGACCGGGAATTAGTGACAGATTTTCGGATACGATTTCTTACGGTATGACTCTTTGAGTATATTGAGGTATGGATATTCTAAGGATAATAAGCCATACATTAATGAAATTAACTGTCTTGACCCTTACTTTGTGGAATCTACTCAGATTAGTGTTTTAAATGAAACTTACTGTTTCTAGTTAACTCCACAGTATATTGAATAAGAATCCACATTCCCCACAACTATATGGAACCGGTAAACTACATAATAGTTATTTTTTCACTACTAGCTGTGAAGTTGACAATTGTTGGGTCATCTAGCCAACTGAGAAGTTGAATTTCTCTATTAGTGGTTAATCATTTTTTCTATTGTTAACCTAGGTCAATAATGGACAAATTCAAATGTTTTGAGAATTCAGGGATAATAGCTTAACAAAAACTAGTGCAACATAATTTTGTATACCCAGGAGATAGCGTTTAACATATTTACTGCTTGAAATTACCTAACAAGATGAAATTATTTCAATAAAACTGTCATTAGTTTAAAATTCGCGCTCAACCAAAAAATTCTGATGACTTAAGGAGTGCGTTCATAATATATGGGTGAGGTGAAGAGCGAAAACAGTGTCAGTGTCAGTCAGACAACGGAGTAAACGCCTAGGGAGAAATCAGTTTGAACGATTTGTAGATCGATACTAACAAAAGTTGACATTGAAATGTGTTGTTTATTTTCCGTTAATTTCAGAAAAACGAGGATCGAGGAATGTTTTTACCTTCAATATTATCACCAGTGGAATTTGAAAATCTTCTGTTGATAGAAACTGGTAGCTAACCTTGACCTACATAGACAAATAATATCTTTCTGTGTGGTGAAGCATATGTTAAATGTTTTATGAACGCTCACTTTGTACCCAAGTGTTGTGAACGCACTATCGCTGTAATTGTTCAAAGTTCAAAGTAAAACATAAACCACGTTTTGTGAAATTTTTGTATGTGATCGTATAATTGGTTTCGTTAATTCGTTGCACTTAATATTGGTGATTATGAACTATATGAATAATGGTATTCTATTGCTGTGTGATTAAATTATACCTACATGATTTTTATAAGACATTTTTTTTATTTTTGATTTTTGTCTTAAATTTGGCTAGTAGTGGAAAAAAATTTATATACACCACGATGTTGAAGACATTTATAAACCTCGCACCTTATTCCGCTCGGGGCGAATACCCTCGCGAAATAATTTTGGTGCTCGGTTGATAATAATAGTCTTCACCACCTTGGTGTATAATATACTATTATGTACCAAGGGTATAAATAGATGTTTATGCCCTGAGAGCGACGTCTTACGAACCCGAGGGCCTCTGGCCCGAGGGTTTGTAAGTCGCTCGAGGGTATACACATCTGCTAATGCCCGCGGTACATAGAAACTTTTATGTCATACTAGTTCGTCATTACAATCCAATCTCAATACAAATCAGTCTTTTAAAAAATCCGTTTTGAATTAATAACATTGCCATTTTATCCTAGTAGACACTATCGTTGCTAGGTGAATGTTGATTAACGTAAATGTCATAAAATCACAATAATTTTTATATGTGTCAAATTTTATGTTATGTGTATCTGTAAAAGTTGGAAGGGTGGGTAGATCCCACAGCACTTAGGCCACAATTGGCTCATTGTACATCCTTCTGAGGTTCGGAACTTCATTCTAGCTCGTCATCCAGCCTACTTCTCTGAAGTAGGCGATAACGTCGCCTGAATTAAGTTCCCTCATACTGGCGTGTGTTAGCCTATGCTCGCCGAATACGTGAAACCTAAAATAAGAGGGTGTCTGACATTCACAAAGAATGTGCTCGACAGTCTCATCTTCTTGCTCACATTCTCTACAAAGTGGGGTGTCAGAGAGACCCAGTCTGTGGAGGTGTTTTCGTAGGTGGCAGTGACCAGTCAGAATACCCGTGGCTGTTCGTAGGTTCCGCCTGTTCATAGTCACGTATTTTTTGACTACTTTGCTGTCCGGATATTGTAGCAGTTCCTTGGGAAGCCTGCAGCCTTCTGCGTCGTCCCATCTATTCTTAAATTTATTAAGGGAGTGTTCCTTTAATATTTCGGCCGTCGCTGACGCCGATAGACCAATGAAAGTGCCAGGTCCCAAACGTTTTTGGGACCTTTCGATTTCTCATGGCCCTTAATCCAGCCTAAAGTAACCGTGTTGTTGTTACAGGCTTCGATTAAGGCCATGTGACATTCTAGTACTAGGCCTGATGTAATACGTGGTCTGTTCAGGGCTAGTAGTGTTTATCTACTCTCCGTAAGGATGTATATGTTATTACCTGTGGCTTTCCTTTTGGTAATCTCTTTTGCAGCGATACAGATAGCAGTGAGCTCTGTTTGAGCTACACTTGCATTGCAGCCCATTGTCCATTTTATGTTTAGATTCAGGGGTCTGGAGAAAATTCCACATCCTGAGCCCACAATTGATTTAGACCCATCTGTGAAGATGCAAATTGCGTATGCCTCCTGTAGTGTTGAGGCATGCTGTTCTATGGATTTGATCCAGTTCACGGACGACTGTCAGCTGGTTTGCTTTAGCTCCCCAGGCAATCGCGCCGTACGTTAGCATAGGTCTGATGATGGCAGTGTAGATCCAGGCAACAACCCTAGGTGACATTCCCCAGGTGCGGCCGATGGTTCTACGACACAGCTCATAAAAAATATATGCTTTTTTAACTCTGTTTTCTAAGTGAGAGTTCCACGTTAACTTACTGTCAAAGGTGACCCCTGAATATTTCACCTCTGAAGAGAAATTAAGTTTGGTATCTAGGAACTTTGAGGCTTGATGTTTTGCAAGCTTCCTTTTTTTCGTGAAAAGACCCATCTCCATCTTTTTTGGATTTATTGACAGCGAATGGTCTCTGCACCATTGTTCTATGATATTGAGGGCCTCTTGCATTAAAGAGCAGAGTGTCTCCTCGAATCTTCCTGTTAGCAGAATCACTAGGTCATCTGCGTACGCTATTGTGTAGAAGTTGCTTTCGTTGAGGTGGCTGACCAAGGAATCTAAGACCATGTTCCACAGTAGTGGCGAGAGCACCCCTCCGTGTGGACAACCATTTACAACCAAGCCTCTGATGGTTATATCATTCACACTGATTTTTATCGCTCTTTTTGAGAGCATGGTATATATCCAGCCATTTATGGTTTGGGGGATATTTTTGTTGGAAAGTACATTTGTTATTTTATGAAAAGTGGTACTATCAAATGCTCCTTCTATGTTTATGAAAACACCTAGGGTGGACTCCTGTAGGGCTGAAAAAATGTCGTCTGTTCCCGGGGATTTAAAGGGGGAGAAGCCTGAGATGACCCATCTCAGTCTGTCCGAGTCGACGATCTGTCGTGATATACGCCAGTCGTCGTTCGTCGGGTGATGATTCTCCTCATTCTCCCAGGCTACCAAATTTGTGATTTTGGAGTCCGGGAAGTGAGTTGACATCAATAATTGAAGGTTTTCCTTTAGGTTGGCAGTTTTTGTACCATCCTCTCTGGTTAGTATACCGATATGACGGTGGGGATCTTTTGAGAGGGCTTTTTGGAGTCTAACTGCTGGGGGGAAATCCTCGATTTCCTCGCAATAGATTCTCCATGCTTCTCTTTGTTTTTTATACTCCTCGAGGTGAGACTTGCATAAGTTCCAATCCTCATCGAGTCTGGTTCTTTTAGCCTTATTAAAGGATTTCCTCGCCGTCCCCCTGAGCTGGTCAATCTCATGGCACCACCACGGAGTTGAGGATTCATCAAGATCGACCCGCTTGAGTGGGCAAGACATCTTATAGGCATTAATTATGGAGTTTTGGATGGTTTTAGAATAAATTTCCAAATCTCCTTTATTGTTGGGCAGCACATCCTCGGCTCCTCGCAGTGGACATATTTTGTCCTATCCGTTTTCCTGGGGTCGCGAGTCATTGTAGAGGTTGTGAGCGCTAGTTTTATTTCGAATTTTATCCAGCGGTGCTCCGACATTGAAATATCGTCAGATACATGCCAGCCGGAGATTATATTCGAAGTGTTTATAGTAGATAGGGTAATATCTATTCGCGTTTGACTACGAGAGTAGCCATAAAGTACGACATTAGATAGTTGGTAACTAAGCAATGAAAATAAAATAATGAACTAGTATGACATAAAATAACGAAACCAATTAGACCTGTAGTTTGTTATGTTAATACTCCTAATAATATATTGGCAAAGAAACTTAACAATGTACTTAATAGTCACGGATATACATCTAAATAGTCAATTAGAAATTCAATAGGACCAATCAAAAAATTAAAAGCATTCAACTTGCAAGATAACTCTGAGCTTATTTCATTTGTAATGAGGCTCTATATCACCAATTTTGGCAAACATTCTACTTTTCCGTCCAACCTATCTAATATGCGAGAAAAGTATTGGTTTACCTACAAAAAAGTTGAAACTTCGAAAAAAAATTTTTACGTTTTTCATCAAGAACAATACGAAAATTAGTTTTTAGAAAAAAAATCTTGTATATGTGTCGTCGTTGTCGTCGGCCACTTTTCGTTACATGTCTTGTTAGCACGATACAGACTCCGGAGTGCATCAAATCACCAATTTTATGATTGATTATTGTTTAGGACGTCTCACAGGTGAACTCTATTGAGTTTCAGCTCACAATAGTGAGTACAACGGATGCTATGGTACTTGAAGTAAGACATTTTTGTCATTCTTTGAGAAATTTCAGTTTGTTAGCACGATACAGCCCCCGGAGTGGAAAAAGTCACCAATTTTATGATTGAATATATTCAGATGAACCAGATGAACCCTGTCGATTTTCAACTCACCACAGCCAGTACAACAGGTGCTATAGTTTTTTATGTACGACATTTTTGTCATTTTTGGAGAAATTTCAGTTTTTTAGTGCGATACAGCCTTCGGAGTATATACAAGTGACCAATTTTATGATTGGATATTATTCAGGGCCTCTCAAAGATGACCCCTATTCAGATTCAGCTCACTAAAGCCAGTACAACGAGTGCTATGGTACTTGAGGTACCAAATTTTAGTCATTTTTGGAGAAATTTCAATTTGTTAGCACGATACTGCCTCCAGCGTGTATACAAGTGACCCATTTTATGATTGAATATTGTTCGGGGCATCTTATACTTAAACCTTATTGATTTTTACCAGAGCTAGTACAACGGGTGCTATGGTACCTGAAGAGCCACATTTTTCATTTTTGTCCTTTCTGGAGAAATTTCGGGTTTGGTACGATACAACCTCCGGAGTGTATTCAAGTGGCCCATTTTATAATTGGATATTTTACAAGGGGATTCATGCAAGGTGTCTCACAGATGTACCGTTCTGCTTTTCAGCTGACTATAGCGAGTACAGCGGGTCCTATAAATCCAGATATACTGCATTTTTGGTTACTTTTGGAGAAATTTCGGTTTGTTAGTTTGTTAACACGATACATCCCCCGAAGTGTATACAAGTGATAATTTTATGATAGAATATTAATCAGGGCATCACACATATGCGGAAAAGTTAGTCTTAATCTTCAAAACCGTTCATTTATGGACAGTTTAGAAAGAAAAATGTTTGAAAGTAATATTTCAAAAAATGTATTATTTTGGTATAGATATGTAGATAACATATTAGCTTGTTTTATGAGTAGTGAACGACAATTAGATATATTTTTCAACCAAAATAATAATTTACAACCAAAAATTAAATTTACATTAGAAGTTGAAGAAAAGAGTTCAATCAATTTTCTTGATTTAAAAATTCAAAGAGTTAATAATGTACTTGATTATTCGATTCACCGAAAACCTACACACACTGATGTGAATATTCCACACAGTTCCAATCATCCCATGTTCCATGAACTAGCAGCATATAATTCAATGAATGAAGGACATCAAATGATGCTGGTGGCTGTGTACACGTATAGGATAACGAAGAAACATTACATTTGTATCACGTGTGAAATTTAATTTATTTTTGCATAGCGCGCTTTCAGCTCTTTAGACATAGAGCCATCATCAGTGCTTAATCTAAAATACATACTCAAATCACAACCAATAGTGTTAAATTACAAAGTTAAATTCATGTTGAGAAAGTTAACAATACTAATACATGAATTTAATTTAAAGGTGATACAAAAAGGTTTTTAATATTAGAAATTTAATAATAAAAATGATTTTAATTACATTGAAGTTACCATTATTTAAATTTAGTAAGTGAAAGGTTGACTAAGTTCTTATAAATGAAAGATTTTTTACTTTATAGATAAAAAGGTTGATAAAAAATACGTACTGTCAGATTATCTATAACAAAATTTCCTGGCTTCATCGCCTCCATTAATATTGAAACAGGTTAATAATATTTTTCTATTTTATATTTACATTACACCAACTTGGACATCACATTTAAAATCGAATTTTACTTCCAAAGAATCATTTTATTTTCTTAAACGCCCGCCATGCTGGAACCTCTACAGGTGGCTGTGTCGGTTTAACTGACGAATACAAGAACTTCAACTGTCAATTGGGTTTGTTCGATTGTTTGTGAATGCTCTGTTCGATTTGAGAGATCAAATGCAAAAATGATTATTTATTTAACTTCAGAAAAGTAGTTGTAAACAACAATTAAATCAGTTAGGTGTAATATTTTAATTCAATTTAATAATTGTAATGAATGATTAGCAATTTAATCAAGATATTTAAAATTATTTAGAAGGTTAGGTTGAGAAAAAAAAAAAAATTAGAATTTTCTCATGTTGGAAGGGTGAGATCTAATGATGTATTCACACTATATTTTAAGGCAACACAAAAAACATGCTCATGATTTAATATCATGGTCCTGAAGCAAGTTCTAATGTATTGTCTCTAAACTAACCTATTTTAGCAAGCGTTATTGGTCTAGTGACCAGCAGGTTAGGACATTATCATTATTGAGGGTTACATGAGTTGATAAAATATAGTGTGAATACATCATTAGATCTCACCCTTCCAACATGAGAAAATTCTAATTTTTTTTTTTCTCAACCTAACCTTCTAAATAATTTTAAATATCTTGATTAAATTGCTAATCATTCATTACAATTATTAAATTAAATTAAAATATTACACCTAACTGATTTAATTGTTGTTTACAACTACTTTTCTGAAGTTAAATAAATAATCATTTTTGCATTTGATCTCTCAAATCGAACAGAGCATTCACAAACAATCGAACAAACCCAATTGACAGTTGAAGTTCTTGTATTCGTCAGTTAAACCGACACAGCCACCTGTAGAGGTTCCAGCATGGCGGGCGTTTAAGAAAATAAAATGATTCTTTGGAAGTAAAATTCGATTTTAAATGTGATGTCCAAGTTGGTGTAATGTAAATATAAAATAGAAAAATATTATTAACCTGTTTCAATATTAATGGAGGCGATGAAGCCAGGAAATTTTGTTATATATAATCTGACAGTACGTATTTTTTATCACCTTTTTCATCTTTAAAGTAAAAAATCTTTCATTTATAAGAACTTAGTCAACCTTTCACTTACTAAATTTAAATAATGGTAACTTCAATGTAATTAAAATCATTTTTATTATTAAATTTCTAATATTAAAAACCTTTTTGTATCACCTTTAGATTAAATTCATGTATTAGTATTGTTAACTTTCTCAACATGAATTTAACTTTGTAATTTAACACTATTGGTTGTGATTTGAGTATGTATTTTAGATTAAGCACTAATGATGGCTCTATGTCTAAAGAGCTGAAAGCGCGCTATGCAAAAATAAATTAAATTTTACACGTGATACAAATGTAATGTTTCTTCGTTATCCTATACGTGTACACAGCCACCAGCATCATTTGATGTCCTTCATTCACTGACTACAGTATGGTAGACTTGGCTGACAAATATAAGAAAATTTCCATTAGCAGAACCCTTACGAAGATCGACATTTGGTTCCTCAACAGATGCATAGATGAACAGGTTGTACCTAACTTTGCTAAAATTAAAATCTTCAACAACGTTGACTTAGCATCGAAAAATACCTTAGAGCTTAACATCATTAAGAGAAATATTTGTAAACATTACGCTAAATTGGACGATCTCAACTGTCAATTAAAAGTCACTTTTGATCAAATGCAACTAAACAATCAAAATTTTTTATTAAATCAAGACTTCTATAATTCAATGCAAAATTCAGTAAATTTTAAAAAAAAGTATAAAATTCAACATTGTCAAAAACAAACTAAAAAGATTAATAAATTCAAAAAAACATGCAGAAACTAATAGACTAAATCAAATTGACAAAAAATATTCTAATCACAAGTTTTTCGAAAGAGTTAAAAATCTTTCAAATGTTAGTTTTGATGAGGAAGAGTTGGCGTTACTGAGACTGGGACCTATTGCACTTTTCAATAGAATTAGACTCAATTATAGAATATCTCCCTCAAATTTTTAATAAAAGCGAATTTAGAAAAACAACTCTTCACAACTTGTTGTCGGTTAAAAAATCTTTACTATCTAATAAAAAAAAACTAAACAATAGCTATTATAAACATCAAAATAAGATTCTTAAAAACATTCAAGACAAAATCAAACAAAATAAACTGATAATCACTAAAGCAGACAAAGGAAATGCACTAATTATTATTAATCAAGAAAGTTACATATCTAAGGTAGAGGGTTTTTTGAACAGAAACAATTTTAAAAGTATTAACTCCAATCCTTTGAACAGATTTATAAAAAAGTTTAAAGATACACTAAACACACACAAGTCTTTTCTAGATGAACACAATGCAACAGGAAGGCTCATATCAAGCAACCCCATGATGCCTCGTTTATATGGTCTCCCAAAGCTTCACAAGGCTAATATTTCGATAAGGCCTGTCGTAAGTTTCATTAACACACCAGTATCAAAATTAACAAGTTTCATTAGCACACTTTTTCGAGAATTAACCAACTTTAAACCAGTGAACACAGTAAGTAACAGCTTTGATTTAGTTAACAAAATAAAAGACTTCTTTATACCACCTGACGCCATTATGGTTTCATTTGACGTTAGTGACCTGTATACCTCAGTTCCCAAATTTGAAACCTTCCCTTTAGTTAAAAACATTCTTAGAAAATCGAAAATTTCAGATAACACAAGCGAACATATGATTAAATTAATTGAACTTTGCCTCTCACAAAACTTTTTTGTATTCAACGATAAATTTTATGAACAATCAGATGGCCTAGCCATGGGATGTGGCCTTTCTCCTCTAATAGCAGACATTTTCATGGATCACATTGAAAGTAACTTAATTATTCCACAACATATTGAAATCTTATTGTATGTTAGATATGTGGATGACATATTCTGTGTGATAAGAGGCAACAATACCACTGCTTCTAACATATTATCTTCCATCAATGAAATACACCAAAACATAAAATTCACTTTAGAAATAGAAGAAGAAGCTCACATCAACTTTTTAGACCTTAACATACATAGAGATGGCTCAAAATTTAAGTTTGGTATTTTTAGAAAACCCACTCAGACAGACCATGCCATCCACATGTCTTCCAATCACCCCAACCAACACAAAATGGCCTCGTTTTATTGTTATATTCATAGACTCCTCAACATACCATTGGAAAAAGTTGAATACAGGAAGGAACTTAATATTATTAGACAAATAGCCTACAATAATGGTTACGACCCCACAATAGTCGACACCCTTGTTCAAAAAGTAAATTCTAAGAAATTACATAAATTAGCTTACCCCGAAATAAATATCCCTAATCAAATTTATATTTCATTACCTTTCATTAACTCTAATATCACAAAAATATTTTCACAAAGTTTTCTAGATATTGATAAATCAATTAAAGTATCTTATAGAACTTCCAATAAATTGGGTTCCTTTTTGATCAATTCTAAAGATAAAATTAACCATTTACAAAGAAGTGGAGTATACAGGTTACAATGCTCAGATTGTGTGGCAAGCTACATTGGAAGGACATGCAGACCTTTGGGAGTCCGTATAAATGAGCATATTAGTAAACCCAACAAGTCATCATTCGGTCATCACTTAAAATATAATAATCATAATTTTAGCCCCACAGTAAATTCAAAGATTTTAGTTAACATCAACTCTAAAAACTTTACCTTACTAGATTTTTATGAAGACCTTGAAATCAGTAACGAGCTTAAAATTAATGTTAAATGTCTAAACAAACAAGAGAGCCTAAATAGGAACTATATACCCTTACATCGTCAACTCATGTAACCCTCAATAATGATAATGTCCTAACCTGCTGGTCACTAGACCAATAACGCTTGCTAAAATAGGTTAGTTTAGAGACAATACATTAGAACTTGCTTCAGGACCATGATATTAAATCATGAGCATGTTTTTTGTGTTGCCTTAAAATATAGTGTGAATACATCATTAGATCTCACCCTTCCAACATGAGAAAATTCTAATTTTTTTTTTTTCTCAACCTAACCTTCTAAATAATTTTAAATATCTTGATTAAATTGCTAATCATTCATTACAATTATTAAATTAAATTAAAATATTACACCTAACTGATTTAATTGTTGTTTACAACTACTTTTCTGAAGTTAAATAAATAATCATTTTTGCATTTGATCTCTCAAATCGAACAGAGCATTCACAAACAATCGAACAAACCCAATTGACAGTTGAAGTTCTTGTATTCGTCAGTTAAACCGACACAGCCATCTGTAGAGGTTCCAGCATGGCGGGCGTTTAAGAAAATAAAATGATTCTTTGGAAGTAAAATTCGATTTTAAATGTGATGTCCAAGTTGGTGTACTGTAAATATAAAATAGAAAAATATTATTAACCTGTTTCAATATTAATGGAGGCGATGAAGCCAGGAAATTTTGTTATATATAATCTGACAGTACGTATTTTTTATCAACCTTTTTATCTTTAAAGTAAAAAATCTTTCATTTATAAGAACTTAGTCAACCTTTCACTTACTAAATTTCAATAATGGTAACTTCAATGTAATTAAAATCATTTTTATTATTAAATTTCTAATATTAAAAACCTTTTTGTATCACCTTTAAATTAAATTCATGTATTAGTATTGTTAACTTTCTCAACATGAATTTAACTTTGTAATTTAACACTATTGGTTGTGATTTGAGTATGTATTTTAGATTAAGCACTGATGATGGCTCTATGTCTAAAGAGCTGAAAGCGCGCTATGCAAAAATAAATTAAATTTTACACGTGATACAAATGTAATGTTTCTTCGATATAATTCAATGACACATAAAGCATTTTCAGTTCCTATGAACAAATGTAATTTTGATAGAGAGATTAACACAATTAAACAAATAGCAACATCCAACGGTTACCCATTACATATGATAAATAAACTAATTAGTAAAAAATAGGAGAAAGTGGCATTACAACTGATATTTCCTAAACAAACTAAAGAAATAAAAACTTATAAAACCATTACATATGCAGGAAATATTTCTAATAATATTTCAAGGATAATATATTTAGCAACAAATACAACGATTTCTTTTAAAACAGAAAGTAACATAAGTACGAAATTGTTAAATGTAATAACAAAAATATCACCAATTAAGAAATCTGGTATATACAAACTTAAATATCCAGAATGTAATGCTCTATTTGGGTCAGACCCTTAGAAATTTTGAAATCCGATTCAGTGAACACTTACGAGCACACAGATTAAAACAACCAGATAAATCCCAGTACGCCCGACATCTACTTAACACCAATCATTCATTGACACCTAACACAGAACTAGAAGTACTACATATTTGTGATAAGAAACAAGAACTGGATTTCCTTGAAGAATTGGAAATTTGAAGACACTTAAGAAACCCACAATATGAAGTTGTCAATGAATAGATAAATCTAGGGAGTTTTCCACTTTTAAACTGTCTTCTTAAGTGATAATTGTAAAGATCAGCAGATATAGATTTCTTGGTTTGGTTATATCATTGCACAGTTATACTGATCTTAATCGGAAAGAAGATATACAGGATATCTCCATGAGGCTAATAATATCTAAGCTTTAATATTTGTAACTTCACATCTTCTTCTTCATTTTTCTAATAATAGTATATTAAGTAGTCGACAGCAATATTGGAGACCGGTAAAACCCTTAACGTTCGAGATGCTCATACCATTTTTTGCGCATTCGTATTGAAATGAATTTCAAATAAAATAATTTAAATTTCTTCGAAATGAACAAAGTGAAAAGTGACATTTATACTTCTCGATCAGTTTAAAATATATTTGCATTTTGGTATAAAGGAGGCTGTTGCCAACTTGGCAATGATATAATTTAATAATCGTTGGGCAACTGCTAAGTGTTTCCAAGATATTATTTATCAACAAACAAATGCACTAACTGTGAAACTTAAGATTATATTTCAAAGTCTATACTTTGAACTTGAATTTTCGATTAATTTACTAATATAAAATATCTTCTTAAGTGATAATTGTAAAGATCAGCAGATATAGTTTTCCTGGTTTTCTATATCATTGCACAGTTATACTAATCTTAATTGGGAAAAATGATATCCAGGATATCTCCATAGGGTTAATAATGTCTAAGCTTTAATATTTGTAATATCATATCTTTTTTTTCTATTAACATATATTAGTAGGGTGTGGGGGACTTTAGCGTGGGAACTTTTTGTGACGTCACTCGTTACCTTGACCTACTTTTCGTGACCTTGACCCAATTTTTGGGGGTTTGGCCCGGGCCAATTGCCAAAATTTTCGGGGGTGACACGTTCCAATTGCCAAAATTTCGTGACCTTGACCTACTTTTCGTGACCTTGAACTAACTTGGGGACTTCCGGGTTAAAGGTCAATGACCTAACATGACCACGCCCTATGACGTAACAGCTTATACAGGGTGTAGTCGTAAAATATTATACAGGGTGTAGTTGTAAAATATTATATAGGGTGTACTCGTAAAAATATTAGGGTGTAAAGGTATACAGGGTTGTAAAAGATTAGGGGATGTAAAATGTGTCATCCGTCAAATGTCTCATCTGTCATACGTGACGTACGTGCCGTATGGCCATCCGTCAAATGTCTCATCTGTCATACGTGACGTGCGTGCCGTATATGCGTTCCGTCATATGTGACGTATATGTCGTATGTGCGTTCCGTCGTATGTGTCATCCGTCAAATGTCTCATTGTCATACGTGACGTGCGTGCCGTATATGCGTTCCGTCATATGTGACGTATATGTCGTATGTGCGTTCCGTCGTATGTGTCATCCGTCAAATGTCTCATCTGTCATACGTGACGTGCGTGCCGTGTATGCGTTCCGTCATATGTGACGTATATGTCGTATGTGCGTTCCGTCGTATGTGTCATCCGTCAAATGTCTCATCTGTCATACGTGACGTGCGTACCGTATATGCGTTCCGTCATATGTGGCGTATATGTCGTATGTGTCATCCTTCAAATGTCTCATCTGTCATACGTGACGTGCGTGCCGTATATGCGTTCTGTCATATGTGACGTATATATCGTATGTGCGTTCCGTCGTATGTGTCATCCGTCAAATGTCTCATCTGTCATACGTGACGTGCGTGCCGTATATGCGTTCCGTCATATGTGACGTATATGTCGTATGTGCGTTCCGTCGTATGTGTCATCCGTCAAATGTCTCATCTGTCATACGTGACGTGCGTGCCGTATATGCGTTCCGTCATATGTGGCGTATATGTCGTATGTGCGTTCCGTCGTATGTGTCATCCGTCAAATGTCTCATCTGTCATACGTGACGTGCGTGCCGTATATGCGTTCCGTCATATGTGACGTATATGTCGTATGTGCGTTCCGTCGTATGTGTCATCCGTCAAATGTCTCATCTGTCCTATGTGACGTGCGTGCCGTATACGTTCCTCCTTGCCATCTTTAGTCATCGTCATTAATCTACATTATCCAACAGGTGTCGGTAATCCAGTTACCTTGTCCTGCCATCTATCGTTGTCGTCATCAACATACATTATCCAACAAGTGTCGGTAATACAGTTACCTTGTCCTGCCATCTATCGTTGTCGTCATCAACATACATTATCCAACAGGTGTCGGTAATACAGTTACCTTGTTCTGCTATCTATCGTTGTCGTCAATCTACATTATCCAACAGGTGTTGGTAATACAGTTACCTTGCCATCTATCGTAGTCATTACCATAACGGCACTAACAACTATTTGTTATTCACAGGGGTGCCAAAACGGCCGTGGGTAGCTGGGGTAGCGAAGCTACTTTTTCCGTATACTGCGCATGTTTCCCGTTATATATAGGCCTAAAAAGACACATTTCGATATTCTGCGCAGGTCCCAAAGGCGTTTCCCCCATATCTCTGTTATTATTTGTCGGATTGGAGTCTAATAAACGGCAATATGATTTTTAGAATATTATCGTATACAGAATGTACAGAAAAAGATGCCATTAGGGCACTAACGTATATCTCTGCTATTATTCGTCGGAATGAAGTCAAATAAACGCTATTATATTTGTTAGAATATCGTATACAGGATGTGTAAAAACTTTAGTGTAAAATGAGGAATACACTATTTAAAATGAAATTAAAAAATTGTAAAACGCAATTCGAATAAACGCCAATATGTTTGTTAAATTATTATCGTATGCAGGATGTACGTCAAGGTAACCGAAGCGAAAAGTCTTACGCAATAGATAAAACTATGTATACAGATAATTAATCAATGTAATTGCATATAAAAATGAGTCCGGTTGATGCAATTATATTAAGAGTCTTACGTAATAGATTAAGTATGTATGCAAATCGCAATAGATAAAATTATGTATGCAGATAAGTATTCCGTGTAATTGCATATAAATTGATCGAAAACGAGAGGCTTACGTAATACATGAAATTACGTATACCGATAACTATTCAATGCATTATCTTGAAGGTTACACGTTTGAAAAATAAAAATATTAGATTCGATTTGTATATATATATAAGATCAGTTTTATCGTATGACATTCATTCTTCGTATCTATTTCTGAACTTCCAAAAAAAACAACAGGTAAGACATTTTCATTTTATATTACTTGGAATGATTTAATCATAATTCATATACAGGTGTGGTGGAATATTTGTCGGTAATGTTTATAATTAACATTCCAATGAATATTATGATGATGATTTTTCATATTTTATATCATTCAATTTAGAGTACTCAATACTTAGTTGCAGTATGTCTCTCGCAGAATATAGACATCGAATTGAGAAATATCTAATAAAAATAAATCAATTGAATAAGGACGTTGCTTTTTATGAAGATAAAAGAAAGGTTACGAAGCAAATTGAAAAACTATGTCTAGCTGACTCAAGTCAAAGAATATGGTATAAGCTTGCGATAAATTGGATACCGGAACAATTGAAAAACGGGGAACAACAACAGGAGATTGCAAGTGCCTTAGATCACATCTTTTGGCGTCAGACACCACAAACGACAACATATCCATTGAACCGAATAAAGCCTACAAGTATTCAATATGACCAACATGAATGATGACATTGTAACGCTCTTCCTTTTTACGGACGATGACGACGGGAGAGCTCCACGGACTCGCTGACGGCTCTATAATCCCTGCCTCTAGCATCTTGTCCACCTCTTCATTGATTATTTCCTCAAATGACGGTAGTTCCTCCTGCAGAAATCTCTGTAGACAATCTTCTTCATCTTTGGTGAGAGTTAGCGGCGGTCTTGTCGTGGTGATCCCAATAGGAAGGCACGGTACGGGCCGAGTCTCCTTTGGGACGGGACGGTGAATCGTCGTGACTCTCGACGAGTTGGTGCCAGCCTGTGTCCTAGGTGGGCGATTTCCTAGGTCAGCTGATGTGGGGGGAATTGAGGCGTTACTAAGGCTTTGCTGCGCAAGCCTCGGGTGGTCGCAGCGCCTTAACAGTTTTCCGGCCGTGGACACGGGCAGTCTCGGGACATAACTCCGTCGCTCTTACATCTGGAGCAGAAGATCCTGGGAGTTCCTCGACATTGACTGCGAAAATGTCCGGTCTGGCCACATCGCCAACATTCTTGGTTTCTGCCGGTTGGTTGCTTGTTGAATGCTGTTGCGGTTACTGTATCCTTTGAGTCAAAACGGCGTCCAGTGAGCCGAGTTGGGGGACGCAGGTCCTTGATGGGTTGCCCTAACGGTCGCTGATGCGGTCGCTGCAGCCGGGCGCGGCTGAGAGCGACAGGGTGTGGCGGCAGAAGCGGCTGCATAGTCCAGCTTACGCGTATTCTCCATTGGCTGCCGAACTGGATACGAATTGGTTCGATCGGTTTGTCCACGAGCCTGCTCAATCTCGAAGCGTAGCAGTTCGTAATCCCGGGCGTCTTTGGCAAATTCCCGCGGATTTGAGAAGTCCGTTCTACGAATCTGACGGCGAAACTCTGGGTGGAGATGTCGGTACAGCCAATTCAATTCCTGTTCCGGGGTGATACTTCCATGGCGACGGATGAGTGTTTGCATATCTGTGATATATGTGGCGGTACTCTCTTGAAGCCGGTGAGTTCTTCTACTGATGGCTACCTCTAAATCGACGAGATAATTGACCGGGAAGAAAAAATCTCGGAAGGCGGTGCAGAACTCTTGCCAGTTAGACCAGTATTTGCGGTTGTTCCGGAACCAAAGTGCTGGCATTCCATGTAAGAGCTCGGGCATAGCTTGCAGTAGCCGGTCGAGAGAGATGGCTTGTGACTCACAAATCTCCTCAAGCCTCTCGAGGAAAGCAGCGGGGTCTCCTGATCCATTGAAGCTTATTCTCCAATCCTTGGTTCTCAATGGCGGCATTATTGGTCCTGAGATTGGCCCTGGTGTGGGCTGGATTCCTGCCAGTGTACTATTGAACACGTTTGTTGTTGCGGGTTCTTCTGCACTGGTAACGGTGACGGTCGGTAATGCGGCGGTAACTGTGGTTGCTCCGTATGATTCTGCCCTTGTTACGGTGACGGTCGGTAGTGCGGCGGTGGCGGTAGTTGCTCCGGATGTGGCGGGAAATACAAACGGCATTGCGGCGGTCGGTGCGGGGGAGGCGCGGCCTTCACGGATGAACTTGGAAAGGCGGCGTCTCTTATCATCTACGGTTCCGGTGACTTCTAGCCTAAATTTGGCTAGTTCCACGTCTAGTTCCTCCTTTCTTAGGAGGTATACCCATCCAATACGGGTATCAGTCGGTTCTTCTCTCGGAAGCGGGTTCTGGGCGGCGGTAGCTTCGTCCGGAGTGTTTGCGGGTACTGAATTCTTAGTAGCCATTTTACTAATACTCGGAATTGGTATAGCTTCCTTGCTCAATGGTCAGAAACCTATTTTTCCCTTACCAATTGCTCGTATCTCTAGACGGGTGACTCTAATCAATAAACGGATGGTGCGATCGGTTCTACGTACTCGGTAACCTATTAAACGAGGGGCCGCACAGGGGGTCGGTCCCCGGTTTAGCCGAAGCTGGCAACCTGTCAAAATGACAGGTCAGCGGATTTCGACGGACTTGGGTATAATACGGTGCCCTGAAGTGTTTGCGGTGTGATTCGGACCTCTAAAGTGACGGGATCAATTTCACTACCTCAAAACGGGTTTTACTCAAGTTACGGTGATCAGCGGCCTCGGTACACTATAAAAATGGTCTTTTCCGCGAAAAACGGACAATCTGTCAAAAATGACAGGTCGGAGGATTTCGACGGATTCGGATATAAGACGGTCTACTAAAACGTTTGCAACGGTTTTTACCTCTCTGTAACGTTTGGATTACTTACTTCCACCAACTCCAAAACCGTTTTTCTACGACTTCTGGTAATTAGCGGATACGGTACACCATAAAAACGGTCCCTGCTCGGGCGCCAAATTTGTAACGCTCTTGCGTCGTTACTTGACGGGTTGGCGCCTTAACTACAGGTGACGGGTTGCCTCGGGCGCCAGTTTATTAAAGTGGTATGCTCCACTCGCACCGGGCAGCGTCAGTGAAGAATTAAAATACTCCAGGGGTCACTTTATGGTGGTGACGAAAGTGTTGCGGCCGGTCGGGCAGATTTTACTTGCCTCCCCGGGTTCGTAACCTGGGTATTAGCTGCCTAACGTTCTTACCTTTTTACGGAGGTTTACTGGTAGTTGGAGTTGGAGAGAAGAGAAACCAAAAGTTACTTATTTACAAAGAGTCTTTATTAAACGGAAAACTAAACTAAATGTCCTCTAATTCGGGTGGGCGGGGCAAAAGCACTAGTACTAACTACTATCCTACTGGTTCAAAACGGTCTCTACTACGGTGAGTAAAACAAAGCTATGCAAGCGGAAGCAACAAAAAATGGGCGGGGGTGCGGTGGACGGTTAGCGGAAGCCGGGTGATGCGGTGGACGGTTAGCGGAAGCCGGGTGATGCGGTGGACGGTTAGCGGAAGTGTGCAGAACTACTACGGATTGCAAGCGACCCTCTAGGTTAATCAAAGCTCTACTTTCGGGGGATATGGCTCTCGGTTTCCGCGGTATCGAAATCTCGGAGTTGCGGCGGCCACCACTAGGATGTGAGAACTCAACTTTCTAGTGGCGGACACGGTACTCCTCGATCGGATGGCTTAAGGCCCAAACACGGCCGCTACTAGGATGCGAGAACTCAACGTTCTAGCAGCGGACACGGTTCCCCTCGATCGGATGGCTTAAGGCCCAAACACGGCCGCTACTAGGATGTGAGAACTCAACGTTCTAGCAGCGGTCCCCTTTACTTCCCCTGGTCGGATTGTACGGCGAGAACCATATACCCTAAGGTATAAAATTCGGAATATCACTTACCTCGGTAAACGGTACGGTCGAATTAACGGAATCGGTTTTCTGAAAGAGAACGGTTTTATTAGCACAATGAAGGCTCTTAGATTTAATTCTCACCTGCGTATGCGGGTAAGGATCTGAGTCTACGGATAGACTGACGACTCTGAGAATCGTTCTGCTTTACGGTATGGCTTATTGGGAATACGGCGCGAAGTCGTAAGTGTCGCCGACTGTCGGTGCAGGTTTGATAAATTATATTATGTTATATTGTACCGATGTTTATATTACATTGTATCGATACGGACGGAGAAATACGGTGTTCGAACGCTTTATTTCATATACGGAATATTGTGCTTTTGCCCGGTCCTTGAAAATGTAACTTCGTTACAACATCTATAACATTAATACCAATATTTGTTATTTTTAAAATTGTTAAAAGTTAAACAAGCAAATGAAATGTAATTTATAATCGAAAAATAAATATTAGGTAAATACATGGTGTTTTAATAAAAACAAAATGGTCATTCAAAAATCAATTTATTATTATTATTAATATATAATATTTACAAAGGTAATACACTATTGGAAAACCAGCGTCGGAGATGTTCTACGTTTCTTTGTGTGCAAGAGTACAGCCCAGTGGCGTGACAGGGATTTGGATCACGTTTAAGGTTTCCTCTATCACATGATGTACCGTCAAACTTGCAAACATCAATAATATGTGGAAACACATTGAATATATGGCATTTCTTTAGTAAAAATTCTGCTTTTTGTTGTCCGCGTACGTATATGAAATCTGCAGCATACAATAGCTTATTTTCCAATATATCATCTAATTTGGAGTACTCGATGTCACCGAAGAGTATCGAATACCATGCACATTCTTCTCCAAGTATGACACAGTCTCCTTATCTTTGTTGCTCAACGTAGCAATTGATTGGGGTGGTAAAAATATGTAATGACTCTGTTTAAATCCAATTTCGATGGTAAGTTCTTTAGCAACAAACAGACCATTTATAACGAACCCCTGAATGTCAACAATTGCTATTCTCATGGTGATGACTGTTTGAACACTGACTTACAGCAGTCAAACACACTTCAATTTAAAGTCTTGACTATTTCGGTGAGGGGGAAGTACTCCATTATGATACAATATACTCTAGTGTTTTCGGGAAAACCAATGTTAGCTTCAATGTCAAGTTTTACATCGACAGTAGATGCCTTCATGCTTTCTTCTTGTTTCGAGCAATCGATAACAAACAAGGCGCGTTTTTTAAAAGAGGAATAATCCAAGAGAGGGCGCTTCTGTGTCGAATTCATATAGCTGGGATAAAATTCAGTATAGTTGAAATAGGCTTCATTGTAATCGTTTCTACTAAAGTCCAACTGCATTCTTTCATTGGGAAAATATTCGCCATTTAACGATAAACGTATACTTTGAATGTCTGCATTATCGAGCAGAGTGGGATCGACTTTGCTGTTGTCACGTTTGTTGGTTTGAAAGAAAACAATAACATAACGAGGTCGTTCGACCGAGGTTGTAGTTTTGACGGCCCAAACTTCACATTTAGCATTTCTGGTAATTGCAGGCAGTTCGTGTATCTCCCACTTTCTAAACGGAATAACTATAGGCAGATCCTTTTGAATGGCCTTCATAAGTTCCAACTTAATATTGTCATTAGGATAGATATGCCGGATTTTTAATTCAATGTCGGTAATTTTAATGTTAACGGTTGTATTAGAAGTCGCACCAGCAACGGTTTTTTCCGTAATATAAACACAGTCATTATCGTTTCGAGCTCGAACTAAACCTATTGTTTGTCGTCCACACGTAATCATAGGATAGTCGTTGAAAATATGTTTGAGAGGAATTTGAAGGTTAAATGATTTGTCGATGGAATTTAGGATGGGGTCTTTAGGATAATTCCATCCTGCTATAGCCATATGATTGGAGTCTTCTTGATTGTAGCAAGTCATGGCACGTACAGCGCTAACGATTCCAGGATCTCGAACCGTTTCTATTTCTCTTGCACTTCCACTGTATGTACACGAATCGAAAAGGAAAGCACCAACATTATTAGCCAGTTTCACATCACCGCCTCCTTGTAGTTCGAGTGTCCCTTTAATGCACAACAAAGTTTCGTTCATGGCAAAAAACGAATCAACTTGATTGATGCTAAATTCTACAATATCACTGCAATTGAACGATTTGATGAACGGTGCATATGTTCTGTATTCAGCTTTACGGATTGACTCATCAAATTGCGGGTTACGGTAAATATCAAAAATTGGTGGCATATCGTTCATACGAGAACGTTTTCCATACATTGTCGTCATTGTTGTTTCTATTTCAACAAAAAGCCTAAAGACTGCAGGAATAATTTGTTGGGCAAAGGTAAGCTGCTGCTGCTGATGCTTTGAAGGTTGTCGCGTAACTAATGACTTTAAATGTACGTCGGAACGTCTTTTATGATTAATTATCAATCCCATCTGTTGCTTCTCGCTCTAAGCTCCAACATCAAGGTACTCCTTTCACCACGAAAGTTTATGGGACGTCCGTCTTGGTCTACAGCCAACACAGTAACGTTGGTTATTTCACGTTGTGGTATAACATTTAAATAAAGTAAATTATGTGGTGTTTCGTCAATGGCGTACCCAGGATCTACTTTTATGACCAATTCGTAAATAGTATGAGCAGGTCTGTTTGCGTCGAAGGCTCCAGTAGCAATGTTACATTCGAAACGTATGCTAGATACTTTTATAATTTTGACGGGTAGATCTGAAGAGTGCCATCGTTTGGGTTCGAGTATTTTTGCAGAAAATCCTAATATGTTACCCAGGCTGTTGGGTTGTTCAAAAGAAATTCTATATTTACTGAAAATCATACATTGTAACGTATTATTATTAGGTTTTAGTGCAAATATTGATTCTGGTCTCAGTGAATTGCCGCCATCTAACTTGTTCAGTATAAACGATTCAATGTCAGCAATTTCGTAACATCCTGTGGGAAAATCAAAACTTTGCAGCTTGTTATTATCGTCATAGTAGTAAAACTTGCAATTATCAACGTTTGGTATGCTATGGTATGAGTGAAAAGAACGCAGCGCTAAATCGTAGTCTTTCTCCGGATGTATTACAATAGGTGTAGGAGGTTGGGAGGTAAATACGTGATTTGTGCTATTAACTCTCAACAACTGCGACATGATGACTGATGCATGTCAAGGATGAAGGTACTTTAAATAATAATACACAGAACTATGTTCAAGATTTATTTAATACACTTTGACATAGAAAACAAGATGCTTGAGAACTTGCAGGACCATCCCAATGCGTTGTCCAATCAGGGCGGTTATAGTGAACGAAGCACGGCAGACGAATTTGTAGCTCAAAGTTTGCTTTATAATCATTAGGAAGTTTATGCCAAATATCTTACAATTCAGATGGACCAACACACTGTATCAAATATCGAATGGGGACTTGTTTCAGTTCTTCAACAGTAAAACTTCTAAGAGGTTTTCGGTGATACATTAATAATTCGATAGCCTTATCTCCCATTGTTCGATGAATGTTGAAGTAAAAATTTCAAACACAAATGTCCACAATTGATCTGATCGTAGTTTTGGTACTGATTATTGTTATAAAAAATTTCAACTTTTTTTCCACCCAGATACTTTACAAGTTCTTTGGGCGGTTTCAAATTACCAAATGAATCGAAATACTCAACGACATTGTTTTTCTTTATATATGCTACCCAATGTGTTCCGTTATTTTTGGACGAGTCCAAGTTAACCACTGCACACTCTTGTTGTCGAGGAGGGGATTTAGGTAGAGAGTCTCGCATGAAAACACCTCGAAAATGTTTAATTTTATATAATTTTGCATAACGTGCAATATCATTGTCGTACAGTGGACGATTGGGTAGCTTTATCGACAGTTTTTTGACTTTTTTAAATACAATCCAAATCCTTTACCTCCCCCATACTTTTTCAGATATAAACCATTTCCGACATGTTCCATAGCCTTATTATGACGTATATCTTCTTCCAATTTCTTTCGAGCATTATTGGCATCAATGACGGTCTTTGAAACTCCTGCAGCTCCACCCGATAACGCTCCAAGTGCTGAGAGTCCAGCAAACAGAGGTATAAGTGGTAGAAAACCTCCAGATTTCACTACAGGTATCACGCGAGGAACATCAATTTCCTTTGATCCTCCAAACTGTCGAATAAGTGATTTGGCTGCTCGTAAAGCAAACAAGGCGCTTTCTTTCAAAGATGCTCCTCTCTTTATGGATTTGCCTACCTTCCCATTCCCATTCCCAACTTTCGTTTAACCTTCATGCCGCCCGTAACAAGTAATGCAGCACTCTTTTCACCAAAAGATGCGTCTTTTGATTTGACTCGATCCCAAGCTTTATCTTCCAACTCTTTATCTGCTTTGTGGCGTTCTTCAAGAGTTTTATTTTGTGAATAAGCGATATCGTGTTGTTTACAGGCGTCGTCTAAAGGATTAATACCGACGTCACCACGTATAAGTCGTTTTTGTAACTTTGTTCCTGCTGTAAAAGGAGAGAGAAGTCTTCAACAGTTAACAAATTATTTTCATCATAATCATCACTTACGTCCACAATAATTGTAGGTGGGTAAATGAAGTTCGAATTGTAGTTTATTGATTAAAGAATTCAAAAGACCTTCTCCCTCAAACACCAACATTAAGACTGATCTGCGACGATGTAATGCCATACATATATATAAATAGATATAGATATTGAAAATAAAATTGACTGTCTCGACCCTTACTTCGTGGAATATGCTCATATTAGTGTTTTTAAATGAAACTCAAGGTCTCTAGTTAATTCCACAATAACTTGTATTATATTGTGGAATTAACTAGAGACCTTGAGTTTCATTTAAAAACACTAATATTGAAAATACTTTAATAACATCCATCACAAGATGAAGATCATTCAACAAGAACAGACGCTATCCATTGAAAATCTGGACTTTACATCTAAACCAACTGTTGGTAGACATGGAAAACTACTACCAAACTCATTTAGAGCTATAATATGTGGACCAAGTGGGTGTGGAAAGACGAATATAATGTTGGCACTTCTGTTCAATCCTAATGGTGCAAGATTCAAAAATATTTATGTTTATTCAAAGTCACTATTTCAACCAAAATATGAACTGCTGCAAGATGTTATAGCTCAAGTCAAAGGCGTTGGGTATTTTCCATTCAAAGACAATGAGGACATTATTAGCCTGGAAGAAGCTCGACCAAACACCGTGTTTATATTCGATGATGTAGCGTGTGATGGACAACAGAAAATTCGACAATATTACTCCATGTGTAGACATAAGAACATAGATGCGGTCTATCTTTGCCAGACATATTCGAAAATTCCCAAACAGCTAATACGAGATAATTGTAATTTGATTGTACTATTCAAGCAAGACGAAATTAATCTCAAACATATATTCGACGAACATGTTTCTCCAGACATGACTTTCGAAAAATTCAAAAAAATGTGTTCTCAATGTTGGTTGTCAGACAACTATGGAACTTTAGCAATAGTAAAAGATTTTGCTCTGAATAATGGTAGATATCGCCAAGGATTTGATAAATACATAAAGATTTAAGCTAAGTCTTCAGTTCACATCAATATGTCAGACGATAAAGTAGCTGTTGCCTTGCGTAAGGAAAAGGTGGCTGAACTAGCCAAATCAATTCGCAAAAAATATTTAGCTTTGAAATTGGGTAAAGCAGAGCACGATGAGTCTCTTAATAAACTCTTCAAACCAATATCTATGCCATTGAAGGAAATTGTAGAAAACCATTTCAAATTTGAATCCAATTAAAAAAGAGGAGGAGGAGGAGGAAGTAAAGAAAGAAGAAAAACTAGTTGATGATGATGTGTTTGTACCACCATCTTTTCTCGAATCGGAATCTGTAGCTGAAACAGATGAAGCAGGGGATATTATACGTCCCGAATCTCCAGAGGAGATGCGTCCTAACGTTTCACATGAAGCTTTTCAAGAATATATGGATCAATACCCTCCGATCAGTTTAAAATACATTGAGGATTATTTTCAAAAAGGTGGTAAAATTGACAAAAATTACGGTCCTATCTATGATGATATGTTTGGGTGGATGCTGGGTAAACGTCGAATTGACTTTGATAAAACAAACGGTAATATAAACGTGCTACAGGATGGTAACAAAGAGGCGGGAAACTTACCTGGAACTCAAGGATTGTATGAGCTTTTATTTTACAACGATCCCCATTATAAAGAGGAAGATCTAAAACATTACAAAATTCTATTAAACAATACACAAGTTCATCTTGATACTCTCAATTGTCTTAAAGGTTCAAGTACTGACAAATACAAATATATAATTAAACCATTATTTAAAATACCGCGATCAGAGTCAACACCGAGTAGTTCACAAAATACGTCTTCAATTCAACGATCTGGCTCCATGTCAACAAGAACTCGCCTAAAATAAATTCCAATTAATAGAGGAAAAGGACTTAACTTAACGTACAACGAAAAACCTATGGAATATATTTATTGGGATGATCCAAATGAATTGGTTGAACGTTTGAAATTATTGATTGCTTCAAAAGAGGCAGGTAATACGTCCAACGATAACGAACTAGTTGCCATCATAAATGAACTAAAGGAAGCAAATATAATAGAATAACAAAAAATAAAGTCTATTCATTTCAATCATGCCTCTCGATAAGTTCGGACACCGCCGTCGTCATGCTAATGAACGGATTACGCCTTATATGTCGAAAGTATCATATCCACACACTTCGGACGGTAATATTGATGCTGAAAATGTGAGAATCTGTAATGTTACGGCGCCGACTACAAATAGCGATGCTGTCAATAAACTTTATGTCGATGAGCAAATGCAAGTGTATCATTATGAACTTGGAGTACTTCAAAACAAAATCAACGACCTTAATTCATTTATTTCGAGAAATCCGCCAGTCGCAGCTCGAGATATGGCAACTAAAAAGTACGTCGATGATGTGATTGTTGTGACCAAAGATAATATGAGACAAGAATTCAAATCTTTTGTTCAAGGTTTTGGAGAAATATTTTTAAAAGATATACAACAACAATTCCAAGGAAAAATCGATAAGCATGAAGTATCCATAAACGAATTACGAACAAATTACTTGAAGAAAGGTATCAAATAGTATCGAAAAGATATCATCAGTTGAGAACGTGTATGCGCTTACGAAGCATGTCATCCAAAATTCAACTTGTAAACGAACTCCACAAACCGATACGTAAAAATTATCCGCGCAGACGTACAATTGTCAAAGGCATAGATGATTTATGGCAAATGGATTTGGCTGAAATGCGACCTTACGCTCATCAAAATAAAAACCATACTAGTCGTTATCGATTGTTTTTCAAAGTTTTTGTGGACACGACCATTAAAGACAAAGACGGGCGAAGAGCTAACTCGTGCATTCTCGGACATTCTCGTCCACACAGGTCGAACACCCAAAAATCTTCAATCGGACCAAGGAACGGAATTTTACAACAACAAGTTTCAAAAATTAATGAAAAAACATAGAATTAATCACTATAGCATATTTAGTACGAAACAAGCTTCTATGGCCGAACGAGTAATACGAACAATCAAATCAAAACTATATAAACATTTCAGTTTAAATGGCACCTATAAATGGATAGACATTCTACCCGAAATAACTAATAAATACAATGGTACAAAGCATTCAACTACCAAGTATAAACCTTCCCAAGTCAATAAATCCAACGAAAAAATGATTTTACACAAAACCTATAGTCATCTAAAGATAGCTGGGCCACGAAAATTTAAAGTTGGTGATATTGTACGTATAAGCAAGTCGAAACATGTCTTTGAAAAAGGATACACCCCCAATTGGACGACAGAACTATTCAAAATCGTTAAAGTCAAAATAACCAATCCCATCACGTATTTGCTCGAAGACATGTATGGTGTACCAATCAGTGGAGGGTTTTACGAGGAAGAGCTGCAGAAAACGTTAAATCCAGACATATACTTGGTGGAAAAGGTGCTTAGAAGAAAAGGCAACAAGATGTACGTTAAATGGTTAGGTTTAGACAAAAAAAATAACAGTTGGATACAAAACGCAGATCTTGTTGTGTAACTACTTTCACTTTGATTGTCGCATGTGAATACAAGGTTTTGTAACGGGGCACATTATTATTATTATCCTCAAAGAGATAGGAGTGGGTATAAATTGGAGAGAGCTGCAAGCCAGATTGTTAGTCGTCATTATGAATTCTCGAGATAGTAGTTATATTAGTAGTAGTAGTACAAGTGCTCCAGAAAGTTATACTTATGATGCTGAACTAGATCATATTTTAGAACAATATGAAATTGCTCCCAAAATGGAAAAGCACTACTTACTTTATAGCGAGTATTCTACAGATACGAATTTTCGAATTGGATGTGGTCTTAGTCCAGCACTGACGTTTAGTAGTGTAATCACTCTCGCATACGATGATACAAAAATCTCCTTCAGCACTTACGAATGGGACTCTTTTATCGATATTTTAAATAACAATTCATTTATAAGTGCTCCACTTCCAGCATTATACGAAGAATATAAGCCAGAGACGATACGTTGTGGAGATTATTGCACTATTCGACAACTAATATTTGATGATGTTAAATGGTTGGAAGTAACTAAACACGGTATCAGTTTCCTTCTACGAATACAAGATGTTCTTCAAATTATACAAGTTTATAATTGTCTAATTTCCCATCGTCTCACTCATTTGGAATCTATAAATTTTTGTGAATTCTATAGAAATGTGATTGCAATTATCTGTAATTTCACTCAAAATAATGGACATTTGAGTAAATTTGAACTATTGTACACCATTTGTGATTGTAGTAATAGTATAATGGCAGTGGCCCTTAGAGAATTTATATACTTCTATAAACCTAAAGTTGTGAACGATTTAGATTAATAAATTGATTGATTGAAATTATTTTGTTTTATTTACGCCTCTGAATTTATACAGGGTAGCCATACCAAAATATGGGGATTTATTATTATTTGAATACATTGTGAGCATATGAGTATATCCTGTATACGACAATAATCTAACAATCATAATATCGTTTGTTCCATAAAAATCTGACTAATAATAGCTTCGCTACCCCAGCTACCCACGGCCGTTTTGGCACTCTGGGGAATAACAAGTAGTTGTTAGTGCTGTTTTGGCAATGACTACGATAGATGGCAAGGTAACTGTATTACCGACACCTATTGGATAATGTATGTTGATGACGACAACGATAGATGGCAAGGTAACTGTATTACCGACACCTGTTGGATAGTGTAGGTTTACGACGACGATAGATGGCACATACGACGGAACGCACATCCGACGGAACACACATACGTCACACACGTCACGTATGACAAATGAGACATTTGACGGATGGCCATACGGCACGGACGTCACGTATGACAGATGAGACATTTGACGGATGACACATACGACGGAACGCACATACGACATATACGTCACATATGACGGAACGCATATACGGCACGCACGTCACGTATGACAGATGAGACATTTAACGGATGACACATACGACGGAACGCACATACGGCATATACGTCACATATGACGGAACGCATATACGGCACGCACGTCACGTATGACAGATGAGACATTTGACGGATGACACATACGACGGAACGCACATACGACATATACGTCACATATGACGGAACGCATATACGGCACGCACGTCACGTATGACAGATGAGACATTTGACGATTGACACATACGACGGAACGCAATACGACATATACGTCACATATGACGGAACGCATATACGGCACACACGTCACGTATGACAGATGAGACATTTGACGGATGACCATACGGCACGTACGTCACGTATGACAGATGAGACATTTGACGGATGACACATTTTACATCCCCTAATCTTTTACAACCCTGTATACCTTTACACCCTAATATTTTTACGAGTACACCCTATATATTTTACAACTACACCCTGTATGATATTTTACGACTACACCCTGTATAATATTTTACGACTACACCCTGTATAAGCTGTTACGTCATAGGGCGTGGTCATGTTAGGTCATTGACCTTTAACCCGGAAGTCCCCAAGTTAGTTCAAGGTCACGAAAAGTAGGTCAAGGTCACGAAATTTTGGCAATTGGCACGTGTCACCCCCGAAAATTTTGGCAATTGGCCCGGGCCAAACCCCCAAAAATTGGGTCAAGGTCACGAAAAGTAGGTCAAGGTCACGAGTGACGTCACAAAAAGTTCCCACGCTAAAGTCCCCCATACCCTACTTATATTAAGTCAATTACAAGTGACCTTCTTGGACTAGCCAAAAATAATTGAACATCAGGTAGGCATCAAATGAAATGTAACTTCTGTTATTCTGACGATGATATTTAGATAATATCGAAACAATTGTCAATTTTTTAGAATTTTTAACATTTTTCAATATACTGTGGAGTTAACTAGAAACAGTAAGTTTCATTTAAAACACTAACATACATTAATGAATAATCTCGTGTTCGTTATATGTTGAAAGGCAGTGATAATTTTAAAGGACACGCAGCATATAGATCTGTTCTTATACTCACACGAAATCCAGTACAAATATCCCGGTTAATAGACGGCGAAATTTACTTTAAATGCGATGCTAGGGCCGATATGACATTTTCAATAGTTAAAAATTCTGGATAATTATATATTTTGGGCATCTCTTTAGTTTCAGCATAAATAATTTCATTACTCTAATTTATACTAAAGCCAAAAAGTTTGAACAGTGCAATGGCCAGGTAACGTATACATAAAAATAAAAGCGTTGTTGTCATATTTAATTCTCAAATTTCTTTATATTTGTGAATAATTTCGAAATAGTTCAAAATACTCTAGATGTTAAAATTTTTACATGAATTCTTGAATTTTTTGAAATTCAGTTATGTATGTGATACTACGATTCATCAGTCGCATATATTGAGGTTATTTTTATAAAATTATCTTTGAACTTACTACGTACTTCAAATAGTGACAACGTCTGCCTGAATTGCCACTCGAAATACGCATGTCTCGCTTTTGCGCATTCCTTAGACAAGGAAAGACGAATGGACAAGTAACAAATTTCGGACCAAATCGATTGAACAGTCACGGAACAATCATGTAAACAGAAACTAAATTAGGATGGTAATAAAAGTATTAGGAACTTTCAAATATTTTATTTGTTCGATTGTATTATCTAAAATCTATTAATATTATATTATACACCAAGGTGGTGAAGACAATTATTATCAACCGAGCACAAAAATTACTTCGCGAGGGGCTTTGCCCCGAGCGAAATAAGGTGCGAGGTTTATAAATGTCATCACCACCGTGGTGTATATACATTTTTTTCCACTACTAGACAAATTTAAGACAAAAATCAAAAATAAAAAAAATGTCTTATAAAAATCATGTAGGTATAATTTAATCACACAGCAATAGAATACCATTATTCCTATAATTCATAATCACCAATATTACGTGCAACGAATTAACGAAACCAATTATACGATCACATCCAAAAATTTCACAAAACGTGGTTTATGTTTAACTTTGAACTTTGAACAATTACAGCGGTAGTGCGTTCACAATAATTGGGTACAAAGTGAGCGTTCATAAAACATTTAACAAATATTTCACCATAGAGGAAGTAATATTTTATTTGTCTATGTACTTCACACTCTACACCACAGCGTTCACAAACGAACCACGAGAATCGACGAGAGTGCACTCCTAGTTCCCCGCTTGCTAACGGGGAAACTATTACCCTGATATGCGCAATTCGTATAATATGTACAATGTACACCTATTCTTCTTTGTAGAGGTCAAGGCACCGATAAACGATATCTGTGGGTCAAGGTTAGCTACCAGTTTCTATCAACAGAAGAATTCCACTGGTGATAATGTTGAAGGTAAAAACATTCCTCGATCCTCGTTTTTCTAAAATTAACGGAAAATAAACAACACATTCCAATGTCAAATTTTTATAGTGTCGATCTACAAATCGTTTAAACTGATTTCTCCCTAGCCGTTTACTCCGTCGCCTTACTGACACTGACACTGTTTTCGCTCATCACCTCACCCATATATTATGAACGCCCTCCTTATGTCATCAGAAATTTTTGGTTGAGCGCGAATTCTAAACTAATGATAGTTTTATTGAAATAATTTTGTCTTGTTAGGTAATTTCAAGCAGTAAATATGTTAAAGAAAATCTCCTGGGTATACAAAATTATGTTGCACTAGTTTTTGTTAAGCTATTATCCCTGAATTCCCAAAACATTTGAATTTTTCCATTATTGATCTACGTTAACAATAGAAATAATTATTAACCACTAATAGAGAAATTCAACTTCTCAGTTGGCTATATGACACAATAACATCTATCAAAAAATAAATTTACTCATCTTTAAAACCAAAACAATATTTGTTATAAAAATATGTACATTACAACTAAAAATTAAACAAATAATAGAAAAAAGTAATACATGAAATTCTCATCTCCTATTGGCCGAAGAACAAAATCATTTTAATTCAATGATTTCTAATTGGCTTCTTAACTTCACTATTCTTCTTAACAATAAAGTGTATTCTGATTTTTAGGTATTTTGTGCATATGGATTTTAGAAAGTAATTATGATTAATTTAACTGTTTTAAATGAAACTTACTGTTTCTAGTTGATTCCACAATATATTGAAAAGATTTTAAAAATTCTAAGATAATTGACAATTGTTTCGATATTACCTAAATATCATTGTCGGAATGACAGAAGTTATATTTCATTGGAAGCCTATCTGATGGTTAATAATTATTTTGACTAGACCAAGAAGTGACGTACCTAGGGATTGACTCAATACATTTTTTGCGCGATCGATCTTTTTTGTTTATTTACAGCATCGGTTGTCAGGACGGTAGGTTGTGTTTACTGGTTTCTAAGTCCAACACGTCGGTAAGTGATTTACTTACCGTTCAGACGTCGGTAAGTAAATTACTTACCGACGTCTTAGCCCTACATACACTTAAGTGGTCCTAAATAATATATTACTTCATTCATTACACAAAAGGAACAATAGTGCTTTTCAACATAGAAGATTCTGCCCAAAGACTACCAGGTGATTTCAATGTTTCATTTCGCCGAACAAAATATGCCCACAACACTTTTTCATTAATACTGGTGCCGTTCTTCTCCTCACACCAATTCTTGAACATTTTGTAGACTTTTTCATAGCGATTCCCGGATTTTTCTGGAATTATTGCTTCACATCCTATTTGCCACGCGTTTTGTACTTCAGTATCACTCTCACTCATTTTATATTAGTAAATTAATCGAAAATTCAAGTTCAAAGTATAGACTTTAAAATATAATCTTAAGTTTCACAGTTAGTGCATTTGTTTGTTGATAAATAATATCTTGTAAACACTTAGCAATTGCCCAACGATTATTAAATTATATCATTGCCAAGTTGGCAACAGCCTCCTTTATACCAAAATGCAAATATATTTTAAACTGATCGAGAAGTATAAATGTCACTTTTCACTTTGTTCATTTCGAAGAAATTTAAATTATTTTATTTGAAATTCATTTCAATACGAATGCGCAAAAAATGGTATAAGCATCTCGAACGTTAAGGGTTTTACCGGTCTCCAACATTGCTGTCGACCGGTAAACAACCCTTACCGTTCTTATTACTTAATATACTAATATTAGAAAAAAGAAGAAGAAGATGTGAAGTTACAAATATTAAAGCTTAGATATTATTAGCCCCCTGGAGATATCCTGGATATCTTTTTTCCGATTAAGATCAGTGTAACTGTGCATTGATATAAAAAACCAAGAAATCTATATCTGCTGCTCTTTACAATTATCACTTAAGAAGACAGTTTAAAAGTGGAAAACTCCCTTGATTAATCTGTTAATTGACAACTTGATATTGTGGGTTTCTTAAGTTTCTTCTAATTTCTAACTCTTCAAGGAAATTCAGTTTCTTATCACAAATATGTAGTACTTCCAGTTCTGTGTTAGGTGTCAATTAACGTGTGCTATCAAGTAGATTTTTTGCGTAGTGGGACTTATCTGGTTGTTTTGATCTATATGCTGGTAAATGTTCACTGTATCTGATCTCATAATTTCTAAGAGTTTGGCCCAAATAGACAGCATTACATTCTGAACATTTAAGTTTATATACTCCAGACTTCTTTAATGTGGATATTTTTGTTTTTACATTTAACAATTTTGTACTAACATTACATTCTGTTTTAATAGAAATTGTTACATTTGTAGCTGTAGATATTATTAGAAATATTACCTGCATATGTGAGGGTTTTATAATTTTTTATTTCGTTATTTTGTTCAGAAAATATTAGTTTTATTGCCACTTTCTCCCTTTTTTATTAATTAATTTTTATGTATCATTTGTAATGGATAACCGTTGGATATTGCTATTTGTTTAATTGTATTGATTTCCCTAATATAATTACATTTTTTCATAGGAACTGAAAAATCTCTATGTATCATTGAAATATATGCTGCCACTTTATGTGACATGGGGTGATTGGAGTTATATGGAATAGTTACATCAGTGGATGTTGGTTTTCTGTAAATTGAATAATCAAGTACATTATTAATTCTTTGAATTCTTCAATTGAGAAAATTGATTGAGTTATTTTCTTTAACTTCTATTGTAAATTCATTTTTTGGGTGTAAATTATTAACATGATTGAAAAATACATCTAATTGTCGTTCACTACCCATAAAACAAGCTAATATGTCATCTACATATCTATAGATAAATAAGACATTTTTTGAAATATTACTGTTTAAGATTTTTCTTTCTAAATTGTCCATAAAAATATTTGCCAAAATTGGTAAACCTTGATTTTGAATATATATCTTATTGTCAAAAGAGAAATAATTCTGATTAATACATACATCAAATAAATTAAGTTTATTCGATATTATTCCTGGATTAATATTTTCACGTACGTACAAGTACTAGACATTCTTTAGGAGAAATTTTAGTGAACATATTGGTAACATCAAATGAAATTCAATTTGAGTTATCCTGCAATTTTAATACTTTTAATTCTTTGATTAGTTCTATTGAATTTGTAATTGAGTATTTAGATGTATATCCGTAACTATTAAGTGTATTGTTAAGTTTTTTTGCTAATACATTATTAGGAGTATTGACATAAGAAACTACAGGTCTAATTAGTTTCGTTATTTTATGTAATTTAACGGTTCCATATAATTGTGGAGAATGAGGATTTTTGCGAACAATGGATTTCTCTTCGTAATCACTTAAAAGATAATTTGAATTATTCACAATATCTCTTACATTATTAGAGAATATTTTGTTGGGTCTGCTCTAAGAACTTGTACATAGGGCTAATAATATCCAAGCTTTAATATTTGTAACATCACATCTTCTTCTTCTTTTTTCTATTAAAATATATTGTGTCAATCACTAGGTAGGTCACTTCTTGGTCTATCCAAAATAATTATTAAACATCAGATAGGATTTAAACGAAATGTAACTTTTGTCATTATGACGATGATATTTAGGTAATATCGAAACAATTGTCAATTATCTTAGAATTTTTAAAATCTTTCCAATATACAGAGTGAGTTAATGTATGGAACGTCTCAATTATCTCGGAACCGGCTTGTACGATTTTCATAAATTTTTGAACGCAAGGATCTTGTGATACGGCCGGTATTATGGTGGTATATACATTGTTGTCAGATTTTTCCTTTTTGCGGAAAAATAATGAACTTTGTTATTTCAAATGGATCACCCTATATATTTTATGCTTCTAAAAATCCTTAAGGAATACTGATTATTTTTCATGTAATAATCTCTATACGTAAATGACATAATTTCGGAGTTATAGCTACATTTACAGTATCTCCATCAAAGTTACAATAAATATTGTACATTTAGATGGCGACGATTGAATAAACTCGTTTAATTTAAATATTCTTTAATACTTTATGTGCTAATAGAAATCTCGTAACGAGGTCTAGTGTCAGTGAGTTAGTAAAAAGTTTAACGAAACTGGTGCAGTAAAATATTTATCCTAATCATGGCGCAGAAAACTTAAACAACTGAAGACAAATCTTTGAATGTTTGTGTCATGTTAGAAGTGGATCCACATTGCTGAAGTAGAGAAATTACGAATTTTGGAAAACATACATTAAAGGCGATTACAGCAGGTGCTCAAAATATTGTCCATTTACTTCAACACAACAAGCAATGCGATTTTTAAAATTTTGCTATACATTTTGCAACATCCCTGACTGCTCAGTTCTTCTTATATCTGTTTCAATCCTTTCTTTTAATTCCTGTATATTGGCAGGTTTTGTTTTATAAACAATGTTTTTTAAGTGACCACACAGAAAATAGTCTAAAGGATTTATGTCGGGTGATCTCGGGGGCCATTCGATAAATCCACGCCTTTCAATCCATCTTCTGGGAAACACATTATTTAGGTATTGCCTCACCACACACCCATAGTGAGGTGGATCACTATGGGTGACCAAATATTGTCGTTTGGGATATTGTTATTGTTTTAAAATTTCTAATAATGAATTTTTTTTAATGTAATTGAAAATACTTGGATTTGGAAATATACGAGCCATCTCAGGTATAATACTATTTTCCAATAAATCTAAATACGCCGGACCATTTAAGTTACCTTCAATGAAAAAGGGACCAATTATTTTGTCGCCTATCATTCCTGCCCATATATTCAGTTTTTCGGGATATTGGGTGTGGAATTCACGCATCCAACGAGGATTGTCATGTGACTAGTATCTACAATTATGCCGATATACGTTTCCATTTATACAAAAAGTGAAAAAATTTGGATCGTTTTGATTGTAACATTTTCCATCATTAGGTCCGCAAACTCTTCACGTCTATCAAAATCGTCATCTGACAAATCTTGAACCAACGTTACTTTGTATGGATGGAATTTATTATCACGTAAAATTTTTATTACGGATGTTTGAGAAATATCAAGTTCCCTGGATATTTATTTAGTACTCAAGTGTGGATCGTCTTCCAACAGGACACAAACATCTGAAGATTTGTTTTCAGTTGACGCAGTTTTTCTGCGCCCTGATTTGGATAAATCTTTTACTGAACCAGTTCCGTTAAACTTTTTTACTAATTTACTGACAGCAGATCTTGTTATGGGATTTCGATTAGGATATAAATTATTAAGATATTACACGTTTCTTGTTGACTTCTACGCCTATGGCGCAGGTTTCTCTGAACAGACGTCAGCCGCTACGGGTAACGGCCGCCGTGGACATTCAAATGCTCTGCCCAAAAGCATATGGAGCCGGTTTCATAGACACGCCGTCGGTTACTGCTGGCGTCAACGGGCGACGTGTACCCGCTACGGCTGTCGGTTCATATTATGTCGAACCATTGTGGCGGGTAGACGTTATGGCGGACGACAACATAACGAAAAAAGAACAGTACGAATTGTTAATAGAATTACTGCGAAGCCATCCAATTTTATATGATGCCGCACATGTGGATTATAAAAATATTGTTTTAAAACCTAAAGTGTGGGTAGAGATTGGTAAAATATTAAAAATTCCTGGTAAGCATTTTTTATTATTTTATTTTACAAAATATATCCTTAAACAACAGTTTGACTATCAGTTTTGATCTTGTCCAAATGATACAAACTAGAATGGTTATTATTCCATTAAGCTAGATATACAGTTTCATTTTTTACATATCCCTATCCTAATTTGTTTCATTACCATCCACTAATATTTAAATATCTATACAACATGAGACTGCCAAGTGACCCTTCCTGATGGAGAACATGAGTATTCTTTTAATTCATTTCTCAAATGCATTGCTGTCACAACAGCATTTCCACCATTCCTTGTTAGAGAAATTAAATTATTACGAATGATGTTATTGGTACCGATGTTACTTAAATTATGAACGTTTTCAGTTTTGTCATCTGTTAGACAGCAAGTTGCGAGTATAACATAATCAATTGTGCTTGTTTTAAGCATTATCGGTGTATGGAATACTCGAAAAGTATTGGATAGCATTCCAAATGCGCTTTCTACTGTTCTTCGTGCCGTATTCTGCATCTATTTAACTTTGAGCGGGGTATGGTTTCATAAGGCGAGGTAGCAACTTGAACCCTCCATCTCCTATTAGAAAATGTGGAAAAAATATGTTTGATCCAGGCAATTTTGCATCATCCGGAAAAGGAAATATTTCATTTTCAATCTGTTTTCCCAATTCTGATTTTGAAAAAAAACCACTATCTCCCTCTTTTCCATACGACTCAATATCAACATAGAGGAATTTACAATCCACATCTACTAAAGTCAGCAAAACAATGAAAAAAACTGTTTATAATTATAAAACAAGGACCCACTGTTCGATGGACATCGTATATGACAATGTTTACCGTCTAAAGCACCACAGCAATTAGGAAAATTCCATTTCTCTAAAAAATCTTTGGCCACAACTTCCAACCTCCTTCTTGTTAATTTTGGTAAATATATAGGCTTCATATGCTTACAAATCGTTGTTAATGTATTCTCTACTATTTTTGTAATATATGTAATACTTCTCGATCCCACCGCTGTCACCAGTGTAATACTCCTCAGTTCTTTCCTGTTTATTTGTTCTTATGAGATAGCAGTGATCAACTCAGCCGATGTTGCGGATATCCCACCGACCGGTATTATCCTGGTAAGTGTAATCGAGTCGGAATTATTCTTATCCAACACCAGTGTAATGGGATCGGTTATCTTTCGGGTTTCCTTTTTCTCTGTTGGTAGTGACCGGAAGGACCTACTGCACACTCGTATCCAAAGAACAAAATCGTTGCAGGGAGGGGTTGTTCCTGGCTCGAGCGATCAAGGTCGTCGTGGGGCCCCTTGGGCTTATACAGTGTGTCAAGCCCGAGTTCGTAATGCAGGTCGAGTCGGCCCGTCCTATTTGGCTGGTAAGAGGGTGAGGGCTGAGGTTAAAGGAAATAAACTGAAAGGTTAAATATGTACAAGCATATATTACAAAAAAAGATAAAAAAATATACGAAAGTTTTTTGCACTCGAATGAAATATAATAACTCGACTCTCTCCTGATTTTTGGATAGCCTACGTGATATATATATATATATATATATATATATATATATATATATATATATATATATATATATAATAACAAAGTAACGAGTGGAATTTCTTTTTGGTACTTAACCTGGAATAATTATGGTACCCTATACACTACAGTAAATCATATAATGACAGTAGTATCCTGAAAGTCTCAAAAACTAGTAACTAATATACCTTTGGCGATAATTATGGTGGATATCCTTCACAAAAATTAAGGCACTAAATAGGAATCAAACGAAACTTTGTGAATTAGAACAAATACGATATCTTGTAAACCATATATCTATATTGCCAAAATTTCTGGGATTGAAACAAATAATTACGAATCTCGTGAAATTTAGGTAACTGGTACAATATAAAAAAAAAGAAAATCTATATCCCCTACTTTGAATTCTAATTACGATTCTCCTAAAATTTGAATATGTAGAATACAATCTATATCAATAAAATTCAGAAGATTAATTATGATGTCTCCGGTATCTGGATGTCCGGCAATATGACTGAAAAAATTATCGATTGAAACTTTAAGATAGGACTAAATATGATCCCCTGTACATAATAAATATCTGTACGCTATTTCAAATAATCAAAACTTTAAGATAGGACTAAATATGATCCCCTCTACAATATAAATATCTGTGCGCTATTTCAAATAATCAAAACTCTAAGATAGGACTAAATATGATCCCCTGTTCAATATAAATATCTGTGTGCTATTTCAAATAATCAGATATATAGGGAGATGGTCCCTGAACCTAAGCTAATACCTATACCAGTAGTTGAGGGGCGCAGATGTATATGATACACTAGATATGACCGAAAAAGAACTGTGGGGTCCCCTACCTTTTTGGGACACCCGGTTAAGTCGAAGAAAATATAATAAAACAGATCAATACAACATATAATAAATTAATTGTACGTTAAAAACTTACGTTTTGGAATATCACTAGTCACAAACTGCACAATATTACTGTTGAGGGTGAAGGGATCGTCCGTACTTAGACTGGCCTCTTCGGGGAGAGTTACTATCTCTCTCTCTTCGATTCAAAATTTTCTCGTTCTTTATTCTAAAATCTACCTTGTGTGAAGGTTAGTTTCCTGTATCATTATTTTTAATTTGTTAACGTATTGGTGGACAAAACATGACACAATCGTCAGCTGTGATGTTTTGTTAACCTTGCGATAACACATTTTGTTTGTATCACACTCTTTCGTTGAGGTCAACAATTAATATTTATTTCGAATTAAGAAAAATTTGTCTATATAGGGCGTTCTTAAAATTTTCTATGTCATATCTCGTGTTTATTACAATATGTAATAGTGTGAGATGTGAAACTGGAATGCTAGCGATCGAAGGCTTTCTCCAGTTGCCAAAAATCCTTAAAAAAAATGATTATTGTTTAAAAATAATTACAAGACTGTATAATACATTTTTAGTTGCAGATGTCAAGAAAAGGTGGAAACATGTTAGAGACCACTATATGAAGAAAAAGAAAATTGCCACTAGCACAGGCCAGGCAAGAAGTCGGACATGGGAATACATGTCCCAGCTAACTTTTCTGTCGCAAGTACAGTTACAAAGAAAGACTTTAAGTACTGAAGAAGAAACAAACACGGAAGTTCTTGTAGATATAAATAATGAAAGTGAACCAGATACACAAGACATTGTAACAGAGAGCCAAGAGATCCAAGACATACCGGAGACACAACAAAGGGTCGAGGACAATCGCAAAATTGATCCACAAGCAAATTATAAATTGTTTAATTTTAAGGCAGAACAATCCGCCACTCCCTCCAGAAAAAACTCAAGACGTCAAATGAAACTTCTTTAGTTAATCTTTTGGAGAAAAGACAACAAAAAAGAGACGAATTGTTTGACAAAATGTTGACAAAAACGGAAACCGTACCAGAAAAATCTACCGTACACAATCTTTTCGACTCCATGGCAGATACTGTTTCTAATTTTCCGCCACACCTTATCGCTGAAACCAGATTAAAAGTTTGCCAAATAGTTACGGAAACGGAATTACAAATACACAACGAACAGTGGCATACTGCCACAGAAGCATCTATACCATCGACTTCATCAGGGACTCCAATGCAATCCAATGAATCATGCGATAGTTGGTTGCTTACGCAAATATAGTTTAAGTTGCTATAAATACCAAAATAAAGTTTTACCGATCGACATGCATTATTTGTTTTGTTGCTAAAAACTAACTTACCTTGATGTTACTGCTAACTAGTGAGACGGTGAAATAGGTCGTGGATATTTATTTGTGGATTTTACAGATAGGTCATGTTCAATTAAATTTAGCACTGTTGCAAACTGTTGTTCAGACAGTTTAAAATATTCTGTAAATTTTGCATTATCACTTTTAAGGTAGACGTAAATCAAGCTGCGAAATACTCCTTTATTTTCTCGATTTTTAAACATATTGTCCGTCTTTCTCCTTTTTTTTAATGATAACATTATTAATTCATCATCTTCCTCTTCTTCAAGTAACACTGTTATCAACATTTTGTTCATTGTTGTAGTCCAATTAGTTCTCAAAAGACGTCAGCCTCAATCGATACCTCTCATTAAACTGATTCTAGAGAAACTACTGAACCGCTACCGATGACGTGTGAACGCGAGCCGCAACGTCTAAGCGTCGCCGGCCGCGGTTAACGTCTCTTCAGAGAAACCAGCGCATATCACCATACCCTAATAATATTAAAATATGGATTCGTTCTTTTTCTGATAAACGATCCATTGTGTTTTTCAATAAACTTCAACAATAATAACTTATTGAAACGTCAAATTTGTTATTGTAGCAGTCGTAGCCAGCTAAATGTATTATTTTAACTTCGGCGGAGATAACTGCGAAATTATGGCAATTAGGTATAGGGAACATTTGATGAAAAATAATAAGTATTTCTTAAGGATTTTGAAAAGCAAAGAATATACAGCGTGATCCATTTGAAATAACAAAGTTCATGATTTTTCCGGAAAAAGGGAAGATCTGACAACAATGTAAATACCACCATAATACCGGTCGTATCACAAGACCATTGCACACAAAAATTTATAATAATCGTACAAGCCGTTTCTGAGATAATAGAGGCGTTCCATACATAAAACTCACTCTGTATTGTGGAATTAACTAGAAACAGTAAGTTTCATTTAAAACAGTAAAATGAGTAGATTCCATGAAGTAAGGGCTCGACCCTTACTTCAGAGTTAATTTAATTATGATTAACATCATTTTCCAAGACATGCTTATTTAAATCTTCAGACAAATTCATTGTTAGTGCCTTGTTCATAGCTGAGTTAGTTATCAATTCAAAGAAATTTTTCCTATGCAGATTTTGTTCAAGAATTCTTTTCCAGAAATTTTAGAAATGAGTATAACATCATTTGAAGGATACATTATTCCTCCTTTACTTTTATGGACAATCAAAGAATTAAGCAAATCTGCTTACAGTCCAGTTAATGCCACAACACATGTTCCACATATCAAGGTGTTTGTCAATTGTAAAACAACAAATCCAGCTATACACGTGATAATTTGTTCACTGCATGTTGACAAAATAAATGGATTCATAATTCAGTCATGATCGTTTAAGTTATTTTCAAATGAGTCATAAATTGTGGCCATCATTGCCTCTTCATCTTTATCAAAAGGAGGAACACTATTGTTTATCAGACAAACGGGATCTGTTTTTGCTGGTATACAAGACACCACCAAAATGGAAATTCGTTACAAAGGTATACAATTACCAATGCCTCCACTTCTAACTTCTGATCTGATTAATAAACTCATGTAAGATGACATAAACTGACAAGCTGTTGGATTGTTATTCCATCCACCTTTGCATCTGATAGAGAGTACATGGAGAGGTACAGGCTCCAAAAAGGAAGAGCAGTCGGACAAAAATAGAAGTTGACGAAGATGCGAAATATGCTATACGAAGAACTGTCCATACGTTTTTTTTATGAAAGATGAAGTACCAACAATTAAGGAAGTGCTAGCAGGAGAGGTTGAAGAAAATCTCACATTTTATGAAAATAAATAAAAAGATTGTTCTTATCGAAAGATCTGAAATATTATTGTGGAGATAAGAGTATTTACGGAAAATTAACGATTTTCGGAAACAAGGAATGAAGATTTATTATACGGATGAAACATGGGTCACCGAGGGGCACACGGTGAAAAAAGTATTGCAACATGGAAATGTGAAAAATGCACGGTAAGCAGCTATTGAGGGCTGATCAACCGGTTTAAAAATTCCATGTAGAAAAGGCCGTCGATTCATAAATTACACATATAGGAAGTGATAGCGGATTTGTGTTAAATGGTGAATTAATATTTAAGTCCAATTAAACGGGATACTACCATGAAGAGAGGAACGCAGAGGTGTACGAGAAGTGGTTTCGACGCATTACTGAAAATTTGGAGAGCAGTGTAAACAAGAAATTGCTTCAAATTGTAAAAATTGCTGTAGATGAATTAGCATTGAGCCATGGAATTACTGTATTAAGGTTACCCCCATATCATTGTGAGTTGAATCCGATTGAATTAATTTGGTCACAAATTAAAGAATACGAGAAAAATCGAACGTTCAAGTTAGCCGATGTGGAACGCCTTAAACGGTCAGAGGCCGACACTGCTACATAACATTATATTTGTAATCGTTTGAAATCGTTCTATCAGCCCAGAGTTTTAGTGATCACTCTACCATCACCTCACCGGCGAATTGGTGCAGGCTGTAACCAATGTATCATTACATCTTGACAGCAATTTTATATTTGTCACTGTTGTCGCTGGGTAAGTTGTCAATGAAACTTTTCTGATTATTGTATGATACAAAACGTGCACCTTCCTTTTGAAAAGTCCTGTAATTAAGTTCTTGTTAGTTTGTTTTTGTTGTATATTTCATGGGTATTGAGCGGTTATTTTCTCTCTCTTGTAGATTTTATTGTAGATATAAATGACCGTGGGGCTGCTGATTTTGCATTGGTTACATCATATTGGGGTGTTAGCCTCAGTAGTCCGAAAAACTGCCCGCTTTAGCTGATAAGTGCTATAACTTAATAGGGTTCTCATTTTCTATTAGAGAAAAGGATTTTGGATGGGTTTACATTTGTAACTATTAATACTCGTATATTTCAACTTGTTGCAAATTAGTATATATTTTTGTACAGTTCAGGGGTATTTTTGTCGTTTTGAACAAAAAAAATTTCTATGTATTTTTATGGCTATTACCTAGCAGTGTTCTACTTATGATTGTGTATTTGAAATTCTTCACATGAGTTTTGTACTCGAAAAATAGGTAATAGCTGTCAAGTAGTTTTTATATTGTCTGATCGAGTGATTAGTATGTTACGTATAGGATATCGGTATATGTACTTGCAATATTCTTCTGTTTTATATTTCTACGTACTGAAGGGAGGTGTGATCACATATCACATAATTTTTGGCTTATTAATGTTATTTTTCATTTTGTCAATCAGTTGCTATGCATAAGATTAATTTATTAGTTATCATTTAGATGTGGTATATACTTTATCCACATAGTAGTTATTCAGGTTTTTCAAGTAAAGCTTTAACTCAATTAGTGGAACACTAGGAGAAAAGCATCTTCTGGTCCAATATGTAAATTTTTTTAAGCCGCAGAAGCAATTCTTCAGTATATTGAATAATAACTCTTTGAGGGAAATCTTCAATTTCGTTTCAGTTATTATTTTCATTTAATTTTAACAACACATCTGGTGTTGTTAATAATATAGCCTTAAGCTTGTTCAGTCAGTTAATAGTTTCATCGTTGATGATAACATTTTAGTAATTCAATGTTATCTGTACGTTTAAGAGTTTTCCTGGTGGGATACCTTTGTTTGGATACTTACCTTTTTCCTGGAGGAGTACTTTTTTCTTTGAGTACTTTACCGTTTGGTTTTGCCTGGACCGAGATGATGAGGCGACCACCGTTCTTCCGGACTAGAGGATAAGGGGATAATATGAGGTTGATTTAATTGTTTATATACGAGTATATATTTTCTTGTTATGAAACATATTTTTTTAAACTTATAATGTTGAATCACATCCAACCGAATACAGTAGATCGCCTTGGTACCAAAGCTATCCCCTGGGTCAAGGTTTGTATTATACTTTGCGTTGATGACATATGTTATATTCTAGCTAAGTGTGCACATGTATAACTGATAACTTGGTGTTCTGTATAGCCCAGTTATTTTTTTGATTTTGCGTTTTTTTATTAGTTCACGTGTATAACTGATAACTTGGTGTTCTGTATAACCCAGTTATTTTTTTCAATTTACGTTTTTTTATTAGTTCACATGTATAACTGATAACTTGGTGTTTTGTATAGCCCAGTTATTTTTTTAATTTTACTATTTTTTATTAGTTCACATGTATAACTGATAACTGATGTTCTGTAAAGCCCAGTTATTTTTCGCTCAATATTTTTTCTATGATTTAAAAGCTAACTGAAGTTAAAATCCAGTCATTTTTCAATTTTTTATGCATCTTGCTAAATTGTATCAATTGTTAGAAACATCTCATTTCATAAGAAAATTTCAGTATCTGTGATTTATTATTTCTGTTAATCACCTATTACGGGACAAAAAAACACGTTGGTAAGTTTAGATACCTGTTTTCTTTATCGTTTCCTATTTATTTCTAGATTTATGATAGGACGAACATTTTGGTCGTGCAGAAACCTGGCTGCCACCCATTTTATTTGATAGCAACCCGGACATCTCATAGCACTCAGTCCCATTTACCGACTAAGTGAGCTGAACGCCCGAAAGGTTGTCACCGTGGACAGCTGGACTGGAGGGTGATTACATGCCTTCTTAATAAATAATTGGAACGAGTGACACCAGAAACTGGATGAAGTGTATTGCTCATATTCAAAACGAAGGAAAGAATATTTGGGATGTGAATAATATGTCTGATAAAGGTATCGCTGATAATATTATCAATGTAGTTACTAGTGATATTGATGATGAAAAATCGGGAAATTACAAAGGGTAAATTCTAACATTGTTTTTCGGTGTTGTTTTATTTTTGTAACTCTTATTTTTTTACCTATGATTTCCGTTTATGAAAAAAAATCGTCTCGTTCTCATTGGAGTGTTTTCTTTATACTATAAATGTTCCCGACGTCCAAAAAATAGTTCAGGAAAATGTAATAATGCTATTATTGACCCCGCAAAAAAACATCCGCGCCACAGTGCAGAAAATATATCGGTTCAGGAGGAGGTCATTGCACTTTCCAAACTTTATGGTTCAACTTTAGTTTGAACTGAAGATCCAGTACTTGGGTAAGTGACTGGTTATATGTTTTCAGAGTATTAATTTGGGAAGGATCTAGGATCGTGAACAACACACAAAACTTGAATTTAAACCAATTGAAGCAATTTTTTAAGGAACCTTGATTTGTTTTTTGATTAAATAATTTTCTAAATGTTGTCGAATGGCCAAGAACTGTAACTCTTTACCCCTAAACTTAATTAGTTAGTAGCACAAAATCTGGAATTTTTTAAATAATATAATATATTCAACAACAGATACAAATAAATTTCCTCTTTTATTTGTATCATGTGTTCGAATTTTATGGTCACATTGATATTGGATTTTCTTGTATGGGAGAATGTCATTTCTTCGACATTTTTATGGCTGTGGATATATTTCAAAGATATCTTACATGAAGTGAGCGGTTTATGGTTTGGCACTGGCCGTAAAATGACAAGTTAAATTGTTGTTTTACTGGTATTGCTGCTACTTAGTTCCATATAATTCTATGAGAGAAGCACAAAAAAAGTAATCCAATCATTTAATATCAAAAGGTGGTATTTAGGTCCTTTTTGACTAGTTCATATTTTCATGTTATTCAATTTTTGGGTTTACTATTGTGAATATACAGTGCGTCCGAGAGTATTGAAACATGAAGATATTTTTGTCACCACGTGAAATACAAAAATTTGGTTCTGTATATTAGATGGACCAGCGATTTTATAGTTTTGCGTTGCCAAATGTACAGTTATTGGAAATACGAACAATATGTGAGTAGATATACTAAGCCGGTTCTGGGACGGAAGTCGGCCATGTTGGATTTCGTTGACTGTGCGCGCGCACCGGAAGTGGCATCCATCTTGTGTCAATGGCGGACGTGTTGGTGTGTCGTATCCATCTTGTGTCAATGGCGGGTCGTTGGCGAGTATTTCGAACGTCGCGACTGTGACGGCATCCATCTTCTGTGACGTCAATCATGGTCCATCCACATGTGTGACGTAGCACTTCCAATTTGGTGGGTTGTGTCGTTGGCGGGTGATTCGAATGTCGCGACAGCATCTTCTGTGACGTCAGTAAAATCCCTACGGCATCCATCTTCTGTGACGTCAATCGTGGTCCACCACAACACTTCCAATTTATAAAATTGAAAAATGGTCGACCGTGAGATTCGAACTCACGACACACACAGCGACTTTCTCGTTCCTAACACAGTCCCTAACCGTTGCGCTATCGAGGTTATATGTATAAATTTCTTATTTGGGTTTTACCTTCATCCGTTGGGTGTCAGTGACCCCAGATACTTTTGGCGCTCTTGTTAAAAAAGATAGTTGAGTGGGACGTCTAAATTTCATATGGTGTGTATGTAAAAAAAAAATCCGCTTGAAAAAAAAAAATCATGCAATTTATAAAATTGAAAAAAAATGGTTGTCTGTGAAATTCGAACTAAGAACACACAGCATCTTCTCGTTCCTAACACAGTCCGTAACCGTTGCGCTATCATGGTTTATTTATAAATGTCTTATTTGGGTTTTAACACTTTGCGTTGGGTGTCAGTGACCCCACGTAATTTTGAAAGTTGCACTTTACATTTTAATATTCCAAGATTGATGCCTTCACAGCATACGAGTGAAATCAAAAGTGTCTATGATTCTTTGTCATAAAATGTATACAGGGGTTGTTTCACGTTTCTTGTTAAAAAAGATATTTAGTTTGTTGAGTGGGACGTCTAAATGGTGTGTGTAAAAAAAAATCCACTTTAAAAAAATCATTTATTATTGATATAATAATTACAAAGGTAACGCAATATTTAAAAACCATTGTCGGAGATATTGTACATTTCTGGAGGATCCTCCAGTGGCGTGACAGGAATCACGTTCAAAGTTTCCAGTTGCCAATGATGTACCATCAAACTTGCAGACGTCAATAATGATGGGAAAGACACTAAAAATGTGACATTTCTTTTGTAGAAATTCAGCCTTTTGCTGTCCGCGTACGTAAATGAAGTCTGCAGCATACAACAGCTTAGTTTCCAATATTACATTTATTTCGCTATACTCGATGTCACCTGAAGAGTATCGAATGCCATGCACATTTTTTTCCAGGTATTTCACAGTTTTCTTATCACGCTGACTTAATGTATCAAACGATTGAGGTGGCAAAAACATGTAGTGACTCTGCTTAAAACCAATCTCGATGGTGAGTTCTTTGGGAACAAAGCATCCATCAACGACGAATCCTTGGATGTCCACGAATGCAACTCTCATGATGATGATTGCTAGAATACTAACGTGCAGCAGCAGTAGCACATTCTAGTTTAAATTCTTAACAATTTCGGTGAGGGGGAAATACTCCATTACGCAATCGTGTATTATGATGCAATATACTTTGGTATTTTCGGGGAAACCAATGTTTGCTTCAATGTCAAGTTTTACATCAACTGTAGATGCCTTCATGCTTTCTTCTTGTTTCGAGCAATCGATAACAAACAATGCACGCCTCTTGAATGAGGAATAATCCAACAGAGGACGCTTCTGTGTCGAATTCATATAGCTAGGATAAAATTCAGTATAGTTGAAATATGCCTCATTGTAATCATTCTTGGTAAAATCCAACTGCATTCTTTCATTGGGATAATACTCTCCATTTAGCGATAACCTGATACTTTGAATGTCTGCATTGTCAAATAAAGTTGGATCAGTTGTGTTGTTGTCACGTTTGTTGGTTTGAAAGAAAACAATAACATAACGAGGTCGTTCCACTGAAGTTGTAGTTTTAACAGCCCAAACTTCACGTCTAGCATTTCTGGTGATGGATGGCAGTTCATGTATCTCCCACTTTCTAAATGGAATAACTATAGGCTGATCCTTTTGAATGGTCCTCATCAGTTCCAACTTAATATCATCATTAGGGTAGATATGCTTGATTTTCAATTCGATGTTGGTAATGTTTATGCTAACAGTTGTAGTGGAAGTCACACCGGCAACATTTTTTTCTGTGATATATACACAATCATTATCGTTTCGAGCTCGAACCAAACGTATTGTTTGCCGTCCACATGTAATCATGGGATAGTCATTGAAAATGTTGAAAATGTGCTTGAGAGGAATTTGTAGGTTGAATGATTTATCTGGAGCATTAAGGATGGGATCTTTGGGATAATTCCAGCCTGCTATAGCCATATGATTGGAATCTTCTTGATTGTAGCACGTCATGGCACGTACAGCACTCACGATTCCAGGATCTCGAACCGTTTCCATTTCTCTTGCGCTTTCACTGTATGTGCACGAATCGAAAAGGAAAGCACCAAAATTATTTGCCAGCTTTACATCACCGGCTCCATGTATATTGAGCGAACCTTTAATGCACAACAATGTTTCGTTCATTGCAAAAAACGAATCAACTTGATTGATGCTAAATTCCACAATGTCACTGCAACTGAACGATTTGATGAACGGAGCATATGTTCTGTATTCAGCTTTGCGAATCGATTCATCGAATCTCGGCTTGCGATAGATATCAAACATTGGAGGCATATCGTTCATACGAGAACGTTTTCCATACATGGTTGTCATCGTTTTTCTTTCAACAAAAAGCCTAAAGATTGCAAGAACAATTTGTTAGCAAACGTAAGATGCTGCTGCTGTTGCTTTGAAGGACGTCGTTTAACTAATGGAACTGAATGTGCAGCGGAACGTCTTTTATGATTAATTATCAATCCCATCTGTTGCTTCTCGCTCTAAGCTCCAACACCAAGGTACTCTTTTCACCACGAAAGTTGATAGGATGTCCGTCTTGGTCCAAAGCCAACACAGTAACGTTAGTAATTTCACGTTGTGGTATAACAGGTAAATAAAGTAAATTATGTGGAGTTTCGTCAATGGCGTACCCAGGATCTACTTTTATAACTAATTCGTAAATAGTATGAGCAGGTCTGTCTGCGTCAAAGGCTCCAGTGGTAATGTTACATTCGAAGCGTATGCTAGATACTTTTATAATTTTGACGGGTAGATCTGAAGAGTACCATTTTTTGGCTTCGAGTATCTGTCTAGAAAAACCCAATATGTCGCCAAGACAGTTGGGAGTATCCTGCTCGCCGAACGGAATTCTATATTTACTGTAAATCATACATTGTAACGTATTATTATTGGGTTTTAACGCAAATACAGTTTCAAATGGATTGCTGGTGCCACCACCACCACCACCTAACTTGTCTAGTATGAACGCTTCAATATCAGCGATTTCGTAACATCCCGTTGGTATATCAAAACTCTGCATCATGTTGTTGTCATCGTAGTAGTGAAATTTGCGATTTTCAATGTTTGGTATACTATGGTATGAGTGGAAGGAACGTAGTGCTAACTCATAGTCTTTCTCAGGATAGAGTACAATAGGCGTAGGAGGTTGGAATGTAAATACGTGATTTGTGCTATTTACTCTCAACAACTGCGACATGATGACTGATGCATGTCAAGGGATGAAGGTACTTTAAATAATACACAGAACTATGTTCAAGATTTATTTAATACACTTTGACATAGAAAACAAGATGCCTGAGAACTTGCAGGACCATCCCAATGCGTTGTCCAATCGGGACGGTTGTAGTGAACGAAGCACGGCAGACGAATTTGTAGCTCAAAATTTGTTTTGTAGTCATTAGGTAGTTTATGCCATATATCCAACAATTCAGACGGGCTGACAAACCCAATCAGATATTGAATGGGGACTTTTTTCAGCGCATCAACAGTAAAACTTCGTGGCTTTTGCATTAATAATGTTTTAATGTCATCCCACTCCTCTCCCATTGTTCCAAGGATGTTGAAGTAGAAATTTCAAACACAAATGTCCACAATTGATTTGATCGTAGTTTTGATACTGATTATTGTTATAAAAAATATTTTTTCCTCCTCCTCCTAGATACTTTACAAGTTCTTTGGGCGGTTTCAAATTACCAAATGAATCGAAATACTCGATGACATTGTTTTTCTTTATATATGCTACCCAATGTGTTCCACTGTTTTTGGATGAGTCCAAGTTAACCACTGCACACTCTTGTTGTCGTCGAGGACCGGATTTAGGTAGAGTGTCACGCATGAAAACACCACGAAAGTGTGAGATTTTATATAATTTTGCATAACGCGCAATATCGGTGTCGTACAGTGGACGATTGGGTAGCTTTATCGCGAGTTTTTTTTTAAATACAATCCAAATCCTCTGCCACTAGGATACTTTTTCAGATATAAACCATTTCCGACATGTTCCATAACCTTATTATGGCGGTGGTCTTCTTCCAATTTTTTTCGAGCATTATTTGCATCAATGACAGTCTTTGCAATCCCAGCAGCTCCACCCGATAGTGCTCCGAGTGCTGAGAGACCGGCAAACAGAGGTATAAGTGGTAGAAAACCTCCAGATTTTACTGGTATCACTCGAGGAACAACAATTTTCTTCGATCCACCAAATTGTTTAATAAGTGATTTGGCTGCTCGTAAGGCAAACAAGGCGCTTTCTTTTAGAGATGCTCCTCTCTTCATTGATTTTCCCACCTTTAGCACTACGTCTCGATTAAAGGAACGTCGTTGTTTCTTTGGACGACTTCCCATTCCCAACTTTCGTTTCACTTTCATGGTACCAGTAACAAGTAATGCAGCAGCTTTTTCACCAAAAGATCCCTCTTTTGATTTTACTCGAGCCCAAGCCTTATCTTCCAACTCCTTATCTGCTTTGTGACGTTCTTCAAGAGATTTATTTTGCGAATAAGCTATATCGTGTTGTTTGCAGGCGTCGTCTAAAGGATTAATGCCTGCGTCACCACGTGCAAGTCGCTTTTGTAGTTTTGTTCCAGCTATAAATGTACGTAATATATGTTTAACGAAAAAAAGACAAGTTATATTCACTTACGACCACAATAATTGTAGGTAGGCAAGTGAAGTTCGAATGGCAGTTTATTTATTAGAGAATTCAAAAGACCTTCTCCCTCAAACACCAACATTAAGACTGATGTATGATAATGCTGCGATATCCATATTTATAGAATAACACTCTAATAAAATTCTTCACAAGATGAAGATCGTTCAACAAGAGCAGACGCTACCCATTGAAAACTTGGACTTTACCTCTAATCCATCATCTGTTGGTAAACATGGTAAACTACTACCAAATTCTTTTCGTGCAATCATCTGTGGTCCTAGTGGGTGTGGAAAGACAAATGTTATGTTGTCGCTCCTATTCGATCCAAATGGTGCTAAATTCAAAAATGTTTACGTTTATTCCAAGTCGTTATTTCAACCGAAATATAAGTTGTTGCAAGAAGTCCTAGGAGAAGTTAAAGGTGTGGACTATTTTCCATTTAAAGACAATGAGGAAATTATTAGTCCAGATAAAGCGCAGTCAAACTCGATATTCATATTTGATGATGTTGCATGTGATGGTCAACAGAAAATTCGCGAATATTATTCAATGTGTAGGCACAAGCTCATTGACGCGGCCTACTTATGTCAAACATATTCGAAAATACCGAAACAGCTCATACGTGACAATTGTAATATGATTGTGTTATTCAAGCAGGATGAAGTTAATCTAAAACATATATTTGAGGAACATGTGTCACCAGACATGACATTTGAAGAATTTAAAAAGATTTGCTCAGAATGCTGGTCGACTACTAACAACTATGGAACATTGGTGATTGTAAAATATTTTGCTTTAAATAATGGTAGGTACCGTAAAGGATTCGATAAATTCATAAAGCACTAGACATTATCCTCAGTCATCGTCACCATGTCCAACGATAAGGTTGCTATTGCCATGCGTAAGAAAAAAATCAGTGAATTGGCGAGATCTATTCGCAAGAAATATTTAGCGTTAAAATTAGGAAAATCAGAACATGATACATCTCTAAATAAGCTATTTAAACCGATATCTGTACCGCTAAAAGAAATGGTCAAATCCTCAAAATCATTACAACAAGCCATAGTTTCAAAATTCATCCCTCCAAAAGAGGAAACAACGACAAAAAAAGAAAAAAATGCTGATGTATCATTTCTCGATACAGAACCCATAGCCGAGACGGATGAATCAGGAAATATACGTTATGATGATGAAGAAGGAGAAGACGATTATTATTATGATGATTATGATATAGGCACACATCCCAACGTTTCGCGTGATGTCATAGAAGATTATTTAGATCAATATCCAATAATTAGTCAACCATATCTTGAAGATTACTTTCGCAAAGATGATGAAATTGATAGAAGTTATGGTCCATTATATAATGATGAAATTGGTTGGATGTTGGGCAGACGTAGAATTGCATTCGATAAAAGAAACGGTAATATAAACATATTACGAGAGAAGGATGAGGGGGAAGGAAATATACCGGGGACTTCGGGATTGTATCAGCTTGTGTTTTACAATCATCCCAATGAATACTCTGATGATGATTTGAATAATTACAAAGCTCTGCTAACAATAACAAAAGCTCATCTCAATGCAGCAGATCGTCTGAAAAGTACTGCTACCGAAAAGTATCGCAACATAATTAGACCGTTGTTTAAAACTGACTCATCAAATATTAGTAGTAGTACTATAACCAAACCTCCATCAGCTCGAATATTAAAGAAACAACGACAACAACAACAACAACAATCCATTCAAACCGCTCCATATACTAATGTAGGAAAAGGTCTTGTTGTCGGCGGCGGCGGTGGTGGTGGCCCTCTTTTGTCATACAACGAAAAACCGATGGAATACATTTATTGGGATGATCCCAATGAGCTGTGTGACCGTTTAAGATTACTGATTGCATCCAAGGAAGCTGGCAACACCTCATTCTCACACAACAACGAGATAATTGCAATAATCAATGAGTTGAAAGAGGCCAATATAATTGAATAACAAACGGAAAACATAATCATTTCAATCATGTCTGTCGATAAGTTTGGACATCGCCGCAATCATGCTAATGAGCGGGTTAAGCCGTATATGCCGAAAGTGTCGTATCCACATACTCCTGACGGTAATATTGATGCAGAAAACGTAAAAATTTGTAATGTAAAGATGCCGACTGCAAATAGCGATGTTGCTAACAAACTATATGTTGATGAACAATTACATGTGTACCATAATGAGCTCGAAACACTTCAAAAAACAATAATCCCCTCATTACAAACGCAATTGGTATCTCATCAAAATAAAATCAACGAAATTGCTGCATTTATTTCGAGAAATCCTCCCGTCAGAGCTCGAGATATGGCAACTAAAATATATGTCGACGAGGGAGTTGCTATGGGCAAGCAATTTTTGAGAAATGATTTGGAGAGTTTTAAACAAGAAATACAGGATAAATTGTCGAAAAGTAATACTCTAATCAGTGATAAGATCGATATGTATAATACATACATAGAACGTTCGTTTCAAGTTTTGGACAGGGACTTGAAGAAGAAGCATGAAATTGAACAAAAGAAGAAAATAGATGAGAAGAGTAATGGATCATCAGTTTAGAAAGTGCATGCGCTTACGAAACATGTCATCCAAAGTCCAGCTTGTTAACGAACTCCATAAACCTATACGTAAAAATTATCCACGCAGACGTACAATTGTCAAAGGCATAGATGATTTATGGCAAATGGATTTGGCAGAAATGCGACCTTACGCTAATCAAAATAAAAATCACAAAATGATACTAGTCGTCATCGATTGCTTTTCAAAGTTTTTATGGACACGTCCATTAAAGACAAAAACCGGTGAAGAGTTAACTCGTGCATTCTCAGACATTCTCACCAACACAAAACGAGTTCCTAAAAATCTCCAATCAGACCAAGGAACGGAATTTTACAACAACAAGTTTCAACAACTAATGAAACAACATGTGATTAATCATTATAGTGTATTTAGCACGAAAAAAGCTTCTATGGCAGAAAGAGTTATTAGAACATTGAAATTAAAGCTTTACAAACATTTCAGTTTAAATGGTACCTATAGATGGATTGACATTCTCCCTAAAATTACACGAGATTACAATAACACAAAACATTCAACAACCAAATATAAACCTTCCAATGTCAATAAATCCAACGAAAAAGATATTTTAAACAAAACCTATACACATCTAAAGATTGCCGGACTTCGTAAATTTAAAGTTGGTGATATTGTACGTATAAGCAAGTCGAAACATGTCTTTGAAAAGGGATACACACCCAATTGGACGACTGAACTATTCAAAATCATTAAAGTTAAAATAACCAATCCCACCACATATTTGCTCGAAGACTTGCAAGGTATACCGATCAGTGAAGGGTTTTACGAAGAAGAGCTACAGAAAACATCAAATTCACACATTTACTTGGTGGAAAAAGTGCTTAAAAGAAAAGGCAACAAGATGTTTGTTAAATGGTTGGGTTTAGACAAAAAACACAACAGTTGGATAGAAAACACAGATGTAGTCACGTAATTACTTCGCTTCACTACGCATTGTTTTGTAGTAGTAGGAGATGTGAATGGGTATAAATAGAGGAGAGAGTTGTAGGTTCTCAGTCGTCAATATGAGTTCTCAAGACAGCGGCTATTTTAGTGCTACACAAAGTCATGTTAATTATGACACACAATTAGATCATATTTTACAAGTGTATGAAATGGCAGCCAAACAGGAAAACCACTACTTATTGTACACAGAGTATTGTACAGATGGAGATTTTCGAATTGGTTGTGGTTTGAGCCCCGCAAGAACGTTCAGTACTGCGATCACTCTATCATACACCGATAAACCTAAGAAAATCAACTTCAGCTCATACGAATGGTTCACATTTATCGACATTTTAAATAATAATTCATTTATAAGTGCATCATTTCACGAAGAAGAAAAAAAAGAAGAAGCTGTGTTATCTTGTGGAGACTACTGCACCATTCGACAAATGGTATTTGATCGTGTTAAATGGTTGGAGGTGACCAAACATGATATCAGTGTACCTTTAAGAAAAGAAGATGTTTATCAAATACTACAAGCGGATCGTTGCCTCATCTCCCCACGTCTCACTCATTTAGAATCCATAAATTTTGGTGAATACTATGAAAATTTGGTGGAAAACATTAGAAATTTCACTCAAACTAATGAAAATTTGACTAAATTTGAACTGATTCAAGTAATGTATGACATCAACAATAGCGAATTAGCCATTGCACTAAGAGAATATATGTTTTTTTGTAAAGTTAACATTGTCAGTGATTTAGAGAAGTATTAAAACTAATTAATTAAAATTATTGTGTTTTATTTCATGTTCCCATCGTATGTGAGTTGATAAATGAAACGAAAATTGTCAATGATTTTGTTTCATGTTTCCAAGTTGATAGAAGGAGATCACTAATTATTTTTTATGTATTGCTTTTGAAAATTACAATACTTTTTATATTGATGAAATATATTTGAGAATAATATTTCATATATATATATATGTGTGTGGGTCTTAGAATAAATAAAACATTTACATTTTAAATCAATATTTAACTTTAATGGATAGACATAATTATAACGGTATAGAGAAATTAGATTTTTCGTGGGAACACCGTTTATTAAATTGCTTTTTTCAGTGCGTAGGTTAAGAATAAATAAACCATTTCAAATCAACATTTAGATAGACGTAATTATAATGGTACAGAGTAGTTCGTTTTCTCGTGGGAACATCGTTTATTAAATTGCTTTTTTTTTAGTTTGTATGTTTGAGAATAAATAAAACATTTCAAATCAACATTTTGATAGATAGACGTAATTATAATGGTACAGAGTAGTTCGTTTATTGCTTTTTTTCAATATTAGGAGAAGCTATTAAATTTTAATTTGTGTGGGTATCGTTGAGAGAACCACCTTGCAAATAGTGGGGGATATCGTTCCATATAAATTTGATATTTCACATCATACAAATCAGTTATCATTGAACAGTGATAGAATATTAAAATTAATCTGTGTGTTGTGTGAAGGCTACTCAGAAAAAAGTAAGTTTTTTATTTCTTAAAATAGCAAATTGTTCACTTTTTTTTTATGATATAAAGTTCCACTAAAAAGGTAGAGTTTATTAACACATATTTATTCTTTTGTAGATGGATCTACCTTCATTAAATTCAGTGTCGTTAATTACAGAGAAGAAGCCTATTATTAAACTTCAACATTTGACGCTTGGGGAAGCATACCCTATCTTAGGCGCAAAATTAGTTTCAAGCAAATTTGGTGGTGAAGTCATTTTGATAGAATTCGCAGACAATATCACATTCCTGCCCAAGAGAGTGACGGAACAGTACCGATGTCAACTTGATTATTTCAAAGCTCAAAAGCATTCTCTCATATTTAGAGGATTAATTGAAGTGGGCAGACCAAATCGTGCAATATCGTTTGAAATTGTTGAAAATTAGTTTTCGCTTGGTGAGTTTTTATTTATTATATATGTATATATTTAAAGTGAAAAAATGGTGAATTTAATGAACAAAGCTGATCAAACGTTAACTTTCCTAAAAGAACATTATTCTAAACCGCTAGCTAATTCAATAATTAAATTAATAGACCGTCATGTTAGGAGATGTGTCTTGACTTTGGTTAAGTTCAAATTTTCCATTGGTGAGAAGAGAAAAATTCAATCAAAAATTGGGGAACTTAAGCGATTACGTCATCAAATTAATTCAATTACAAAAAAAATATGGGTTATGGGTTGAGAAAACGAAGTGTAAAATGGTTAGATGTTGGGGTTATTTTTAATTGTAGAATTAGGACAGGGCTTATTGTAAATTTGAAACATAAAGTAATCGATGAATTTTTCAAAGATGCTTTTAATTTATTCAACGTTAAAATTTCACAAATATTGAAGGATCTAAAAATAATAAAAGTTAATACTACTCTCATTGGTGATTATATAAAGCAATCGAATGATCGGGAGGTGGTAAATCAAAAACATTTTAGTACACCCAATGCAATCATTGATGAGGGAACTGATTTAATAGAATGGTTTAAAAATAATGTCGTAGATCGTATTTTGAATAAAATGTCAGAGTTTCAAGAGAAACAGAGCGGTTGGGCATTAAGCAAAATCATTTCACTAGAGATAGCAATTAACAAATACGAAATGGGTAATGGTTCATCTTTCATTCGATTGCCTGAGCAAATACAGAAAAAACATGCATGCATCAACATCTAGAACAATGATGAAGCGTGTTTTTTCTGGAGCGTTGTTGCAGGTTTACACGCTCCCCCAGGGCAGGTGAGCCGAACATCATCATATCCACACTATTCCACCGTTTTGAAAACTCGAGGCTTAGATATGCCAATGAAACTGCCTCAAATTAAGAAGTTTGAAACACTAAATGAAATTTCCATAAACGTTTATATGTTAGAGTACAATGAAACAGTGAACAAAACATTTTACACAGTATTGCCTGCAAGATTGACTAGGAAAAAATTAGACCGTCACGTCAACTTATTACTCATTCAAGATAAATACTTTCCGAAATTAAACGAATATGAAACAACGCCATCTCATAATGATTACAGTACTATTGTTGAGGTAAAATATCATTATTGTTGGGTTAAAGATTTATCACGTTTAATTAGTTCACAGTTAAATAGAAACGATCATAAAAAATATGTTTGTGATAGATGTCTCAATTACTTTCCATTGCGTGAGAGACTGGATGATCATTCCGAACTTTGTGAGAATTTAAACAATGAAAAGATTTCATTTCCCAAATATGATTTTGTTGAGTTTAAGAATTATACATACAAGCAAAAATGTCCTTTTATTATTTATGCTGATTTTGAATCTCAATTGACACAATGTAATGAAATCATTTCTAAAACAACAAACAAATATCAACATCATAAAACTTACAGTGCAGGCTACTATATAAAATGTTCTTTTGACGATTCTCTATCGTTTTACAAAAGTTACAGAGGTGTGGATTGTATGGATTGGTTCGCTAACGAAATGACTGATATAGCTAAATTTGTAGATTCAAAAATTAAAATAATTGTACCAATGGTAGTCAAACCAAGAACTACTAATGATGCAACTGTTTGTCATATATGTGAAAAAAAGTTTAATAAAAAAGATATAGTTGTACGTGATCACAATCATTTTACGGGGGAGTTTCGAGGATTTGCGCACCAATCCTGCAATTTAAATTTTAGAAAACTGTTTGTTGTGCCGATTGTATTTCACAATTTGTCTGGTTATGATAGCCATTTTATCATAAGAGATATTGCCAAACGTGGTAGAGTCAGCCTTTTACCAATCAATAAGGAAAAATACATTTCATTCACACAATACGATTCGGAAACAAACATAAAATTCAGATTTATTGATTCGTTTCGTTTTTTGGGATCTAGTTTGGATGCTGTCGTTAAAACTTTGGACACCAATTATTTGAAAATTTTGAAAAAAGAAAACCATAATTTAACCAATATCCAATTTACATTATTGACACGTAAAGGTATCTTTCCTTATGACTATATTAATAACTTGGAAAAATTGAATGATGATAAATTACCACCGATTGAATGTTTTTATAATAAATTAAATGAAGCGAACGTAACTGATGATGATTATGCTCACGCTAAAAATGTTTGGCGGTCTTTCAATGTAAAAACACTTGGAGAATATAGCGATATATACATGCGCACCGATATTCTTCTTCTAGCAGATGTGTTTGAAAATTTTAGAGAGACAGCTTTAGCAACGTATGGTCTAGATCCTGGATGGTTCTACAGTATACCAGGATATGCGTGGAATGTGATGCTAAAGTTTACAAAATGTAAACTGCAAATTTTAAAAAATATTGATATGATAATGTTTATTGAAACGGCTATTAGAGGAGGAATATCACAGTGTTGCAATAGGTACAGTGAAGCAAATAATAAATATATGTCTGAATATGATGTTGAGAAACCATCAATGTATATTCTCTATACAGATGTAAATAATTTGTATGGAAAAGCGATGTGTGAACATTTGCCCTTTGATGGCTTCGAGTGGATCGAAAATGATATGGAGAAATTTAACGACATCAATTTCATAAAATCCATCCCAGATGATAACCCCGAAGGCTATATTCTTCAAGTGGATTTGTTATATTCAGACAAGTTGCATAATCTACATAAAGACTTTCCTATGTGTCCCGAACACCACAAACCACCCGATTCAAAATTAACAAAATTAATGACTACCCTACACGATAAAAAAAGTTACACTTTACATTATAAAAATTTAAAGCAAGCCCTAGAACATGGACTAGTATTGGAAAAAGTTCACAAAGTTTTGAAATTCCAACAATCTGCATGGCTTCAACCCTACATCGAATTAAACAATCGATTGAGGACTTTAGCCACCAGCGACTTTGAGAAAGATTTGAGAAAACTAATGAATAATGCTGTGTTTGGGAAATGTATGAAATCCATCCGTAAACATAGAATTTGTAAATTGGTATCTACATATGAGGGTCGTTATGGTGCTAAAAATCTTATTGCTAGTCCGCGTTATCACAATAGAACAGTTTTCGATGATGGTGATCCACCTTTGATGGCAATCGAATTGAAAAAGTCTGAACTAATTTTCAATAAACCGATATACGTGGGTATGGTTATTCTTGACATCTCGAAAACTGTAATGTATGACTTCCATTACAATTTTATGCTTCCCACAATGGGAGTAGACAATTGTAAGTTGATGTACCTACACCGACACTGATAGTTTTGTTTATCAACTTACTTGTGAAGATGCATACGAACAGTTAATTGACGCAAACATTGACAAATTTGATACATCAGATTATCCCATTAACAATATCTACAACATACCCCGAGTTAATAAAAAAATACTAGGTTTGATGAAAGATGAAGCTAATGGACAAATAATCACCCATTTTGTTGGTTTAAGGTCCAAAATGTATAGTTACAAAGTTCAGGGGGGCAAAGTTGTCAAAAAATCAAAGGGGATTAAAAAATGTGTTGTGAAAAATAAAATAATTTTCGATGATTATGTGGATTGTTTGAAAAATTGGAAACAGATGACAATTACTCAAAATACGATACGTTCCTTCGCTCATAATGTGTATAGCATTGAACAAACAAAAATCGCTTTGAGTCCTCACGATGATAAGAGGAAATTACTTCCCGATTCATTTGATACGCTTCCATGGGGACATTACAGTATTTTGGAATAATGTTTTTTGTTTTTAGATAAAAAATGTCTCCTACTCCCGAAACTGAAGATCATGCCAAACGGCGTGTAAAATTTCTTAAGAAATCACGTAAATTAATCAGAGATTTTCGAAGTGCTGTTGCAATGATTAAAGTACCTCGATCACTATCTAAAAATGATTGTCGAAGAGTACTAAAACTCATATATACTGATTTTCCAATAGAAATTTTAAATGGATTAATTCTTCATTTCAATTTACCTACAGAACCTGAAGATTCTGACTATGATTCAGATGAAACTATTTTTGCTGACTTTTAATACAACTTTGTAAAACCATTTTTCACTTTTCACATATATTTAAATATATAATAATATGAACTCAAATATAGTTTTATACTTTTATATTAAACTATTACATATTAAGTTATAGCATGTATTACTACTTTGTGAATTATGGCATTTGTTTGTAGTATTATTAATCTTTCATATTAATTTATAACATATATTACTATACTTTCATATTAAAATGTAACATATTGTTTTTTCCAATATAATTTTAGGATATTGCCTAAATATTTTTGTTAAATGAAACAATGTTTTTTTTATGAGTAAAACATCAGGTTAATTTCCAAATAAAATCTTCTTCAATGTTCAATGATAGCTCAATTATATCAAGAATAAATAATTTTTCAAGTAAATGGATTAAGTTATAGCATATATTACTACTTTGTGAATTATGACATTCGTTTGTAGTATTATTACTCTTTCATATTAATTTATAACATATATTACTATACTTTCATATTAAAATGTAAAATATTGTTTTTTCCAATATAATTTTAGACTATTGCATAAATATTTCTGTTAATTGAAACAATGTTTTTTTTTTATGAGTAAAACATCAGGTTAATTTCCAAATGAAATCTTCTTCAATGTTCAATGATAACTCAATTATATCAAGAATAAATAATTTTTCAAGTAAATGGATTTTTTTTTATTACCTAGTATCTACTCATCAGCTGAAAAATTACAGCATGGCATTCGATACTCTTTTATGTGGCATCAAGTATTACAGAATAAAAATGATTGGAAACTATGCTGCAAACACACAGCAATAAGCTGAATTTCTACTAAAGAAATGCCTCGTGTGTTTCCCTTTAGTCTACTAGTTTGATGACACACACACACATCATGGGTAACTGGAAACTTTGAACCTACTACACCACTGGAGGACCCTACAGAAATATACAACGTCTCCAACAATGGTTTTTTAAATACTACATTACCTTTGTAATTATTATATCAATAATAAATTATTTTTTTAAAGTGGATTTTTTTTTATTAAAACACCCAATCTACTCATCAGCGGATATATTACATGAAGATTTAAATTTACGTTTAACAATTTTTGGTAAAATTTTAAATAATAAAACGAATATGAATGCTAATAATATACATAGAGTCATTGAAAATATATTATTAAGTTCATTTTTCATACTATGGAACATGCTGCTAGTGTTGGTTATATTGATCATGGTGAAAGCTTTGTAGGTTGAATTCTGTTTAATGGATATGTTGTTGTTTGCGGACATCTAAAGATATAATCTACAGCACTTGAAATCTCCTGTCGTCGAGCTCCGTTTTGTAATTCGTCTGGCACCCAATTTATTGTAAGCTTCTCCCACTTCTTTTGATCTGAGTCGGTAGTATCAGCAGCAGAAAGGCACAGGTTTGCAATTTGCTTCATAACCCTTCGTTTTTCTTCATAAAATATTACATCCTTATTCAATCGATCTATTTTTATAATAAACTCCTCAAATAGACGTCTATACTCAACTAATGACATACTACAACTGATTCGTTTACAGATATATTAGTGTCCTATATTTTGTGTATCTCCACACACACACACACACACAATAATGTCTCAACCTCCTAGTCGGACGGAACGGTTTTTTCTCATAAAGACCTGTGAAGAAATTTGTTATAAAACCCCTCACACCTCCCCATTAATCCATTAAATACTGTCTTTGTAATTATTATTTTTCTCACCCCCTGCGACCCCCCCAAACGTTGGATGATGTCATACACACACACCATATGAAATTTAGACGTCCCACTCAACTATCTTTTTTAACAAGAGCGCCAAAAGTATCTGGGGTCACTGACACCCAACGGATGAAGGTAAAACCCAAATAAGAAATTTATACATATAACCTCGATAGCGCAACGGTTAGGGACTGTGTTAGGAACGAGAAAGTCGCTGTGTGTGTCGTGAGTTCGAATCTCACGGTCGACCATTTTTTCAATTTTATAAATTGGAAGTGTTGTGGTGGACCACGATTGACGTCACAGAAGATGGATGCCGTAGGGATTTTACTGACGTCACAGAAGATGCTGTCGCGACATTCGAATCACCCGCCAACGACACAACCCACCAAATTGGAAGTGCTACACATGTGGACCATGATTGACGTCACAGAAGATGGATGCCGTCACAGTCGCGACATTCGAAATACTCGCCAACGACCCGCCATTGACACAAGATGGATACGACACACGTCACACGTCCGCCATTGACACAATATGGATGCCACTTCCGGTGCGCGCGCACAGTCAACGAAATCCAACATGGCCGACTTCCGTCCCAGAACCGGCTTAGTATATCTACTTATGTGTATTGTTAAATTGAGCAATCCGTATATTTTACAGTTTTCTGTTACAATTTTTATTGCCGATGCAACATACATGAAATTGATTCTTAATAACAATTCATCCTAGACTTTGTAATTCTGTCTTTCAGTGTTGGATAGCCTGCGGCCTATTCACATATACTTTGCTTTTTAAATAACTCCATAAAAACTGAGGTGTCAAATACGGAGATCTGCTGATATAACTGTGCAAATATTAACATTTTTGCCCAGTTTGCAAAGAGACTCATAACTCAAATACCGGAAAATGCATCAGTTTCCGTAGAGCACTGAGTACGACGAAAAGAATGAAACCTCAAAAACTTTAATCCAGCAATGACACAGTAAGATGTAGTAATATGTAAGTCCAAATGAAACTATAAATATTGCTCAAAATGGCCCCCCATATTGTCAATGCATAGTTGGTAACTTCGGCGTAAATTCTCTCAACATTTAGAAATAATATCAGCATGATTATTTAAGTTATTAATTTTGCCTTGAATATTTTCCTGAATTGTCTCAAGATTGTTATTTTCGCCAAAGTTAACTATATCTTTCAGCATCCCCCACAAAAAAGAATCTATGGGAGTTAGGCCGGGACTATTAGGAACCCATAGAATTGTCCAATTATTTCCGATCCACTCTGGAAACTGATTGTTGAGATGTTCTTTCACCTCTAATACATTATGGGGTGATGCCCCATCTTGCGGCCAGATCATAGTATTTAATTCAGCTGAGAATTCTTCTTCTAGTATTTCACTTATTTTGGGTATTATGCAGTTTAGGTAAATTCTTCCTGTTAACTTACAATTGAGAAATATTGGCCCAACCACTTTATTATGGAATATTATTCCACACCAAACTTTATTTGATTTCCATCCAGATTTCTTTATTTGTTGCACTTTCTTCTTCCTATAATTTTTATTTTCCCATGAACGTCTATTGTTTCTATTAAACACGACAGCTGTAGAAAAACTGGATTCATCTATACAACAGATTTTCTGAGGGATATCTGGAGTTTCATTCAAGCGACGAAGCATTTCCTGACAAAGTGTAAACCATTTCCGTTTGTGCAATTCAATAAGCGCCTGCACAGGAAGTATCTTGTATGGTTCATAGTTGTGTCTTTCCAGAGTATTAAAAATTTTCATAGGATGTTTTTGTAATATATTAGAGATAATTACTAACGAGTGTTCAGAGTTTTCTGCAAAAAAGTAGTAGCGCAAAAATTATTCCTTCTTATTCATCTACCATAAAATACAAAGAAATATGTATATTTTTTACGTTTAAAATGCAGAATTGTATCTAAATCATCCTCCTCATTAATTACACATGTTCGTTTTTTCCTAGAAAAGTTCTTAGTTGTCATTACATGCTGGTATATTCTGTTGAACATATTTTTGCTGGGCGCATGCCGATTTGGATATAATTCCATAAATTCTCTCCTTGCATCTACTTTGTTAGTATTATTTTTTATAAATAGAGAAAATATTTCAATATTTTCATCATCTGTATACCGCATTTTCCAAATCATCAAATGCAATGTTTCATAATGGTGTAAATGACTACTTGTCAAATATGACTTGAATATGACAATGCTTTAATTGCCCGTTGTTTATAGTTGGTTTTCATCCCGCAGAAAACGATTTTCAAATGATTATATTTTCTAAACTGTTAAGCTTAGACTACAACAATTATATATTGTTGAATTCAGATTGAAGTGAAGATTAGAAATATAAAAATATATAGGGTATCCCATTTAAGAAAAAAACACTTTGGCTCTGACCCTCTTTTCTGGGATATCCTGTAAAATATTTTTGTTGAGTTTTAAAAACTGCATTAATAACCCTTCAACTCTTACTTGAAACATTGTTATTTGCATCAAATAATAAGTGAGATATAGAAGGGTCCATATACAATGAAAAACCCTGTAACTGTTTCGTGTGTGTCGCGTATACGACACTGTTTGAAATGTCTGTGTATATCTCCCCAACAAGGCTTCCAAGGCTGCTTAGAGGAGCAGTCTGCGCCTCAGGCTTGGGAACAAGAACATGCCGTTTGTAATCACCCGAAATTTTAACTCAAAAAACGAAATCTGGGGGGTAGGGTGGCAGACTGACAAACCGTAGGGGCAGGGAATTCTTGTCCTGGTACAATGCTATGAACCTAAATGTCATTAATGATGGACTTGTACCCACGTTTGTTAGAGTCACAGGTTAATCATCCATAGATCTTACTGTGGTGTGTGACCAAATACAACGACAATACCCTCAGTCGACGGTGCTTGTGGATCCTGACGTGACGAAACTCAGGTTTATTTTAACCGAACTCTCAAGCGTGAAGCATGTAGTCAAAAAGTGGAAAACTAGGTTTGGAGAAACGAATAGAGAATTACTTATGCACATGTTTAATGAAAGGATCAGAGGTATGCTGCAGGGAGGACTATCGCTTACCATTCTGATCGAACGAGTCAATCCAAGAGTACATCTCAGATGTTCCGCACAAGAGGCGTCTCTTTCAAACAATAACAAATGACCCAAACCGGCGTGAAGAAATACATAGCGAATACAAAACTGCAAAAAATCTATTAAATACAGAAATCAAAACATTAAAAAAGCGAGCTTGGCAAAACCTTTGTAATAACTTGGAAGACGACATATTAGGACGGGGATTCCAAATAACAAGAGCTCAACTGCAAAAAATGCCCACTCGTGTGAAAATGACGAGCGAGGAAAAGGAGAGACATTTTAGGGAGTAGTTTGTCTCCAACAACCCAAATAGAAAACAGCGACAAAAAAACCAACTGTGACACAAGTTTGTGATATGCTTAGCCACCTGGAAATTAATTAGTTATATCCAATTTTTATTAATTTTTTTTTTATTGATGCCTCATATTACCTATTTAAAGCACGCCTCAGCATGTTTAAATCGAACTTTCCTACACGCGCGTTTTTTAAAGTCCCTATGGTAACAACAACAACTCGAGAAACGTAAGTATCAATTACAACTTTTTTTTATTAGTTTTAAAATTGTATATTTTTATTGTGAACCAATGTCTTATTTGGTTTTTTTCTGCAAAATTTATTTATATATTCATATATACATTGTATCCTTTTAAATATGAATAAAGAAACTTTTTGATTATTGATCTGACAGGAGTACCTCGTAACGTCAAATAAAATAAATACTATTTAGAAATGGACTTTCACGAAACTTGACTGGGCATCGACGGCGGACTTTTATGAAATGAAACTTGGCTGGGCATCGAGGACGGACTTCCATTTTTCTGTAGTAATAATATAATCATAATATTTTATGATTTCAAAGTGCACCAATAAAAAAAATAACGTAAAGTATTCGTGGATAACTGGTATTTCAACCTCTTTAGCCACTTATACTATTTATAGTTCGTTTTTAACCAGGTAGTGTTTTCCAGAAGATTGGAAAAGAACAAAAGCTATTACTTATCGAGAAACTAAGAAAGTCAACCAACAACCTCGCGAAATATCGTCCAATTTGTTTATTAGACGAGATAGAAAAATGTTACAAAAGACTCTTGAGTGCCCGGTTGATTGCGAAGTTTCTAAAAAAAATTAACGGCTTCCACGAAAATCAATTTGGATTCCGTAAGGGACGGTCTACTTTACATGCAATGGAAAAGATTCAAGACATGGTCGCTACAAATACAGGAAAACATTGTGCATTGATCTTAGTGGATGTTAAAAATGCGTTCCAAACCGCATCCAACATCAGATACCAAGTTGACAGAATAGGGGTGAGTGCATGTCTTAAAAAAAGCTTAAATTCCCTTGAAAGACAAGTGGAATATTCTGTATAACGAGGCAAGGAACCGACCAACGCCAAATGGAGTTGTAATATTATGCTATGCCGACTAGTAGTGTTCGTAGCTTCTTGGACGTCCAACGAAATGATTACTAAGGTAAATCTTATTCTGGATCTTGTATTTCAGTGGTTGACTCAACACCATCTAGAGGTTGCTCCTGAAAAAATCGAAGCCCTTCTACTTAGCTGCAAAATAAAGACCGATGCGATAAAATTAAAAATGCAAAACAAAGAAATAAAGCACCAGGGACCTAATAAATATTTGGGATTCCACCAGGATCGAAGGCTAAATTTAACAAATCACATCAGGTAAACCTGTCTGAAGGCCGAAAAAACAATAAAGGCTTTAAATTGCCTATTACCAAATATAGGAGGACCATATGCGCCGAAGCGGCGAATTCTGGTGATGTTGTGTCAAAGTGTAATACGGTGCGACAATTTAAAAGTCAACAAAAGAAGACTTATAAAGACACAGCGAAGTATTGCGATTAGAGTGTATTCTGCTTATGGTGCCGTTTTATGTGCATCTTCAATGATTATGGCTGGTCTCATTCCACTGCACCTTTCGGCGGAAGAGGGGAGGAGAATATTTCACATGGTTGGTGCGGTCTCTGCTGCCCAAAAACAGATGGAGCGGGAATAGACTCTGGAGCAATGGCAGGAAGAGTGGCTCATAAACTTGAACCAGATGCCTAATCCGGGATATCCGGCTTTAGCACAATTGGAAATGGGGACAGTATCCTACCATCTTACCCAGTTCCTCTTAGGTCACGGTACTTTCAGCACGTACACTTTTAAAATTAAAAAATAAGAGAGTTGAAAGTTGCATATACTGCGGGACGTTTTTAGATGACCCTAATCACACGACCTTCGAATGTCTACAATGGACAGTGACGCGTGAAGAACTCTGCTTAGACTTAGGAGAAATTAGTGCAAATACCGAAATTGACAATTGACAAAGGTAACAGATTGTATTACTTATGTGATAAGCGCAAAAAAACTGGAGTTAAGATAGAAAATTAAGCATTATGCCTTTCTTTCTTGAGGAGATGTCCTAACGGCGGGTCCAAGAAGGGAATTGGAAATTGTTAAAAGAAGAAAGGGTTTTAGTGGGTTACGCCAAGATGGCCACCCGATCCCCACACTTCCACTGGTGCTGAAACATAAATGTCTGGGGGGTCTGCAAGCAGATTTCCTAAACTCTTCCAAAATAAAGTTCGTATACTGTATCGGCAAAAAACGCCAACAGAAAATTATTCTATAACAGATTATTTTGAGAATGAAAATAATATTTATTAGGTAATTATTGGAGCAAAAAATTGCAAAAATAGTGCTAATAGCATAAAAATATTGAACAAAAAGTACTTGAACAGCTCAAAATTTGCGGAAAAAGCAACAAATTAGCAAATTGAGCAAAAAATAAATTTATAAACCAATGAAAATAAATGTTTTTAAAGATTCAAACTAACTTTTCCGCATCTGTGGCTCAGAACGACATTCTATCATAAAATTGTTACTTGTATACACTTCGGGGGATGTATCGTGCTAACAAACCGGAATTTCTCCAAAAATTTAGTATATCTGGATTTATAGGACCCGCTGTAGTCGCTCTAGCCAACAGAAAATCAATAGGGTACATATGTGAGACACCTTGAACAATATTCAATCATAAAAATGATCATTCGTATCCTCTCTGGAGGCTGTATCGTGCTAACAAACTGAAAATTCTCAAAAAATGACAAAAATTTGGTACTTCAAGTACCATAGCACCCGTTGTACTGACTTTAGTGAGCTGAATATCAATAGTGTTTATCTTTGAAACGCTATGAATAATATCCAATTATGAAATTGGTCACTTGTATATACACCGGAGGTTGTATCGTGCTAACAAACTGAAACTTATCCCAAAAATATCGTACTTAAAGTACTGGAGCACCTGTTGTATTGACTCTGGTAAGCTGAAAATCAATGGTATTCATCAGTGAGATGTTCTGAATAATATTCAGTCATAAAATTGGTGATTTGTTGAACTCTGGAGGCTGTATCGTGCTAACAAACTGAAATTTCTCAAATAATGACAAAATGTCGTACTTCAAGTACCATAGCACCCGTTGTACTGGCTCTGGTGAGCTGAAAATCGATAGGGTTCATCTGTGACATGTCCTTAACAATATTCAATCATAAAATTGGTGACTCATTGCACTCCGGAGGCTCTATCGTGCTAACAAGACATGTAAGGAAAAGTGGCCGACGACAACGACGACGACATACACACAGGATTTTTTCTAGAATCCGTTTTTTCGTGTTGTTCTCGATGAAAAACGTAAAAATAACTCAAAAAAATTTTCAAAATCCCATTTTTTTTTGGGGTAAACCAATACTTTTCTCGCATATAGATAGGTTGGGCGGAAAAGTGAAATTAAGTGAAATAAGGAAAAAAAGCAAATTGAAACTCAAAGTAAGTTACGAAAAATATGATGGTGCGACCATCACCTTCTTTTAAGAAACAGCCTCCTCGGTTTAGTGATCCGCCAGGCATGAAATTATATGTGAAGGTCGACAGGTGAAATAAAAATCCAATTTTCAGCTCTAAAGCTTCGTTTTTGTCTTCAATGGGGAAAAGTAAGTGTTGGACCGGTTTCGATCTTCTCGTAACTAACTAAACATTAAAAGGCATGGCACAGCGCAAGGCTTTCGTAACTGTTTGGCCTTCATTTAACCAAGTTTCATCGGTGTAATATATTTTTCTGTTATCTCTTCGATACTCTCCTATGGCTTTCAAATATTTTATGCGCCATAAAATTATCTCCTGTTTTTCAATTAAGGCACTATTCCGGCTTCACTTCCAATATCTAAAGATTTCTTGATATTGGCGGCAAAGCTTCGTTAGACTGAAGAGACGATGCAATTTTCTTTAAAGTTGATACCTCATTTTTAAAATAAAATCCATGCACTGCGCGACGTATCATCCGCTTTTGTTGATCGTCTGGTTCAATTTTTATTCTTCCTCTAGTTTCAGGCGTCGACGTATTTGACTCACTAGTTGATTTAATTACTTTGTATACAGTGCTTCCTCCCTTTTTTGTCAAAATACTACATAATGTAACTACTTCACTTACTGTCATATTTTTTTCTCTCGCGTGAAGTCCTTCAAACACGTTTTTCATCATCGTTTTTTCTTCGGGCGTTAAATGATGACATCTTTTTTTGGCTTCTGACATACCGCTAGTACTTGGATTCATTATGAATATGTTGCTAATACTGAAAATTCAAAACTCAAAACCCAAAATTCAAAACCCAAAACTAACAAAATTCAAAACTCAAAATTCATAGAGTAGTAATACTGATCGTTACAGTATCAACTATTCAATACAATACAATAATTTGTTTCATTATTACTTTTCCGCCCAACCTTTCTATATGCGAGAAAAGTATTGGTTTGCCCCAAAAAAGTTGGAATTTTGAAATTTTTTTTGAGTTATTTTTACGTTTTCCATCAACAACAACACGATAAAACGGTATTTAGAAAAAAAATCCTGTGTGTATGTCGTCGTCGTCGTCGTTGTCGTCGGCCACTTTTCCTTACATGTCTTATTAGTACGATACAGCCGGAGTGCAATAAGTCAGCAATTTTATAATTGGATATTGTTAAGGACATGTCACAGATGATCCCTATTGATTTTCAGTTCACCAGAGCCAGTACAACGGGTGCTATGGTACGACATTTTGTAATTTTTTGAGAAATTTCAGTTTGTTAGCACGATACAGCCTCTACAAGTCACCAATTTTATGATTGAATATTATTCAGGGCATCTCACTTATGAACCCTATTGATTTTCATCTCACCGGGGAAAATACAGCAGGTGCTACAGTAATTTAAGTACGATATTTTTGTCATTTTTGGAGAAGTTTCAGTTTGTTAGCACGATACAGCCTTCAGAGAGTATACGATTGATCAATTTTATGATTGAATATTGTTCAAGGTGTCTCACAGATGTACTCTATTGATTTTCAGTTAACTAGAGCGAGTATAGCGGGTCCTATAAATCCAGATATACTGAATTTTTGGTTATTTTTGGAGAAATTTCGGTTTGTTAGCACGATACATCCTCCGAAGTGTATACAAGTAACAGTTTTATGATAGAATATTGTTCAAGGTCACGGATGCGGAAAAGTTAGTTTTAATCCTTAAAACCGTTTATTTTTTAGTAAATTATTTCTAAAAAAACTTATGATTTTACCTCTTCACCGAATCGATATCTACGTTTATGGACGTCTTATCAGTTGGTATCGAGGATTGGAATTTTATACAGTTCTAGACTTTGTTATCACGTAATAAACGCTACAGTACTTTAAAATAAAAGCCAATTTTGTTTAAATAATTATTTACTTATCGTTAGGTTCACAAACACATGTAGACGGTCTCAAAAAAGTATTTTTTTTATAGTTAATTCATTTTATTCTTAAGAATTATTTTGTTCCGCTTTAGTTTGATTGTGAACATCACTAAAACATTAGTCACTCTACGTTATTTCGGTATTTTATTATAACTAACATAACATAACCAAAATCTTGTTACTATATCTTAGGGGGCGACAAAGATATATTCATGTTTCCATACTTTAGGAATAAATAACAACCCTCGTAACTATCAAACTACAGAATTTTGATATGCGATTTATAGTCTGGTTCACAAGTGCCAATTCGTGATAAACCTAGTCTGGGACACCGAAAATTATGATTTTGGTCTCATAGGATTGATAATTAATAACTGCGTTTTTTGTTAATAACAATTATTTAAATAATGGAAGTTAAAATTTTTTTAAAATTATAGTTATACCGCTTTCAGCAATAAGAAGACAAAATAATAACAATAATTGGGAAAAATTGCTTTATTTACATTAGTCATTTTGTAATATTTTTGTTAATAAAAAAGTAAAAAATCACAGTTTCTATATTTTTCCAACTGGAATTTTTTCTATACCGTTTTAAGAATAGCTCCAAACAGTAAAAGAAATCTATGTTTTTAGTTTAGAAATAATCAGCGTTTTTATGTTAACTTGAAACTAATTAACAATAGCATAATTAATTAAGAAATTGGGATAACATTTTTTTGTTGATAGATTGTATTGTAGATAGTATCATAATTTTTTTATTTTTTAATATTCATATTTAGTCCCTTAAAGTAATGTTGATCAAGCTTATGTTTTGGTTGAGAGCCCGCTACACGTTTTTAGCCCTATTATTACATCTAAATTACAATAATAAATATTGTCGCTACAGTTCCGAAATGTTGAAGTTTTCTTCAAGAAATTTTCTGCTCCTTGACGATCTTTTTTCAAATTTTGATTATCTCAAATTACTTTCGGAATATTATCAAAAAAACAAACCATTCTTTTTTTCTTGCGTAATTGTTTAAGATTTTTGCAATTTTTTCCGGCCCCTATTGTGCAGGTTAACGTTTATTCTAGATGCCATTTCGAATCGAATGAGAAGAAAATCATAATTTACGGTGGTCCAGACTAGGTATATCACGAATTAGCAATCGTGAACCAGACGATTATCAAATTGTCACACTTGTATACAGATAAAAGAAGTAAAACGACTTGAGTTTTTCTGCACGTTTCCATCTGTCTCAAACATCACTTAAATGTAACTCTTTCACTGGGTCGCGTGTTGTATGTTTGGGTGTTTAGATGGATAGAAAATGTGTGGGTACCTGCGGCGAGCGATGTGCGTGTCTCGTTCACCGCTTTTGATGTTGACGGCACTGGGTCGGCGTTCGTCCTTGACGTTACACTTAATGTCTTCAATACCATAATAGACATCGTGGAAATACAATAGATCTGTACGAGAAAGGTCAGGGTTTAAAAAATTCTAATAATAAGTTTAACGTCATAAGTAAATGTTGTCTGATTTCACAGGATTTATTGGTTATGAAGCAGATGGTACAATTTTTGAAATCTTTAAAATGTTTGCCATTTTCAAATTTTTTAATGATTGTTTCTGACAAGCACGACTATTGTCACAAATTAGTATAACCTAAACTTATTAGTAGAAACAATTCTTGATAAAATAAAACACAGATTGCTTAATGTACATACCTTATTAAGCAAATACCCTCTATCTGATGCACTCACAATAAAGTTGTTGATCACGTCAGGATTTGAAATTTTTGATTTTGATCCTTTATATTGTACTGCCGTTTTAAAAAATGCTTTTACATTTGAATAATCCGCTATATTTACATCATTCCTTACGTTTATCATAATTCTCAACATTGAATAGATGACGATTGTTTAAATGTTGTTGAAATATTGCTAAAATATTGTCGGGCGATGTAACCTTCAACATGAAAGAGAGCAGCAGCTCTATCATCACTGGACTGAGCCCATCGAAAAATTACTCTAAGGGTTCAGTATCGGATACTCACAGGCGAAAAACAAATTATGATTCAACCGGTGCAGAAAGCAATGGAAAACTACTGCACTACTTTTCCTAGAAAGCAATCATGGCAGGAGGTTGAAACGAAGCGGCCCCTAGTCCGCGGCAGACTTTCAGTAGTCAAGCGGTGCTTAGAATCCCCTCGAAGAAAGCTAGGATCCACCCGAAAGTGGAAATCATTTATCCTAATAGATCAAACGTTAGAACAGGTACTTGGATTGTGCGAAGCCTCTACTTCGATGGCAAATTAGAAAACCTAGCAAACGAAATGGAGCCTATTAAAGTAGATATACTAGGGCATATTGAAGTCAGATGGTAAGGAAATGGTAAAACTACGACAGAGAAAGCAACACTGTACTACTCTGGAAACGATCTTCCTAAAAATTATAATGGAGTCGGATTCCTTGTAGACCGAAAATACAACAAAGCGGTTATAAATTTCGTTCCGTGCTCGGACAGAACCGCACTTCTTCAGCTTAAAGCATATCCCGTGAACGTAAATCTAATACAAGTATATGCCCCAACACTTAACACTAGAGAACAAACCCGTTATCGATGTTTTAAATGAAACTTACTGTTTCTAGTTAACTCCACAATATATTGAAAAAATGTTAAAAATTCTAAAAAATTGACAATTGTTTCGATATTAGCTAAATATCATCGTCAGAATGACAGAAGTTACATTTCATTTGATGCCTACCTGATGTTTAATTATTTCTGGTTAGTCCAAGAAGTGATCTACCTTGTGATTGACTTAATATATGTTAATAGAAAAGAGAAGATATGCTATTACAAATATTAAAGTTTAGATATTATTAGCCCTATGGGGATATCCTTGATATAATTTTTCCCAATAAAGATCAGTATAACAGTGCAATGATATAGAAAACCAGGGAAAATAAACGGTTTTAAAGATTAAAACTAACTTTTCCGCATCTGTGGCCCTGAACAATATTCTATCATGAAATTGTTACTTGTATACACATCGGGGGATGTATCGTGCTAACAAACCGAAATTTCTCCAAAAATAACCAAAAATTTAGTATATCTAGTTTTATAGGACCCGCTGTACTCGCTCTAGTCGGTACATCTGTGAGACACCTTTAACAATATTTATTCATAAAGTTGATCAATCGTATACTCTCTGGAGGCTGTATCGTGCTAACAAACTGAAAATTCTCCAAAAATGGTAAAAATTTGGTACTTCAAGTACCACAGCACCCGTTGTACTGGCTTTAGTGAGCTCAATATCAATAGGGTTCATCTTTAAGACGCTCTGAATAATATCCAATCATAAAATTCATCACTTGTATATACTCCGGAGGCTGTATCGTGCTAACAAACTGAAACTTCTCCAGAAATGACAAAAATATCGTACTTAAAGTACTGTAGCACCGGTTGTACTGGCTCTGGTTTGCTGAAAATCAATAGGGTTCATCTGTAAGATGTCCTGAATAATATTCAATGATAAAATTGGTGACTTGTTGAACTCCGGAGGCTGTATCGTGCTAATAAACTGAAATTTCTCGAAAAACGACAAAATGTCGTACTTCAAGTACCATAGCACCCGTTGTACTGGCTCTGGCGAGCTGAAAATCAATAGGGTTCATCTGTGAAATGTCCTTAACAATATTCCATCATATAATTGGTGACTTATTCCACTCCGGAGGCAGTATCGTGCTAACAAGACTTGCAAGGAAAAGTGGCCGACGACAACGACGACGACGACGACGACGACAGACACACAGGATTTTTTTTTCTAAAAACCGTTTTTTCGTGTTTTTGTTGATGGATTACGTAAAAATAACTAAAAAAAAATTTCAAATTTCCAACTTTTTTGTGGGTAAACCAATACTTTTCTCGCATATTAGATAGGTTGGCGGAAAAGTAATATATCTGCTGATCTTTAAAATTATCACTTGAGAAGACAGTTTAAAAGTGGAGAACTCCCTAGATTTATCTGTTCATCGACGATTTCATATTGTGGGTTTCCTAAGTGTCTTCTTATTTCCAATTCTTCAAGGAAATCCAGTTCTTGTTTCTTATCACAAATATGTGGTACTTCTAGTTCTGTGTTAGGTGTCAATGAGAGATTGGTGTCAAGTGGATGTTTTGCGTAATGGGATTTATCTGATTGTTTTAATCTGTATGCTCGTAAGTGTTCACTGTATCGGATTTCAAAATTTCTAAGGGTCTGACCCAAATAGACAGCATTACATTCTGGCCATTTAAGATTATATATACCAGATTTCTTTGATGGTGATATTTTTTGTTTCACATTCAACAATTTTATACTTATGTTACTTTCCGTTTTAATAGAAATCTTTGTATTTGTTGCTAAAGATATTATCTTTGAAATATTGTTAGAAATATTTCCTGCATATGTAATGGTTTTATAAGTTTTTATTTCTTTAGTTTGTTTAGCAAATATTAGTTGTAATGCCACTTTTTCCTCTTTTTTACTAATTAGTTCATTTATCATTTGTAATGGGTAACCGTTGGATGTTGCTATTCGCTTAATTGTGTTAATCTCTCTATCAAAATTACATTTGCTCATAGGAACTGAAAATGTTCTATGATCATTGAATTATATGCCGCTAGTTTATGTGAAATGGGATGATTGGAACTGTATAGAATAGTCACATCAGTGTGTGTTGGTTTTCGGTGAATCGAATAATCAAGTACATTATTAACTCTTTGAATTTTTAAATCAAGGAAATTGATTGAGTTATATTCTTCAAGTCCTAATGTAAATTTTATTTTTTTGTGCAAATTATTAATATGGTTGAAAAATACATCTAATTGTCGTCCACTACCTATAAAACAAGCTAATATGTCATCTACATAGCTATACCAAAATAAAACATTTTTTGAAATATCACTATCAAAGATTTTTCCTTCTAAACTGTTCTAATATTTCCTAAACAAACTGAAGAAATGAGAACTTATAAAGCCATTAGATATGCAGGAAATATTTCTAATAATATTTCAAAGATAATATTCTAGCAGCAACTACAACGATTTCTTTTAAAACAGAAAGTAACGTAAGTACAAAATTGTTAAACATAGAAACAAAAATATCACCATCAAAGAAATCTGGTATATATAAACTTAAATGTCTAGAATGTAATGCTGTCTATTTGGGTTAGACCCTTAGAAATTTTGAAATCCGATACAGTGAACACTTACGAGCATACATTTTAAAACAATCGGATAAATCCCACTACGCCAGACATCTACTTGACACCAATCATTCATTGACACCTAACACAGAACTAGAAGTACTACATATTCGTAATAAGAACCTAGAACTGGATTTCCTTGAAGAATTGGAAATTAGAAGACACTTAAGAAACCCACAATATGAAGTCGTCAATGAACAGATAAATCTAGGGAGATCTCCACTTTTAAACTGTCTTGAGTGATAATTGTAAAGATCAGCAGATATAGTTTTCCTGGTTTTCTATATCATTGCACAGTTATACTGATCTTAATTGGGAAAAATGATATCCAGGATATCCCCATAGGGCTAATAATATTTAATCTTTAATATTTGTAATATCATATCTTTTTTTTTCTATTAACATATATTAAGTCAATCACAAGGTAGATCACTCCTTGGACTAACCAAAAATAATTAAACATCAGGTAGGCATCAAATGAAATGTAACTTATGTCATTCTGACGATGATATTTAGGTAATATCGAAACAATTGTCAATTTTTTAGAATTTTTAAAAAATTTTCAATATATTGTGGAGTTAACTAGAAACAGTAAGTTTCATTTAGAACACTAATATGAGTAGATTCCACAAAGTAAGGGTCGAGTCAGTTGATTTCTGATATCGATGTTTTAACAACCTATAAAGAAATGAAAGAACTCATAAAACTGTAAAAAATAAGAAAGTACTGATCATAATGGGGAATGTTAACGCAATAGTTGGCCAAGGACTGGTTGACCGTACTGTGGCTGACTATGGGCTCGGAGTGCTAATCCAAGGGGGGATATATAGGTTAGTTCTGTCAAGAAGAGAAATTGTCCATAGTCAATACATGGTATAAATTGTCACCGAAGCGACTCTATACTTGGCAATAACTACAGCACTCCGACGTTGATATTGTAAGAAATCAAATTGATTTCATAATGATACATAAATAAAAGATACAGAAATGGACTACATGGCGTACGCACTTACGCGGGTGCGGATATTGAGTCAGATCAGAACCCTAAAGGAAACCTAAAAATAAAGCTTAAAAAGATACGGAAATCCACCAAAAAGGAAATTGACATAAACACTCTAAAAAATCCTGAACTACGCAACAGTCTGCAAGCCAAACTGAATGCTGAAATGCCAAACGTAGTAAATATCATTGAAATAACGGACATAGAGAACTGCTGGAGTCACTTTAAGGACATCATCGTAAACACGGAGAACATCATGACACCACTAAGCAAGAAGAAGAAACAGAAATGGATAACTGATTAAATCCTACTGTAAATCGAACAGATGCCAATTAATAAAAACAAAGATAAAAGTAAATTCGAAGAACTACAGAAACAAATAACAAAAAAGATAAAGTAAAAGAGAATTGGTCGAAGAAGATGTGCGAAGAAATTGAACATCTGGACAAAAAACACGACCATTTCAACGTTCATAAGCTAATGAAAGAGACTATGGGACTTCAAAGAACCTCATATATAACATCACTTATCGATGAAAATAACAAATCAAGCAACAAGCAAGGAGAGGCTGCTCGACGCCTGGAAAAGTTATGTCAAACAAATAGAGGGCGGTCCCAGATTACTCGACAATCAATGTGTGAGCGAGAAATTTCCAAAATATAGGAATCTGAAGTCTTGAATAAAATCACACAATCTAAAACCGGAAAAGCTTCTTGGCCAGATGATGTAAATATTGAGATCATTAAACTTTTAGACGATGGCGGCATTACTACCCTGACGAAACTATTTAATATGCTATACGAAACTGGCCAAACACCCCAGGACTGGCTGCACTCAGTTTTTATTACCCTCACGAAAAAAGCAAATGGCAATAAATGCGATGAATTCCGCCTGATAAGCGTAATGAGCCACATCGTTAAACTTTTCTTAAAAATAATCCAAACGAGAATCAGCCTGAAATGTAAGGAGGACATAATTCCTGGCCAATTTGGATTTAGACAAGGATTTGTCACTAGCGAGGCTCTTTTCAGTCTTACGATGCTGCTTCGGAAATACAGGGACCATCGAAAGGATGTCTACATGTATTTTATTGACTATCAAAAGGCATTTGATTGTATTAATCATTGAAAGCTTTTAGGACTCCTTCATGACAAAGGAATAGATAAAAATGATCTTAATATCATAACAAACCTTTACAGGGACCAGATCGCATCCATTAGGCTTGAGAGCGGCAATATTGATAAAATCCCGATAGAGCGTGGTGTCTGACAGGGTTGGGTGCTATCCCCTCTCCCATTCAAACTGTATTCAGTACTGGTTTTCTCTCAGGCATTACAAAATACACAAGATGGCATTAAAAGCTATGGCCAAGTTGTCAATAATATGAGATACGCTGACGACACACTCATTATAGCAGATAGTCCAGAAGCACTACAGCGACTATTAAATAAAATATCTGCTGAAGGAGATCGGCTTTCCCTGAACACCAAACATTCGTGCCAACATTCTTGTTTACGATAAACCCATCCAACAGGTTTCCAAATTCAGATATCTGGGAAGCTGGATAACCGAAAATCTTAACCAATATATAGAAGTCTGCAGTAGAATAGAGCAGCAAGAACGACGCTCCTGAATATGCGAAATCTATTATGCAATCAAATCCTCAGGTTGAAACTGCGGTATCGCTTTGTGAAAGGGTACGTCTTTTTTGTGCTATTGTATGGTGTCGAAACATGGACACTTAAGGCAGACAAAATAAATAGATTGGAAGCTCTAGGGATGTGGGTTTTCATAAGACTTCTTTAAATACCATGGCCAGATCGCATCACCCACAACGAAGTACTTATACGCATAAGTAGAGATGGAGTACTTCTTCTAATCATTAAGCGTAGGAAAGCCGCCTACCTTTGGCATATTTTTCGCAATGTCATGTACCAACTTCTAAAACTTATTATCGAGAGCAAGATAAAGGGAAAACGAGGATTAGCTAGAAAAAATTATTCTTGGCCCAAGAATATTAGAGATTGGACTGGTCTAGATGCTTACACACTGATTCGAGCCGCCCAAAATCGAGATGAGTTCCCCAGGATTGTTGCCAACATCCATTGAATGGATATGGCACCTTAAGAAGAAGATACGCCATAAATTCATAAGTTTCTTATATACTTATTCATAGCGCACTTTAGACTTCTCCGGTATAATAGAATCCACTATTTTTGCTGCTTGCAATGTTATTTCTGGTATCATCATCGGAAATATCCTAGTTAGAATTCATTTTTCATAATTGTGATGCAGTAAACCAAAATAATGCAAATCCTCTCATAATATATACAGGATGTCCCACACTAATTTATCCAGGCTATATCTCTTAAACGAATAGAGATTTTCGAATGAGACAAAAACTGATCTATTCCATTTCTAATACACTTTGATATGGCGTGAAAAAATCATCCCCTAAATGTTCATCTCTTAGTTACAACCCCTAACTTAAAAATTTTTATTAGCACCCTGTACATTTATTTATAATTTTAGATCTGGTCTTCCATCGTCTATTCAACAAATTTTTCAAAAATAGAATCGGTTTGTGAGTAATCGAGAAAATATCAGTTTATTTTTTATTCTTGTTAAATTAATCAGAAAAGCCCTTAAAGGAACTATAAAAATAAGTGTAATAAATAAAGGGCGGAATATATGCACGTCAATTCAGTTAAAATATGCGCATAGATATGCATAGTTTTTCTTTGAAATATGCAACAATATGGATTTATTTGTCAAAATATGCAATTATATGCCTTGAATATAACATGGAGAAATGGAAATAAAGATACGCCGACTCTTACAAAAATTATTTATTTTAAGTAAAATTAAAAGAAAAATATAATAGGTGAAATTTTTAACCTGAAATGTATAAAAAGTAAGTATAAAATGCATTTATTACGATATATTTTTCAAAATTCTCCGATAAAAGTGTTTGCCTTATGTGTGTAAAAATATGTTTGTACAAAGAAAAAGTTCTTTCAACATCTACCGATGTGATCTGGCAATATTTTAATTTGGGTAGTTAGTTATAAGGCCAAGGTATTACTTCGTTGGATGGTTTAGTATCAAATATATTTTTGACTTCCATTAAATACTTGAAGCCTTCATTCATTCCCACAATAACTTCTAGTTTACTTCTTACTTGATTTCCTACATCACCGGGAACTTTTTTGCATTTGTCGGAAAAAGTTTCAACAATATTAATTGATTCTCTTAAACTTTAATTCCTACTTTCTAACGAAGTTATTATATCTGGTATCAAACTAAAATTAACCTTAATAAAAACAAGTTCCTTAGCTGAATTTACATTTTTGAATACTGCTTGACTTTACACTACACACTGTGAATTGTCTTCTAAATCTAAAACTATGTCTTTAATGACTTCAAAATGGTCTGCGTAGAATATCGCGGCTTAATCCATGTTCCTCATCGAGTAATTACGGGCTCTGGAGGTAAACTAACTCCTGGCAATTTCTCTCTATAGATCTGCACTCATAGAGGTGCTTTCAGAAACACTTTCTTTACATTTGAAATTAATTTGTTCACCAAGGGATATGCGGTTCTAATAGTTTCTGCAGCTCTGTTTATCCCGTGTAAAAGGCGAGTGACATGTACCATATTGGAATAAAATATTTTTAAGTTTTGGCCTACTTTAACCATATACGGCGCTGCGTCAGACAAAAACACTAAAAACTTCTCTACTGGAACTGGATTTGGTAAAAAAAAATTTGATAGAGACTGCTGAATAAATCGAGTTACGGTCACATTATTTGTTTTGTCTAACTGTTTAGAAGATATTAAATATGGCTTCCTTGGCTCATTTTCTTGAAGCCCTCCAATCATAAGATGTGCGATATATCGACCACATGAGTCTGTGCTTTCATCAACAATAATATAAAAATGTTTATCGCCCAGTGAAACTTTAATTTCTCCCATTACGATTTCGTATACTGTTTGCACATACTTCTTTCTAAGTGTGGATTCGTCAGGGATGTTTTGATTACAATATTTTTGCAAAAAATCTCTGAATTGTGTATTTGGCAGTTTCTTCAAATGTATATTTGCTGCGACTAAAGCTTTGCATAAGTCTTGATGGAACACCTCCTTTTCACTCTTTGGTTTGACATTTTGAAATGCGGTTTGCACACACTGCTGAATAGGCACAGATTTATTTTTCTGCAACTTAGTTTTATGCATAGCTGTTTTCAAGTGTTGATCAATTTGGAACTTCTTTTCACAAACAATGATTTTGGCACAAACTTTGCAAAACACTTTATCCCCACTAAACTCCAACTCAGGAAAATTTTTAATCCACAAAGCTGCTTTCGGCATTTTAGGCGTTTGAAATAAATATTTTCGAAATCACTCTTCTCACACTGGAATCTATCGACAAACTAAACTATACAATATAAATACAAAAGAAGAGACCACATTTTATCTCCAGTTAGGCACCGAAAAGAAACAAGACAAGAAGGTTCACTTGGCGTCGGTACTTTGGAGTCCGAACTATAAAAGCAAGCCGCCGCATTCCAACTAGACCCCGAAAAAGGAAAGTTTTGTTATGAATTCATTCGCGCACCGAACATAAGTTTCTGTTGAGTGACAATACTTACTACCACCGAACACGACTTCGGTTCGGTGAATTAGGCAAGCTGATTACTTGGAAACTCCTAAACATCCAATAAATGCCGGCAATAAACCATATAATAATAAAATGGGTCCATAAACCATATAATAGTAAAACCTACCCACCTTTTAAATCATTTCAATTATCTGCAAGGGTCGCACTTAATCTTTTGATAAAACGAAAAACATAAGAATATGCACACAAATTTTATTTTTGCCAAAATATGCAATTTTTTATGAAATTTGTAGAAATATGCAAATATATGCACTTTGCATATATTCCGCCCTTTAGTAATAAACATGCTGCCACCACATTTCTGGACGTTCATTAAGAGGAATATCTTCTAGCAAATCGGAAAGTATGTTTTCTAAGAAATCTAAATGTCGAACACCTGTTAGATTGCCGTTGAAAAACTAAGGACCTATAACACTGCCCCAAATAGTTTGAAATCTTGTGTCCATCATCCAATGTGGGTTCACGGGAGACCAATAATTTGAATTATGACGGTTGACTACACCATTATTGTGAAATGTAGCCTCATCGCTCCACAATATTTTTGATAAAAAAAGTGGATCATCATTAATTTTTAACATCATTCTTGCAATAAAATCAAGACGTCTTTGGTAACCACCAGGTTGTAATCCTTGTACTAAGTGCACTTTAAAAGGATGGTAATTAAAATCTTCTAAAATTCGATGGACTGAACTTCTTGAAATACCACTTGCATTGGCGAGGGTTCTAATAGACACCTTAGGATTAAAATGTATATATGCTATTACATTATTAAGATTTTGATCACATATTACTCTGCGTTCAATTATAGCTCGTTTATTATTTGGAAAATGTCCCTGTCTAAGTGAGCGTTCCAAATTCTTGAAGGTTGCTTCACTTGGAATGTTTGGATTTGAAAACCTTTCTTGATATAATTGTCGAGAAACTCTCTTATTTTTGTTCTCCATAAATCAGTATCATATCAACGTATTCTTCGGGCGAAAATAAATATGACATATCGAAATGTTATACACAATTACAACACGTATGATTATTACTGGTCTAATATTTTGATTCAAAACGTCAATAATAACAATTGTTGATATGACAGGTCGAATCATGGCAACCTGGATTAAGGGAGATGTCCTAGACGTAAATCAACCGCAAAAGTTTTCCAAATATTGTGACTTTATGATAAGAGATTTTGTTGTGAATTTTTGCACACGCATTTGAAAGATAATAATGTATTTCTCTACGAAGCCAAAATTTTAAAAAGACAAAAGATAGTGTTTTAAAAAAGTAAATACCAAAAAATTCACAAAACGAAGTTCGTGGACGCATTTTTATTACATTTATTTTTATAGTTTCTTCAAGCTCTAAGGCTTTTTTCATTAATTTAACAAAAATAAAAAATAAATTGATATTTTCTTGATTATAATTATAAAAAAATGTACAGGGTGCTATTAAAAAATTTTAAGTTGGGGGTTGTGACTAAGGGATGAATATTTAGGGGAAGTTTTTACGCCATATTAAAGCGTATTAGAAATGGAGTAGATCAGTTTTTGTCCCATTCGAAAATCTCTATTCGTTTAAGAGATATAGCCTGGATAAATTAGTCTGGGACCCTGTATATATATATATAACATCTTCTTTGTTATTTACTATGGGTCGGAAGGTTCTTGGCGGGGGGGCTATATGCGCCCCCGTGTCGATGTTGGTTGTTGTCCTGAAAACTCGGGATCTTCCAATTGAAGACACAAATGAGCGTTTGGTTTCCCTGCTGAAATCCGATATTTTGTGTTTTCCCATGTTTCGATTAACATCTTTGCTCCCAAATTCCACATCCTTATTTGGTTATGCCGTGCTGAAGAGGCAAAATGAGCCAGAAACATGCACGTCCACGGTTACCACTTTATTTCAGTAGCCCTTTATTTTGCGTGATTACCCATGAATCTCTTTGTTGTTGTTGTTAACATATCACGCGATATTCTTACATTTTCTTATATATATATATATATATATATATATATATATATATATATATATATATATATTTATATATATGTGTATACGAAAACTGAAGGGTTGAACACAAAACTGCAAACAATCTAGTAGGGATGCAGTCAATATAAGGCTGATCAAAAGAAAAATATTTTTTGACTAGTTGAGCTTTCGGAAACTGTTTATTTCCTCCATCAGTACATCTACAATGAACAAATAATTTTAAAATTAATAAAGCTGTAAATATATTTGAAAAAAAAACAAAATTGACTCACCAAAATAAGTTTTGAAAATTGTCCATCAACAACATCACAAGATTTTTAACATTAGCATGAAATTTATTAATAAAAACTGAGACCAAAACAATTTTCTGACAGTCTAAACATTTGAAATGATCAAATCTACAATATTTTGTAGAAATTTAAAAACTTTGAACTAGCACAACAATTAAAATACAGTCAGAATGAATATTAAAAACGATATACCAAGGGAGAAAATCAGTACACAGAGAAAACACGTCCAAATAAAAGAAGTTTCTAGAAAAAAATCGCTTGCAGCAAATAAATTTTTATTAGTGGTAGAAACATTATTCATCAGTAGTTGAAAAAAACAGATAGCTAGTTTTGTCCGTTAAAGCGATCGACAAACCTTAGTCACCAGGTAATTTGTACTTAATAAACAAAGTTTCTAGAATTGAATCATTTACCCTTAACTAACTATTCTTTATCGTAAGTGAGCTCAATATTAATATTCAGTTATCTAAGTATTTGGAATCACGTCTTCGACACATTCCGATAACACTCGGGTTGCTCGGCTGACTGTTAAGTTGTTTTCAGGCAAGAAATTGCATCATATAATTTTTAAAATTCGGGAAGACAGCAAACAAACAGCACGTGTGGAGCTTAGTGAATGTCTGAACTATCTTTCTTTGTGTGGTGAGTGGTTTCTGGTTTCACTATTAGGCGAGGCCTACCATGGAATACAAGCAATGTAATTTCCTTCAACCCTTAACTACTACCACCCTAAAATTATTTCGTAAACACTATGAGTGGGTCACAGAGACCCAGTTTTTTTTACTCATAAAAAACAATAAAAAATAATATTTTGACATTTATTTATAAACACATAAATGGAAACATAACTAAAAAACAATAGCTATTAATAAAAAAAAATTAGGCGCAGTTTGGGCACAAAGTTTTTGCACATTCTATACACACTCGAATATTACACATTTGACAATAGGTGCTGGTTTCCTGTCTTTTTTGACGGGACAAATTTCACATCTTTTTCTTTTAGAGGCTCCCACTCTTTGTTGAGGTACTGGGGGTGGTGGAAGTGTATCTCCAATCAAATTAAAAATTATAGTTTTCAAACCGCGTGGCAACGAAGTTTGATACCTTTTTTGCATATGCGGTATACATAAATTACGTCCAAGTTGTTTTAAAAAATTGTACCTGGGAATTTCTTTATTTCTTTACCACCCGAGGCGAATTGATAAATTACTCTACTATTTACCCCTCCAATATTCAAAAGAGCATGAAAAATGGTCATTGGCCATCTTCGACTTCTACGTGAAGTTGTGTAATTGGCACATTTTTGATCAAGCGTATCCACTCCCGCTTTAGTACTATTGTAAAATAGTATTATATCTGGTTTTTTGGTTTGTGCGTCCACTTTATCATCATGATGGGTACTTGAAATAAGAATAACAGATTTTTTTTTGGGTACGTATGATACTATTGTCTCCTGAGCAGTAAACCCAATAATGGATGACTCTCCTTTTCTCTTGCGAGATAGCATAAATTCCAAAGGAATAAATGTTTTGTTTTTTTTCACTGTCCCAACAAATGTCCACTTTAATTTCTCCAATTCTCTCATTAGTTCAACTGAGGAGTACCAGTTATCGGCTGTTATGTTTCGAGAAGTATTTTTTATTGGTTCCACCAAACGAAGAACCACTTGGGTTAGATTAGAAAAGTTGTTTGTTTTTTTCTCTATAGGATTTTTTCCAGCGTAAATTTCAGCATTAAGCATATAATTTGTTTGAGAATCTGCAAGAATTTGTACCTTTATGCCGTACTTTGCGGGTTTGTTGGGTATGAACATCCACAACGGCCTCTAAAAGGTACTAACATTTCATCTACAGTCATGCTATCACCAGGTGTATAGTTTTGCTTTGAATTAGTGACAAATTTATCAAACATTTCAGAAATTGGTGCTAGTTTATTTTCTTTTCTTCTATCCGCTCGTGTAGTCTCGTCATCGAAACGAATGCAGCATAAAAGAAATGAAAATATGGCTAGTGGCATAGTAGCTCTAAGTAGATCCCTTCCTGTACCATCCGTAGCCCATAGACCTTTTGAGTCCTCATGGCCTGACTTGAACAAACCTTGAAGGTAAAGAAGACCAATGAACGCTTCAATTTCCAATTTATCTGTATTTTTGATAAATGTTGGGAAAAATGATCGGCGCGCATTTTTCTTTCTTTTGCATCGACTGTATTTAGCAGCGACTATGTCAATACGTTGATTCGTGAATTGCACAATACTTTCTATCATTGAGTCATCAAAAAGTAATCTCCAACTTTCTAGAGGAGTTGTAGGAGGATGTTCATGTGCTAAACCCTTGCGCCTGCTAAAAATTTAATCAAATTGTTTGAGAGTGTTTTACATTTTTTTGGAGGTGTCTTAGACCATTTCATTTTGTCTTTTTTACCATACCAAGAATTTTTTCTTGTTTGTTCATTTTCTGGCGCTATATTTTCTCTTTGGGATTCATCAATTTGTTCATTATTTTCAACCACCGTATCATTCTCAACAGAATCGTCACTCTCTAAATTTTCATTATTGTCAGGTTGCCACTCTTCTTCACTATCAGTGTAATGATCGCTTTGTATTTCTTCATATTTGTCGCTTTCATCTCCACAGCCCAGAATATTTTTACAAGCATCTAGTTTATCACTGCTTGAAAGAGGTATATTTTCATTATTTTCTTGAGGATTGTCATCATCTAGCCAAAATTCGTCACTTTCAGCCAATTCTACGAGTTCCTTTTCAGTAAGAGGACGGTTATTCATTTTTCTAAAAAATAAAGTAGTTATTAGGAAATACAGTTATATTTAGCGAATACTATTTTGTAGGGAACAATTACCTACCTGACTCAAATATAACTTTTACACTATAACTGGGTCACTCTGACCCAATATGATCGTTCTAACAGACTTGCGATAATTAATTTAAACTAAAAACGCCGCCGCATGTGTTCTCTCTGGCTACCTAGAGCATACTGAGAAGCCCAAGCAATAGAATCTCCGTAGAATGGCGCACTGACAAATTACCAATTGCGCATGGGTCAATGTGACCCAGTGGTAGTAGTTAAGGGTTAATGAATATATGTTTGCATATGAAGTTAAGATAACTGAGATTCAATTTTATTTTTAGATGGTCACTTTGAATGTACACTCTAATAGCAGAACTTACATAACTTTTTTTTAAATATTTCCTTATTTTTTACGTAAGTTAAAACAAATCTTTATACAGGGTGTCCCACGACGATTAAGGCAAGCAATATCTCGGAACTGAACAGTAGTACAGAATTGTAATTTTGGGGCTGTATATTAGAACATATTCTGCAGCTTTTCTTGTTATTATGTTACCAATTACCTTTTTGTACCTATATCACATATGAATCACGTAAGCCAAAACAAAATTGTCATTGGGTAACATAATACCAAAAGAAAAGCTACAGCATTTGTTTTATACCACCAAAATTACAATTCTGTACTACTGTTCAGATCCGAGCTCGTCTAAATCGTGTAATTACCATGTCCGTAATATAAGGTTGATTAATAATCACTTTTTCGTTTGGTACAGAAAAAATGAAAATTTTAAAATATCTTACAGTTTGCAGCCGTCGATTAGAGATATCTATAAAAGCAATTTTCAAATTTGAAATCCTTTTGGATTTCAAGATTTCTCTAAGCGACGGTTTTATCAGCAGCACCTGTTTAGAATTTTTTTTGTATGAAAATGTTCCTTATTATTTTTATTCTTTATTTTGTGTAATTTAAAAAAAAATTAATAATTTTAAAACGTGTTCCTATATGATTTGTACTGTACTTAGACTGAAAACGTTCCTTATACTATTTTTAACTTTTATTTTCGTCTTTTTGGTTAAGAAAATTGATAATTTTGAAACTTAAATGTTTTTGTATGATTTGAATTATTGTACTTAGACTGAAGACGTTCCTTATTATTTTTAACTTACTTTTATTTTTGGCTACTTTGAGAAAATTGTATATTTTGAAAAGATATTTTTTAATTACTTAAAAAAATACATATGTTAATTTTTTATAAGTTTAAAATAAATGTTTTTTTTTCATAAATTAGCTTTTTTTGAACCCATTTTTGAGTGTTTCGCAAATATGGAAAACTAATGATGGAAAAAATATGAAATTTGAAGTTTGTATTCCAAATCTGTTAATTTATAATTATATCTTATAAAATACATTTGACAAACCTGGTATATAAAATTTTAACTTTGGATTAGTTTTGAGTACCGGGTGCCCACTTATATTTTCCTCTAATAAAATTTAAATGCTTATAAATTCTAAATGGTACAGAATAGAAATATGAGGTTTTTACTGAAATGTTTCATTTTAGTACAAATTTTGGTCGAATAGATTGGATTTTTCCATCGCTTCCGATTACGTTAAAACAAGAATGGCGGATTTTTACAATTTCCGTCAGTTGCTAACCGATTTTGAAAAGTTTTTATCGCTATATAAGTGAAGATCACTCATCAAACTACAAAAAATATACTGGTCGTTCCATTAACAAAGTCAATAAAAATATTGTCAAAAATTCGCCATTTCTGTTGTTTAGTAAACGAAAACGATAGAAAAAAATAAATCTATTCAAACGAAACTTGTAGCTACTAAAATGAAACAATTCCGTGAAAACCGCATATTTCCCTCCTGCCGTTTATAGGCAGTTAAAATAAGGGAAATATAAGTGGACACCCGTATAAGCCTAAATGCCAAGATTAAGGTTAATGAATAAATCGATTACTGTATATAAACTTTTCAATTAGTCCTCATAACCTGTATTACTAAGGTAAATATACATTTTATCTATCATAGGTTATAAGTTATTAGAGATAAATAAATAAATCACTTAGGATAGGTATACAATATGTCAGATTTAATAAACGATATTATATTAAATAGCTAGTAGCTAGTTATCTAGGTCGATAACTGTAAGCGACTAAATAATTTACGGTAAATAAAATAGACTACTTGAAATATATCTATGATAAGTGATCTCTATATTAACTGTAAATGTTTAATTATAGCAATAAGGTTTTTTCTGTGGTAAATGAATACGTCATTTGTCCCCTGTTTAATCAATTTTTTTGCTACTGCAAGTGAATATTCGCTAATGGCTATGATATGAATTGGTATTGTAAAAGAATATTCAGGGTGATGTATGAATATTGAATTCAAGAAATGAAATAATTTAGTTATTCTACAAAGTTAATAGATAGGTATAGATTGTCGGAGTGTTGTTTAAAAATTTGTTTATCATACTTCGAGGGTATGAGTTTTGAAATAGAACGTCTTTCGATGCAATTAGATCGTTATTTAGGAAATCGTTCTGATTTGTTTGAGATAGAAAATAATCTTAGATCTCAGGTATGATAAACAAATTTTTAAACAACACTTCGACAATTTTTATAAAAATTTAGATGTATCTGATTCAGTCCACAGTACAGATTTGTGTTTTGGTTCATTACCATACACACCTGGTTTAATACCTGACCTGCTTAAAGTTTTGAAGGGTTCAGCTACTGTTAAGGTTGCAACCTATAATTTACTTACTATTAACAACCTTTACACTAAGGTCAAGTCAAAGTTGGGCATAGGCGAGGTGTCTAATCTTGTTCACAGCATTCCTTGTAACGAATGTAAACAAATTTATATAGGCCAGACTTCTAAATGTTTATCTGGGAGACTGACTTCACATAAAAGCTACTGTAATCCTGCAAAGTTGTCTTGTTCTTTGGCGGAACACGTTATTGTTGGTAAACAGACTATGAGTTTTGATAATACTAAAATACTTGCAAGGGAAAAAAATGAAAATAAGAGACTTTTTCTTGAGATGTGTCACATACATAGAAATTTAAATAAGTGCCTAAACAAAAAGTCTGATCTTGATAGACTTAGCAAAATCTATACCTATCTATTAACTTTGTAGAATAACTAAATTATTTCATTTCTTGACTTCAATATGTATACATCACCCTGTATATTTTTTTACAACACCAATTCATATCATCACTGTAAACACATATTCGATACCTAAATTGCTAATAATATCATTAGAAGATTTGGACTTCTTTTTGTTTCGTGACAAAAACCAATACTTACTGACTTTGAAATAGATACCTTTTTCCCTTGGTATATCGTTTTTAATATTTAGTCTGACTGTATTTTAATTGTTGTGCTATTTCAAAGTTTCTCACATTTCTTTGGAATAATGTAGATTTGATGATTTTAAATGTTTGGACTGTCAGAAAATTGTTTTTGTCTCAATTTTTATTAATAAATTTCATGCTCCTGTTAAAACTCTTATGATGTTCTTGATGGACAATTTTCAAAACATTTTTGGTGAGTCAATTGTGTTTTTTTTTCAAATATATTTTCAGCTTTATTAATTGGAAATTTTTTTGTCTATTATAGATGTTCTGATGAAGGAAATAAACAATTTCCGAAAGTCAAAATATAGTCAAAATATAGTTTGGTTTTGATCAGCCCTATATTGACCGCATCCCTACTAGATTGTTAGGAGTAGAAAAGTTTGCTTACCCTGTATCTGGAATACGGATACATTTTCCAAATTTCTTCATTGGACCAACCCTAATTATTTTTCTATGTTTAATCCATCTGAACAACTTTTTGCAAAACACCCTATATACCAATTATCCAGTATTTGTCAAAATATCATAATATGAATTATTGAATAAGATAAGTCGGTAATCCACAGCCTCACCTTCGGAATAAATTTCACTTGATATAATAAATGACGTGTTTCACATATTCTGAAAGGTATTGACACATTGCAAGTGTGAACAGCAAATGCTCGCATATTTGAACAAAAAAAACTGTTTGTTACTTGTCATGGAATTTATCACTTACAGATTACACGGATCCAATTAAGGTATAAACGGAATGTCGTTACAAGAATGGATGTAGACTATAAAGTTAACATTTGAAAGTAATAATTCAAAAATAACGAGAATCCTTATAAATTCAACTGAAACAACAGTTCAAGTAAATTAATTATTTCTAAAAGGATTTATAATTACAAGTACGAAAACAACAGGACAGTCGACCATAAATTTGTTGTTTACGGGAGTAAACGACGTTTATTTTGAATCAATGGAGCGATTATATCACGTATAGAACGTTTAACCTCTAGAAACCCGAGCGGCGTGCAATTGCACCCCAGACATCAATTATTTGAGATATTTTTCTAAAAATTATTTTTCATCCAATCTCCTCATGGCCATTTTATATAAGTGTACTTCCAGTTAAGTATTTAAAAATTATTACAAATTTCTTTCTTTTTTGGAATAACTTACAGTGAATTTTCTTGCTTGGCGTATAGGGTTACCCCTTGTTCACACTTCACGAGCGCGTGTTTAGATTTTATATTTCGCGGCGATTGAACGCCAATAAGAGGCAAGTAGTTCCATCCCTTTTTCAAGGACAAAGCGCAGAGCGCTTGTATTACTATATCGATCGTGCCAAGTGGCAGAAACTATGGTTAATTAAGGTATGTGAAAAACAACGTGTTATAAAATTCAAGTCAAATGATGGGGACCTGTGTGAATGGTTTTCAATTTTGGAGTAAAAGGCAGTCCAAAATGAGCAGTCAACACAAACAATCAAGATAAGATTTCTTGCTTGTTATCGTGAATGGTTCTTCATTATAAGAGCCCTTTAAAGCACAAGAGGATATTAAAAGGTTTAATATAAAATTTATAAAAAAATCAGTATTGTACTTTTGGGCCATTTTTTTCGTTAGAACTCCACAGAAAGGTCATTATTAACTAAATTTAAAGCTTTTGTTTTGAGCCCATAAAAGTAGATAATTTTACCGTTTATGCTGTAAATGGATTTAAGGCGTTATTTAGAACAACAATGAATTATAATCATTGAAACATTATTTTGTTACAATAATAAAGGAAACAACCGTCTACATCTGCGTCCTGTGCTGGACCAGCATCTACGGTATTCTCGATAGTAATAAGGCTCTGGAAATAATTGTGATGTATAGAAGGGACGTATGGCAGAGGATCCAACATGTAATTATATTTTTCTTTTGTTACAGACCGTGCACTTGTATATAGCTTACCCTGATCAATGTTTGAACCGTTAACCAGTCGTCCTCTTTTGCCCCGTGGCGAGAAATACAGAGTTGAAAACGGCATCTCTTCAGAGTGAGTTTTCTTGAAAAGGATTTGAAATGGTTCGCTCTTCTGATAGCGTACCCACTACTCACTCTTTCTTCCTTTTGTTTATATGTTTTAGAATTTTTTCAACAGACGACAAATTATCAATCGTCATAACTGTGACGTGAAAGGCTTTCTTTTGCCTCTACCTAATAATGGTTCAGTACCAGGTATCAGGTGAATAAATTCGCTGATGCTTGCTGAAGTTTACAATTGATGCTAAGTCTCAATCATTGTGGATATATGAATGTCCGCTATGCATGAATTTTTGTATTGTTGTCTGGACTTTGGACATGCTTCATTAACGTCAGAGCAATTTTCCCGTTCTGATTTTGTCCTGTAGATGTATCACTGTACATAACCACGTGTTTGGTTGCTGGGGCTCTAGTTCCAATATGTCTAATTAAACAGGTAGCAATTTCTTGAGAATCTTTTGAACCAACAATACATTGGCCGAGAGTTCGTGACAGCCTAAACTATATACGTACATATTACGTTTGTAATAGGCTTGTTGTCACACCAATTTCTCCTACCATTTTATACTCAGGATAATAGACTGTTTTCTTTAATAATAGTTTATAAAGTGACAAAAAGCTTGAACCACTCGATAACAGCTATACGAAATTCTGTTTTTTATTCGATCATTTAGTAACCTTTACTATAATATGACAATATGGTGGCTAATAGAAAAACATATAATATTTATTAGGTGCACTCGATAACAGTTATACGTTTTTTTTTCTGAACATCTAGTAACCTTTACTATATGACAATATAATTGCTATTAGAAATTCCTATAATACTTGTAAAGTGTAATTGATAACGGTTATACGAAATTCTTAAAAAGTATATCCAATAACAGTTATTCAGTGGTGTCCAACAGTAATAATGGACTTACTTGATGCCTAATTCATGCAAGTTTCTTATAACTGTTTTTCAATTTTTGCTAACCGTTAATGGAAATTTCTTTCAGTGAACTCACAAGAACTTACCGTAACCAAAATATACAGATTTGGAGCGATTTTCCAATTCTTGGTCCTCTGGCCGCTATCATTGTAGTAATCAGTGGCGTAGCAGGGTGTGGCAATGCCACCCGGCACTAAGGCAAGATAGGCACCACGCTCTATCAGCGCCCACCATCTCAATTTAAATTTATTGTTGCCTATGAATAACAAAACCATAAAATCAAGATTCCATAATATTTTGGCTCACGGTGTACACAACAAGAACGGAAATTTATTACTTTTTTATAGTAGGATTTTTAAAAAGTCGGAGGGGATAAAGTTTAAAATATATTTGATATTGTCAATGTTGTTGGTTTTTGTTTCTTTATGTTGCGCAGTAAAATTGTGTACAGCGTTATTCTTTTAAATAAAAGTTATGTCATTTTTATTGTAAGTTCGATATTATATCACAAAAGGTTCAATTATATTATTGGGAGATCAAAAACCCGTTTTCGTATCGTTTTATACTCAAGTAAAAAACTTTTCTCTAGACTTACGGCGTCAAGAAAACTTTTGCCAGTCGGCACCGCCACTGGGTGTGATGGCTTTAGTATTGACTTTATAGCCATATAACAACATTTCGTCATCAGTTTTGACCTTTTCGAACAAATATGTATCGTCTTGGTCATTCGGCAGCTCACATAACGGTTCTTCTAGTCAAAATTTTTGGACAAATTTCCATGCTTGGCATGAGTCAACAGACATGGTGGAAAAATCGCCAAATACGCTAAAACGTTAAGCCTTTCTATCTGTTCAAAACAAACTAAGAATAGAATATGACTTATGTAAATTTATGTTAGGAGTATGTGTAGCAGAATATCAAAAAAATCGAATGTCAGCCAATATTTTTAACACACCACGTATACTAGACCATAATTTTACGACGATATTTATATGCCATAAAAAAGTACAATGCAGTGCTATTACAGTGAGAACCGTTAAACTTTCTTTTCATTTACAAAAAGAAATTGACAGTTACTTTAAATTCGAATTCATCTTACCATCAATCGAAAGTATAATATTGATAACATGGATTTAGTAACTGTATTACTCGACACATAAATCCATCTTTGAAGAGACAATGTCCAAAGGTGACTAATCTTTTTTTCTCAGCATGAACCATCATTTAATAATTATATATCAACAGCACCAAAATGATGATTATGAAATGTCAAGTTAACAATCATAAACCTTTCAACTCCGTGGGTGGTAAACCAATCATAATCTCCGAATTGACTTGATTCTGTTACAAGTCAAAGCCTGGAAAGTATTATTTACGAAAGTTAATTCCACCAAAACTTTTGATGTATAAATATTAATTCTCCAAAATACTTTCTATAGCCTCCTATAGTTAGAAACGATTACGTTTGATTTTTTCTTGGTTATTTCACAACGTTTATATATAATGTCTAATTTTAGATTTTGCTGATAAAATAAATGTACAATTTACTATCATGCAGAGTGCTCAATTTCTACTCCTGTTCAAAATTAACGCACTATTATAAATTTTGCAATTATGTCTTTGTGTTTGCACTCTGTATTTAATTTAGAGTTAGTATAATATAAATAAAGGTAATTAGACAATCTTGCACCACAAAATATTTATTTTTAATTAACGTTCGAAGAAATATACAAAATTTGGCGATCAGTTACAAACAATTAAAAATCACGAAAATCTATCAAACTTCACAAAGAGAAATTAGAAAAAATATTACTTAACTTCAATAACGCGTAGTACATCCTCGAGCTCTTTCTTCTAACCGCTTGCATTCGTCGGGGTCAGTTTGTTGTTAAGTTTTGGATGATTGCTTAAGGAATGTTATCCCAATCCTAAAGAACAACCTTGTCTAACTCTTGCGGGCTCATTGGGGCAGGTACAAGATACCGAACTAATATTTTTAGAACATCCTAAAGGTGCTACCCACATAGCAAAACAATATACCAAGTATGTGCTAAGCATATTCCTAAACGCATGAGATTGAAATTATATCCCTAGCATATACACAGAATATGGTTACTATATGCTGAGAATACGCTAGGTATATTTTTTTGACCACAAGTAGTATATGATTGAAATATATACTCTGAATATATTCAAATATTCTCAGAATTTACCTATATCACCAATATAGCATATGCTATATATATATATATATATATATATATATATATATTATGTGCAGACTGGATGTCCAAGATGAATATACATTTTGGTGAGGGTTGCTCTCTTGCTACTACCCTTGCGTCATCTCATATATATATATATATATATATATATAAAAAGTATTGGTACGTTTGACTGATGAATATTTGTAACGTATTGTTTTTAAATATATAATATTTGTAGTCATCCTGAGGAAGACCCCAAACAAGGGTTGAAAGCTTGATGAATAATAAAGTTGTTTGATTTCTCACCAGCCCCACTGTTGACTGCTACACCCAGTTCTTGATGAACATATTTCGTTATATATATATATATATATATATATATATATATATATATATATATATGTATATATATATATATATATATATATATATCCCTGAAAACTCGGGATCTTCCAATTGAAGACACAAATGAGCGTTTGGTTTCCCTGCTGAAATCCGTTGTTTCGATCAACATCTTTCTGAAGAGGCAAATGAGCCAGAAACATGCATGACCGCGGTTACCACTCTATTTAAGTAGCCCTTTATTTTGCGTGAATTACCCATGAATCTCTTTATTGTTGTTATTAACATATCACGCGATATTCCTACATCTTCTTCGTTATATATATATATATATATATATATATATATATATGTATATATATATATATATGTATATATATATATATATATATATATATATATATATATATATATATATATTTAGTTAACATACAAGGTAGGCTCCTCCCATGTTAAATCTGAGGTATAAGTGAGCTCCGCGGTAAAATGGGCTCCGATATACGGAGCCCAGTTTACCAAGTTCTAAAAAAAGCATCAGCTACCTTATATTTATGTCTAGATTGATTTGGCATAGTTTTTAGAAGGAGCTAATTTTGGCCGTTTTCGTGAATTTGTATATTTTTGTAGTGCGCGTGTATATTTCTAGATGGCGATATGTTGAAAACTTCATATACATTTTATGTTATATTTCTAGGTCAAAGTAGGATCCGATAACTTTGGCACTACTGCAGTTGAGTACCCCATCACTGTAGCGGTCAGAGTGAGCTCCTTCTAGTATTATTCTACTAAATCGGTAAAGATTTACATCATCGGTTATTTCTTGTTACAGTTAAAGTATTATTCAAGAAAATCAAAGCTATGAGTCTATTTTTAAATATATATTTAGGAATGAGATACGTATACCATGCAAGGGCTCTCAAGTAATTTGACATTTTAAACGGTTCGGTAACAGGAGCTTTGGAGTTGGCTGTTTTTTGTTTTAGATATGAATGCAAATTATAATTACTTTAATTCATTTAGGTAACATAACTCTGTCATTTTGAATCTTGAAAGTAATTTTAATAAAAATATTCAAAACGTTTCAATTACATTGTAGATCTTATTGATTCGAGGTTATAACAATTTTTATTATATTGTAAATAGAAAGTGTGAAATTAATAATCTACTTTTTCTTCTCGAATTTGAAAATGGCTGAGTTCAATTAGGCATATAGATTTTTGTTTTTTTTTTCATTATGTTCATAGATTATATCTACCGGCTTTAATTTTATGGCAAGATAGACTGAATGAATATAACCAAATATTACGTTAATTACATATAGAGACTGTTGGACTATACCAAAGAAGAGGGACAATTACCTAAGCTGAAGCCTTCGGATATCCTAAAAATTTTTTAGGAAATAGGACTAAAGGAAATACTCTAGTTTCTCAGACTTTCATCAGGAACTAAGTAGAAAAAAAGAGGCACAGTGAATGTCACCCCAGTAAACATTCATACATACACGATACCAAAAATATTCACTAAATATATCTATTTTGTGTCCTAACTGAGCTAGAGTTTTTTTCCAACTCTAGCTTTTATTTCTTGTACACATACGATGTATACATCAAAATTCTTTCACGCGATTTTCGTTTTCTTCATATAATTTTCATGCTATGCCATTTCAAGTTGGCGTCATGAAATTATGAGAATTTTAAGTGTCCAAACACAACAAAAATTCAAGTGGTTTATAAATACCATAACAAACATACTTGTCCAGCCACAGTATATTTTAAGAGCTAAAAACTCATCATGCTCTGCTACACTGATTCTTAAAATCGGAAATACTAAGAACAAATTATTTATTTCTGAAGGTAAGCATCCAAATTATAGCATGATCTTGATAAACACTCTTCTGTTTTTGTTGATTCGACATAATTTTGGGATAACTAATCTAATTAAAAATAGAGAGCTTCCGCTCGAGGGCTTTGATAAATTGACTATCAATATAACATTCCATTGACCAATGAAATTTCATAAATTTTAAATCAAACCAATCGGAAATAATTAATAGCGACTATTGCACTTGAGCAATTATTAGCGACTACAGAAATAGTAACTTTCATTTGGAAACGTTGAATATAACTTCAACTGATTCTGACAATTTTTGCAGTAATTGAATTGTCATATCATAATAAAATTTGTCCACGGCTGTTTGATAATTGATAATTTTTACATTTTACGTGTGGAGCTTCCTAAGAATGATGACGTTCATTATTCACTAGTCAATAATAAGTATTGATAATCAACAAATCCCAGACAGGCCGTCGCAGGGCGAGTTCCAGCGACTACAATACAGCTGATAGCTAGTAGTTTAATTATTATACTGAATTAAAATTACCAGAAAGTTTAATATGAAAAACGAATCAGACGGTAAAATGAATGTTACACCGCCGAACATAAGGGAAGCAGCACAAATATGTAGACTCATTAGCCTGTACCCGCGACTTCGTCGACGTAGATGGTCAAATTAAATATTATGCTGATATGTAACTTATATTGGTGCAAAAAATTCGTTGTTTTTTTTTAATTCAAACAAATTCAATATTTAAAACGAAACCAAGTGGAATTTTATTATTATATATTATTGTGAAGTTAAATACATATTTGTAATTATACATATCCACACAAGTAGTAGTGTGTGCGCAACATAAATTTAGTTCAGCTCGTAAGTTTAGGAAGCTACAAAACTGTGTACTTTTTTTAACTTTACTACTCGATATCTAGCAAACTAGGGTGAATATAACATACCAAAGGCCCAAAAAATGGACGCCTCTTTGCATAAAACAGCGCGATATATTTTCAGTATATATAGCAGTTATTTCGGACTCCAGTGGAGTACAAACATGTACTGTACAAGGCACGTGGTTAGAAACAATTATTGTATAATTCTTATCTGTATTGTGTGAGAATGTCCATGATGACGTTCTGATTTACGAGATTATTAAATTTGGCTTTAAACCGGGTTCCAGATTGTAAGTATTTTTCCAAAGTGTGTGATGACAAATAATGTTTATATTATTACTTTTAGAAAATAAGTCAATTTTTCTGAAACATCTTCACATTGTTCTCAAGCTAATCAAAAGCCATCATATAACACATCCACAATGTTTTTGAGAAAGTATTATTTTTGTGGGAGATTAAAGTACCATATAAAATCTGCTATTACAAAGCTGGTCAGAATTAAATACATTGATAAAATAATCAATGAAAAACAAAATATTTTACTACTTAAAACTTTTCCATATCGAGTCTACAACTAAGATAGGACGGCTGGTTGTATATGAAGAACCGATAATCGTTGATAGAGAAATTACTGAAAATTGGATTTAAATTAAAGTATTATGTATTATGGAATATCAACAATACCTTTTTTGTTATCATCAATCAATTCTAAATTATTTTGAATAAAAATTCCTCAAATAATTGGTGTACGGAAGGACAAAATAAATGAATGATCATAACCCGTTTATTTCAATAGAACTTGACAAAATTGGTTGAATATTTTACCAAATGAATAACAAATCGGATAGTTTCAAATCTCCTTACGGAGATATCCAACAATTTCATCATTTCATTTCAAAAGGTTTAACAAGGTATTTAATTTCTATAGTGATAAAGTGAAACAGAATTTTAATTTTTCTTAAGACCACGAGATACTTTTAACAAATTATGTTGCATCTGTATATGCTTTTTATGGGGTGTTCCATTTAGAATTGTCCATATGGTAACTGGAGGCACCTATACCTCCTTACCGATACCCAGAAAGTTTTATTATAAATATTATAAAACGATTTAATTCCGTTGTTTCGACACCTTCCAATATTTTTGTGCGTACTTGCCAAACCATTCACATAACGTATGGTCCTAAAGTTTTTGAAAATTTTTTAAATTATTTATTTTTGTATCCAATGTCCTTTAATCAAGTTGCCATTGAAACTAAAACGTCACACGTAATCAAGTTTGATTATGACAGTTTAGTTTTGCAAATCGATTGTAGCAAAATGTCTTACAAATTAGATATTCGTCAGGGCATTTACAATCTAGTTGGACGAATACCTAAGCATGATATTGTTGCAATCTACCAAGAGCAGAATATAAGTAAGTCAACCATTTACAACACTATAAGGAATTGTGAAGAGGGTATACCATTCATTAATTTACCCAAAAGCGGTAGACCAAGAATTTTGAGTGTAAGAAGAGAAAGAAGACTGATGGAAGCTGCTAAAGACAAAGTTGGAGTTTCTCAGAGAAACTTAGCCCGGAGATTTGGTATTTCGAAAACCACTGTATTATAAACAATTGATCGCACAAACTTAGTGTTTATGAAAAGAAGAAAGGCACCAAAATACACCGCAGACCAGCTAAAAAGAATTCCGCGTTGTTGCCGCGCATTAAGGCGTATCCACTTTGCCAATAAATTGATTGAAACATAACATAGACTTTGTACCTAAGTTGGACAATCCTCCTTATGTAACTCAGGCTAGGCCAATAGAGGAATTTTGGTCAATACTATCGAGGAAAGTGTACGATAAAGGATGGGAAGCTACAAATGGAGATCAATTGCAGCGTCGCATCTTCCAAAAGATTAGAGAAATAGAAACTGCTCTTGTCCAAAGGAAGATGGGACAAGTCCGAAGAAGATTACGACTCATTGAGGATAACTGACCACTATCCATAATGTAATTTGTAATTATTTTTCGTTATTAGTGTTGTTAATTGTTGCCACATGTGCTTATAAAATTAAAGAAATTTGGAAAAATTTATTAGCGTTTAAACATTTTCCAAAAACTTTAGGACCATACGTTATGCATTTAGTGGTAACATATTTCCGCTATAACCAGAGGCGTCCAGTGGGATAGAATAAAAATAATAGTTTTCAATGTATATCATCTTAGAGTGAAAATTTGATAAACATCAATATGAAAAGATCATTTGAGATGGAATCAACTAAAACTTATAAATTTCATAACCAAATTAGCAAAATAGTGTTGACTAGTGCGAAATAAGAGATAAAATAAAATTAGGAATTATAAACATTCCATTTAATCTCGAATAACTTGAAAAATTCGTACTGTATCGCATAGAGACAGGAGGTTAATATTTACGTAGAAAGTAACGGAGTATCGAAAAAACATGCTAAAATCATTTTTACGATATTGGCGTAAATTGTAGGGGGGAAAAGAAGTATTTATCCGTACCGCATGCCTCTAGTGATCGAGGAAAATTATATTTTACCACTAATTGAGGTATCCTAATATATAAAAAGTGGAAGGTGTAAAAACAATGGACTACAATCATTTCAAATATTTATGATATAACACCCTAGATCTCAGTAAGAAGGAATATTTTACTGAAGTGTTCTCGAATCTTCATATTTTGTGCTAAGGTTTCTCCAGTTACTATATGGACAATTGTTAATGAACCACCCTGTATAAATATGACTGTTGTACGAGTGAAAAACACCATTTTTTACGATAACGTCAAAATTTTACTAAATTATGTTAAATCTGACGTTTTTACGTAGATGTGAGAGGTTCTGTGTTTGCTTGTATTTAGTTTATGTAGCTTTAATTACCTAGAACGATCGGAATAACTAATTTAGTAAAAAAAATTAAAAACTATTACCTCAACTTTTATAAGTGAGAATGATAAAATGGATTATGATAACCCTGAAAAATATGGTGGGTTAAAGGTTGATGTATGCGGTTGGAAAGGAATGAAAAATGGTATTCCTGCTATTTACAGTGAACGGTAAAGTCGTACGAATAACTATCCAGTAGAATAAATGTAGATACTAAAAGAGTCTACAATTCTTCAAACACATGCTTAAATCTTCATTTTCTGTGTTGTTTTACTTTGTCGTGAAAATAATTCAATGTTGACGAAATTAAGTATACGAATATGTACACTATTTCATATCTCAAATGAAATTATTTTAGTGAAAATAATTAATAAGCTTGCGAGATATTTATTTTTTCTGGTCTGAAATACTTTGTTGAAGAAAATTGAACTGTGAAATATCATGGTACAGAATAACGATAAACATCCGTCTTAAGCGCAACAAAGCGGTGAAATAAAAGGTACTATGAAGATAGGGCGTAGAAAAATGACTATTAATATACAAATAATAATTATTTTTTATTAGATAATAGAGACAAAAAAATATCGAAAACCATTACATTCAGGCATAGGGAAATTTTAAGAATATATGGTTGTAATCTAATATAGAATTGATGCGACAAAAAATATTTTGCCATTTAAAAGAGCACAGTTATTACTATTATTCATTATCCAAAATTTACGTTAATTATTCTTCACCCTGTATAAAAAAAGAAACTCGTTTTTCTGGGATATTATTGAGTTACCTTACAGTGACCTTTGTCATAATAAATTGTTGATAATTATATCAGCAATTTAGAAAGTTAAAAATATACTGGGTGTTTCATTTGGAATAACGAAGTGGGCTGCAACATAACTATGATTATGTGTCAAATAAATCATAATATATTAGGGGTAAGCTGTTTACTTAATAGCCGATAAATATTGAACAGTTTGTTCATAACTATTATAGATGAGAATATTTTCTTGTTTCATACTTTTTTCATTAGTCGGGTTTTAGTTTTTGAATTTACTTTTTATTCCGTATGCGATTACATCCTCTATCGGGTACTTTCAATATACTTTTTTAATTTTGAAATGTAGAGTCATGAGTTATCTGTTTACAGAATACCTACAGCAGGCATCTTTCAAATTTGCACACCGACTAAAGTTGTGCAGATTAATTATAAGTAATTAATCTCGTGTACTGACAAGAAGTGTGAATATTAAAACAATCGTTAAAATTCATAAATTTTAAAAATAAATGATTTAAATTGTCTAATTTCATAAAAGACATTGTTTGTTAGCACTGGACAATGTCTCAGTAACACGGAAACATCTGGTTCTGAATGTTTACCACCCGAGGAAAGTTTTTTTCCAATAATTCAAACAGAGGAAACAATCTTTTTGACTCATCAGAGCGTATCACGATCCCACAAAATAAGGTGCCGTTGACAAGCTATGCCGTTTCACAAAACTCTTCTTTGGATTTCCACTACAATTCCAAAAATGAAATCGTAAAACGTGATTTAACACTGGGAGATTCTACGTTTTAAAGAAATAATGATTCACATTTAGAACAGATGTTTTCATTGGAACTTGATACAGTATGCTCTTTCATATCCGAATATATATCATCACTTAAACAAGTAAGTAAAACGTACAGCACTGGATAGTTCAACAGAAAAAACCAAACCTCTTGGTTCTGATGTTCAAGAAAAGCCTAGAATATCTAAGAAAAAGCGACGACCACATGATTCCCCATATTGTCTACAAGATGTTCAGAATTTTGGAAGACATTTGATGCGTCATCATTCCGATGAATTTGATGTTCAAAGTTTTTTATCTTTACACAAGGGTTCAAAACTACGAACGAAAACACGCTTTGGATCAAATTCGACGTCATGGAGATTTTGTAACGATATAATTCCGATTAGCGAAAACAAGAAAAGCAATGTGAACCGTAGTATTTCTTGTAAATTTTGCAAAGGGTATTATGCCAATAGGTCTTCAAGGCGGCACGTAAAAAAAGTCCTTCGAATCCTGATCCCAAAAAACCTTTAAGATCACAAAGCGAAGGTGAAACGGTTATGCCTAAATGATCCTCTAAGACTGAGCGGAGTACTAAACACGCTGACAAGTGATGTAATTCTCTTATTGCTAAAATAGACCTAACAATCTGTACGATACAAGCCGATAAACTTGGAATGTAGCGGTATATCGGAAGTACTATTTGGTTTGGTAAGCCTTTTTATTATTAATATTTTGCAGGGCTGTTAATCCTAACCCATTCGGCATTAATTTCAGACTGATTTTCGACCCAATAATATAGATAGTTATAGGGTTAGTGAAAAAATATTTGAAATGAAATTCTTAGTAGCTCTTATTTTTTGCTATTTTCTGCAATTCTGCAATACTATTTCATACAGTGTGAGACAAAAAATAAAGGACGGTGAATATTCCGAGATTGCAATTTTATTATAAATGATCCTATATTTAGAAATTTCGTCGGTATATATCTGCATTTTTATGTTATTACTGTTAGTTTTGGTACTTGTTAAATTCTTCAGTTTTTGAGATATACATTTTTAAAGTTAGTGCCCATCAGGATTTTATTTGCGTCAAAAATTAGCGTGTAATACAAAATAGATAATATACTTAATTTCTTGTATATTATACAACTGTATATATAAATGAAAATAGGCATATATTTGAGGAATATTTTTGAAATAACATGCTGAACACGTACAGTGGCTTTTTTAATTTTTTTATACTATATAAGTGATATTCAATAGCTATGTGTAAAGCAATTTTGCGGGGTTTTTCATTCACGATTCTAGCCACCAATTCTTAAATGTTTTAGTTTTTGACACAGGAGCTATTGAGAACTTAATTATTTCACTGTTGATATATTTAAGAACACTCTGTATAAATAAGCATATTTTTATATTATTGCGCGATCTACAATAACTGCATCTAAAATATATTTTCTATATTGTATTACACGGGAAATTATCATAACAGAATCCTCATTGTTCATGACTTTAAAGATGTATATTTCAAAAACTGATCATAGGAAAATCTTAAGAATTCAACACTTTCATTGAGTACTAAAACTAGTTACAAAAACTTACAGACATTAACCAGAATTAAGCTGAGCCTATCAGCAATTTAAGTAACTGGATCGAGTACAAATGCATATCAAGTTTTCAAAGAAAGATACAAGTCGCCATTTTTCATAAAAATTGCAGGGTCCTTATTCGGATCAACTATTAACACAAAGTAAATTAGGTGTGGATATAAAATGGGAGGAAGAAGGTAGCATATTCTTGTAAATGCATCAGTCAAAAATGTAAATGTATATTTCCATAAAAATATATAATATAAGCTCGACTATTGAGCTTATTTATTTTCATATAATATGCAAATATGCTAATTTATAGATATTATTACGTATTCACTCTTTCATGTTATAAACAATCTCAGTTTCTTTAATATAAGTCAATTGTTTGTGATTCATAATTTTTATTTCTCATAGTTGATGTTTCAAATTAACAATTTCAGTCTCAGATAAAAATTTCTTACGAAGAAAGCCAATTGCAATCATTTTATACAATGTCAATACCGAACTGGCAATTATTCTTATGATTATATGTATTAACTGGCCGATAGTATATGTGGCAACGCCGCAAGGAGTCCATATATACCTGAAATGTATCATATACGGAGCCTACCTTGCTTTTGAAATATGGAAATATACACCAACGGAGCCTATTGTAACCGCTACATATAACGGATCCCACTACGACGTCAACTTATATAGTGGTATACATGAAATATACGCTAGGAGCCCAAATTGGACTACAGGTATAACGGAGTTCACATTAGCCTGCAACAGTATATATATATATATATATATTTTATTCTATATTCTTGGGATTGAGGACCATTTTTAAAGACATTTGACCAGTAGTTAATACATTTTCATTTAACGTTTCGGTCTTTCCATGACCTTCATCAGAAATAAAAATTTTGTTAAAACTAAAAGAAATGGTACAAGTTACAGAAAGAATTTTTAAAAGCAAAACAAATAAATCTTACCTTCGACGGAACGTTCATTTGATTATTCAATATATTTTATAGATGTTTTAGGACGTATCACATAACAGAATATAACTCACACCCAAACAAAACGAACATTTTAAAAATATGACATTCATTGATGAAAATTTGTATTGGAATATACGACTATTTGTTCTATACAATGAAAGCAGCCGTAACGAGGTTTTAATGTGTCGTTTTTGTGTTGACTGGCATTAAAATGGATTTTATATTTATATAGGGAGTGGTAATAAATTTATTATATTTGGAATGTGCCACGTGTTTCTCTATATTTCTAAGTGTTCATAATATTATTATAAATTTTACTAAGATTTTTTGTGTCAGTCTTTAAATTAACGGAACTGGTTTTTCTTTGTATTTCTATCATTTCTAGAACTTCGCGTTTTTTTGTGTGGTTTTCACTTCGAAGAATTTTTGTGTTTTCGAAATCAAATTCGTGTTGGTTTTCTGAAACATGGATAGTGAGTGCTGTTTTGTTTCGTCTGTGATATTTGTGACTATTTATTCTGTTTTTCAAATACTGACTTGTTTGTCCGATGTAGACCTCTTCACAGTTTTTATATGGTATTTCATAGACTATATTGCTCTTTTTTTCTTTTGAGATTGAACTTTTTAGATTGGTGTAATTGGTTTTTAGTAGGTTGTACCCTTTATGAGCAACATGTATGTTGTGGTGCGAAAATGTCTTTTTTAGGTTTTCTGATAAATTTGATATATATGGCAAAGTGAGGAATTGGTTTGTTCTATTGTCTATTTTAGTTTTTGTATTATTATGGTTATAAAATATATGTAAACGTTTTTTAAATATCTTATTTATCAAATTTGTGGGATAGTTGTTGAGTATAAGGGCATCTTTAGCTTTTATTATTGCATTCTCTCTGAATTCGGGGTCGGACAGATTTATTGATCGATCTGCGAGTCCTATAATGACAGTTTTTTTGTGTGTTAGAGGGTGTTGTGATTTAAAATTTAAATATCGGGAAGACCAGGTATCTTTTGTGTGCCATTCCGTTTTTATGGTGTTAGTTGTATGATGGAGGGGAAGGTCCAAAAAGCTAATTTGATTACTTTTTTCTAGTTCAATGGTGAACTGTAGTCTGTCATGGCAATTGTTGAAATCTTACAAGAACAAATGTTCTGTATTTTTTGGAATTGCTAATATGCAGTCGTCAACATACCTGTGAAAAAATAGTGTTTGGATTGAGTTTTTGGTCAGTATTGTTTCTTCAAGGTCTTCCATAGCTAATTGGGCAATGACACTAGAAATCGAGGTCCCCATGGCACATCCTTCAATTTGTTGGTAAAATGTCTCTTTATACAAAAAATAGGTGGAATTCAGAGTGAGTTCTATAGCTTCTAAGAAGTCACTCATAGGTATATCAGTGTGTGTTTCAATCTGATTCCATTTTTTAATTATTATATTTTTTGCAAAATTTATAGGAATACTCGTATATAATCATTTAACATCTAGGGATGCTAGTATATAATTTTCTGGTATGGTGATGTTTTTAATCTTATTTTTGAAATCCATCGAGTCTTTTATGTAGTATTTATTATGGTAAACAATGTTTTCAAGAATTTTTTTAAGATATTTGGATAGTTTTTCGAAAGGTGATTGGATACATGAAACAATCGGTCGAAGTGGTATTCCTTCTTTGTGCAGTTTTGGTAGGCCATAGATTCTAGGTGGAAGCGAATTTTGTATTTTCAAATTTTTTGCTGTGTTTGGAGGAATATATGTTTTATTTTCCCAATTTGTTACTAATGAATTGTTTTTCTTCTGGTATATATTTGTAGGATCGTTCTTTAGTTGTTTATAAGTAGTATCATCGTCTTTGACGAAGTTATACATTTTTTCTTGGTAGTCGTATTTAAACATTATCACAGTTTTGTTAGTTTTATCAGGTTTTAATACTATTATATTTTTATTCTGCCTTAGAAACAATTTTGTTTTGTTTATTTTGTTGGTAAATTTTTTATTTTGTCTATTTTGAATGCTAGATTTCTTGTTAAAATTATTTTTATGATTTGTTATGATGTTGCAACATTGGGACCGCAAATTATCTTTAGTTTCCGAATTGAGATTCATGAGGGAAGTCTCGATGTTGCTTATTATTTCCGGGATAGGTACGAACGATATTCAGATAAAATACATAAAAATAACATGACATATTTCCATATTTTTTTATCCTACGATCCCTCTTCGGATAATATATTATGGTCCCATGAAGTAGACCCTTAAATTCATTGCACCCCGAATGATGAATAAATAGAGAGCTCAAGCCTTAAACAAAAAACAATGTACTCTTATCAAAAACTAATACTTCCAGTGATTTCCTTCAATTGGAACATACGAGTATTATTTATATCTGGAGAGTGTGGTCCTAGGAAAAAATATGGGAACTTGTCATGCTATTTTTATGTATTCTCTGGGATATTAGGGATATTAGGGATATTGCCCACATATTTTGGGACACTCTGTATATATACATAAAGCAGCATACCGGGTGACCCAAATAAAATTAACCACTGTCAAATTGGGCCACCATGTACATGGTGAACACTTTTGTTAGACATCCATATCTAGACACATTTTGTAGGACTTTAGGAGATGCAACATCATTATCCTTAAAGGTTCTAGTAGTTAGTTTCTGGGCATTTTTTGAAGCATATAAATGCCATCCTTTAATTATCTTCAAACAAAAGTCTTCAAATACTTTTAAAACATTTATAAAAAACTAAGAAATTTTTACTCACATGTTATTGTTTTTTTATTCTATTTCGGTGTCCTGGGAACGCTGCTGATTTTGGGACATAAAAATATAATAGATTAGAACAATATACTGGGTGTCCCAGTGTACAAAACTCACCTCTCAGTTGTCTTTAATTCATTTTTAACCCGTTCTTTAGTTTTAGCTAACCATCTCTTCATTTCTTGGATAATTTCATCTTCACAGGCATTTTGCGTTCTCCTATTACATTGAACAGCATCTAAAATCGTTAGATATACAAGATATTATTCTATAAATAACAAATTGACTTTGTTTGCTATGTCAGTGTACTTGCTGGCTCCATCTATGGTTGCATGTAAATTGTACTGACTTGAGCACAGAAAGTCCTGCTTCTTTTGATAAAAATATATGTATTCTAACTATTTATACTTCACAGGCCGTTTTAGTTAACAGCTCCCCATGAGAAAGCTTTCATTCTATTTTTTTTTGTATTTTTGAACTCACCTATAACAATTCTTGACAATGTGATATTTATAAACTTTCTTTTGATTTTTCCGCCTCCCAACTGTATAATTCAGCAAACTCATTGGTGATTATTTTATACAAAAGTTTTCGAGTCATTTCAGGCACTGTAGTCCCTCCCTTTCTGCTAAGCTCTCTTGCCTAAACAGAATAAAACACGAATATAATATATCTGTAAGTACTTGAAATGATCTTATGACTCACAAAGTTTCCCAAATTTATTCTCTCACTTAAAAATTGCTCACATACAGCCAAGCTATCATCATTATTGACTGGAAGCAACTACAGTCCAGTCGCATGTGTTTCCTCCTCACCATTTTTTGGTTTAAAGTTTTCCAAAAGATTATTTATGGCTTCAAATTGTTCATCATGGCCAATCAACTTGGCAATAATAATATTTAATTTTGTTAAAACTTATCGTTTGAATTCTGGAAACAAAATTAAAATTTATGTGTCACAATAAAATACTATTACTAAAATTCTTTGTCTTACTGTTTCAACAAGAAATAAACTAATATACACCAATAAATATTCAAGTTTTTTCTACATTATTACCTTTGTCATCAACAGAATTATTTTTTTCAAATTAGAGGTAACAAATCTTGGGGTAGAATTTCCAACTATAGTTTTCATGGATGTAGGAGTACTGTGTCCATAAGGAATAATTAATTATGTCAGCATTACTACATTTGGGCATGGGAGTGCTGTCATTAATGCTGTTATCCTTATCCAGATTCAAAAAAAATATTGCATACAACATACAAGCTAAGTACCTATTATACATTCCATATATTCCTGGATTTATTTGAGAGTTAACTTTAACTTACCCTATAACAACGGTTTGGTTTTGGAGTATCTTTCTTCAGTGTGCTTTTCCACCATCAAAAAAAAATTATGAATTTAGGAGGTAAATCCTTTATCGTTTTTTATATAAATGAACTTTTGTTGGCAAATGCTTCTTCTTTGTGTTATAAATGTGTTTGATATGTTAATATGGCAATGTTTTTTTTTACTTTATCACTCCAAAATGTATCATTATAAATGAATAAAATGTTGCTTTTGATGCTGGGGTTGAAAACCCATCTTTATATAACATAACAAATTTTTCTAGTTATTTTTACAGAGATTCTATCCTTTATATAAGACGTTTTAGAGCAATAAAGCAACAAATCTGGGAGAAGCATTGGTTATCCCATAGAATGTTGAGATCTCAAAAAAGCATTTTTTAACTGGTCTTCATGTAAACTTACATTTATTGATTTGTTCTCTTTGTTACTTTTAGAATCGGAAACCGAATTCTTGTTTCTTACCTGAAAAAATAAAATTATGTGCCTATCATGTTTCCATACTAAGTTTTTATTGTCAGTGACTGTATTATATTGATACCTGCTTAGGCAATTTTTGATAATCATCATCAGTACATTCCTCTCTTTCTGAATCACTTGACTTATCATTCATATCTGTATTAGTGATTGGAGGTGTTAAGTAAAGTCTATTTTGAGTTCTCTTTATTTTTGCTGATGTCACTTGTTGATGAAAAGTCCGAGTTTTCCTCTGCCTTCAATGCCTTTTTCACAGCCATTTCGTAGGAAGCTAAAATTTGAATACAAGGTAACTGATTACATATTCTCCACCATAAATTAGAAAACGTATAGGTATCATTATTTTCAGACTTCACAAAATGATCATATACTACTTCTTTATTAAGCCTACAGATAGTATTCATATTCGTATAAATATTTCATACCATAATTATTCACTAAGATAGTAACTGCATATTATTCTTAATCAACAGCTAGTTCTTCCCTTCTTTTTACATATCCAGTGACATTTTACGTTTTTGAAGGCCAAGTGTTACGTCTCCCGACGAAATAACAAAAAAGTAAAAAAGTGAATTGTCAACAACTGTCAAATTTTAATTTTGAAATATAATATGTCTATGTATTGAGTTTGAAATAAAAAACATTTATTTGAACAAAAAAATATATCTACAGTCCATTCAACATTCAACATTGGTCCTTAAGAATCGGATTTCCAGTCCAGAAGTAATAAATAAAATATAAATAAACAATTAAATTTACAACCGATCGTAAATAAAGTGATTCAGTGCCAAGAAAAGAAAGATCTTCAACTTCCTGTAAGTTATCCCAATTATTCCTATTATTACTATCCAACAAATCATTAGCTTTCTTAAACATATTAACGAGGTTCAATTTGTGTAAAATGGCGAATCTAATAATTGCCCGTGGTCAAATTAAATCAAAATTGACTCGATTTAAAAATTATTTTGATGCGATAGATAAAGATAATTTAACAGAACAAGTAATCTCACGATTAACAACTAGATTACGAACATTTGAATTGATATAAGAAGAGTTTAATGAAATTCAAAACCAAATCGAAAGTTCCGACAGTGTAGAGGATCAGCGGGAAGTTACTAATGCTTACGAAAGAAACCAATTTGAAGATGATTATTTAGCAGATGCACAATCTTCAATTCAAAAATTTAATACTAATATCGATCATATTAATTTAAACAAAGAGTTAAACCCTGCTGAAGGTAGCATTAGCAGCTCAAGATCTAATAATAATAATGCGTGTAGTCGAATCGGTTTACCTAAAATAACGTTGCCAAATTTTAAAGAAAAACCAGGTACATGGCTAGAGTTCCGAGATGCATTTGTGGCCTTAATCGATTCAGATGATTCACTTTCTAAGTATGAAAAATTTTATTACTTAAAAATGGCATGCAAAGATGAAGCAGCAGATATTTTACAAGCCATACAAGTAACGGAAGACAATTATAAAGTAGGTTGGCAAGCATTAATTGACAATTATGACAGTAAAGCTCAATTAATTCATGACCATATTCAAACTATACTAGATATTTCCAATATAAGTAAAGAATCATATGTAGAGATTAAAGGTTTATATGTGGAAGTTAATAAACATTTACGTTCACTCAATAATTTAGGAGAAAAAACCGAATATTGGGATAGAATTATAATTCAAATAATTTCTAATAAATTTGATAATATAACTGATAGAGAATGGCAATCATATAAATATAAAAATGAGTTACCTGAATTAAACGATTTAAATAATTTCTTAAAGGAACGAATTAAAATTCTGAGTAATGTTGATTCAAAAAAGCATTCTTATAAACAGCCACAAAATATTAATTCTCAACCAAATAATCAATTTAAAAGAAAAATTTTTAATAGTTATACATCGATATCAAACAAGTATAAATGTTTCTACTGCAGCAGTAAAGATCATGTCATTTATACTTGTCAACAGTTTTTAAAATTATCAATAAATCAAAGAATAGCGGAAATCAAAAAATTAAAATTATGCCTAAATTGTTTAAAGGATAACCACGCTTCATGGAACTGTAATGTTCACAAATGTAAAAAATGCAACAAGCCTCATAACACATTATTACATTTGGATTTCTCAAATTCTGACCGCAGACCAATTCAATCAAAGTAGCTGGTGAAATATTGGCAGTTACATCTGATACCAATGAATTAAATTTTGATGACTCTGCGTCCGGCAACGTTGCAGATCCAACAGTTACAAATCATGCTTCTACACAAGACAAGGTACCATCTCATGTACTTTTGTCAACTGCTTTAATCCACATAATGGATAACATAAATAACGTTCATTATTGTAGAGCTTTATTAGATATTGGATCTCAGAGTAATTTAATCACCGAAAAATTATGTAAAAAATTAAATTTGACTCAAAAAGAAGTAAATTTTTCAATTACAGGGGTCGGTCAAAATTTAAAAAATATCAATAAACAAGTTAACATTAACATAAAATCATGTTACAATAATTTTAGAGTAAACATAAATTGTCTAGTACTACCGGTAATAACCACTAGAATCAATTCATATTAATAAACTTAATATTCCTCAACATTTAAAATTAGCAGATCCCAAGTTCCATGAAAGTAGAGAAATAGATTTACTACTTGGTGCTTCAGTGTTTTGGTCCCTTTTGTGTATAGGACAAATTAAATTAGGTCCAGAATTACCCATTTTACAAAAAACTCACTTTGGATGGATTATAGCTGGCAATATTTGTTCTCTGAATAAAAACAAAACTATTTCGTGTTTAAATGTTACCCAAAATAATTTAATAAATGATCAAATTACTGAATTTTGGAATTTAGAAGAGGTAAAATTAAAATCATTTCCTTTAACAGCCTCTGAAAAATATTGCGAAGACTATTTTGAAAAAACCACTATTAGAAACGATAACAGCCGATTCATTACTAGAATTCCCTTCAACAATTTGAAGGAACAGTTAGGTGAATCATATCACATGGCAAAAAGGAGGCTTTTGACCCTTGAGAAAAAATTAAATGAAAATCCCAATTTAAAAGTGGAATATTCAAATTTTATGAAGGAATATCTCCAGTTAGGGCACATGGCTAAAATAAACAAAGATTATAATCCGTTTGAAGGTAATTATTTTTATCTTCCTCATCATGCAGTAATAAAAATGTCGAGTTTAACTACTAAACTACGTGTAGTTTTTGACGGTTCTGCTAAAACAGATACTGGTATATCTTTAAATGAGATTCAGTTTAGTGGTCCAAAACTTCAAAAGGAATTGCTAGACATTCTTTTACGTTTTCGAATTTATAATTTTGTAATTACTGGAGATATATCAAAGATGTATCGCCAAGTTTTAATACATAAAGATGACCGACGTTACCAAAGAATTCTATGGCGGGATTCAAGTGACATTGAAATTGATTGTTACGAATTAAATACAGTAACTTATGGAACCACTTCGGCTCCATATTTAAGCGTAAAATGTTTACAAAAATTAGCTTGTGAAAATAAAATTATACATCCAGTAGCCAGTAAAACAATAATTAATGATTTTTATGTAGACGATTTGATAACAGGAGCAAATACGAGACAAGAATTAATTAATATTCAAAAGCAAATTTCACTAATTTTACAGTCCGCAGGATTTGAATTAAGAAAATGGTTAAGTAATGATAAGACAATACTAAATCAAATTAACGTTATTGAAAAACTAGATAAAAATATTTTACAAATAGGTGAAAATGAAAATAATAAAACACTTGGTATTCAGTGGAATCCACAATCTGATTCCATAATATATACAATGACTAATACGTCTTTAAATGAAAATCAAATAACTAAAAGATCAATACTTTCAGCAATATGTCAAGTTTTCGACCCTTTGGGTCTCCTAGGACCCTTATTAATTAGAGCTAAATTAATTATTCAAGAAATGTGGAAATTACAGATAACTTGGGATGAAACTGTTCCACAAGATATATACACTAAATGGTGCCAATTCAAGGACGATTTAATTCATTTAAAAAATAATAAAATTCCCAGACAAATTTTGTTTCCTAATTCAAAAATAATTGAACTCCATGGTTTTTCTGACTCATCAGAATATGCATATGGTGCATGTGTCTTTATTAGATGCGTTGGATCAGATGATCTAATTAGATCTAACCTTTTGTGTGCAAAAACACGTGTAGCCCCAATAAAACAAATATCCTTGCCGAGGCTTGAGTTATGTGCTGCAGTTTTGCTCGCAGAATTGATCCAAAGGGTCAGCGAATCAATAAATATAAAATTTCATGAAACATATTGTTGGTCGGATTCTACTATAACACTATCTTGGATACGAGGCGAACCAAGAAAATTTAAAACCTTCGTAGCCAACCGAGTTGGACAAATCCAACAGCTGACCAATATTAATAATTGGTATCACGTATCATCAACTCAAAATCCCGCAGATTTATTATCTCGTGGCATGGACCCTCATTTTTTAAACAAGAAGTATCTACATGGAATCTTAATAATTTTCTTTCAACAAATAATCCTCCCGAAATGAAGTTATGTCATATTTCGTTATCATTAGATTCTTTAAATATTTTTAATCAATATTCCTCATTATTAAAATTACAAGCCGTTACTGGATTTATTTATCGATTTTATTGTAATTCGAGACTACCACTAGTACAAAGAAAATTAACCAAGAATTTAACTATTGAGGAGATGAAGTTTGCATTATTATTATTAGTGAAATTAGCCCAAAGAGAATGTTTCTCATTAGATTATCAAAATTTACAAAATAAAAGGCCGATAAACAATAAAAGCCATATATCGATGCTAAACCCATTTCTTGATGATAAGGGACTGATAAGAGTAGGTGGTAGAATTGAGAAATCCAAACTTGAATTTGAAGAATCTCATCCGTTGTTGCTTCCACAAAAACATCAGCTAACCAATTTAATTTTCAAATATACTCATGAAAAATTATTACATTGCGGATCACAAACATTACATTATGCGGTTCGCGAAAATTATTGGGTAATTTCAGGACGCAATGTAGCAAAAGGAATTATTCGCAAGTGTATTACTTGTTTTAAGGTCAAACCTAAATGCACAGAATATTTAATGGCAAATCTTCCTACTGTGAGAGTCAATCAATTTTTTCCTTTTATCAATGTTGGTCTGGATTATGGGGGACCTTTTTTAATTAAAGATAGGAAAATTAGATCTCCTAAAATTATAAAATGTTACATATCCCTTTTTATTTGTATGTCTACTCGCGCAGTTCATTTGGAATTAGTTTTCGATTTAAGTACTGAATCATTTATGGCCACATTGAAAAGATTTATATCGCGAAGAGGAAAACCTCAAAATATCTATTCCGACAATGGATCAAACTTTGTTGGAGCTAATAACGAAATTCTAAAAATGTTCAATTTTTTAAAATCTGAATCAAATAATATCCAATACAAATTAAGTAAAGATCTTATTAAATGGCATTTCATACCAGCCAATTCTCCCAGTTTTGGCGGTCTATGGGAGGCGGGAATTGAAATCACAAAGTATCATTTAAAACGAGTCATCGGTGTGAATAAATTTGATTTTGAGCAATTTAGTACTCTTTTACAACAAATTGAAGCTGTTTTAAACTCCCGACCCATTTCCCCACTATCCTCCGATCCTGAAGATCTTTCGCCACTGACTCCAGGACATTTTTTAATTGGACGACCATTAATAGCCCTTCCAGAATATAATTGGAAAGACATTTCGACCAATAGACTTACTAAATATCAACATATTCAGCAACTGGTTCAGCATTTTTGGAATCGCTGGTATAAAGAATATATATCAGGGCTTCAAACGCGAATAAAATGGAAAACAACCAGTCCCAAAATAATCAAACATGGTATCCTAGTTGTCATAAAAGACAATAATCTACCTCCAATGAAGTGGCAACTGGGAAGAATAATTCAGCTTCACCCAGGTGATGACGGTGTGGTTAGAGTGGTTAGTATCAAGACCCAAGATGGTATTATCAAACGCTCAGTATCCAGAATTTGTCTTCTTCCAATTGAAAGCGATAACTTTCAAGGTGGCCGGCATGTTACGTCTCCCGACGAAATAACAAAAAAGTAAAAAAGTGAATTGTCAACAACTGTCAAATTTTAATTTTGAAATATAATATGTCTATGTATTGAGTTTGAAATAAAAAACATTTATTGGAACAAAAAAATATATCTACAGTCCATTCAACATTCAACACCAAGAACACATATCTTTACCATCATTTGCTATCCAAAGCCATGTGCTGGGTATGGTTGCTACAGAATTTTCATCATCGAAAGCAATTACTGCCCAAAGATGTCTTTCTACTAATAATTGTCAAATTGATACTGAAACTCAAGTACACTCTACCACAGTCCTTGAAAGTGTTGTGTGTCAAACGGCATCTATTATGCACAATACAACCAATTATCAACATATACTACTTACATTATTCACAGGAAATTGAAAATAATACAATCATACTGAAGAAACCAAGTCAATTTCTATACCTACTAGAGCATTTGATATAATAGGAGGAATAATACCAATTGAGAAAATTCCTTCTTCATTAATCAGAAACTAATGTACATATTTTTACTGGATGCAGTGGATGATTGGAAATATTACAAAGTAATTATCTGCATTCTCATTTAGAGGTAAAATTATAAATTTTGTTTTAATGTCTGTAACTGGAAAAGATAACAACTCAGATGGCCTCAATGTAATAATTATGTGGATATCTAAGAAAGAAGATTTGCATGGCTTATCAAACAAGTCTCCTACTATTTCATGTCTTACATCAAGAACACACAGCTCATTATTTATATTATAACAAATATTTTTTACTTCGAAAATACTGAACTGAACAAATCTGTTGCCAAAAGTATTGTAGGAAATTGTAAAATTATTAAAAATAATTTTCTAAAATTGGGGGTTTTTAGAACCCAATCCTAAAGGACCTTCTTAATGCATTTGAGAACAACTTGGTACAATATTTCCACTAGCTGAAGTGTCATGTGATGGTAAACTACTAAATAAGTTATTTTCCTCAGATAACCTTCGGATTACTGGTGATAAAGGTTGATGAGCTTTTCGTACATATTTTAATATCTTTTGCATATAATTTCCGAAGGAGAAAGCACTGAAATTGTCAAGTGGACCAAACTTTCTACAGCAATCTGCTAAATGGATAACTGAATGAACATTTAAAGAATCCAAAATCATATATAATCTTAGATTTATTAATAAAACAATTAATAAAATCTTCTGTATAGTTGAGCCATGATTGGTCATATATCAAATCACTAAACTAAAATAGATATGGCAATGGAAAGCACTAAAAAATTAGTATACCGATTTTTTGCAAATAATATTTTTCAGGACAACTGGTCTAGTATAAAGGAAAAATGTTCTTAATTCGCTGGCTTTTTATCTTTTACACTCCGTTAGAGGTGGGGTTTTTCTCGCAAATTCGAATGGTATGAAACGAGATATCTTCTTTAATCTTTGATAAATTTTTACAACATCAGATGCGCAAAATTTTGTGTGGGGTTTTCCAAAAATAAAACCATATTTTTGTGGGTAATAAGTCTCTTTACTATCCCTAAACACAGTGCATAGAATCCAAAGGGACATTGTTTATTAAATCAAAATTTGGAATATGTTCTATTAAAAATGTCCCAATGTGATTGTCTCCATTTAACCTTTGTCGAAAAGATCTATCAGTCCTTTTTTGGCAATTTACCTCAAGAAAGTAGACATTTCTATCACTTTCCCCTTCCACTAAACAATTTGTACAAGAAAAGTATCCTGTTGGTCCTTTAATTTGTAACAAAAATGCCTTTGCTGGCATATCATAAATTACCATTGTGATGTTAAAATTTAAAACTGAATCACCTACTAAAATTTTGCCATTCAGTTTCTCACAATATAGTACAAAATCAGATAAAAGAATGTTTAGATGTTCAGGTTTATTTTTACCATGATATATACCAATTGAAAAACAGTATTTTTCAACTTTCGGAAAGATTTAACACAACCCAGAATAGGCCAAAAATAACTGTCATTACTTTTGCTTAAATGTAGGCCATCAACATTGATATCAAGGTTTATAACATCTCTATCTGTTACCTTAATACTATTACACGTTAGAAATGGTGTGCGGAAATTTGTTCGACAACATTTGTTCGACAGCATTTGTTCGACAGCATTTGTTCGTAAAATAATTGTACGAGCGGAAGTTTGTTCGAACGGAAATTTGTTCGACCTACATTTCGTCAAAAATTTGAGAATTTTATTTTAAATACCCAAACTAGAGAAAAGTTGTAATAATGCATGTTACAATATGTAGAGATGTGATATTGTTATGCGGTCATTTTACCCCTAATTTTTAGTAATAATTTTACCTCTAATTTCAGGTACTTATCGATATATAGCAGGTACATATAATAACGATTCAGTTGTCTTTAGTCCTGTTATTTTCTCAGTTGTGTTTGCGTCTTTACATTGAAAGTATCAATCCCTGAGTTTATATCGAAATGGCGTTAGAATTTTTGAACAGTTCTAAAGGCAAACCAAAACTATGTTTAGACGGTTACTTGTATGTGAAATATAAACAGTGTCAAATTTAAATTCACTGGAAGTGCAAAAATTTCAAGAAGACGTTTTGTAAATGTCGTTTGACTACCGTGAATAATGAAGTGAGTAAGCAGATACAACAACATAATCATGCCGGTGATGGTGCACAGATCGAAGAAAATAAAATAAACGGTTTTAAGGATAAAAACTAACTTTTCCGCATTTGTGGCCCCGAACAATATTCTATGATAAAATTGTTACTTGTATACACTTCGGGGGATGTAACGTGCTAACAAACCGAATTTCTTCAAAAATAACCAAACATTAAGTATATATGGATTTATAGGACCCGCTGTACTCGCTCTAGTCAACTGAAAATCATTAGGGTACATCTGTGAGACACCTTGAACAATATTCAATCATACAATTGATCAATTGTATACTCTCTGGAGGCTGTATCGTGCTAACAAACTGGAAATTCTCCAAAAATGACAAAAATTTGGTACTCCAAGTACCATAGCAGCCGTTGTACTAGCTTTAATGAGCTGAATATCAATAGGGTTCATCTTGGAGTTGCTCTGAATAATATCCCATTATGAAATTGTTCACTTGTATATACTCCGGAGGCTGTATCGTGCTAACAAATTAAAGCTTCTCCCAAAATAACAAAAATATCGTACTTAAAGTACTGTAGCACCTGTTGTAGTGGATCTGGTGAGCTGAAAATCAATAGGGATCATCAGCAAGATGTCCGAAATAATAGTCAATCATAAAATTGGTGACTTGTTGAATTACGGAGGCTGTATCGTGCTAACAAACTGAAATTTCTCAAAAAATTACAAAATATCGTACTTCAAGTACCATTGCACCCGTTGTACTGGCTCTGGTGAGCTGAAAATCAATAGGGTTCATCTGTGACATGTCCTTGACAATATTCAATCATAAAATTGCTGACTTAATGCACTCCGTAGGCAGTATCGTGCTAACAAGACATGTAAGGAAAAGTGGCCGACGACAACGACGACGACATACACACAGGATTTTTTTTCTAAAAACCGTTTTTTCGTGTTGTCGTTGATGGAAAACGTAAAAATAACTCAAAAAGAAATTTCAAAATTCCAACTTTTTTTGGGGTAAACCAATACTTTTCTCGCATATAAATAGGTTGACGGAAAAGTAATATTGAATAAAGTATATAATATTGTGTCCAGTGCATCGACGAATATTAGTCAAGCCGTAGGTGCAAAACCGTCTTCAGTAGATTCAATGAAAAGGACAATAAGAAATATTAGAACCAAGCACAATGATGGTCCAGTCATTCCAAGTCACAGAAGAAATATTGTGTTTCCAGATAATTATACCACTACCGAAAACGGCGAGCAGTTTTTATTGTTCGGATCTGGGCCCGTAGAAGACAAAATGATAATATTTTCCACCAGAAGAAATCTCCAGCTCCTAGCAAGATCGGATCACTGGTACGCAGATGGTACCTTCAAAACCGTTGCACCACTATTTCAGCAACTTTACACTATACATGGCTTACGTGGACACATTGACCTGCCATTAGTGTATGCGTTACTTCCCAGCAAAAGTGAACAGTGTGACATTCAACTTTTAACAACAATAAAAAACTTAGAGACAACAGCAAACCCGAATTCAATTATGAGTGATTTCGAACATGCAATGGTAAATGCCATAAATGTTGAATTTCCCAAAACAGTGCATGCTTTTTCCACTTCTGCCAATGTATTTATAGAAGCATTCAATCAAATGGTCTTAAGAGAGAATACGACACCGATCCAGACTTTCCCTTAAAACTCAGAATGCTATCTGCATTAGCATTTGTTCCTAGGCCACATTTTGAGGATTATTTTGATTCACTTTGTGATCTACACATTTTATTTATTTTGAAAACACTTGGATCGGTCGGTCAGATCGACGCCACCGCCGCCATCACCGCCGCTCGCCACGTTTTTCCCATCAGATGTGGAACTGCTATGATAACGTTCAACAAGGTTTACCGAAAACCAATAATGCTATCGAAGGTTGGCATCGAGGATTTCAAAATCAAATTTCAGCCAAGCATCCAAATATATGGAAATTCATTAACGCAATTAAGAGAGAACAAAGTTTGAACGAGCTTCGCATAGAGCAATATATCAATGGACAGGAGCCTCCTACTGGAAGCAAAAAATATAATGACTGCGCCGAGAGACTGGCGCGCGTTGTGAGTACTTTTGAACCTAATGTTGACGTAGCAGATTATTTACGTGGCGTGGCGCACAATATTAGCTACTAATAAATGAAATAAAATTAGTAATACTATATACTACCAAAACTGCCATCTACGGATGTTAGTTAAACTTTGCGCCATTTACACGTCTCAAGTTACTCTAGAAAGAATAAAATGTGTATTTAATAAAGAATTGAATTACCTAATCAAATTTAAATCACAAAAATTTTTGAAATCACGTAAAATACCATGTCGTATATTAAATTTATCCACCTTTTTCTATTTTCAATTGATACTGACAAAGAAACATTCTTCCAAATAATTCACAATTTATTGACTGACATTTATTCAGATAAAATTTTTATATATAACTAGTTATTTTCCAACTAATTTTATGCTGATCTAAAAAATCATTTGGCAATAAAAAAATTATAAGTTTTGGTATAAGGCAGCAAAAATTGGGCCAAGCCTTATAAATTTTTTTTATTGCCAAATTATTTTTTGTTCAGCTTAAAATTAGTTACTGTTGTAATATAATATGTTGTACAGTCAATTGTTGTGGATGTATTGTTTTAGTACTAAACGTTTTTTAATGAAAATAGTTGTCTTCTTATAAATTGACATGCGCTTGCAGGCTCTTGTTTTGTGTTGTAGAAGATAAAGTTCTGACGAAGGACACTAACTGTCCGAAATGTTAATAAAAATGGAGAAAAAAAAACAAAAATGTTAATTAAAACCCAAAAAACCTTTTAATTTCTGACTAAGAACCTTACGATCTCAAGAAAAACATTAAAGTTCGGTTCAAGAAATAAAACAAACTATATATATATATATATATATATATATATATATATATATATATATATATATGAATCGTTATTATCTGACTATCTGACGATTATATTGAAACAAGTATATTGGCATTAGTTGGAGAGGTTGGTGGAGAAAATATTTTTCGAACTGACGGAAATTTTTGAAGAACATAGAAAAAATGACTGACGCAGAACTCCAACAACATTTACGTTTGACGAGGTCTGCTTATAATGATTCATTTAACAAAATTGCCCATTAGCTGAAAAGAAACAACACATCCAAAGAAAACATTGATCCTAGTTTACAGCTACTATCAACTCTTTGGATTTTGAGCACTCCAGATAGTTACAGGTAAAGTAGGAAAAATTAATAAATTATGAAATATTTACGATTTTATTTCGCAGAAGCATTGCAAGCAGGTTTTTGTCAATAGAGAGCGTAATCAATGCAATTATTTCGGTTACCGACAAAGTTTTGAAATGGCTAACACTAGAAGAAAGAACTCAAAGTGAGGAACACTTCTATTCTATGTGTCAATTACATGGTTGATTCGCTAAGAAAACTTTATAGCTACATTGGATTTGAAATAATTCCATTTTTTTCTTTTCCTTTGCCCTAGTAAAAAAAGTAGGAATTGGTCTTAAATAAATGTATCACTCCTTACTATAGATATTAGAACTAGAGTCACAAAGAAAACATCATAAAATGAATCGTACAATACAATACAAATATCAGCAATAAAAATAAACGCTTGAAGCGGGGATTGAACCAATTATATTCTCTTCTGTATACATTTAGAGATGTGCGTTAACAGACTGATCCATCACAAACTTATATGAAATGAACGCAATTTACGGTAACTTGAAATGTCAATGTTACTTTTAATATTTATCATTGTTTTTTACATAGAATATGTTGTCCAAAGGATTGAGAGCTTGTTTTTATTCGATATTTTATTCATGTTCTGATAATATTTTTAACTCCATTTGCCAGAGATTCATATTTACTTTTTGATTTTTGGGATAATTATGTGTGTTATACATCTACTTTGCGGCTAAACGAATATCTGACGGAGTATTATTCATTGATTTTTGATTTATCACTCACTGATTTTACTAAAATATTTTTTTTGATAACTAAAGAACTATTTTGACAAGTTATCTTGACATTACATTGAAATTGGAAAAAAGAAGTGTTGACGGGTACTAAATGCAAATGCTGATTGGTGAATTTCATATACATTCTAGGACGTAAATGAAATCATATGCGTTCAGTAACCGAAATGGCCACATTTCCATTCTGTAAATTGTGCAGGAAATGGATAATATACATGTGGGTGTAGGAAAAAATGTAAAAAGTCTCGTTGAATATGAATTTATTATTTTTAATTTTGTAAACATAACCCAAACTTCTCAATCATGCATTATAAAATGTAGAGCGCATGCGGGCCAATTTCTACCGATGTGTCGACTGGGTTAAATGATTGGACGATTGCTAAAATTCACCGTTGTGACCATCTGATCGTATAAAACGCGCCCGACGTAGCATCTGAATGCACCCTTAAATTTGACATAACCAAATGACATTTGTATTGTAACGTCAACTGACGCTGTTGTGAGGGACGATACAATTCGATGATTTTAGTAACGGTGCTCGAGAACATCATTTTAGAAATTATTTGCAAATAGAGCATTCTCAGGCTTGCGTATGCATGACTTTAAGAACGACGTCAATAATAACGCCCCGATTCGAGATTCAGGGCATCAGTGCGGATGAAACTCAATCATCGACCACCACACCTGCAAGAAATGGATCACCGGAGGCGACATTGATTCTCTTTCCGAAATATCGAGACCACACATGACCAACGTTTAACTTTAGAAATATTTCAACAAAAGTTACAACTCTTATTTTTTAGAACTGAATATCTTTTTAATAAATACATGGAAAATTATCATTGATGCTGCAACTGGTAGATCATATATGAATTATATGGCAAATGTATGCATACTTTGCCCGTAGATAATATACTTTTCAATTAATTAAAAAATATAGGATTACGGGGAGAGGGAAAAGACGAAATTTTCGGTATAAGAGTGTCTGTCAACTAGCGCAAAAATATATAAAAGAGGGCGGAGTCGAGACGTGAGATTACGCGAGTGACGAGCAGTCACTCTTGATGTAGGTACTGTGTGTGTATACTGCATTCAATAATATTTAGTAGACTGTGATTAATATTATACAGAGTGGAAAGTCTAACTAGAACAAATTCTGTTACTTGATAAATAAAGATTTATCGCAAAATTCCTGAAAAACGTCAATTTTTATTGTCAATGGGGTATATTACAAAGAGATTTGTTTATCTTTTTAATTATCTGGGAGGGGGGGTTGCAGACAACCACTTTTTTTGTTACTTTTTATAAGCAATGTGTCGGAAAAAATGAAATAAGGAAATAATTACTCAAATTACTTTAATGCAATAAATGTTCAAAGTGCTCTCCGCCTTGTTGTTGGCAATATCCTAATCGATTATAAATAGCAGTCCAAACATTTTGTAACACTTCCGGCGTTATCTACCTGATTTCGTCCCTAATTCTTTGTTGAAGCTCGGCGATGTCGTTAGGATTAGTGGCATAAACTTTGCTCTTTAGATATCCCCCTAAAAATCTGATGGAGTAAGATCGGATGATCTTGCTGGCCATTCAATTGGGCCCCTTCTTCCAATCCACCTATTCGGAAACACTTCGTTAAGATAGGTCTGTACATTTTGAGCAAAATGTGATGGTGCCCCCTCTTGTTGAAACCACATCCGTTGGTCAAATGAATTGGAATCCAAATTATTGGTGAATAAATTTACTAAAGTAGGACTCAGTTCTTCTTGGAGCATATTAAGGTATGTTTCTCCGGTTACGTTTCCATTGAAAAAAAGGACCGACTATGCGATCCCCAATAATTCCAGCACAGACGTTTGTTTTTTGAGGCCTTTGGGTATGGGATTCACGCATCCAACTGGGATTTTCGTCAGCCCAATAAAGGCAGTTTTTTCGATTGACGTGCCTATGTAATGTGAATGTAACCTCATCAGAAAACAGCAGCCATTCCAAAGAAATTTGTCCACCATCGATAGAAGTCATAATTCGTTCGCAAAATTCGAGTCTACGATCAGTATCATCTTCGTTGAGCTTCTGCAGGTTTTGCATCTTATATGGGTGTTTTTTGGCTTCTTCAAGAATTTTTAAAACCCTTGTGTGATTGACACCATGAACGCGAGCTATTTGTCTAGCTGGAGTAACAGGATTTTCTTCAACTTCCAGCAATATGTTCAACTGGGCATCTTCGTCAAATTTTCAAACCTTTTGTCGAGGAGCATCCCTTACGTGGCCCAACTCCCGATATCGAGTTTCAATTTTGCTAATCGTACTTCGATTTAGGTAGGTAAGGTAATTCTGGATGAACTTCAGTAAACAAACGAGCGACTTCAGACTGTGTTCAACTTCTGTCCCCATATCCGATCATCATTAAAATTGCGATACGATGCGTCTCGGTTAAATAGGGCATTTTCTTATTTTTCGTTCGTTATTTTCACGCTGAAATGCAAACAAGTACTAACAAATCAATCACATTCAGTTCAAATTGACCAAAAAACTGTCGAGCAAGTTTTTTATTGGGCTTATCAAGTAAGAAATAATGTATAAGTACATTAAAGTAATTTGAGTAAATATTTCCTCATTTCATTTTTTTCCGACACATTGCTTATGAAAAGTAACAAAAAAAGTGGAATTGTATTTAAAATTGAAAAAGCTTTCAAATAAAAAATTAATCAACCAACCCTTCCATTTAAAAAAAAAGTTGGGGTTGTCTGCAACACAAATAACTAAAAAGATAAACAAATCCCTTTGTTATATGCACCATTGCAAACAAAAATTGACGTGTTTCAGGAATTTTGCGATAAACCTTTATTTATCAAGTTACAGAATTTGTTCCAGTTAGATTTTCCACTCTGTATATACACATTATAACCCAAAAATTAAATCATTTTGTATCTAGTTGTTTATTTTTTTCACATATATTTAAAAATTTGTGCAAAAAATTTATGTTCGAATAAAGGCGAGTCGATTAACTTTCCTTTCGAACAAATTACCAGGGTGCCAAATTTCCGTTCTAACAAATGCTGTCGAACAAATTTCCGTCGGACAAATGCTGTCAAATAAATTACACCAAACCGTTAGAAATTAAACATTTATGGACTTCTCAATACCAAAATAATAATAATTCAGAGTTCTCTTTTCTATGAACAAATTTTCAGATGTTTTTAATAATGTTCTGGCATCCATAGGAAATCTTGGATCAGGGAAATTTTTACAAAATAGTAAATCATTAAGGGCCAAATGAGAAATTTTGTTTTCAACCACCCATTTCCTCAAATTTATTAGGTGTGCATTTTCACAACTTAATTTTTGGTTTTCCTTGAATGGTTTGCTCACAGTTTTGCTTAGAGTAGGATAGGTCTCTCTTATGCCCAGAGGATTGTCTGTGCAAATTGTATCTACACCATTTGCAGACAAACTTGGTTTTATTTCTGGTATTATTTCTACAGGGCCATCACTATCAGATGTTGATCCATTTCCGGAAAAATGTGCACTTTTAAAAGTAGGACAGTCATCAGAATGTGGACTGTTATCAAGTATTACTGAATTGATTAACATCTCTTCATCGCGGGTCTTTTTAGAAATAAATCGTCGAAAAGTTCTGTTATTTTTCAGCCTTTTTGTCGACATATTATTCTCTAAAAACACTCTTGAATAAAGAGAGCCGTGCAGAAAGCTTACCCTAACCCAACTTTTTTTTCGATAACTTCACCACACTTCACTATCGGTATCGAATGCACAATTCAAAATAGAGAACACTGAACACACACTAATAAGATGTCTTCTTTAAAAATAAACAATTTAACTAGTAACTAATGAAACTGATTGTAGATAACATTCAACACGAACAAGACGCTTGGAAGCTTGCCACGCAGTGTTGTCACAGGAAGATTTTAACGAATGTACCAACAGTACTGGGATTTTAACCTAGCCAGTGTGTACTAAATGCCAAGTTGAAAATGTAATAGATTCTTAAAAGTAAGGTTACGGGGTTGATTTGAGTGGTTAGTTCACAAAAATTGTTCAAAATCAGGAACTATGTAAATGTTGAATTGTTATGTACGTATTTTCTGAAACAAATATTCTTTGAAGTGTTTACGGGAATATGTCGCAAGGTCCCTAGAGTATGCTACAATATTCCTAGACAGATATGATGAGAATAACATTCATATAGTGGCGTACTGAGGGGGGGGGGGGCGGTAGAGGGGTCCGCACCAGGCGGCCAAAAAATACAAATATACTTGAAAAACAAAAAATTAATAATTTATCAGGCCCCATGACGGCGAAGGCTTACATATGTCAGACTACTATTTTTTTTTAATCGCGATTATTTTTATTTTGCATGGTTATTTACAAACTGAGCTCAGGTTAACAGAAGCATTGTTTTGTCTGCACGGGTGCACGGCATGATAGTGAGCGTCCACTCTCAGTCCCCAACACCAATAACAAAAACTTTCGGCCGTCAACCACGCCTTAGGGGTTAGTTAGTTAGTACTTGGTCAAGTGTATGTCACGACTTCACTTAATCATCACATTTATGGTAAGTTTTGTTGTGATTGGACTCCATCGCATTTATCGATTGTTTCATGTTTAAATATTGCATGTTAAGTGTCAGCCTATTTCTATTGCCATAAACAGTTTTTGACAAAGCCTATTGCTATGTATTGTAGCTTATTGGTTGTATTAAGTCTTATCGAAATTTAATTTCGTAATCAGGAATATTGTAACATCCTAGATTACATCATGTTTTTTCAAATAACGAAGTTCTAAAAAATAACTAAAATAGCTTGATTCTGAAAAAAGTTATAAAAAATAATAATACAAAAAATACAAATTTAACCTGTTACAAGCCCAGCTTTATCTCTCATTCTTAGGATTGCCTTTTTGGTATTTTAAAAATATTGGCTAAAATATTATTATTATTTTGAGAGCCAAGCAAATTGACGATAAAATGAAACGAAGTTGTCCCAGAAGATATGGAAAAAGAAGAAAAAACAAAAAGCTAAAGAACAAGAAATTCAACGTTTGTCAGGTTCAATTTTGAAATTCACTCAAAGGGTGTCATTTCAGGCAAACAATGAAGCAGAGCTAGATGTGTCCAAATCTATAGAAAGTACAAGTACAAGTTATGACCAATGAGCTAAACACACAGACAATCAAGAACAAGAAGAGAAAGGAGAAGAACAAAAAGAAGGAGGACTAGAAAAAGGAATTGAAGACGAAAATGAGAAAAGGGGTAAGGTGGAAGACAATGAAAAAGACATACCCCCTTTGCTATGTTCTGACACAGAGTCGGATCCACCTGAAGAATAAGAGAATTTATCAATAAATTTTGATGTTGGAAATTGGCCTATTCCAGTGCCAGATGTTCTTAGGACCGAGATAATAAGACGCGGAAGTGAGATTTACCAACACTTTGAGGGACCATTTGGAGCTGTGCAGAGGTCTGGGGAAAATCACAAAGGTCATACCCGACAGTTTAACGCTTATTGGTTTTACTCCCTAGTGGAGAAAAGACATTAAGAAAATGGATGGTTTATTCCCCTGAAAAGAAATCATTGTTTCGCTTCTGTTGCAAACTTTTTGATAACAACGATATACACGCTACGAGATCCAGTTTCATCACAGGTTTCAACAGTTGGTGAAAATTAAATCCTACTGTGCCTGGCCATGAAAGTCCTGAATTCCATGTTAACAACTTCGAAAAATGGAAAACTCTTGAAGTAAGACTTTTTCAAAACAAAACTATCGATGCTGCTCACCAAGACGTTATGAAATGAGAGAGAGAAAGAAATGGAAGGACATTTTACATAGACTCTTAGATACAACACTTTTTTTGGCTATACAGAATTTACCGTTTAGAGGTCATAAAGAAGACATTCGACTCTGAAAACCAAGGCAATTTCTTAGAACTGGTAAATGTTCTATCACATTATGACCCTGTTTTAAATGAACACAGCATACGGCTTTAGCAATCATTGCAAGCAGGAATGATTCCAGTATCTTACTTATCGCCTGCAGTACGAAATGAGTTTATTTCTCTCTTGGGTAACGCCGTAAAAAAAGAAATAATTTCTGAAATCAAGAAAGCAAAGTACTATGGAATACTATTTGATAGTATGCCTGACATATCCCACACTGAACAGATGAGTCAAGTAATAAGATATGTGAAAATTGACAACAGGAAAGTAGAGGTCCAAAAATCATTTCTAGGTTTCATTCCAATTAGTGGGAAAAAGGTAGACGAGATTACAGAGGATATACTCCAATCACTTGAGAAGAACAGCTTGGATATATTACTTTGTAGAAGCCAAGGTTACGATAATGCTACAACAATGTCAGGTGTTCATACAGCAGTACAAACAAGGATTAAAGAACAAAATCCGAAAGCCATTTTCGTACCTTGTGCAAACCATTCTCTCAGTCTATGTGGTGTTCATGCTTTTGGTAATGTTCCTGCTTGGGAACGCTGGAAAGCGTGTACAATATATTTTTTCGTTCAACGCACAGATGGCAGGTACTCAAAGAAACTGTTGGATTGACCGTTAAAAGATTTAGTGATACTAGGTGGAGTGCTCATCATAATGCAGTAAATCCAATCTTTAAAAACTTCGAAAAGTTGGTCGATGCTGTGGAGAAATTGGGTGATGCTTCTGAATATCTAGATACAAGGGGAGCAGCGGAGTTGTCAATGAAAAACATTTGCAACTTCAATTTCCTTTGCTTCTTGCACCTATGGTACCACATTTTACAAGAAGTCAACACCGCCCAAAAATACCTCCAAATCCAAGATATTAGTTTAGAAAACTATGTACTGAAGCTGAAAACATTTTTAGAAGAGAGTCGGGAAGAACTGGCGAATAAAGCCTTAGAATATGTGACCAACACCTGTGCTGAAATGGACAATGACGTCGAAATCAGAAATAGCAAGGGAGTCAAATATATGATGCCAGGAGAAAAAGCTGAGGATGCAGGTTTGACTTCACAGCAAGAATGAAACGTTATATGTTAGTGTAATGACAACTTTCATGTAGAACTGGAAAAAAGACAAACATCGATGAACAATGTATATGAACTGTTTGCTGTTTTGCTGTTGTACACTCAGAAAACCTTGTGAGATCAAATGATGGAACGATAATTAGTCATATATACCAGTTCACAGCTACATTCAATGATTTGGAGGAAGATGAAATGTTTCCAGAAGTAAAGAGGCTAAGAAGGCATTCTGGTATAAAAATTTATGATGCAACCTCATGGACATCACTACAAATGCTGAGGTTTATTATTGAAATGGACTTTCGCGAATCGTTGCCAATCATAACAGAGACACTCAAACTGTTTCTTACTATTTGTGTGTCCGTGGCATCTCGTGAAATTGATTAAAAAATATCTTCGTTCTACAATGAGCCAGTCTCGTTTAACAAGCTTGGCTGTACTATCAATTGAAAATGACATTGCAAAATGTGTTTCTTGATTTTACTTTTCATTGATATCTGTATGTCTTGTTTTCTCTCAATATTGTACAGCATGCATAGTATTATGTAATTTTAGAATATACTATAACGATACATTTAAAACACACTACATATACGTGGACGTTCACAGGAGTACTATATAGGGCCCCTTCATCTATAGCCGCCCCAAGCCCCCGACTATGTCAGTACGCCACTGCATTCATAGCAGTAAATTACTTATGCTGGGAATATACTAGGGATATTATTTGGGGAATATGAGTTGAAACATATCCTCAGCATGTCCTAGAGTTATGAATATGCTTTTGATTACTATGTGGGTATATTGGTTTTAAATGCGGCTTTACAAGACGCCAGTATCTCGTGTACGAGTCACTCGGGCGAGTACTGGAGGCAAGTGTATCACGGGGATAGTGGTGTCTACACGCCAAAATTGGATTCTAACATGTATACGCCACTTGGTTTGGCGGCAATTTCCAGTAATCGAGTTTTTTCACTTATTCTCTTGCAAAAATGTTAAGTTGTTTAAGTTGGGATTAGAATAATCTATTACTCAGCCTTTTTCAAAAGATATTTACATCTAAAATAAAACGATATTCTGACTAAGAGATTCATTATAACACAAAAAATATTTTTTACTCTCCCCAAAGGTAGTATAATTGATAATATATATTAAAATGGCAAGTCAAGAACTTCGTCAAAAACATAAAATCCTCTTATCACTCTCATGAATACGTTGTCAATATTAATATATACAATGTTAAAGTTTATTTCTATGAATGTAGACTGCACCGATTTACGAGTATTAATAATTTACTAATAATAGAAGATCCTTCCTGTAATCTTACATTAAAAAAATGTGAATGCGCCAATAGGTGTGCAGTGCGACATAAAATTGCCCATATATATTAAACCGTTAATTTTATCGATATGTTACAATAGAACTTAGTATCTCTAAAACCGTTCAAAAAAAGCCAATTGTTGTTGAACTTAGTCCGTACCTGAGCTCACAAGTATACTGTAGACTTATTTATCACACCAAAAAGAGTGCAATTGTCGTGTTTGTAAACAGCTAATGTCCAATCAGCTATTTAATAATTATACATAAGAAACCATTTTTAATTCCCAACTTTAGAGCCCCATAGTTATTTATCAAAGGGCGTAAAGAAAACTTTTTATATGAAATATCATCATTATTTGTGGTCTCTCTATTATTTCCCAAGTTCTTGGTACAAACTCCTGAGACACCCTGTATTGTGTTAAGATCTCACTTTGTTGCTGATAAGTTTCACCTATTTCTGGGATAGGTAGGTATGTAGAAGCGTACGAACTTTCAATTAAATTTAAATTATACATAAAGTTACCAAAATCAATTACTTTACGAGCGCATACAGCTACTGAGATGTACAGACTAAGTGTCAAAGACCTGAATTATTTATCCCTTAATTAAAAACAACATCAAAAATAAGTTTGTCATATCAATATTATTTTATGAAGTACGTTGACGATAAATCAAACGAAATGCCAACAAATAATCCATTTTACTTTGGGTGGAATGGATGTAACACCGATCACACACAATCTAAAGATTTTAGATTAGAGTATAAAAAAGGTTCGGACATGGGTTTCTAGACGTGTTAAGATACAAGTTGAAAGAAACGTTTATATATAGCAAAAAGACGTATATAATTTACAACTATTGCTTATTTAAGAGTATCTTAATATGTATCAATATAATACAATTAGTTTAGTTGTTGTATATTCAGTAGTAGTACTATAAGTACTTCGAAATAGTGAGGTGTCCATACGTATTTTTTTGTTTTCACTGTATTATGAGGCTCAGTATTTTGTATACTTTCGTCTATTGCATTTGATGATAAATCTCCGAATCGACTCATTCTTGAACAATTTTTGATAAACGTCACAATTTGACAGTTCTGTTTGTTGTATATTGATGTCGATGTGGTTACTATGAAAATGAAATTATTTTAAAATTTTCGATTGGTGGAGCTACTCTATGTATAATCAGGTATTATCGAAATTATACGAGGTAACTTAACTTATACTTTGGTTTGTGTAATCCTAGTAGAAATGTATGGTATGAAATGACCAATGGCCAATAGACGATTAAAAGCAGTCTAAGGTGGTGATAGAAGACATATTAGAAACTACATGCTAACCATGTATTACTTACATTTTTAAATGAAACTAACTCTTTCTAAGTAATTCCACAATATATTGAAAAAAATGGTAAACATTCTGAAAAATTGATTGTTTCGATATTACTATCATCGTCAGAATGACAGAAGTTACATTTCATGTGATCAGTGGCGGCGCAAGACCTAAACTTAATGTGGGCAACGTATAATACGCGAGGCCCACTGATGGTGCAGAAAGAAGGGAATATAAAATTAAAAATTACTTTAAAATAAACAATTTTCTATTCATTAGAAAACAAACCTAAATTTTCTCTTATAGTTATTTGGAAGATTAGATATAAATGAAAAAAAAATAAAGAAGAAATTAAAGAAACAGAAATTTTTTACTTTTGGTTTTAATGAACTCCTTAATAATTGGTTCGTAATTTATCTTAGATGCAATATCTGTTTCAATAGATGAAACTGCCAAAGCTGAAAGTCTTTCTTGACTCATAGTTTTTCTTAAAAAATCTCAATGGCACAGGACCAATTGGACAGGCTTATTTCAGTAACATGTTTGCATAAAAACCAAAATAAAAAAATTAGATAGAAAAGTAATAGAATGTTTTGAGATGTACAAAAAACCAAAGTAACAAACATTCTGGCATCGAATCAAAAACAGAAAAATAAAAAAAAATCTGGTCAAGTTGTGAATTTTCTTAAATAAATGTTTTAATGTAAGATTTAGAGAAAAAATGTTAAATACAAAAGTTGTAGAACGTGTTAAGGTCTATAAAAAAGCTTAGTAACTTTTTTACGTCAAATGAAAAACAAAGGAAATACGATTTTTTTTCAACTTTGACAGGACGGCATTTTGTTTTTACTGAGCCGATTTGGCTCGTTAACGAACTCGTCCAAGATTTTGACCTAACCGATTTTTGTAACGAAATTGGTTTCGATCCGTCAAAAAATACGCCCTCTATCGTGCTTACAAATTCCGTTATAATTTGTGAATTTTCTTAAATAAATGTTTTAATGTACGATTTAGAGAAAAATGTTACATACAAAAGTTGTAGAACGTGTTAAGGTCTATGAAAAAGCTCAGTAACTTTTTTGCGTCAAATGAAAAACAAAGGAAATACGATTGTTTTTCAACTTTGACAGACCGCCATTTTGTTTTTACTGGGCCGATTTGGCTCATTAACGAACCCGTCCAAGATTTTGGACTAAACGATTTTTTTAGAGAGTTTGGTTTCGATCCGTCAAAAAATACGCCCTCTATCGTGCTTACAAATTCCGTTATAACACATACATTTTAATTTTGAACAGCTCCTTTCTGCAGAAGCAGTACTTAAAGGTATTTTTAACAAAATCCTAATGACAATGTATACATTTGGGTAAATTCCTTTTAAATCGTTTTCTATATATTGCAGTACCTAAGTCTTTAATAGAGTTGGGTGAATTTGGGATCATATTTTGTAACTCCTCATGCAACTCATAAGGTTGGAAGTCACTGCTCTCACCTACTTGCAGAACTGTGTGTAAATCCTGATATTTTTTCAGTATTTGCTCGTTTGGAATTTTTCCAAATTTTTCAAGTCATACAGAGAATCAAAATTTTGGAAATGTTGATTTAAGGACATAAATCTCGATTCCATGTTACTTATCACAGAATCAATCGTAGTATTCAAAAATCTGTTTCATACCGGCTTTTAGCAGACTTTATTGGTCGATCGCTGTCTTCATAAACGAACAACATTTTTTGTTAGCTACTCTTTGATTTTTAAAATCTTTTGTCATATCATAACTACTTTTCTTAATAAAGTGACGAGTGTCGGACAAGCATTTTTCGGATCCAGTTTGTCGATATTCTTTGATCCAGTCACAAAATGTACGCAAATGTTCAAGAGTAATGTTTAAATGGACTTGTACAAATTGCCACAATTTGCTTATGGTATTGATACGCGTGAATAACTCATACCATACATGATAAATTCCAAACTGAACATTTTGTTTAAAGCGGAATCGCAATGACTGACTATGTCCGATTGTTACGTTTAGTATTTTACATTTTCTATGCATTCAACAATATCATCAAATTGTCATAATACGGTCATTACCAGCTGGATTCGGCTTTCCCACCTTGTGTCTGATAGTAAGCTTTAATTTATCTTCCATTATTTTCCAGCGTGCAATGGAACTTGAAAATAGCAAAAAATCTTGTGAATAAAACCAAGAAATGTTTTTGCTGTCACCGAAGAATTAGCTGCGTCTATCAACAACAGATTCTAGCTATGACAACCACAAGGTGTGAAAAATGCCCTGGGAACTATATTTAATATTCGAGTTTTAGCTCCACTATTTTTGAAATTAACTGCTCTCACCCTTACTTCATGGAATCTACTCATATTACTGTTTTAAATGAAACTTACTGTTTCTAGAAAATTTCATAATATATTGAAGAAAATGTTGAACATTCTAAGAAGTTTGATAATTGTTTCAATATTCAATATCATTCTGACGATGATATTCAATATCGAAACAATTGTCAAGTTTCTAAGAATTTTAAACATTTTTTTCAATATATTGTGGAATTATCTAGGAACAGTAACATTCATTTAATCCACTATGTATGCCTACCCTGTGCTCTCAACTCCTTTGAGATAGATAATGTATATGTAGTATAGCTGACTATCTATGTCAAATTACAAACTTTCTCATTTCCTCGTAAAACAGTTGAGATTTTTCTTCTTTTTAATGAAATTTTGCAGGAATGACACACCCTGTATGAAAATATCGAAAATGACTTCCCCCCACACCTTTAGCTAACGAAAAGGTACTCTAGTTAGAATTTGATGAAATGAGACGTTTAACTGATATTTACCATTTTCTTAATGCACTTTGTACCGATTTGCGCATTCACCATTTTAAGAGGATATCTTACGTAACGAGTTAAAAGTAATTTATTGATATCATGTCCAAGATTCATCTACTGTATTAGCTAGAGATGGACTAGAAATGAATAACTTCGCAGAAATATTTCGATTCTTTGCAAAATGAGTTTAGGAATTTGTTTGATAAAGTGACACTACAAACTCATAGGAATTTATAGTTCTTGCATGATGAGGCTCCTGCTCATTTCAGTTTATATGCATGATAATATTTGAACCAAACGTTTTCTAAAAGATGGATTGACTGGGAGGTCTTTATCAGTAGCCGCGCGATCACGAGACGTCAATTCTATGGATTTCTTGTTCTGGGGTCATCTCAAAAGTAAAGTGTACACGGGAGGGGGCAACTTCACTTTATATATTGAGGTTCAACTGAGTAAGGGGAGAGGGGATTTTGTTTTTCTTGGTTGTGAATATGAGTGCATCAGAAGTGGATTCGGCTGCAGTATATCTTTTTTGCAAATAATCATTGGGGGGGTCAGCGTCACTCTGAATAATGCAATATTACTAATTGAGGGTAGGGGTGCAAAGTATTATTTCGTTGGAGCAATATGGTGCATTACGATTGGGGAGGAGGTGGAGGTCCAACTTCACTGAGCTTCAAGAAAATCCAGTTCTCGTGTCTTATCACAAATATGTAGTACTTCTAGTTCTGTAATAGGTGTCAATGAATGTTTGGTTCCAAGTAGATGTTTCGTGTCGTGGGATTTCTCTGGTTGTTTTAATCTGTATGTAACTATTCACTGTATCTAATTGCAAAATTTCTAAGGACTTGACCCAAATAAACAGCATTACATTCTGGATATTTAAGTTTAATATTAGTAATATCATATCTTCTTCATTTTTTCTATTCATTTATATTAAGTCGATCACAATGTAAGTCACATCTTGGTCTAGTCAAAAATAATTATCAATTAATTATCAATCATCAAGTAGATATTACATGAAATGTAACTTCTGTCATTCTGACGATTTTTACCATTTTTCCAATATATTGTAGAATTATTTACAAACAGTTAGTTTCATTTAAAAAGGTAAGGTAACTAGATTCCATAGAGTAGGGGTCGAAACAGTAAATTTCTTTAACAATGGATTGCCTTGAACTAAAAAGAAGCATGGTTGAGGCTATTTACATGCAGAAAATACTTTATTTGGAACACATTTCCTTCATATTTAAATATGGATATCTAGAAACGGACCTTTCCATCGCGCACTATGGTGGTTGTCTGTTGATAGATGCAAGGGTGCAAAAGATATGGGGGTTGAAAATAATGAGGGTGGAAAATTTATGAAATCTCTCGAAAATGTTCAGACACTAACTATAAAATTCAAGCAACTTCTCAACAGTTCGATAAATTTCTTAATCTTTTTGAAAAAGTCAAGTGATTTTTCGAAAGTGTCTATGTATGAAAAAAATTGTTTATTTTAAAATGAATGACAGCACGATTTTCATGACCCAGGAGGTAAGCCCCTATATAACATCATAAATCAGTGAAGGAGGATTTCTAAAATAAAATGTTTAGCATTATTTGTTCCAAAATAAAATCTTTGGTTTTCTTCCTAAATTTTTTAAAAATATCAATTTATTTCAATTCTTGTCTTCAATCAACAAAAATATTGTAAGTATGTAATCTCTACAGGTCGAAAATATTTATAATTCAAGATCAATTTAAGTAGCACTCAACTTTTGTGGAGAGGATCAATATTTTTATCGGCAGAAATTGTTATGCAGATTGTAAATTATTTTAGTTAAGCCACCCCCACCAAAGCCCAGGCAGTTGGTTCCAAATCCCAACGCGTTTTGTAACCTACCCGACCAACCTAGTCATTACAATAAATAAAATAATCTGAAGCCCTAAAAATTATAGAACCTTTGGCAAACATATTCTCTATCCTGTTGTCCAAAGCTGCTGTCATGGACAAGAAAAATATTGAAGCTGCTGTGTTATTATATCCCTCCAATAAACTCGATCCAGCTAGTTTACAGGGCGATTTGTAGAGAGAAAATGACTGATTCCATGGGAAAGGTGATGAAAGTTGCTAATATGCAAAAACATGTTTTAAAAAGCGTCCACGATATAACAGATAGCTTCGACCTAGCAAATGTGATCGAGTCTTGGGTCTATTTAAAAGATAGGAGTCTGAGGGTTCAAACCAAGTAGTACTAAGTACTAAGTTGCTACAAAGACGAACAGGTCATTAAATAAAAGTTTTCGTTAATTTGTTCTTATTTTGTAAGTATATTTTTATACTGTTTTTGTTTATAAGTTTTTAAACAGATATTTTGCAAGTATTATAATCTAATAGTTTGAATTTGTATTACTTTTCCGCCCAACCTATCTAATATGCGAGAAAAGTATTGGTTTACCCCAAAAAAAGTTAGAATTTTGGAAAGAATGTTTGAGTTATTTTTACGTTTTGCATCAAGAACAACACTAAAAAACGGTTTGTAGAAAAAAATCCTGTGTGTATGTCGTCGTCGACGTCGTTGTCGTCGGCCACTTTTCGTTACATGTCTTGTACGCACGATAGAGTCTCCGGAGTGCAAAATGTTACTAATTTTATGATTGGATATTGTTCAGGATATCTCACAAATGAACCCTATTGATTTTCAGCTCACCAGAGCCAGTATAACAGGTGCTATAGTACTTTAAGTACGACATTTTTGTAATTTTTGGAGAAATTTCAGTTTGTTAGCACGATACAGCCTCGGGAGTGCAACAAGTCACCAATTTTATGATTGAATATTATTCAAAACATCCCTCAGATCAACCCTATTTATTTTCAGCTCACCAGATCCAATACAACATATGCTATGGTTTAAAAATGATTGGTCCTCAGTACTTTAAAACTGTTTTATGTATCCCTTCCATAATTCACAGGAAGTGTAGACACTGTACACCCTACTGAATTATGTTAAACACACGTTTTTGGATACTACCAGAAGCATACGACAGGGGCAAGTGACTGGTTAATCGTTCCCAAATTCTACAGTACTGTTTATATATCTCGAGATATTTTAAGTTAAACATGAAGCTGCACAATTTTTTTAAATCTTGATGTGTAATATAACTATGTCGATGTTTTGGGCCAGTAGATTGTATTTAATAGGCAAATGAATTCGTATTAATAATAAAGAACACCACTATTAAATGAGCGGATGAATTAAAAACAAATTGTGAAATTATTACACAGGCCTGCAATTTTTTTTAAATTGTTTTAGTTTTGATAACTGATTATTGGGTAGTTTTTAGTGCTGATATCAGGAATAATACTGTTTTTTCTATCACGTAAGGTTTGTCTACAAAATGAGGTGAAACGTTTAGCGAAAATAATAAAATTGGCATATTACTATCTAATATGCGAGAAAGTATTGGTTTTTCATGTAGGACAACACGAAAAAACAGTTTTTAGAAAAAAATCCTGTGTGTAGGTCGTCGTCGTTGTCGTGGGCCACTTTTCATTACATATCTTGTTGGCTCGATACAGCCACCGGAGTGCAACAAGTTACCAATTTTATAATTGTGTGTTGTTCGGGACATCTCACAGATGAACCCTATTGATTTTCAGCTCACCAAGTCCGTACAACAGGTGCTATAGTACTTTATGTACGACATTTTTGGAGAAACTTCAGTTTGTTAGCATGATACAGCGTCCGGAGTATGTACAAGAGACCAATTTCATGATCGGATATTATTCAGGGCGTCTCAAAGATGAACTTATTCATATTTAGCTCACTAAAGCCAGTACAACGAGTGCTATGGTACTTGAAGTACCAAATTTTTGTCATTTTTGGACAGTTTTCAGTTTGTTAGCACGATGCAACCTCCAGAGTGTATACAAGTGATCAATTTTATGATTGAATATTATTCATGGCATCTTATAGATGAACTTTATTTATTTTTAGCTCACTGGAGCTAGTACGAGTGCTATGGTACCTGAAGTGCCACATTCTTGGTCCTTTTTGGAGAAATTTCGGGTTGTTAGCGGGATACAGCCTCCGGATTGTATACAAGTGACCAATTTTATAATTGCATATTTCTCAAGGCGTCTCACTATTTGATTTTCAGCTGACTAGAGCGAAAACAACAGGTCCTATAAATCCAGATATACTACATTTTTGGTTATTTCTGGAGAAGTTTCGGTTTGTTAGCACGGTACATCCCCCGAATTGTATACAGGTGACAATTTAATGATAGAATATTGTTCAGGGCATCTCACAGATGCGGAAAAGTTAGTTTTAACCTTCAAAACCGTTTATTTTATTTTGATTTTCTAGATTGTCTATTGCGTATAGATTTTATACTTAATACATATAACAAAAATTGAGTTGGTTTTTATATTTTCTTACCTACACCTATTCTAATTTTATAAAAATAAATATGGGTATGAAATTAACTGTATCGATCCTTACTTCGTGAAATCTACTCATATTAGTGTTTTAAATGAAACTCAACGTTTCTAACTAATTCCACAATATAATGAAAAATATTAAAAACTCTAAAAAATTGACAATTGTTTCGATAACTGAATATCATCGTCAGAATGACAGAAGTTACATTTCATTTTATGCCTACCTGATGTTTAGTAGTTATTTTTGGCTAGACCAAGAAGTGACCTACCTTGTGATTGACTTAATATATGTTAATAGAAAGAAGAAGAAGATGTGATATTACAAATATTGTAGCTTAGATATTATTAACCCTATGGTGATATACTGGATATCATTTTTCCAATTATGATTAGTATAACTGTGCAATGATATAGAAAACCGGGAAAACTATATCTGCTGATCTCTACAAATATCACTTAAGAAGACAGTTTAATAGTGGAGAACTCCCTAAATTTATCTATTCATTGACGACTTCATATTGTGGGTTTCTTAAGTGTCTTCTAATTTCCAACTCTTCAAGGAAATCCAGTTCTGGTTTCTTATCACAAATATGTAGTACTTCTAGTTCTGTGTTTGGTGTCAATGAATGGTTGGTGTCAATTAGATGTTTTGCGTAATGGAATTCATCTGGTTGTTTTAATCTGTATGCCCGTAAGTGTTCACTGTATCTGATTTCAAACTTTCTAACGGTCTGACCCAAATAGACAGCATTACATTCCGGACATTTGAGTTTATATATACCTGATATCTTTAATGTTGGTATTTTTGTTTTAACATTTAACAACTTCGTACTCACGTTACTTTCTGTTTTAAAAACAATTGTTGTATCCGTTGCTAAAGATATATTTTACAACCACATTAATAATTTACACCCAAAAATTGAATTTACATTAGAAGTTGAAGAAAATAACTTGATATATTTTCTTGATTTAAAAATTCAAAGAGTTAATAACGTACTTGATTATGCAATTTACCGAAAAACAACACACACTGATCTGTTAATTCCTTATAGTTCCAATCACCCCCTGTCACATAAACTAGCGGCATACAATGCAATGATACATAGAGCATTTTCAGTTCCTATGAACGAATGTAATTTTGATAGAGAGATTAGTACAATTAGACAAATAGCAACATCCAACGGTTATCCATTGCATATGATCAATAAGGTAATTAAAAAAAAAGTGGAAAAAGTGGCATTACAACTAATATTTCCTAAACAAACTGAAGAAATAAAAACTTATAAAACCACCACATAATCAGGAAATATTTCTAATGATATTTCAAAGATAATATCTTTAGCAACGAATACAACAATTGTTTTTAAAACAGAAAGTGACGTAAGAACAAAGTTGTTAAATGTTAAAACAAAAATACCAACATTAAAGAAATCATGTATATATAAACTCAAATGTCCGGAATGTAATGTGGTCTATTTGGGCCACACCCTTAGAAATTTTGAAATCAGATACAGTTAACACTTACGAGCATACAGATTAAAACAACCAGATAAATCCAATTACGCTAAACATCTACTTGAGACCAACCATTCATTGACACCAAACACAGAACTAGACGTACTACATATTTGTGATAAGAAACAAGAACTGGATTTCCTTGAAGAGTTGGAAATTAGAAGACACTTAAGAAACCCACAATATGAGTTCTCCACTATTAAACTGTCTTAAGTGATAATTGTTAAGATCAGCAGATATAGTTTTCCTGGTTTTTTATATCATTGCACAGTTATACTGATCCTAATTGGAAAAATGATATCCAGGATATCACCATAGGGCTAATAATATCTAAGCTTCAATATTTGTAATATCACATCTTCTTCTTTTTTCTATTAACATATATTAAGTCATTCACAAGGTAGGTCACTTCTTGGTCTAGCGAAAAATAACTACTAAACATCAGGTAGGCATAAAATGAAATGTAACTTCTATCATTCTGACGATGATATTCAGTTATCGAATCAATTGTCAATTTTTTAGGATTTTTAATATTTTTCATTATATTGTGGAATTAGTTAGGAACGTTGAGTTTCATTCAAAACACAAATATGGGTATATTGGCAGTTCACTATTTTTTCTATGAAAGTAATTTCGTAATTCCCGTCACTGAGGTATAGAATTATTTGTTAATTCTTTAGAATTTGTTCATATACATTTCATGATGTATTGTATTCGAGGTTTTTCGGGATGGTTGTACTAAGTGAAAATTCAGATAAAAAGGTATCAATATTTACTTTTTTTCTGCTTTTAACAATCCTATAAAAACTGTGATATCACGCATTTTCAAAGAAACTACACATAACATGGTTACATTAGAGACAATTTTAGCTACACTGGCCTCGTAGAAAGTGGGATTATCCTAGATGTATCACAAACGATTGACAAAATATGGAATGTAAGTCTCAAAGTCTAAACTTAACATTATTCACATCTGTTGGAATTCTTTATATCAGAAAGAGTTTTCAAAACAAAGAAGAAGCATAGTCCGACCTCAGAAAATGTATTAGGACTAGTTTATTATCTATAAGTGAATAATTTCTCTCTCTCTAAAACTCTAGCACGTCAATGCACCTGTTTCCAGTCCATAGAAGGCATAAAAAATAATTCGTGATGACTCCTGAAAATGAATTCCGAAAAGGTAATGACAAATGAATTATTTATTGGCTTGAATGTATCATTTCTAAAGGCGTGTGCTTTAATACCGAATCATTAAATTTGGATGAATAATACATATATACTGATTCATTGTTTCCAAAATTTCACAATTTCAACCTGATCGTTAATTTTTTTTATATATTTTACGTCTATCGAACTATTTCGAAGATTCTACAATGAAAAGATTTTTTTAGTGGAACTCATGAAAATAATAACATCAATAACATAGTTGAGTCTCTAAGAATATACACCTCGACCTTTCAAGTACGTCGCGTGGGAAAAACGCCGTAGCGCTTACTGACCCGGAATCTTCATCGTGGACATTCACAACCGTTGGCGTTGTTGTGTCTACTGAGTTTACTTCTTTGTCAACAACATACTTTCAGGTCGAGGTTCTTTTATAAATATCTCGACGATTTTCACAATTTACAACCTTGTGATAAATATTGTTTTACACTTTTTTTATTTAGAATAATACTGCCCCAAAGGGCGTATCTCAATTTTTCACGAATTTTAGATTTTACTTGCTAAGACTCCTTTATAATTTTATTAAGAAATTTGGCCGGATCTCATCGTACTAAGCCTTCAAAAACATTAGTAAAAATAGACGTATATCCAAAATCACCGAAAATCCCAAGCTATTTAGACGTAACTCAGTCGTGGTAAGCGAAATGGGTGCATCTCTGATATACGTCTTAATTGCATAGGATATTTTACTGGTTGCATAAACATCCAGAGTACATGACCGTGAATGTTCGCAGTTAGTCTTTCTGTTTACAAGTTTGTAGTAAAGTTTTGTTCGTGTAGAAGAATAACATTAAGTGGGTTTTATTGTGCTATAATTAGGTAAGTGTTTACAGATCTCACTATATTATGTATCATTTCTAAAGGCGTGCGCTTTAATAACGAATCATTAAATTTGGATGAATAATACATATATACTGATTCATTGTTTCCAACATTTCACAATTTTAACCTGATCGTTAATTTTTTTTATATATTTTACGTCTATCGAACTATTTCGAAGATTCTACAATAAAAAGATTTTTTTAGTGGAACTCATGAAAATAATAACATCAATAACATAGTTGAGTCTCTAAGAATATACACCTCGACCTTTCAAGTACGTGGTACTTTCTTGATGCAATTTTAATGATTTGTCAATTTTAGTAAATTTGTTATTTTGTACCACTAAGACATAACCTAAAAAATAAATTTGCTTACTTTTGTCTAGTTACAAGTCCGCACTTAGGTAGCAAATACTCCTCTAAAATATTATGTAGACTACTTACACTAGTATTATTAGTGTTTTACCATTTTCCACTTTCTATTCCAGATTTGAGCAATGGAGGAATCTCGAGGAAAGAAAATGTTGATGTTAGCTTTAAACCAGCAAACAAAGGAACGTTTTAAAACAATTAAAGACAAAGTACCCAATAGATCTTCTTCGAATAAAGATCCAGATTACATTCCAAGTGATGATAATGATAGCGAGCATGGTTCATGCCATAACCAAGAGGTATCGAACGAAGAAATTTTAACCTTGCCAGCATCCAGTGCAGGAGTATCCTCAACTATGAAAGAAAGTAATAGTAATACAAATCAGTGCACTAATATTACTGCAGAGGTAGCTGTGAGTTCAGATAATTCTATAGATAATAATATATCTGTAACTAATGAAAATGAACTAACGGAAAAAGGGACAATTCGGAAAAGGAAACGGTACGCGTTATCTGTGAAAGAAAGGTAAAAACAAAAATCTGCCGCACTAGCCCAACTTCATGGTGTTTTGAAAGAATCGTGCAAAGAAAATTGTAAAAAGGGGTGTAAGAAAGTAATATCAGAACAGCAACGAATAATTATCAATTCTGAATATTGGGAATGCCAAAAAAAGAACAAAAATCATTCATGCTTCATCATATATCAACCTTACCCATAAAACAACGAACAACAGCATACATCGAAAATCACCGAAGACAAAAATCATTTAGATATTGGTTAAAAGATGACAATGGCACTTTACAAAAAGTGTGTAAAGTTTTTTTTAACTACCTTAGGATTTAAAAAAATATAACGATAAGGTATTACGTAATGTAATGCAACATTCTAAGAACCACATGGTAGCTTTTGAAGATGGAAGAAATAGAGGTCAGCCACATAATAAAATGGACGACGAAGTGATACGTACCCATATATTATCGTTCAACCCGACTGTCTCTCACTATCGTCGAGAACACGCGCCCAACCGTATATATCTTCCCAGTGACTTAAACTTTACAACCATGTTTGCAGATTTTGTGGCAAAAAATTCAAATTTTAAAGTCTATTATGAAAAATATAGGACAGTCGCCAAAGAACTTAATATTTCAATTGTTAAATTAGGTCACGAGGAGTGTGAGTTATGCGAGTACCTCACGCTGCATGACCCAAATCACTCGAAAGAAAATCTGAATCCAGATTGCGATATTTGCAGTAAGTGGAAGGTACACATTGACAAAGCCACGAAAGCCCGA